>OX376375.1:63147859-63747859 GCA_947369275.1 Nemotelus nigrinus
TGTGTCGATTAGACCTGCCCCCTAAGATGATTATATGGACAATTCTAAGCAACTTTGCCGAAGGAACCATAGGTCTATCTTGATTTTCGAGTCTCCCACTTTTCAAAAAAAGATTTTTTCCCTATAACATCATTTTGATTCAAAATTCGTTTTTTTATTCATCGTTATATTATCTTTTTTATGTGTATATGGGGGGTTTTTGGGGTCGAGAAATTCATTTCTGATCTTTATTTTTACCTATAACTACCGCCAGAGGGCGTTTCATGCATATTTTAACTATTTTTCGTCTATTTTCCGAGAAAAATTACAAGTTTTTCGGTAAAATTGATCTTTATTTTATTTTTTTCAACAAAAATTCAACTTAAAAAATAAGAACATGTGTAAAAAATAAAAAAAAAAATGAATTTAGTGGAAGAAAAGCGAAATAACTTATTTTTGAAAGTCTTTTTTGCTTTCAAGTCGGGGGTATTTTGCACGGCTTTCTGATGTAACTGCCATAACACTGTGTCGACTCTTTTCTAAAACACGTTTAGAAACGCTAGCCAGCAATTGAACATGTCTTTCCGTTGCTTGTATGTGTACCGGAATTCTTGGATCAGGCAATGGTGGATCATCGCATTCTAAATATTGTTCCAAATGATCATACGGAATGCTATACGTAAACGGTGGTTCGAATAAGACATCATCTCTATTTAAATCAATCATATTCGTATAATCTGTACAATTGAAGTTTATCAAAGGTTTTTGATAAACTCTAAGATGTGCCGGGTCGTACAGATTTCTTCGGTAGTGTAAAATTTTCTTGATTGCGATTTTTCGTGTCTCTTTTTTATCATCAAATAACATCGCTAACAAAATATTGTCGGAATGTGCGTAATATGAATTGTTTTTAATGACATTATTCACAACTCCGCGTAGATTTGTATCCAAATATTGTGTCCAACGAATGAATTTGTAAAATAATACACTACCGAAGACCACCGAATTATAGTACTTGATGTTGAAGTACATCGGCACATACACTTTCATTATGTATGTTGCCAAAATTTTCAAATTCCTTGATAGATTTTCAGTTGACACATACAACCGCAACAATCTATTCGCCTTGGTGAGCCAACGTGAATGTGCTATTGGTCCTGGTTTATTGTGAGATAAATCCGCAGGAACAACACCATTCGAAATTGCATTGGCCATTTTGTATAAGTACTTTGAATCGGTGGATAATTCAAATGGATCTAAATCAGGTGGCATGTTCTCTAGCACGATTATCTCGAATTCATCTACAAGCTGAAAAAAAAGAAATGAGATGAATTAAATTTTACCATTTAATAATGGAAAAAATCGATGAGAAAAATGACAAATGATACATACCGGAAGATTTTCACAAGTTTCAATTTGTTTGCCCAACGTTCCAGTTGTTGTTCGTGGTCCAGTGGTCGATGATCTTTCCAAAGTGTCAAACAAATGACGAAATGGCAGCTCGTTAAAGTGCAGCATGCACACAAACCAATGCAGCGGTCTATTCAAATGCAATTCAAATCGACGCAAAATCCCATTTCTTACGCCAGTATTTGTTGGCTCACCATCACAGCATATGCCGATTAATGCATCGAGAGCAATTTCTTTTTCGACGAAGAATGCATTAAATGTCATCAATTTGTGTTCAGCATCTTCATTTTCGACTTTTGTGTAGCCTATCAATTGAGAATTTGGTTCCTTCAAAACAACTAGATGTGGTTCTTTCACCATCCTTGCATGCAACTTCTCATCGATTTTTTCCATTGTTAAAGCATCATTTTTTCGGCCGTCGAATGAAAATGCTATCAAATTGGATGCATCATACTGCTTACGAAGCAGTTCTTCTCTGCATTTGGCCTTTTCTCGACGCACTTTATTTTTATCCATGATGATAGGATTGCCATGTGCATCTTTTACGTCAATGTCTTGCATAAGAGATGTTGCGAGTGCTGCTGCTATTCTATCAGACACACCAAATCGATCACACATCGCAGCGAAGTTCGAAGCATCGTATCTGGGAGTATACGGTCCTCGTATCATTGGCGGAATATCTTGTGGATTTGAACTTGGCTGATCTATATCAGTACTTGGTTCATATGCTGAATGGCTCTGTTCAACGCTTGTTGGTATTATTGTTGACGTTGGTGCTGGCTCTTCAACTTCTAGCACGAATTCCGGTATCGTCAATCTTCTGTCATTTTTTTGATCTCGCATGAACTCTTTCAAATGATCTGGAATCAATCCACATGAGCATAATTCTGCTTTCAAGTCACATTGACATTTGCCGATGTAAAATAATTCTTTTGTAGATTGCTCGAACGTTCTGAATGAGGCGATATTTGAATGTTTAGTTTCGATTTGATACTTGTCAATCAATGTACCCAATTTTCTAACAACACTTTGTTTGGTTAGAATTTCAACATTAAGTTGACTCCAAATTTCAATCAATTTGTCTGTTACGTGCGGTACGAATGTTTTATACGAAAACATTTTGTTTTGGAGTTTAGCACGTTCGGCCAAGAAAAAAAAACATCTTAAAATATCCTGTTTCGTTGGCAGATCGAGTCCACTCAAATCACAAGATGCACCAAAAACAGCAACATCGTGCGAAGGCAAATGCTTCAAATGACTTTCGGTACTTGTTGATGTTGTTGCGGTTTGAGATGTAGACGGCAATGCATTTGGATCCATTGTATAATTTTACTAAAAAAATTTTAAAAAACTGAAATTAGTATATTTCAAAACATTTGGTTCGAATATATTTTTTCCACCTACAAATTGGCATAACTCATATGTGATCAACAGCATTTACTCATATGTCAACCGACATTTCGCCTCTAAGGACCAGTTAATACATTATTCCAACGCACATTATTCCTACATGCTATACATATAAATACATTACAATGTATTACATATTTCAGAAAAAAGTAACCAAGCAAGAGAACAACATCGATGCCTATGTGTATTAAATTACAAAATTTTAACACATACCTTTTAATTCTTTTTGAATTTCACAATTATTCACTGGCAGGAAATTTATAATTCACTTTCACTGAAATGATGCTCAAACACTAATGAACTGAACACTCATAAATGTCATTGTGTTGTGCTCTTTCACAAAATATGTCGGTAATGATGTTTTACCGATGTTTTTTTTTAAATAAATGCGTTGTTGACTTGAAAGCAACAACACTTTGTCGCTTTTTTTCTCACTAAATTCATTTTTTTTATTTTTTACACATGTTCTTATTTTTTAATTTGAATTTTCATTGAAAAAAATTAAATAAAGATCAATTTTACCGAAAAACTTGTAATTTTTCTCGGAAAATAGACGAAAAATAGTTAAAATATGCATGAAACACCCTCTGGCGGTAGTCATAGGTAAAAATAAAGATCAGAAATGAATTTCTCGACCCCAAAAACCCCCCATATACACATAAAAAAGATAATATAACGATGAATAAAAAAACGAATTTTGAATCAAAATGATGTTATAGGGAAAAAATCTTTTTTTGAAAAGTGGGAGACTCGAAAATCGAGATAGACCTATGGTTCCTTCGGCAAAGTTGCTTAGAATTGTCCATAGAATCATCCTAGGGGGGATCAACACAGAATTGTCCATAGAATTGTCCATAGAATCATCCTAGGGGGGATCCTACAATCTCAGGCCAGTTCACTGGAAGTTTTGGGCCGTATACATATACGGAGTCCGCACGCTGGCACAGCGTAATAACAGCCAGCGTACCAACTTACTCCACTTTCCCAAAATAACACTTTGACCTTGAAATTGCGCCTCCATTTACGCAATGCATTATCTGTCAAAGCAGCCTGAGACTATAGGCACAGCGTAAGGAGTTAGTTCCTAACCAGCGTGCGGACTCCGTATATGTATACGGCCCAAAACTTCCAGTGAACTGGCCTGAGATTGTATTGTTGATCAGCCTGGAAAATTGGAAGAAATCGCATGGAACAGAAAGAGGTGCAAGATAAAATTCGACAACTACATACTCAGGCTAGATTTTTCGTTGTTCACATACGGCTCACTCTCGCAAAAAATACGAGCACACTCTCAGGTTGCTTTGACAGATAATGCATTGCGTAAATGGAGGCGCAATTTCAAGGTCGAAGTGTTTTTTCTGGAAGATGGAAGGAGTTCACCCACTTATCATTCAATACACTTTGACGCTGGTTAGGAACTAACTCCTTAAGGCTGGTACTGAGTTCGAGTTCACGTGAAATTTTGACATGTTTCCATTATCTGGTCATTCTTTCGAGTGAAAATTTTGACAATGCAGAAAAGCAGAGACAATGCTCATTTCTGACGGATAAAATGTCATGAATTTCACTTTTCGATCGATTTTCTTATTGGAAAGACATTTGCACTGCTCAATTTTCAAATTGAAACACTAAATGTCACTTTTTAGCTCGAAAGAATGAACTGCACAAACTAAATTGGCGTGAAATGATTGACAACATGTTTCAGTGCCATCTATGTTTTCGAAGCGAAAGCAACTTCAAAGCAACTTTTCATGCTAAGAACACAGTACCAAACTTGCTTATTTTCAAGCTAAATTTTCGCCGAAACACATTTCACGTGAAATTTTGTATGAAAATTTCACGTGAAATCGAACTCAGTACTATGCTTTACGCTGTGCTTTTGTCGCAGCGAAGAGTTGAAGGCCATGGTTGCAGTCAGCTGTAATTACTTGAGAAACGCGCGGGATTTGAAATGTATGCGAAAATGTAAATAGAGTTGATTTTATATTACTAATTTTTCGATGAATTCGAAAACAATTTTTATTGGCAATAGCTTAGACAGTTAAAAGTAAAATAAAAAGATAGTTAATAGCAAATTTGAAAGATAATTAATAGCAAATTGAATATAGTAATTTAAAATACTTTATTAGTCTAGTTGGTAGATTACTGACTTCTTGCTTGTGGGATACCTGATTCGAATCCAAGTTCGGACGAAGGCCCGCGAACCAAGCTTTGAGTTCACCTAGCTCTAATTAGGTACGTGGTTAATATCAGGGGTAAAGTGAGTCGTCGAATTCCACACTCGTATTCTCATTTATTGAAAAAATTGTAAAGAATTATTTCAAAATGCAGTCAATTATAGATGCAGTGTTGGATGACGAGGTGTCAATAGAGATGCTAATAGCCCAAATGAAGGAGCGTCCGATTATTCATGAGAAGGCTACCGGCGGATACAGAGATGTCGCTGTGGAATTCAAACATCAACTGAAAATTCTTCTATATCACTGACACTTAGTCACGTTGCAGTGTAACCAGGCGATTTCGTTGGCTGCGCTTGGTCACTGATAGCTGCGCCTCGCTGCGTCGACTGTAATTCAGGCATGAAGGTTTTTAATCATTATTCTCGGCAGCCTTTACTTAGTCGGGTCAACATCATAATTTTTTCCTGTATATTTTTAATCTTGTTTTATAAAATATAAGAACAACGTTTTTATTTATTGAGTCGAATATGATGGGTCTTTCTACAATTGCTTCATGGACATTTTTAGCTTCATTCGTGAAAGAACGATTTTTACTGCTTCCACTTTAATGGTACGTTTAGCAATAGTGATTCAAACTCATACACAAGAGATACATATGAGTATAAATATTCCATGCATGAACACAGTTTGCACACGCATATAAATTGAGCGCAAGTCAAAAAATTTGGGTTTGAGCAAAATCCCAATTGGGGCTTCATGTATCCACAGTCATGCACTGGTTACAAGAAAGACCAATGATAAGAGGTCTGTTCGGGTACTACGATTAATTGCAATTAATTGCAATGAAGCCGTTTTTGTACTCTATTTTACTGAAAATTGAATATTTCCCCTCTTTCAGTAAATTTCAGTAGGGTTTGAGCTACTGAAAAATACTGAAAACTGTCAAATGGTTTTTGGCGTATTGTTATTATGAAGGACGAATATTTTGGTGCCAATAATTTATCACCGCTAAGGATGACTTTATAATCACTATTGTTCTCCCGAAATTCGACAACTGACACTTTTGTTTGTCGATTTCCAGGAAATGCAATGAGAGCGTTTTCGTACTTTTCATGAATTTCCCCCACCGCATGATTCAGGAAAATTCAGTAAAATTCAGTGACTGAAAGTACGCGAACAGACCTATTGTCTGTTCGCGTACTACGATTAATTGCAATTAATTGCAATGAAGCCGTTTTTGTACTCCGTTTTACTGAAAACTGAAAATTCCCCTCATTCAGTAAATTCCAGTAGGGTCTGAGCTACTGAAAAATACTGAAAATTGTCAAACGGTTTTTGTTGTAATGTTATTAGAGGTCTGTTCCCGTACTACGATTAATTGCGATTAATCGCGATTAGTTGCAATGAAGCCGTTCCCGTACTCCGTTTTACTGAAAACTGAAAATTTCCCCTCTTTCAGTAAAATTCAGTAGGGTCTGAGCTTAGGTCTGTTCCCGGACTTTCAGTCACTGAATTTTCCTGAATCATGTGGTGGGGGAAATTCATGAAAAGTACGGGAACGCTCTCATTGCATTTCCTGAAAATTGACAAACAAAAGTGTCAGTTTTCGGTTTTTGGAAGAACAATAGTGATTGTACGGTTATCCTGAGCGGTGATAAATTATCGCCACAAAAATATTCGACCTTCATAGCAAAATTACGCAAAAAATATGTTGCTTGCCGCGCACATTTGAAACTATTTACTCGCACCACACCATTTGACACTTTTCAGTATTTTTCAGTAGCTCAGACCCTACTGAATTTTACTGAGAGAGGGGAAATTTTCAGTTTTCAGTAAAACGGAGTACGGGAACAGCTTCATTGCAATTAATCGCGATTAATTGTAATTAATGGTGGTACGGGAACAGACCTACTGAAAAATACTGAAAAGTGTCAAATGGTGTGGTGCGAGTAAATAGTTTCAAATGTGCGCGGCAAGCAACATATTTTTTGCGTAGTTTTGCTATGAAGGTCAAATATTTTTGTGGCTATAATTTATCACCGCTTAGGATGACTTTATAATCACTATTGTTCTCCCAAAAACCTAAAACTGACACTTTCGGTTGTCAATTTTCAGGAAATACAATAGTGCGGTTTACAGCAGTCGGACCAAAAGTGACCTGACCTAAAGCGCGGACTAAATGAACATAGTCCTCAAGTGTATACACCGATCTGACCTAAAATTTGCTTAGGTGGAATTTAGTCCTCGTTCGTATATGACAGCTGTCATTTAGTTTAATTTTCCTTCATGCACTGTATTTATCGTTTCATTTGTCTCTCAAACATGTTTATTTCAACGATTTTGTGTCAAAGGGGAATGTTATGAGCTTATATTCAACATACATACATTATTGATAGTCGCGCAAAAATCAATGTTTAGGTCGCGTGTGTTTACAGCGATATAGTCCACGACCTATATTTAGGTCAGGTCGCTTGAAATCGTGGACCGACCTAAATTTAGGTCGGTCCGCGAGAGTATACACCACGTGGACTAAAAAATTTAGGTGGAATTTGGTGTTTAGTCCGCGGACTAAACGTTCGCTGTATACGATATCAATGAGAGCGTTCCCGTACTTTTCATGAAAATCCCCACCACATGATTCAGGAAAATTCAGTAAAATTCAGTTACTGAAAGTACGGGAACAGACCTATTATGTACATTTTTTTTTCGTGCAATTGGCCATTCCGACAATTCGTGCGACCAGTTTGCTCTTTGCTCAAACTAGTCGCATTCGCAAGTTCGTGCGAATTCGCATTCGTCGTGAATGGTTATATTCGCTGCGTCTTGCATATGATTTGCCTGTGCTCAAACTGTTCGCATTCGCATTCGCGTTGATTGAATCTTGGCCTTTATGTTTGTAAATTTTCAGGCAATGCAATTCGAGCGTTTTCGTACTTTTCATGAATTTCCCCCACCATATGATTCAGGAAAATTAAGTAAAATTCAGTGACTGAAAGTACGCGAGCAGACCTAAGGTCCAACTAGTGATGAGTCTGCGTCCGTACGTTGACGTATGCGCCGAGGTAAACCACGCAAATCATATGTTGCACCCAAACATAACTTACCGAACAGCCAGAAAAGTGGCACGCGCATTAAGCGACCTGTTGCTCAATTTTTGCTATGAGCTGTCCGTACGTAAAGTGGTGATGTGATACGACTTGGCATACGTTCGCTTATGCGTTGTATGGGCACTTAAATTCACTCATGTTTGCGTACGTCAAAAAGTGCCTTTTTTGCTCTAAAACCGGTCGGTTTTGACAAACGATTCCGGCCGCAGACTCATCTTTGGTTAGGGCTCTATACTCCGTCACAGCGTAAGGAGTTAGTTCCTAACCAGCGTGCGGACTCCGTATATGTATACGGCCCAAAACTTCCAGTGAACTGGCCTGAGATTGTATTGTTGATCAGCCTGGAAAATTGGAAGAAATCGCATAGAACAGAAAGAGGTGCAAGATAAAATTCGACAACTACATACTCAGGCTAGATTTTTCGTTGCTCACATACGGCTCACTCTCGCAAAAACTACCAGTACACTCTCAGGCTGCTTTGACAGATAATGCGTTGCGTAAATGGAGGCGCAATTTCAAGGTCGAAGTATTTTTTCTGGAAGATGGAAGGAGTTCACCCACTTATCATTCTATACACTTTGACTCCGTAATCACAATACAGCGTTTTTCGTTGCGGCCAACGCAGTGGGCTGCGGCAATGCGCTGCGGGAAGTGCTGTCAAATAATTAGAATGCACTGTTTTGTATGGTAACGCGCACAATGGCTGCGGCGGAATTTGCGGCAGCGGCGAAATTTGCCAAATTTCTAATTTTGCCGCACCGCTAGCGGTGATACCTACCATAGGTTGGCATCACCACTATGTTGAATTAACTCTGTTTGAATTAGGTTGAATGGTCTGGTGGAATAGACAAGCGATGGCTGATGAGTATTGTGATAAGCCAACCTAATCCTCGTACAACAGGATTTAGCAATACAAAAGAAAAAAAAATGATTTTGGTTCGTGCCTTGGTTGCATTGACAGCGACATTGTCGCTGCATTGTGATTCACCAAATTCAACTGCGGCTTTCACCAATGCTTTCACGCCTCCCCTTGTGGAACGCTGCGTTGGCCGCAGCGAAAAACGCTGTATTTTGATTACGGCAATAATCTGCACGCTGCAAATGCATTGAAAACCAATTAAATTTGACAGTCAGCTGTTTGATGTTTTGTAACTGCCTGGATTTCCATTTTCACTGGGTGTTGGTCTGGGTAGTATGCTAAAATGAGTGAATTGGATAATTTATCCTTTGCGTGCAAAAAAGTTATATCTGTAAAAGAGGAAGTTGAAATCTGCGAAACACAGTTACTAGAACAGATTTTCGATGGATTCGAAGTGACACATGTTGACCCTTGTGTTAAAATCGAAAAAGAGAGTGGAGTTGTAAACGAAATAATCCACGTAGTAATTGGACGTCGTTTCTCTGTTTAGTATATAATAGTTAACCAAATCTTATTTCAGACAGAAGATAATCAAACCGAATTAAACGAATGTGAAGGGATTAGGGAGCAACCATACGAGTGCTACTTACGACCGGATAATTCCACCAGTTCAGCTCGAAAACATGACGATATTAGGCCGTCGTTGAAAAATAATCATACATGCTCGATTTGTGCGAAATCATTCAGGTCGAGTTCAAGGCTTAAAGTGCATATGAATGTTCATACTGGCAGTCGGCCGTATGCATGCACAATATGCCCTCGAAAGTACGCCAGTAATAATGGCTTACGCGCGCACATTTTAACTCACGGTTCCGGATTCAAATGTACGTTTTGTGAAAAGTCTTACAAATCCATATCCGGAATGAATAAGCACATTAAAATTCATCGTGGCGAACGTAATTTCCAGTGTGAAATCTGTTCCAAATCATTCACGAGCAAGTATCTACTCTCGTCACACCATAAAACGCATTCGGATAAAAAAAAATATGAGTGCACGCTGTGCAGTGAAAAATTCGCAGAGAATAGCACGCGGCTTAGGCACGAAAAGACGCACACAAATAACCATAGTAATTATTATGAATGTGAACATTGTAAAAAGTATTTTAGAACAGAGGACCAGTATCGCAGTCATATGAAAGGTAATAAGTGCAAAGGATATGCTTCAGAAAAACCATTTGAATGTTCCAAGTGTGAAAATGAATCATTTGTAAGCATTGAACTCCTAAACCAGCACAAAGTCGAAGTTCATCCGCCCCCGGAAAAAAACCATGCATGCTCAGTTTGTGCGAAAGCCTACAGGTATGAGGCTGAGCTTCGCGTGCATACGAACGTTCATACTGGCAAGCGGCCGTACGCATGTACAATATGTTCAAAGGCGTTCATCTGGCCCAGTAACTTACGCAAGCACATGTTAACTCACAGCGCAGAGGCGAAGAATCGCTCCAAGTTCAAATGTACACTCTGCGAAAAGCTTTGTAGTTCAAGGGGCCGACTGAATAGTCACATGAATATGCACCGAGGCGAACGTGCTTTTAAGTGCGACACCTGTCCCAAAACGTTTATGAGCCCAGATACACTCTCGTCACACAAAAAACTGCATGCGGATGATAGGGAAAATGAGTTATGCAATCAAAAATTTACAGACAGTAACAAGCCATTTCAATGTTCCAAATGTGAAAATGAATCATTCGTAAGCATTGAGCTCCTAAACCAGCACAAAGTCGAAGTTCATGCACCTCCGAAAAAAAATCATGCATGCTCGATTTGTGAGAAATCATTCAGGTCGAGTTCAAGGCTTAAAGTGCATATGAACGTTCATACCGGCAATCGACCGTACGCATGCACAATATGTTCAAAGGCGTTCATCTGGCCCAGTAACTTACGGCGGCACAAGTTCACTCACAACTTCTTAAGAGCAGAAAGGAAGATTCGTCACAGATTCAAATGTACGCTCTGTGAAAAGTCATACTACTCAAAAACCAATCTGAATAGTCACATGCATTTTCATCGTGGCGAACGTCCTTTCAAATGCGAAATATGTCCCAAGTCATATACGAGCGCAAAATCACTCGGAGCACACATTAATACGCATTCTGATGAGAAGAAAGTTGAGTGCACGTTATGTAATTTAAAATGTCGAGCCAATAGTGAGCGGCGTAAGCACGAGAAAACGCATACAAATCGCCGTACGAATTATCAATGTGAAAAGTGTAAATTGTATTTTAGATTGGAGGACCAGCACCGCAGCCATTTGGAAGATAACAAATGCAAAGGATATGCTTCAGAAAAGCCTTTTGAATGTTCCAAGTGTGAAAATGAATCATTTGTAAGCATAGAACTCCTAAACCAGCACATACTCGAAGTTCATCCACCCTCTAAAAAAAACCATGCATGCTCAGTTTGTACGAAAGCCTACAGATATGATGCTGAACTTCGCGTGCATATGAACGTTCATACTGGCAAGCGGCCGTACGCATGCACAATATGTTCAAAGGCGTTCATCTGGCCCAGTAACTTACGCAAGCACATGTTAACTCACAGCGCAGAAGCGAAGAATCGCTCCAAGTTCAAATGTACACTCTGTGAAAAGCTTTGTAGTTCAAGGGGCCGACTGAATAGTCACATGAATATGCATCGAGGTGAACGTGCTTTTAAGTGCGACACCTGTCCCAAAACGTTTATGAGCCCAGATACACTCTCGTCACACAAAAAACTGCATGCAGATGATAGGGAAAATGAGTTATGCAATCAAGAATCTACAGACAATAACAAGCCATTTCAATGTTCCAAATGTGAAAATGAATCATTCGTAAGCATTGAGCTCCTAAACCAGCACAAAGTCGAAGTTCATCCACCCCCGAAAAAAAATCATGCATGCTCGATTTGTGAAAAATCATTCAGGTCGAGTTCAAGGCTTAAAGTGCATATGAACGTTCATACCGGCAATCGACCGTACGCATGCACAATATGTTCAAAGGCGTTCATCTGGCCCAGTAACTTACGGCGGCACAAGTTCACTCACAACTTCTTAAGCGCAGAAAGGAAGATCCGTCACAGATTCAAATGTACGCTCTGTGAAAAGTCATACTACTCAAAAACCAATCTGAATAGCCACATGTATTTTCATCGTGGCGAGCGTCCTTTTAAATGCGAAATATGTCCCAAGTCATATACGAGCGCAAAATCACTCGGAGCACACATTAATACGCATTCTGATGAGAAGAAATTTGAGTGCACGTTATGTAATTTAAAATGCAGAGCCAATAGTGAGCGGCGTGTTCACGAGAAAACGCATACAAATTGCCGTACGAATTATCAATGTGAAAAGTGTAAATTGTATTTTAGATTGAAGGACCAGCACCGCAGCCATTTGGAAGATAATAAGTGCAAAGGATATGCTTCAGAAAAGCCATTTCAATGTTCCAAATGTGAAAATGAATCATTCGTAAGCATTGAGCTCCTAAACCAGCACAAAGTCGAAATCCATTCGCCTCCGAAAGAAAATCACATATGCTTGATTTGCACGAAAACATACAAGGATAAGTGCTTGCTTGACATACATATGAACTCTCACACTGGTAGTCGGCCTTATACATGCCCAATTTGTCCAAAACGGTTCACCTGCCCCGGCAGCTTACGCCGGCACAAGTTAGATCACAACTTAAGCGCAGATGGGAAGATTCGTGGCAGATTCAAATGTACGCTCTGTGAAAAGTCTTACTTCTCAAAAAGCGGTCTGAATAGTCACATGTGTTTTCATCGTGGTGAACGTCCTTTCAAATGCGAAATATGTCCCAAGTCATATAGGAGCGCAAACTCACTCCGATCACACATTAATACGCATTCTGATGAGAAGAAATTTGAGTGCACGTTATGTAATTTAAAATGCAGAGCCAATAGTGAGCGGCGTGTTCACGAGAAAACGCATACAAATTGCCGTACGAATTATCAATGTGAAAAGTGTAAATTGTATTTTAGATTGGAGGACCAGCACCGCAGCCATTTGGAAGATAATAAATGCAAAGGATATGCTTCAGAAAAGCCTTTTGAATGTTCCAAGTGTGAAAATGAATCATTCGTAAGCATAGACCTCCTAAACCAGCACAAAATCGAAGTTCATCCACCCCCGAAGAAAAATCATGCATGCTCAGTTTGTGCGAAAGCATTCAGGTGTAAATATGAGCTTCGCGTGCATATGAACATCCATACTGGTAGTCGGCCGTACGCGTGCACGGTATGTCCTAAAAAGTACAGTTCTCCCTTCACCTTACGCAGCCACAAGTTGTCTCACGTAGGGGCGAAAAATCGTCCCAAGTACAAATGTACGCTGTGTGAAAAATTATGCAGGTCAAGGGGTCGACTGAGTAGTCACATGAATAAGCATCGAGGAGAACGTCCTTTCAAGTGCGAAACCTGTCTCAAGACGTTCATTAGCTCAGAGTCTCTCTATACACATAAAAAATTTCATTCTAGTGACAAGAAATATGAGTGCACGCTGTGCAATAAAAGATTCATTTATAACTGCTATCGGCGTGAGCACGAGATGAGCCATTCAAATCACCGTCTGCCTTACCAATGCGACGTCTGTAAAAAGTATTTTCAATTGGAAGATCAGTATCGCAGCCATTTGGCAGATAATAAATGTAACGGGAACTCGCAAGAGTCGCATGATAGAGAAAATGAGAAATCTGAAGTCTGATTCAAGCTCAAAATTAAATTGAAACGGAGAAACAGTATAAATATTTCGACTTCAACAAGAAGATTGCATTTCCAAATTTCGTGGACGTAGCGAAAATACTGATTATAGTTAAGAAATAAAGCAAGTGATTTTAAATATTGGAATTTCGTAAAATGGATTTTTTTGTCAATTTTCGTGGAGTTTTTTACAACGATGTTTTTTTTTTCATCACGTAATATCATTAAATGGTATAGAATCGTTATGTACTACGCTCGCACTTCCAAATTAGGACCATTTCGAGCTGACATCCAAATCAAGTGAGCCACTTTCTCTGGCCGAAATGATTTAAGAGTTCCTAGCTTGTAGTTTAATTTTAATAAAGAAAAAAATTATGTACATACTTAATATTTATGTTTTAACTTAATAATAATTATAATTATACATTTGTATGTATAATTTCTTCGGTCGAAATATTTACGCTGGGCTCCACTGAGTTAGGTTGAAGTGGTTGCCGGCCGACAGAGGCATAAAAGAAGCCAGCTGTGATGCCACAGAAATTTCTCTCTCCCCTAGTCACTTAAGTCAGGAAACGCTCTGCTTCATTTGATGAACCACAATATCCCCTTTAAATTGACAAGTGATATTTCGGTCAGATTTGCGAGAAAAGCGTCCCACACAATGTCAGATTAACTGCAGAGGTTGGTCTATCAGGCCATCGAAACTGCTCACACACACATCAGTTCACCTGATGATTGCGGACTGCAGTTGAAGTAGACTGTAGCTGTGTGCAAGGCAAAAAGTAAAGATCTAACGACAGTTCAGTCAACAGGCATGAACCGTTCAATCTATGCCTCAAGCTCATTCCATCACTCACTATCAGTTGGCTTGCAGGCGTGTATACTGATATGTTCAAATTCATTTGTACCTAGCAGTCGGACGGCAGGTCATTTTTTTTGCATTGTTTTCATTAATTATTTTTGGACTGAACGAAGCCATGGGCAACAAACCCCTTTTATTGCCGCGTTTATTGAGTTGTACCGTCAATATCCATGTCAATGGAAAGTTAAAGATGATACGTATTCAAACAAAAGACTGAAGGATGAAGTGTACGGTGTTTTGCTGGACTTTTAAGTAAGCCTTTCTTCAGCACTTATTGACTGGCGCAATGACTAATGAACGGTGCAATCATACCCAGAATTATACTGAAGTTGTATTCATTCATTCTCAAATAATTTAACAAATCTTCTTGGTGAGATTGTCTGATTAATTCTTTTCCGGAGCCACTTTTTCATCCAACATTTTTTTTGCTGGTTTGACTTCGCAAAGTGCTGACAACAAGTACAAATCGCCACGTTTACGAAGACGCATTTTGTCAAAAACTGAAGTGCGTGGGGCTCTCTGCTCGAGCAGTTTTGTGTCAGTACACGGCCTGCAAGCCAAAATAGAATGACCTGCTAATGACCAGAGGTCAATCAGCATCGAAATCAAATTCACCCCGCCGTTTCGAAAAAGAATTTGTGCGAAAGTATGCAGGTGTAAGAAAGATCTTAAATATCACATGAACACTCATACTGGTAATCGGCCTTATGCGTGTGGCTGTGTGTTGTACTTCTGATGCGAACGCCAATTTCCACATAGCGGCAAACAACTAAACTAATTTTAGTGTGTTCGCCCTACAACAAACATACTAGCGAGTCATCTGTCGGCAAAATTCATGCAACGGCTGTGTGGTGCATCAAGTCGAGTTGGGTAAACTGGACTTGATGCCCCACACCCGGGAAATCCTACCACCAGAGGGCGAAAAGGTGGTAGAAGGGCTGAAAAAATGAAGAAAAACAGACAAAATTATACAAAAAAATAAAAAAGAAGATAAAACAATTAAGAAAAAAAAAAGAAAAAAAAGAAGCCCCAAAAGCAAACGCACAACCACAAAAACACAAACGTATTAGCCCGACATCTATCGGCAAAATTCATGTAACAGCTGTGTGGGGCATCAAGTCCAGTTTTACCGTCGAGTTTTACCCATTGTGCCTTCACTAGGTCTGTTCCCGTACTTGAATCTATTATAAGGCGTGTTTTTTTGCTCCGATGCAGAGCAGAGTACAACTATGCCGCAAAAACAACGATCTAGTATAAAACAGCAGTGCATTCGCTAAGACTGACATAGGTTGCTGTGTTTGCTGTGGTAGCACACAACAGCTGAAAATAAAGGGAGAAAATAACGAATATACACTACCACAATCGATAGAAAATAGAAAAAGAACTAACAGAAAATTACTTATTTTAACTTTCTACACATTATGAGAGCTTTTTCTAATTTCGTAACTACCAAAACATTCATCATAACCATGAAAAACCCAAAGCCGCCTCACAGCAAAAAAACAGCTTCTCATGAGCTTTTCTTTTTTCTATCAGCACATTCTACACTTCACCACGTGAACTACAAATGAGGCATAGAATTTCTGTACTAGTGAATTCACTGGTGCAGGAGTGTTGTTGTTTTCAATAGGTGCGTTTTTTCGCTCCGATGCAGAGCAGAATAGAACTATGCCGCAAAAACAACGATCTAGTATAAAACAGCAGTGCTTTCGCTAAGACTAACATAGGTTGCTATATTCGCTGTGGTACCACTAAACAGCTGAAAATAAAGGGAGAAAATAACGAATATACACTACCACAATCGATAGATAATAGCAAAAGGACTAACAGAAAATTATCTCTTAACTTTCTACACATTATGCGAGCTTTTTTTAATTTACTAACTACCAAAACATTCAACTTAACCTTCAAAAAACCAAAGCCATCTCACAGAAAAAAAGACAACTTCGTATGAGCTTTTCTTTTTTCTATCAGCACATTCTATACTTCAGCACGTGAACTACCTATGACGAATACAATTTCTGGGGTAAACTGGACTTGATGCCCCACACCCGAGAAATCCCACCACCAGAGGGCGAAAAGGTGGTAGAAGGGCTGAAAAAATGAAGAAAAGCAGACAAATTTATACAAAAAAATAAAAAAGAAGATAAAACAATTAAGAAAAAGAAAAAAAAGAAAGAAAAGAAGCCCTAAAAGCAAACGCAAAACCACAAAAACACAAACATATTAGCCCGACATCTATCGGCGAAATTCATGTAACAGCTGTGTGGGGCATCAAGTCCAGTTTTACCAATTTCTGTAATAGTGAATTCACTGGTGCAGGAGTGTTGTTGTTTCCAATGCGTATATCCTATTCTCTACTGGATAGAGGAGCAAAAAAAACACGCCTAAAGAGTTTTACTAAGTTCTTAGCATGAAAAGTTGCTTTGAAGTTGCTTTCGCGTTGAAAACGTAGATGGCACTGAAACATGTCTCCAATCATTTCACGCCAATTTAGTTTGTGCAGTTCATTCTTTCGAGCGAAAAAGTGACATTTGGTGTTTCAATTTGAAAATGGAGCAGTGCAAATGTCTTTCCAATAAGAAAATCGATCGAAAAGTGAAATTCTTGATATTTTATCCATCAGAAATGAGCATTGTCTCTGCTTTTCTCCATTGCCAAAATTTTCGCTCGAAAGAATGACCAGATAATGGAGATATGTCAAAATTTCACGTGAACTCGAACTCAGTACCAGCCTTTACGTGACCAAATAAATAGCAGACCATTTAATTCCGGCACTTCGGGCCTGAAAAAACTCTCCACTTGTGCTGCAGGGCCACCTACGAGCAAAGAGCAGCACTGAAATTCTGACACTTTTCAGGCAACGTTACCTTACCTTTAAAGGTAAGTACGCAGCCTTGCCTGAATTTCAGTTCCCCTTTAAAATGTATGGGAAAAGAGTGACGGAATTTCGGCACCTGAATTTTTTTCAGGTCACTTGAGAAAATCGGTACGCAGCCCGTCCTGAAACGTTGCCTGAAAACTGTCAGAATTTCAGTGCTGCTCTTTGCTCGTAGGTGGCTCTGCAGCACAAGTGGAGAGTTTTTTTCAGGCACGGGGTGCCGGAATTAAATGTTCTGCTATTTATTTGGTCACGTAAAGCAATCATTTTGGCCATTTTGAACGCGCGTCAAATTTGAATTTTGTTTGAAAATTTGAAATTTGTTGTACGTCGGAACTTTCTGTCGACAAATTAACTAATTTTATGCGTAGGATAGTTCGTGCAGAACTTGAAGCAATGATTTTCCAGCACATTTGGTTTTTTTGGCAGATTCGTTTACTAGGAAGCACTTTAATTAGCTGGTTGGTTAATTGAATTAGTGCGACGTTATAAAAGGTCTGTTCGCGTACTTCAGCAAACTGCAGCAGTAACATAATTTGGCAGCTGGCTTCTTTTTGCTGCAAAATTTGACTTGAAGCAATGATGCGAATCTATTTGAATATGTTATAATAGATTCAGGTACGCGAACAGACCTAAAGTTTTCAACACCGCATGTGTACGCGATATGAAATGCATGGATGAAAATTATGTTTTCGTGTGAAGGAAATATATTTCAAATAAAGCATTATTAAATACATTACATAATAGTTTTACTTAAAAATTATTACGCCTATTTTCTTTCAGCCTAATGGAATATAACGGGCAAGTAGTTTTTAACATTTCCTACTATAACTTCATTTCTACCGTAAAATTCGATCTGATTCATAATATTGCAGAATGATGAGCATGTGGATACTTCTTCAAATATTCAAACTGGAATAAACAAATTGGTTGCAGCTAATTACTTGCACATTTGGACTAAAGGCTGGTACTGAGTTCGAGTTCACGTGAAATTTTGACATGTCTCCATTATCTGGTCATTCTTTCGAGCGAAAATTTTGGCAATGGAGAAAAGCAAAGACAATGCTCATTTCTGACATATAAAATGTCAAGAATTTCACTTTTCGATCGATTTTCTTATTGGAAAGACATTTGCACTGCTCCATTTTCAAATTGAAACGCCAAATGTCACTTTTTCGCTCGAAAGAATGAACTGCACAAACTAAATTGGCGTGAAATGATTGGAGACATGTTTCAGTGCCATCTACGTTTTCAACGCGAAAGCAACTTCAAAGCAACTTTTCATGCTAAGAACTTAGTACAACTCTTGCTTATTTTCAAGCTAAATTTTCGCCGAAGCAGATTTCACGTGAAATTTTGTATGAAAATTTCACGTGAAATCGAACTCAGTTCTATGCTTAAAGGCTGGTACTGAGTTCGAGTTCACGTGAAATTTTGACATTTCCCCAGTATCTGGCCATTCTTTCGAGCGAAAATTTTGACAACAGAGAAAATCAGAGACAATGCTCATTCTTGACGGATAAAATGTCAAGAATTTCAATTTCCGATCGATTTTCTTATTGGAAAGTCATTTGCACTGCTCAATTTTCAAATTCAAACACTAAATGTCACTTTTTAGCTCGAAAGAATGAACTGCACAAACTAAATTAGCGTGAAATGATTGACAACATGTTGTAGTGCCATCTATGTTTTCGAAGCGAAAGCAACTTCACAGTACCAAACTTGCTTATTTTCAAGCTAAATTTTCGCCGAAACAGATTTCACGTGAAATTTTGTATGAAAATTTCACGTGAAATCGAACTCAGTACTATGCTTAACTTGCAAAACTTACATCTTTCTTAAATCTTCCTTTTGTTTTCCTTTCAATGAGATAAGGGTTCACCCTCACTGATGCTTTCTTCTTTTTATCATTTTCTAACGACTCAGCCACTACAAATGCGCTGAACATCAAGATCAAACTCGCGAAAGCACTAGCCATTATTATGTTTGCTGAAAATTCAAAATACAAATGATCTACACAACTAACTGTCACTTTGTAAAGGCTGGTACTGAGTTCGAGTTCACGTGAAATTTTGACATGTTTCCATTAAGGCTGGTACTGACTTCGAGTTCACGTGAAATTTTGACATGTTTCCATTATCTGGTCATTCTTTCGAGTGAAAATTTTGACAATGCAGAAAAGCAGAGACAATGCTCATTTCTGACGGATAAAATGTCATGAATTTCACTTTTCGATCGATTTTCTTATTGGAAAGACATTTGCACTGCTCAATTTTCAAATTGAAACACTAAATGTCACTTTTTAGCTCGAAAGAATGAGCTGCACAAACTAAATTGGCGTGAAATGATTGACATATGGGCACTAGAATAATAAACAGATGAACTACTATGTACAAACTATTTATTATCACAATAAATATATATATATCAACACTTGAACACAACCACTCTCGACGGCGTCCGCAAGAAGAAGAAGGAAAGGTCGTGACGTTTTTGCGAAGCGATGGTGTCGGCACGATGCGGGAAATTTCGATACTACGGTATGCATTGTAGCTAGCGAATCCAATCCCGGGATCCCGGGATCCCGGCCAATTTCTGGTCCCGAAAATCCCGGGATTGATGACTTCTAATCCCGGGATTTTCGGGATCAGAAATTGGCTGGGATTTCGGAGCCGGGAGTCAAGCATTATCGGCAATCAAGTTACAGCAAGACTCGAAAAGTGCAAATAGAATCCATATTTATGAGAAAACAATTAGCTCACATCAAAATGCGTAAAGAATAGAGCAAAACAAACCGATGTAACAGCTAACAAGAGAATACAAAGGGGTTTGTAAATAAATAAGTATGGACTGTTTCGCATTTAGTGCATTCGTTACATCGAATGATTTGAGGAAATAAAAACTAGCGGATGCATACACAAATTTACGAAAATCCTTAAAAACAAAAAAAAAGGTTGTTGGCTATGCAAGCAGGATAAAGAAAATAATAAAAAAACTCTAGCGCACCTGAACCGCTAGAAACACTAATGTTCGAAGAACAGTAGAAGAATCGTGCAGGTTTTGAGTGCATATTCCACCTGATGAGCTGCTTATTACGGCCAAACTGTTTCAAATGCCACGTTTTACTTTGGTCTCAAGAATGCATTATAACTCATATGGTAGAAGGTTTCAGATATTACCACTGGCATGGGTTTCAAAGTTTATGAAAGAAAAACACTTGTTAATTATATTCGTTATCAGTTGCTTATTTCACCAAACTTTGAAAGCAGCATCTCATATAACATCAATGAAGAAAATGCTCAGTGCCTGCAGCACTTTAACTGAAGTTGGTGTCTGGGGCTGCGCTGCGAAAAATTTGCAGAACTTAGGGAATTGAAACATTGGTTATTTATTTTCATTGTAAATGTTTCCGGTGTGAATACTAACTGTAAGCATTTATTGATACAAAAGTAGCACAACCGACTCGTGCTGGCAACCTTTCGCCAGTATCAAAGCCAAGAATATATCACATCTGCTTCACGTTGTTATATTACATTCGAAGTTATAGGAGTATAAAGAAATGTAGGGTTACCTGCAGCGAGTTTTTTTAAATAATCGAAAGCTTAATATTTGCTGTTAATTGTCACTACAATATCATTACCAATTGAAAATTCTCCGATAAAACTGCTTAATAAAGATATTGCAAACAAACACAAAACTAACAATACCTGACAACCCTATCGTGGCTTTTCAACCAAATTTGGCCTGAATAATGCTTATAATAGGTTCCATTAATTGTATGAAATTCGTATTGATTTCATGACTGCACTGGAAGTTATAGGGCAAAAAGTGTTATTTTCCTGAGAGAATTTTCAAAACCAAAGACACAAAAATTACTATAGCTGGCAGTACCAATCGAATTTTTCAACCAAATTTCTATCAAACAGAGTTTAGAGTAAGATGCAGCTACTGTGTTCATGAAAATCTGGTTACTAATTCACATTTCATGGGGCAAAAAGCAGTTTTTTTTCTTTGTAATTTTTCAAGATGGCACCCCTGGCACAAAGTTGCCCACAATTCAATCAGACCTGGTTCTACTTAAGTCCAATGCATAATGTAAATTTCAATGGTATCTGATTATTGGTTCGTGAATTCCCGTGAACAGAAGTTTTTGATGCTAAAAATATAGGTTACCTGGGAGAGGGTTACCGTTCTTGTCCGACATGAAATTTCCAAAGTTTTACTTTGAACGTGTAGATAAAGCATAAGATTTGTATACAGATTGGTTTTAATGTAAGAAACGGACATTTTTAGGATATTCGATGAATTGAAGGTTTTCACTTCCAAATTTTTATTTTTTCAAATCGAAGACACCAAAATTATCATAGCTGGCAGCTCCAACCGAATTTTTCAACCAAACTTCTACCAAACGTGGTTTGAAATAAGGTCCAGCTATTATGTGAATTTCGTCAAAATCGAACGATTCAATCAGAATTTATAGGGCTAAAAGCAGTTATCTTTTTTAGTGATTTTTCAAGATGGCACCACTGGCACAGAATCACCCGCATTTCAAAATCACTTCTATCAGACCTGGTCCTATTTAAGACCAATACAGTCTGCAAGTTTCAATTAATTCTGCTCATTGGATCGTGAGTTTCCGTGAACAGAAGTTTTTGATGCTAAAAATATATGTAAATTGGGCAAGGGTTACCAGGCGTGCCCGTTATACCATATCAAATTTTTTTTTTGGTCTATGTAAAAAAAGCACGAAATTTACATATGAATGACTTTTTTTTGAAGAAGCGGCATTTTTTCAAGAGAGACGATAATTTGGAGGTTTTCACTTTCAGTGCCTGCCCTAGCTACAGGGTTGCCAGCACGCTCATTAAAAGCTACATAAATTTACAACTAAATAATGTTAATATGTTCTGAAAATTTCGTAATGATTAAATAGCTCTGTCAAAAGTTATCGCATTTTAAAAATTTTCAATTTTTCCCGTTTTCTTTTTAGGCACCCAGCGCACACATGGGGTTAAAAAAATCCAAAACATTATCCGATTCACATGTAAAACACGTTCGAAATTCATTTCGTTAACTTTATTTTTGCAAAACTTATTTGTGTACGGAATAATAGGTATATTAAAAATATCACTAAAATGGCCGCCGGCGCCAAAGGGTTAAAGATTTTTAACTTTTTTTGAGACCTGGCACTATTTTGCATATACATCAATGTGTCCTGAAAATTTCAGTTCAATCGGATGGCGCGTTCCTGAGATTTTTTCACTGAAATTTTTTGATGATATATATATATATATATATATATATATATATATATATATATATATATATATATATATATATATATATATATATATATATATATATATATATATATAGAAATATGAATTTTTGGCCAAAGTGATTTTAATACTAATGTTCTTCTTCGAACATTAGTAAAAAGAAGATATAACAGGCTAGTATCTCAGGTGAACGGTTCAGTTTGATGTTTGATTAATGGACCTTGACTGCAAATAGGCGCTATATAAATATAAACATCTACTTAGTAAATTCTTACTGGAGCTTGATGCGAGTAAGAATATCAATGACAGCTGGAAACTACCTAGATATGAGTTTAATGTTTCTCTAGGAAAAGACATTGTTACCATCGTAACTGATGGGTCAAACGAAATGCGAAAAGTAGGCAGACTAGTTGGTACAGAGCAACATATTTGTTTGGCGCATAGCATCCACTTGGCAGTTTGCGATGTTCGCTATAATATGAGGTCCATTCCAGATTAAAGAGTTGATGAAGCAGCTGATAGTCTGAACGACGACCACGAAGATTTGGATGGTCCTGAATCAGCTAACTACGTTGAAAGCGGTCGCCTGCAAGACACGCTAGATCAGACGAAGGACATCAGCGCATGCATAAAGAAAGTTCGTTAGGTAGTTTTATATTTTAAAAAAGCTCCAACGAAAAATAATAACGATCTTTAAAACTATGTCGGATCCGAGCAAGGCATTTAACTGTCTCCTTTAAATGGATTGTAAAACAAGATGAAATAGTCTCTTGACAATGCTCGAATAGTTTCCCATTTTGAAAAATAGTATACATTAATAGGCCTGCAATATTCAGAGCAATTAGAAGCAACAGAGTTTGATTCGATTCAGAAAATTATTGAAGTTTTACTCCCTGTAAAATTGGCTGTGACGGCCTTTAGTCGCAGACTTGCAAATTTATGCACTGTTAATACTTCATCAAGATTTGTATTTAGGCTGTTAGGAGAAAAACGGTCTATTCTTCTGAATGCTATGAAAATTGCAATATTGGACCGAATAAAAGAGCGTCAGTGTACCGAGCTATCTGGTATGCTAAGCTATCTCCAGAATCCACATTGTACCAGCGAAAATTTACCAAGTGAAATAAAATCTCTATTTTTGAAACCAAGCAACGCAAATATTAAAAAAAATACTTCAATGATCTAGATGCTGAACCCTATGCTTGGTAGCCAAAGAAATGAAGAAAACCCAGTAGATACCCATATTGATCAGAACAAGGTAGTCGTCAATTAACGCTACAAGAAGAGCTGCAAAAGTATGAAATAATCAATCATGAAATGCCGCAAGAAACTAATCTAATTAAAACCATTGCAAAAGAAATGAATCTTTTCGAAAGTGGTGGCACTTGCATAGTTTGGAGCAGGCGTAACAATATTTCTCGACCGTTTCCGCGGCGTCCAAAATCGGGAATAAATTTAGAAGCAGGCTTGGAGACGATACCTTAGATGCTTTGCTATTGCTTCAATGTTACTTCCGAAAAACCTAATGAATTTTGGCCGAATTTTTTATATGTTACTTTATTATGTATCTCAATTCTAAGAGTTGTGTTTTGTTGTTGT
The DNA here is from genome assembly GCA_947369275.1 of Nemotelus nigrinus. Lineage (NCBI taxonomy): Eukaryota > Metazoa > Arthropoda > Insecta > Diptera > Stratiomyidae > Nemotelus > Nemotelus nigrinus. Next base: position 63,172,181 of record OX376375.1, read on the forward strand.
GGTTTTTGGTCGATTTGGTCGATTTGTGGATTTTTTGTTGTAATTTGTAATAGATGTAATTTTTAATATCTGTCTTCATACTGTCAACGTTTTGGATAATTAAAATTATTGTTTTTATTTGCATCAATAATATAAATTAGTAATAATGCAATTTTTTATACAGTGTTGAGCTCACTTATTGTTGTAGTTTTGAAATGATGGCAAATTATATAATCTGTTTACTAGACACTTGACTTATTTTGTTGTGCTGTATTTTGAATTTCAAATCCCGGGATCCCGGGATCCCGGGATTTGAGATTTTTTAATCCCGTAATCCCGGGATTGAAAATATGGTTCGGGATTGGAATCCCTAATTGTAGCCAACCTTGCGGTCCCTACAATACTCCCCCCAAGTGTCTTTGACATTGTAACGTCAACAGTTGGCGAATCGAACGGTTTTCGTAGATTTAGCCTTAGGTCCTGCATAAGTCCTGAGAGTTGGCGTAGCTGTGTTGCTTCCGTCATCTGGATGTAGCTCTATATGCGCTGGCTTAATTCGATCAACGCTGATGTTCATTGCTTTGCCTTGTACGTCTATGGTGAAAACATTATCCGATGGTCTGCCGAGCACTTTGTACGGTCCTTCATATGGATGTTCTAGTGGTGGTTTCACTCGGTCAACTCGTATGAAAACATGCGTGCAAGAGTAGAGATCCTTATGTATGAAAACTCTGCGCTTGTCGTGGTGACTCGTTGGCGTAGCTCGCACTCGTCTCATATGTTGACGGAATTTTTCAATGAAAATCTTCGGGTCTGGAGGCATCTCTTCGTTCGGGAAAAATTCACCAGGAACTCGCAACGTCGTTCCGTATACTAGCTCTGCTGCCGTTGTGCCGATATCTTCCTTCAAGCTGGTTCGTAACCCCAACAAGACGGTGGGTAAAACTTCCACCCAATCTTGTGTGTTATGGCATCTAATTGCTGCCTTCAAAGACCGGTGCCACCGCTCTATCATGCCGTTAGATTGTGGATGATAGGCGGTTGTGCGAGTTTTCTGACATCCGACTAAATGTGCAAGCGCCTTGAATAATGCAGCTTCAAATTGTGAGCCTTGGTCTGTTGTCAGAATCGTAGGTGCTCCAAATCGCGCAATCCATGATGAATAAAAAGCGTCTGCGATGACTTCAGCCGTAATATTTTTGATTGGCACCGCTTCTGGCCACCTCGTGAATCTATCAATCATAGTCAAGGCATAAGAATAGCCTTTCGATTGTACCAAGGGACCGACAATATCGATGTGCACGTGACTAAATCTGGTATCCGGCGTTGGAATATGCTCGGGAGGAAATTTGATGTGTCTGCTGATTTTGCTGCGTTGACATGCAAGACATGTACGTGCCCAGCCAATTACATCTTTGGCTAAGCTTGGCCAGATGAATTTTTGTTGAATCAACTTTTTGGTAGCTCGACCACTGGGGTGAGATAGACCATGATTTAAATCAAAAATCCTCTTCCTTCGTGTTTTCGGAACGTAAGGACGAATATGTCTTGTCGAGACGTCACAATAAATCGTAGTTTCAGTGTCGTCAATTCGAAGTTTGCGCAAATCTAGCGTTGTATTTGATTCCAGAAGCAATGGAAGTTCGTCGTCCTGTTGCTGAGCGATTGCTAGATCGTTTGTAGTTATTGCAACTGGCATCTGCAAACTGGCGATTCTCGATAGGGCATCTGCTGTCACATTATCTTTTCCAGCGACATGAACTATGTGCGTCGAAAATTGGCCGATAAAATCAAGCTGTCGAAGTTGCCGTGAAGAAGCTTTCTCTGCTTTCTGTTGAAAAGCAAACGTGATCGGTTTATGATCGGTTTTGATGACTAGCTGTCGACCTTCGAACATGTATCGGAAGAATTTGATTCCACTGTAGATGGCTTGAAGCTCCCGATCGTACGTGCTGTATTTGCGCTGGGCGTCACTGAACTTTCGCGAGAAAAATCCTAATGGTTCCCAAATCTCACCATTCAGCTGCTCGAGAACTGCGCCCATTGATGTATCTGATGCATCGCACTGAATTGCCAAAATAGCGTTTTCGATCGGATGCCGTAGAAGTGCTGCATCGGCGATCTGCTTTTTACATTGTTCAAAAGCTGTTTCGGCTGCCGGGTTCCAATTAATTAAACGTGTATCGTTTTTCTTCGCTCCAGCCAGTAACTCATGTAAAGCGGATTGAGTTTTCGCCGCATCTTTGATAAAGCGTCTATAAAAATTTACTGCGCCTAAAAATCTTCGTAAGTCTGCGAAGCTGGCTGGCTTTTTGAAATTTAAAATTGCTTGTGCTCGTTCTGGAAGAGGTTTCGTGCCATGCTCGTCAATTGCATATCCCAGATAGTTTACTGAACTTGCTCCAAAAACGCATTTCGAAACGTTGATAGAGAGTCCATATTCTCGTAACCTCTGGAAAACTATTTCGAGATGCTTTCGGTGCTCTTCATGAGATTTTGAAGCGACAAGGATATCGTCGATGTAAGCGTATACAAAATCAAGCCCTCGAAGCGCTAAGTCGATATAACGCTGAAACGTCTGCGCTGCGTTGCAGAGTCCGAAGGTCATAACCTTGAATTCATAGAGGCCGAACGGCGTTATGACAGCAGTTTTCGGTACGTCCTCTCGCGCTACAGGAATCTGGTTGTAGGCTCGTATTAAGTCCAAAGTTGAAAATAACTTGCATCCATTTAGCCGTAGCGAAAAATCGTGCAAGTGTGCAATCGGATACTTGTCCGGGACGGTGGCAGCATTCAGGCGTCTGTAATCGCCGCATGGTCTCCACTGACCATTCTTTTTGGGTACAAGGTGTAGTGGACTGGCCCACTGACTGCTGGACGGCTGACAAATATCTTGCTCGATCATGAAGTCAAATTCCGCTTTAGCTTCTCTGAGCTTTTCTGGCGTAAGTCTGCGGGCTCGCTGCGCAATCGGTGGTCCCTCCGTGCAAATGTGGTGAAAGAAGTTGTGACTGATTACCTTTTTCACGTTAGAGGCGATCGTAACATCAACAAACTTCCGCAGTATATCCTCATATGCCATGTTATCTACCACAATTCCATGATGTTTCAACAGGTCCGCTCCGATTATCGGCTGAGAGACGTCTGCGACGGTGAAACTCCAATTGAAAAGGCGTCGAAATCCAAAGTCTAACGATAAAACTTTCTGTCCATAAGTGGCGATTGTTGTATTATTCGCAGCATACAGTTTAATATTCGTCGGTTCCGTATATCTCGGTGAGAAATGCCGGGGAAGAACCGATAAGTCAGATCCGGTGTCAATGAGGAAGCGCATGCCAGTTTTTCGATCAGCAATAATTAGGCGGTTTTTGTCTGTTCCGTCGTCTCCGATCGCCTTGACACGAGACGACGAAGTTAGTTTTCCGCTGGCTTATTACTTTTCTCGCCCTACCGCCGAACTTTTTGTGGAAGTAACACAATCTGCCATTTCTCGTCTCCCTGGATTTAGATCTGTATCGCAATCCGTGGTATCGTCCTCCAGATCTGCTTCGGAAGCGTGTTTCTAATCGGCTGAGTTGATTGACTAGTTGTGCCATGACGTCGTCACGTGACACTACAGGCGTCGCTTCTCGCACTTCGGACACATTAGGCGGCTGTTGTAGCTCCAACATCATGTCGGCCATCTTAGCGAGCTTCTCAACGTCAAGTTCACTGGAAATGCCCAGGACCACTCGTATTTGCTCCGGCAGCTGCTCTAAAAGCAGTGTTCTTAGAATGGCATCGCTAACATGATTTCCTGCCAGGTTTTTCAAGTCCTGGAGATAGTGTGAAGGCTTCTTGCCATCGCGATTATGACCTTGCAGAATTCTTCGAAGTCTTGTTTCTTCTGGTTCTGCGAAGGCTGAAAGAATTCGCTGCTTGACGGCTTCGTATTTATTTGTTGGTGGCGGATTTCTGGCGATCGATATAACATGAGGCATGATTTCCGCCTCGGCATGTTGAATCACATACTTAAATTTCGTTTCGTCCTGCGTTATTCCATGCGTGTGGAACGCGGCTTCCACTTGTTCGAACCAGAACGCAGGATCGGCTTTGTAAAACGCCGGAAATTTACTAATGCGCGCTGCCTGCACGTATACTGGCGTGGGCAGGCTGCGTGGCGTGCTTGGTGGCGGATTCCCTGCTCCTTCGGGCCTGCTAGGCGATGCGTGGTCTGGGCGAGACATCGTGGCGTTGCAATTTCAAAATCAGCGTGGGCTGAATAAAATCACAAATGGCGTCGATTATCACAGCACAAAATGTCTCTGATGCTCTCGATATCGTTAATTTTCCACGTAAGGGGTCACCAATTCTGTGGGCACTAGAATAATAAACAGATGAACTACTATGTACAAACTATTTATTATCACAAGAAATATATATATATATATCAACACTTGAACACAACCACTCTCGACGGCGTCCGCAAGAAGAAGAAGGAAAGGTCGTGACGTTTTTGCGAAGCGATGGTGTCGGCACGATGCGGGAAATTTCGATACTACGGTATGCATTGTAGCCAACCTTGCGGTCCCTACAGACAACATGTTTCAGTGCCATCTATGTTTTCGAAGCGAAAGCAACTTCAAAGCAACTTTTCATGCTAAGAACACAGTACTAAACTTGCTTATTTTCAAGCTAAATTTTCGCCGAAACACATTTCACGTGAAATTTTGTATGAAAATTTCACGTGAAATCGAACTCAGTACTATGCTTAATATTCACATTTCACGTGAAATTTTGTATGAAAATTTCACGTGAAATCGAACTCAGTACTATGCTTAATATTCTACACTTCTCTACACGAAAATATTTTCGTGTAGAAATAAATAGCAAAACCGAGTGACCGAAATTCAGGCAAGGCTGCGTACTTACCTTAAAGGGGAACAGGAATTCAGGTTCGGTAGCGTACTAACTAGACAGCGCTGCGCCGCGCAATTGCGTTGAAGCACTAGCCATGATACTACTGCGCTGATACCGATTGTCGGTATCAGTAGTAGTGTTGAGTAGGACACGGTTTCAAAGTGAGTTTGTAAGAGCCGCCTCTTTTTTGTACTGAGCCAGTACAATGTCCCACTTCAAATGAGGCGAGGCGTTTTTTATGAACGCGGTACAAAAGAGGCGATAGTACAAAAGAGGCGATATAGTACAAATGACGCGATGTAGTACAAAAGAGTCGATGTAGTACAAAAGAGGCGAATAATACAAAAGAGGCGAATAGTACAAAAGAGGCGAATAGTACAAAAGAGGTGATAGAGCGAACTCTAGCATTCGGTTCGCCACGACGGCTTGACAGGCTGCCTCCACTAGCAATTTCCCATTGCATGAAATTTGAAATTGCTAGTGGAGGCAGCCTATGGCATGCAATATTTTATGGTATGCCATAAATGGTAGGCAATATGGTATGCAATTTGCTCGGCAATCTGCCTTGCAATATTTTGACAGCTCTTGATTTCAAAATGGCGCTGAACCGTGGGCCTGGTTTATTTTGCGTAGGAATTCTGAATTCAAAGGGATTTTTTGATTTCGTTGAGCAATGAAAATAGTCTACAGAGTATGAAATGCTGGGAAATTGGGGAATTTCTTCGCTCTGCACTTCAAATAACTCCTTAAGAGCATTTGACGCTCTGATACAGCGCACGTCTCTCTTGCTCAGAGGCATTTTCCAAATGATATTGCATGCCATGAAATTGCCCACGCACAGATTGCATACCATAAATTTGACAGTCGTTGCAATCGGAAATTGCAGAGTAAATTGCTAGTCGAGTCCCGGTGTGAAGATTTGAGTTAAAAAGTCTCAACTCGTCTCTACTCAGTACAACTCAGTAGTACAAACTGATTAAACGTACACACATCGTATTTTGTACGGGACATTGTACTAGCTTGCACCCGCATCGTACAATGTAATGCCTCTCTCTGACATGTCATGTTGGTCGTCACTATCGGCTCTTTGTCTCTCATGTTACAAATCGCAAAGTGAGGAGTAGCATGATAAAATTTTTGAAGTGGTACATTTCATGAATTTGTCGCGTCATGACAATTTTCGTTCTTGTACGGGACAAATGTACTGGCTCTTACAAGTCCTACTCAACACTAATCAGTAGCGCAGTAACGCACTTCGGTATTAGTAGCTCAGTAACGCACTTCGGTATCAATGGTGTTGGCGCTGCCGCTTTGCAATGCCAACACCATTTGGCTTGGCGCTATTGGCTATGCTACGGCGCGGCGCAAAGATATGAGTTGAGTATACTTACCTCAAGTCTGTTTGATGCAAAGCGTACGCACGTTTGGAAAGATACCTGAATGAGTTCATACCATAGATATGAGAGGAATGGATACGAAATGGGCCGAGAGAAATGAAGCAATTTTCGACCTCTGGTCGCAATGTGTTTGTATAAAACAACAACAAATTTCATGCAGAAAAGTTGATGTATTTGGAAATTTGTGTCCATGTATTAGTTTTTCCGCTATCCCAACCACCCCGTAGATTGGATGGATTGAAATGAATGTTTACATAGAGAGTCTACAGCGCTGAGGGGTGGTGAGTGCGGCATTGAGGGGAAGCTGTTTTACAGAGAGTAAAATTGCATGTGTAGTAAAATTGCTTCACTCACGTACGGGTTCATGCATTGTGATTTCGTGTCCATTCTTTATATGTCTATGGTTCATACTATAGCCTGGGTACTTTAGGGTATTTTATATCGGGAAATTAGTAAGTTCAAATGTGGGTTGCTCTCGTCACATAAAAGCTTTTTCAATCATTCTTTTTTGAGTGAATCATAGCGTCATGGTATTAGCGCAATGCTACCAGCGCCGTATGTGAGTCCGAGAAACGCAGTGAGTATCACACATGGGCGAATGAGATCATGGTATCATAGCGCAATGGTATCAGCGCAGTGCGCTGATACCACTGCTGGCGCCGGTATCAGTGTATAAACGCTTCAAAATATGCTGCGTTACCCATGTCTAGTACTAACCTTAAAGGGGAACCGAAATTCAGGCACGGCTGCGTACTTACCTTTATTTCGATAGGAAAAGCGATCATTTTGGCCATTTTCAATGCGCGTCGGGTTTAAATTTATTTAATTTTTTGAATAGTTACGTCGGCACTTTCTGCCGACAAATTTACGAACTTTATGTGTCGTATAATTCGAACCGAACAAGAGACAATAATTTTCCGGGAAAGATAGTATTTTTTATACATGATTTTACTTGGATAAAGTTGAATTTACTGGTTGGTTGATTGAATCAGTCCATCTTAGGGAAGTTTTGAGCACCGCATGTGTACGAAATATGAAATGGGTGGATGAAAATAATGATTTAATCTGCTCTCTTGAGGTAACCGCTCTCGTATATAAGGTAACCGCTCTCTTTTTAGAGCTCCCAGTTAGAGCTTCGAGCATAATCAAGCATTTTTGAACGGAGTCCAGGAACGTTGAAAGAGTTGGCATACTTGTGGTGCCACTAATCTCTTTCTGCCAATCCCTCCGGATTTTTTCATCTAATTTCTGATTTAGAATGAAGATTGTTATGACATCAAAGGATTCCCCTTCAATCGCTTGTAGACACGCCTCCAGTTGATGTGTTACATCAAGCACTCGGTTGAACCTATTGATGTCGTTGGTACTGCATCTTTGAATATCATTCGCGTGTCTCTTGCGGTTGAATGTTGTAGCCGGAGAACTGCAGTGATTGTTTTTCTCCGAAGGACGGTCTTTCTCTGGAATGGACAATACGTGAATCATCGTGTCTTGAACTGCGAGTTCGCGGTCGTTGAGCTGTTTAAGACGCTTTTGTGTTTGTGTTGTCAATTGATTAAGGTCAAACCCACCATAAACGGGTGTTGTCGAAACCGATGGCTGATGCGAATGGTTATAAGCCAACCTAATCGTCGTAAAACAGGATACCGTACTACAAAAAAAAATCTTTGAATATCCCAGAATCGTTGTAACACCTCCTGCACAATGACTCGATGTTTGTCACAGCTCTTCTACTGCTGCTGCAGTTTCTTTAACCGCGTCTCGAAGTATGCCAGCCCATGCCTTTTCTCGTTGTCTTTCTTGAAGTTAGCGATGACGCGTTTTGTTGCTGCAATGTCCAAAGCTTGGACCTTATCCGCACCTCAGTAGTTGAAAAACCTGTAAAACTTGAATAAACACGTATTATTTTTGATCTGTTGAGTAGAACGCCAACTGGTTTATTTACAATCTATATACATAGTTTTATAAATCACAATTTAGCAAATTTAATGATGAACCAATTACATAGTTCATACCCGATCAAAGTTCATTTTGTATGCACGCAAAATTAATTTACAGTTACAGTATGCGGTTTTACAACTTTATGTCGCAATCTGCAAAAAATTACTGCAAGAATTTGCAATTCTGCGTGATTGCAGACATGGGAAGTTTAACTTTGAGAAGTTCAAAGACATTCAATGAAATTGAATCGTAAGTAAGCAAATTAGTAAAATTGTATATTAGTTCACCGACATGAACAAGTCACGATTTTGAACTGCGAAACTTTTCACAAAGCGTACGTTTAATTTAAGATCGATTCTTCGCCTTCGTAAAACACAGGGTTACTTCGTTGCGTAGTCCATTTACAATTGCACTCCGTTTCCCGGCATTAGCGCTGTGGTCAAGCAGACTTTTCTTCACTTCGGCTCCATCGAAAATCTGCTCTTGCAATTGTATTTCGTTGATTTCAACTTCCTCCTTTATAGATAAACCACTGCTGGATGCAAATTGGAAATCAAAACAATATGAAGAATCATTGTGTTTCACAAAATGCAACTAGTGCATCTTTCAGTTATGGATTGATTGGCAAACTGTCCAGGAATATTACTCAGATATTTAGCTCAGTAGTTTTCGTTTTTAGTAGTTTTCCACCGCATTAACAATATGCTAATACAGTAGCCCCGGACATAGCAGAAGCCTATCACTCGCATCGGGCATGGCAAAATATGTAGTAGTATGCAATAGAACCAATAATCAATTTTACAAAGAGATTTATAGAGATATTTGCACTGTGACAGTTCCGAGGTTTAGTATTTCCGTTACATAAAGAAGATGAGACTTCAGTTTCGGCTCAAGTACTTGATGTTTCTTATAATTATGTTTTTTTTTTGGTCATTTATATTTCCATTTATCATAAATTCTGCCTACACTTTTTGACGTCATGCAAACCCATATCATCACTCTAAGATAATGCCTAGGTCTTTAACAAATTCAACGCGTTTAAATGTTTCATTATTTAAGATGTACGAACAATTGAAATTCTGCTTTGGACTATCAGAAATCATAAATTTACATTTTCCTATATTCAGGTCTAAAAAGTTTAAAATCCAATAATTGAAAATACTAATATATTAAGAAAACAGGCAGTTGATTTAAATATTTTTCAGGCTTCTGTCAACAAGAGTTTTTGAACGTGATTAAAAACCATATTTATCACTGAGAAAAAAAAACACAGTTGAACCAACTACTTTTTGTATTTGAACAATTGTATCAAAATAGTTGTTGCTTTGAATACAAAATTGTTGATTCAAAAGAACATATTTGATTTCCAAAAACTTTTGAATGTTATTTCAAAAGTGATTTATTTAAAACAAAAGTTTGAAAACTGTTAATGAAATCCAAATACGAAAAATGTCATTACAAATTTTTTAGTAGTTAAAATAACTATATAAATACTCAACTTTACACTTCAAAAGTTAAGTTATTGCTTCAACTATATCTTTTTGAATGTTTAACAATTTCCACTGTTGGTTTCACTACTAAATATTCAACGTAAAAGCGTACTTTGTTGAAGCGTGGACATATGGGCATAGTTTTCGCAGTCGTCAAAGCATACAGACGTTTAGTTTTCTCGTACACTTAAGCAGTTATTTGCATTCATGTATCAACACGTCGTATCAGCGCGTCGGTAAAATGTAATTTGTGTTGTCTTAAAAATAAGTGCAAAATCAGTGTCAAATTCGTGTAATATTGGTAAAAATTAATCCAATAAACGTTGGCTGGTGTAAAAAAACCAGTTATTTTTATTGTGCTATGGAAATGGACGAATTCGAAACAATCGCAGAGTTTATTTTTGAGTTGTCACCTCAATTGACGACCTTATACCAGGAATGGGGATTGAGCGACATAGCCATAACGTTGTTAACGGAATGTGGAGTGGATTCAGAAGAAGTGCTGAAAAGGCTGCACAATCACGATATAGATGGAATTTTTTGGAAAAGAGAGCACATTGGGCAGAAAGTTAACTTTCGATACTTCCTGAACCGATGGAGAAAAGAAAACAACGTAAGTAATTTGAGTACTTTACTTGAAAACAACCAAAACTGAGACAGGGTTCTTGTATTTTTCAATGCTACTATCCTAACCAGCTCTCAATAGAGACGTAAAAAACGCTATAGTAATCTTAACGATTATAATCGTTAGAAGTTAATCATCATGGCAGATTCTGAAATGCGCCACATTTTAATAAGTCTTTTCAATACTAAAATTAAAAAAACTATTTAGGATTGACGTCAACACGGAACCGATCTTTTTTCATCCAATTCAATAAAATCATATGTTGTTTAAAAAATATGAGTACAACAGATTGATTTTAGCTTGTTTTGCTGCCCATAGTAGTACTTTTCACAAACTGGATTGAGATTAACTTCTATAAGCTGCAATTAATGCATGCAAACGTATATAAAAAGCTTCATAGGTCTCGTAAAATAATTGTCCCGAATCGCAACTTTTCTCATTAATTCAGAAACTACGATGATGTATATTTTCGCATAATTTATTCATTTATATTTATATTAGTTAAATATTTTTGATCATAGTTTGAATTATTGACCTGCTGTGGAAGCGATCGAACAATGTCAAGCGCTATGTCAAGTTGGTCAGCATCGGCGCATTCAACTTTATCAACTTCTTCAGGCTCTACTGTTCATCCAGATTCATATATGAATGTCAGTGATATTATTCGCCAAAGCATATCGGGACAAATTGCTATCAATGACTATAAAATAAATAAAAGACTAAACGAAACAGATCAAAATCTGATAACTAGAATTATAGTTGACTATTTTATATTAAAAGATCAACGAATGACTCCAAAAACAATGTCAGAAATTGCCAAAGGCATTGTCCAGCTGTTTCCAACAGAGACAGAAGCTACCTATTATACAGCGCGAAATAATAAAAAGAATCCTGCTGGAAAAATTTACGATAGGTACTTTAATACATTAAGTAAAAAAAGGAAAAATATCGAGGACCATTCATCTGGGAAAAAATCCAAGAAAAGTTCGGAGTCTTTTCAAGACTTTCAAAACGAAAATGCATCCGATAACAGTGATTTTCAATCAAAAAAAAAGTGGCTTCAACACAACGTCCCGTCGAATATTACTGAAATATGGAAAGAAACATCGGATTTAAGAATGCTGGAACAGAAAAATAGTTTAACAGAAATAATGCAAGCTTGGCCGCGATATACTGATCCTACTGGTCCTGAGTTAATCCAAATTGATTTTAAAACTTTGCATCCAGGCAAGGAAAATCACTTGCTGAACAAAATTCAGGATGTGGATAAAAAAATTGATAAAACATTTTTCGCGAATGGAATAAAAGATAAACTGAATCAAGACTATTACCTTAAGCTTAAAAACAAAGAACTTTCATCAGGTAAAACCTATTTATTTTTGGAATAACCTCATTTAATTTTATGTTCTTTTTGTATATTTTTGTATATAGATTCTCACTATATGCATTTTTTTAATTTGCTGCATACAATCATATTGCCACCAAGAATTAATCAAATGACTAAACCATCCATTTCGGACTCGCAACACGATATGATTGTCCACATAGTAAACATAAACGATTTAAAAAGGAAAGAAGAAGAGCTTATTAGCATGGCGCTTAAAGAACACTTATCGGTTCAACCAAAAGTTATTGTGGTTGGTGAGTCCATAGAGACCCTAAAAGAATTTTATGTACTACTAAACGGGTTAAAATATAAAACTCCAACTTTGCTGCGGGCAATAGATCTTGTAATTAAAATAAGTTTCATATTTAATCTTGAATATTCGGCAAAGAGCAAATATGTGTGGATGTTTCTACAGGAATATATATATGAAATAAATTGTGTGGAAAAAATTCCCAAGATTCAAAATATTATAGCAAAAATAAATAATGCAGAGTAACTGCAATGTAATTAAATGTGACTTCAATGCAAGTCAAATATCCACGTATTTACATATTTGCTCAATTTGCCAAAATAAATTTCATTCCGCTGAAATTTTAATTCAACATTTGCAAGTTTTTCATAAGACTCCAAGCTATTACCAATATACATGCAGATTTAATAGTTGTAATAAACTTTTTCAAAGTATATACAAGTTTAAAACTCACATTAAAAAACATATTACAATTAACACATCAAATGAAAATGAATTCGCTCCAATTCAACACAAAAACTTGGTTTATGCTCAAAATAACGAAAAATCAATTGAAGTTTCGCATAATGGAACAATATTACCAAATACAACCTCAAAAATTGATTCTACATATGAATTGAAAAAATCAATGAATTTAGCTTTAATCAATTTTGCGCTAGAGTTACATAATAAATCTAATATTGCAAGGAAAAATATTCTAGAAATTCAAAACAATATTACTGCTTGTATAATGAAACCTCTTTCACAACTTTTAACACAATTTTTACCGCATATGCAAACAGATCAAAAGGCAGCATTTGAAAATTTAATATTATTTTTACAAAATCCTTTTGAAGACATATCGTCTGAGTATAAGTTTTTTAAACAAATCCAATCACTTCACATATACAGTCCACCCACACTTTTCACGATCAGTACGCAATTGGATGAAGTCTTTGTTCGTGGTAATCCAACTTTAAAAGATAACATTATTGAAGGCTGCCTTTGCGACATAAAATACCAATTGAAAAAATATTTTGAATCACCACATGTTTTAGAATATACTTTAAGGAATATGAATAATATAAAATCTGAAAATAAATTAAATCATTTTATAATGGGGAGTTTATGGACTTCAAAAGCAAACTCATTTGGAGATAAAACAATTTTGCCAATATTTCTCTATTTTGATTCATTTGAAGTCAATGATACACTTGGGCCTCACAAATCTTCTATTTGTGGGATTTATTACACTATTCCAATTATACCCCAATATCACCTATCACATCTAAATAACATATTCGTTGCAGGATTTTTAAACGGTAGCGATATAAAGAATTTTGGAAATATTGCGGCATTTCAAAAATTATTAAACATTTTGGAAGATCTGTACATTAATGGTGTGGATATTGTTGTTGGTAACACAAGTAGAACAGTCTATTTTTGTTTAGGACAAATTTTAGGCGATAACTTAGGACTAAATGAAGTGCTAGGCTTTAAGACTAGTTTTAATGGCGAATATTACTGTCGAATATGTTCACGTTGTAAAAGTGAGTGCCAAACAGACTGTTGTGAAGAAATGAAAGTATAAGGAACAAAAGTAAATATTTGAATGAACTAAATCAATTTTCTTCCACGCAGTTCCGAGCTACATCTATTAAAGAAAACTCGGTTTGGAATTCTTTATCAAACTATCACGTAACGGATAACAAAGTTTGTGATATAATGCATGATATATTTCTAGGAGTAGCTAGATATAATGTCGCTCAAATACTTAACTACTTCATTTACAATATAAAGTACTTTACATTGGACACATTTAATTACAGAAAACAAATGTTCAACTATGACGTAGATCATATGGGGAATATAAGTTCGGCAATAGAAAAAAATCAAATCAAACACAACCATATAAAGATGAATGCGGCTGAAATGAAATTATTCTTACATTTCTTTTTACTTATCATTGGTGATTTAGTAGATTTTGAAGATCTTGTTTACAAATTTTTAGTTACTTTCATTAAAATCACAGATATTTTGTTGCTAGATAAATTTGATGCTCATATTTTAAATAAATTAGAAATTTTAATAAAAGCGCATAATGAATCGTATATTACACTATTTGACGAGCCATTGAAGCCAAAATATCATTTTATGTTGCATTACGTTTCAGCCATAAAAGCAATAGGTCCGCTCAAATTTCTATGGTGTTTTAGATTTGAGAGCAAACACCAGATTTTTAAGCAATATTCTCACGTGATTTCCTCAAGAATCAATTTACCGTACTCCTTAGCTACTAAAAGTAGCCTCCAATTCTCACAAGCGGCAGTAAATAATTCATTTTTTCAACCTCATATTTCTAAGTTATGTGATGTCACTGATTTCAATCTATCGCAACTACCTTACTACGCGAACTTATGTACATCTCTTACAGTTGGATATACAGTAAAAAATTTACTTTATAAAGGGCATACTTTCAAAACTAATGACTTCGTTATGTGGGATACTACTATAAGTAAAATTCTTTTACTATTTTATAACTCGGAAGATGTTTTTATAGTTGGACAAGGTGTCAAAAATGTTTTTGTTGAAAAATTTCAATCGTATAAAATACTTGAAATGTCATCTGCATATTATTTGAAAAGAATAGAAAATGTTTGTTTTTATTCAAAACTTTATACCTTAAATACCAAAGAAGAATTTCTTCGGTTTCAAATAAAATGAAGCTTTTTGTATTGAAAATTCTTAAGCTAAAAACGTCTCTCACGATGTGTACTTCGCTTACTGTTTCGCACTTAGTTTACTACTATACGGACATGTTATATAAAATATTTTACTTACTGTTCAGCAATGTAATAAAAATAAATTTCTAATCAGAGTCTTTTCATTTTTTTCTGCTTTACCTACTTCGGTTGCATAAAATTGTGTTCAGCTGAAAATAAAACTTTAATCGACATGATGATGATATTTTCAGGGAAAGTCTTGCGGTTTTCCAGAATAGATTTAAATCGATTTTGGCTTTCAAGTATAGAGGAAGTAGTAAGCAAACGTGATATTCAGCTTGCACTTTTGCAGCAAAAATTACCACCTTTGAAATTTTAACAGCGATATGCATTTGCATTAAATATATTACTTTTTAAAGGCACAAAAGATTCTCACTTTTGACACAAGCATCCCGCTTTTAATTTAATAACGCCGTATTTGATATGCTAACAGCAAAGCGTATTTAATCGAAAGACTTATATTTAAAGGAACAACTGATTCTTACTTTTGAAGCAACAGTGAAACTGTTACATTAACGGTGAACCAGTTTTGAGAAAATGAATACTTTTACACTTTTAATTCAACAACCCTTCGTTTTTGGGTAAAAAATAAGAGTCAAAATATTTGATGCAAACCATGAATATATTTGATTTTACAGCGTTTTTTTCTGAGTGTAAGTATATTTTAAATTCACAGTCAGAGATCGCTGTTGAATGTAATCCTATGGCAGCTAAACAGTTTGCCACTAGCCTTCCTAGGATCGGTATGTAAAGAATGAACTTGAAGAGATAAATGTTAGGAATTCGAAATTTCATTATGGCAAGTTAAAAGATTAGTTGCAGTAGACCTTCTCTTGCAAAAATCAAGATAAATAGTTAATAACTAGATATTCGAATACCTTTGATATGGTCGATAGAATGCAGCAAATCTATTTTACGAAAAACTCATTTTTTATTACTAATTCTGATTTGTTTATTTTTTAAACTTAAATCTTTAAAATTAATATTTAAAGTTAATCTTTGAAAATAATCGGTATCTTCTCTACATCGATGCAATTTGTAAGTGCGACCTCAAATGGAAATTTAAATTTCGTTTGCATATAAACTCCTTCTTACATTCAACGCATTTGTACTTCTTCTCGAACGCATAATTCTTCTGTGATTGCTCATCATTTTGAATGTTTTTGATTTCACTACGAACTTGTGTTTCACACTTCTTATTTTCTCGAATATGATCGGACTCTTGGCAATTTCTGTTGCACTTATCTTTAGCTTTGTGTCGAATGAGATTCTCAATGGTTGCGAATGATTCATTATCACCCTTGGAACATTGAAATGGCTTATCCAGAGCATATCCTTTGCACTTATTGTCTTTCAAATGGCTGCCGTACTGATTCTTCAATCTAAAATACATTTTACATTTTTCACATCGATATTTCATACGGCTATTTGTATGCGATTTCTCGTCCACACGGCGATCAAAATTGCACTCATATTTTCTCTCATCAGAATGCGTTTTTATGTGTGATCTGAGTGATTTTGCGCTCGTATACGACTTGGGACATATTTCGCATTTGTAAGGACGTTCGCCACGATGAAAATGCATGTGACTATTCAGATTGGTTTTTGAGTAGTAAGACTTTTCACAGAGCGTACATTTGAATCTGCCACGAATCTTCCCATCTGCGCTTAAGAAGTTGTGATCTAATTTGTGCTGGCGTAAGCTCTGGGGGCAGCCGTACTTTTTAGGACACACTGTGCACTTATACGGTCGATTGCCGGTATGAACGTTCATATGCACTTTAAGCCTTGAACTCGACCTGAATGATTTCTCACAAATCGAGCATGCATGATTTTTTTTCGGGGGTGGATGAACTTCGACTTTGTGCTGATTTAGGAGCTCAACGCTTATGAATGATTCATTTTCACACTTGGAACATTCAAATAGCTGTTCTGAAGCATATCCTTTGCATTTATTATCTTCCAAATGACTGCGGTGCTGATCTTCCAATCTAAAATACTTTTTACATTTTGCACACTGATATTTGCTGATATTTGTGTGCGTCTTCTCGTGCCTCCGCCGCTTATTACTGTCCGTAAATTTTTGATTGCATAACGTGCACTCACCTACCCCATCATCTGCATTCAGTTTTTTGTGTGACGAGAGTGTATCTGGGCTCATAAACGTTTTGGGACAGGTGTCGCACTTGAAAGGACGTTTGCGTCGATGCATATTCATGTGACTATTCAGTCGGTCCCTTGAACTACAAAGCTTTTCACAGAGTGTACATTTGAACCTGGAACAGTTATCCGCCTTTGCACTTAAGATATCGTGAGACTTATTGTGCTTGTATAAGCTTTGGAGCGAGAAGAACGATTTTGGACATATTGTGCATGTATACGGTCGGCTGCCAGTATGAGAGTTCATATGGATCTCAAGCCGAAATTTATGCGTATATGCTTTTCCACAAACTGAGCATGAGTGAGTTTTCGAGGGTAGATGACTTTGAACTTTGTGCCGGTTGAGAAGCTCAATGCTTGCGAATGACTCATGATCACACTTAGAACATTGAAATCGCGTTTCTGTGGCGCGGACCGTGTGCATATTGGACTCTTGCGGATTTCCTTTACACTTATTACCTTCCAAGTGGCTACGATACTGATAATCGGACCAAAAATAATGTTTACATATATCACATTGATATTTCAAACGGCCATTGGAGTGCAACTTTTCGTGCCTACGGTGATTCGAAGCGTAAATGAATGTTTTATTGCACAATGCACACTCAAATTTCTTGTCACGTGAATGTGTCCTATTGTGTGAATAGAGCGTGCTTTTCCTCGCAAACGACTTGTTACAGATATCACACTTGAAAGGACGTTCGCCACGATGAATATTCATGTGACTGTTTAATCCTTCACTTCGAGAAAAAGATTTTTCACATACTGTGCATTTGTATCTGGAACGAAACTTTCCATTATCGCCACAAGTGAACATGTGTCTGTTTAAGCTACGGGCAGCGGTGAAGCGTTTAGGACATATTGTGCATGCATACGGTCGAGTACCACAATGAGAGATCATATGCGCTTCCAGTTCACAACGCCACCTAAATTTTTTTGCACAAATCGAACAAGTGTGATTCTTTTCTCGGAGTATTTGAGTTGAATTAATAGAATTTTTCGAACTTAAGTTGTGCTCAAAGAGTTGTTCCTTAATCGTCCCACTTTTCATTTCACAATCCTTTAATCCAGGTTGAGCATCTTCGGCCTACAATTTAATTTGTTTAGAAATTATTTACTGAACAGCGAAAATGCACTCTAGTTACATCGTCGCATAGACTATTGATAATTCCACTCCGTTTCCCGAAATTAGCGCTTTGATCAGCACCACTCTGTTTCACTTCGCATTCATGGAAAATCTGCTCTTGCAATTGCCTTTCGCCGATTTCAATTTCCTCTTTTATGGATAAAATACTGTTGGATTGAGGAGGCAAGTTACATAAACCACTCATTTTCACTGAACACTTCGTAGTCAAAACCAATACGAAATATCGGAAATATCACGACAGTTCCACTACAACCGACTGTCAAATTTGCAGCTTTCATTGCGTTTGCAGAATGGTTTGCAGTGTGCAGTTGAAAGACTTTCTGCAAATTTCCGGCATATCCTTAGGGGTGTAGGATTTGGCACTGCTTTAATTAACAGAAATAATTATTCACAAGGCACAATCCTATTTTATTACTTAATCCAATAATTCACATATAAATACAAAGTACGTTCTCGTGTTTGATCTGCTTATCATGGCGGTTTTAGTCGTACTCCTCGTCTTGACGTTCTCCTTCTCTCCTGCTCTTCAACGCCTCTCGTGGTCGGATATCGAAGCTCGTCTTCATCTCGGCTAGTCGCCACAGGGGTTTTTCCGGTATCATACGAAAATTTGGTTTTTGACTAGGAATAATCCGAAAAAGCGTGTTTTTTAGTTGAAAGCTCTAATCTTCGATTCACCTCTAATCTCCGATTCACCTCTAAAGCGTCTAAAAATGTGTCGTTTTTGTACAAAATGGTTGAGTTAACGACGTGGAAATCCGGGAAACGACGAGAATGGAGGAATCGAGGAATTTTTTTTTTTAAATAGCACAAAAAATGCACGAAAGAAAGATCATTATAAATTTTACGGCTATGTTATTCTTTTGTTTTTTGGCTAGTTAGTTTTATATTCATTTTTAAGTTAGTTCCTTTCCTGATTTTTAAATAAAGGCTCTCTTGTCCCTCCGAAACGAATAATGTGCGAAAATGGCGAAAATGGAGGAAAAACATAGAAGATCGTTTCACCCTTGATTCACAGAGAAAATCGAAATGCAGATTTAAATGAATGACTCGGCGCAAACGGGTCAGTTTGTTGAAGTGATTAATTAAAAAGACTCAGTCATTTGGGTCCCATATATAGCCATATACTTCTATACCAACGAAATAAATGGCAAGTTATAGTCGAAAATTCAGTTTAAAGTGCTAACTAAGCGTTGTTTTTCTAATAGAAAACTTAGAAACTAACAGGAATATAAGCGCTCTAATTTTACAATTTTTGGTTTTGGTGCAACATGACGATTTTCAAAACAATGACATCTAGTGTCGCAGTCGGATATCATTTCTAATTAGATTGTACTTTTCGCGCACATTTCCTTTCGCTCCAGCATCAAGTACCTCTTCAATTAATGTCTTGAATACGGCGAATTGAGAAGGTACTGTTTGCGCCAATATTTTGTTCGCTTCAACATAGGGTCCTAGTTCTTTTTCAAGAAATTTTGTCTGACAGTGAATGTTCTTGGAACCGTGATTGAATAAAAAACGGTGCCAATTCGTGAGTTTTCGCGATAAAGTGCCCGAATGTTCATATTTCGTCAAATAGTCCGTGTGCGATCGTTTTTTCGCAAACAAATGAACAATATGTGAAACGTGAGAGTGAAAATGGTCAGCGAAATCTCGTGTCATGTAAGTTGAAAGAAAAACTCATTTTCATACCGTACTGTTTTATGCATCTATCAGAGAGCATATAAGACAAAACATACTAATAATTTTTCGCGATTATCGGTATGCGATTGTTTTTATGGTGTCGCATTCTGGGGCAAGAAGCATAGTCGTATTCATTTGGTTTGGCACCTGGATTGTAAAATTTCGATATCTGCCATTACTTTGTTTTTGGAAACTTCTGCGTTGCTTAATTTTCTGCGTTTCTTAATTTTCTCCTATAAATCTTAAAATCTACTTCCTCCTATCAGCGATTTCGTACGCGTTTTAATGGAATATTTAGTTGGTATTGGTGAATATACGGATGCACCAGCAGAAGCTCATATGTGCAAATCCAGTGCAAATCTGCACGCTGCAAATCCAATGGCAGGCCATTAAATTTGACAGCTTGTTCCGACTGCATTCTTTATGTAGTCTTCGGTGATAGATTGTACAGAAAAATGAGTGTTCTGGGTGACCTGTTCTCTGAAGCCGGCAATATTTTATCCGTAAAGGAAGAAGTTGAAATCACCGAAACACAGCTGCAAGAGCAAATTTGTGATGAAGTAGAAGTGATACAAAATGATCTTGGGCAAAGAGGAAAAGTCGAAAAACGGAATGAAATCCGAACTGCACTATGCCACAAAGTAAGTAGAGCACTTTTTTCTGCCCAATAAATAACATACTTATTTCAGACAGAAGATAATCAGCCTAAATTAAGTGGTGGTGAAACGAATGCAGAACCGAAAAGTGAGACTATTAAGAAACGATCCAATGGGCGCAATCTATTTCCGCAGGATTCCGCCAGCTCAGTTCGGGCACCTGTTGAAACTTGTTTGCCCCTGAAAAACGACCATACATGCTCTGTTTGCGAGAAGTCATTCAGATGTAGATCGAAGCTTGAAAGGCATATTAAATGGCATAAGTGCAATCGGCCGTATGCATGCATAAAATGTCCTAAAAGGTACCTCACTCTCAGGAAATTACGCAGGCATAAGTTGCTTTGCACTCGTTATAAATGTACACTATGTGTAAAAACTTTTGGCACGGAAGCCACACTGAATAGTCACATGAATTTTCATCGTGGCGAACGTCCCTTCAAATGCGAAGTCTGTCCACTGTCGTTTATGAGCAAATATACACTTTCGCAACACAGCAAAACGCATTCGGATGACAAGAAATTTGGGTGTTCATTGTGCAATAGAAAATTCAATTTCAATCGGGAACGACGTAATCATGAAAAGACGCACTCAAATAACAGCTACAATTACCAATGTGACACTTGTAAGAAATATTTTAGATTGGAGGATCAATATCGTAGCCATTTAGATGATAATAAGTGCCAAGGATATGCTAGCGAAAACCCATTTCAATGTCCCAAGTGTGACAATGAAACATTCGCAAGCATTGAACTTCTCAACCAGCACAAAGTCGAAGTCCATCCACCCCCGAAAAAAGACCATGCATGTTCAATTTGTGCGAAAGCCTACAGGCGCAAATCTGAACTAGACATCCACATGAATTCTCATCGTGACAAACGTCCTTTCAAATGTGAAGTCTGTTCCAAGCCGTTTTGGAGCAACGAGCTACTTTTAAAACACAATAAAACGCATTTGGGCAGGAAGTATGAATGCACAATGTGCAATAAAACATTCACTGACAATAGCAATCGGCGTCAGCACGAGAAAACGCACTCAAACCGCCGTGAGCGTTATCATTGCATCACCTGTAAAAAGTATTTTAAGCTAGAAGATCAATTTCGTAGCCATTACCAAGATAACAAGTGCGAAGGAAATTCACAAGAGCTCCATGCTCATGAAAAACGGATTCAAGCTCAAAATGAAATAGAAAATATTGGAACTGCTGGAAAATCCCAGAACGATTATATTTTCGAGAAGAAATACAAATGTGACGAATGTAACAAAGAGTTTATTTGTAAACGAAATTTAAATTTCCATATGAGATCACATCTACCAATTTCGTCAACTTAGAGAAGAAACTGATTATTTTAAGGAATAATTTTAAAGAAATAAAGCCAGAGATTGTAAATTTAAATTGCATTTTTTTATCGTTGCTTCGTAAGCTAATTCTAGTCGAATGTTAAATAACGATGATTTTTTTTCGTCACGTCATAGGAAAGTATTATGCAATAAATGTCTGGTATCTCTGGGCAATTAACTCAAAGAAGCTTATTGCAATTGAAATCCTATCTTTAACCATTGCTTTAACTGTGCATAATTCATTGCTCAGGATTCGTTTTATTATTGGTGTCAATTTCGGTCAGTGTCAATTGTAACATTTTCGTAATTTAGGGCTTATATATCCATCTTTACATATTTATCTTATATTTGTACTATTGGTTATGTAAGTGCGTATATACATTTGGTACAATTTTGTCGTACATGAACACAACGAAAATATTCAAATCGTTTTTGATCAATTTAAAAATTAAATATATTTCAATTTCTGACGATATCGATAATTTGTTGGTAATCTGCTCTCTTCTTCAGTGTCTATTGGTGTCAAATAGCCATAGACACTGAAGAGGACATTATTCCTTCGAAATATGGATGTTTGTCATGAAATTGAAATATAACTTAAATTAATTAATTCTAAAGGAAAAATTGGTCTTTCAAATAAATTATTTTGATTGTTTTTCACGTTTCTTTACATCATCGTTTGTTTAAGCTGAAAATCTGGAATGATTAGAAGCTCAAACATAGATCGGTCGAATTTACTCTTCTACCATCAATTGCAAGTACTTCCATGGGCAGTAAAAAAAATATAAACAGAGTTTCCGAATAGAAGTCGTCTATTTTAGTTTTACCAATTTTTAGTTTCCGAATAGAAGTCGCCTATTTTAGTTTAACCAATTTTTCTTCGCACTATTGTTTCTTTCTTATTTGAGAGATTATAAATTAAAACTCTAACGTCAATGTAATCACTTTTATTGTGTTTCTTAAACTACAAGTAATAATTAGTAAATTCTGTAAATTGTATTAAAGACTCGATCACTCGGAACATTTTAAAATCGTCAGCATACAAGGCACAACGAGAACGCATGAAGCTAAGGAGATCATTAATGAATAGTGCAAATAGAAGAGGACCAAATATAGAAGCCTTGCGGAACTTCTAGTAAAGAACAAAAAGAAATTGAAGAACAGGAATTGACAGTCACAATACAGGGACCATCATTAGTGTAAGAGACAAACCGGGATATGAGAAGGACGAAGCCGTGCTGCTTATTACCTAGGGTAGGTTGAACAAAATAGTAAACTACTCATTCGAGGATTTCGGCAAACCAGAGAAGCAGTTAAATGGGATAGTAGTTTACGAAGCATGTAGAATCACCAGCTTCATGTGTAGGGAAGATACCGGCAATTTTCTAAAGATAGGGGAAAGAGCCAGATGTTAAAATAATGTTGAACAAGATGGAGAAAGAAACGCACAGGAATGATAGTGAAAGTGATTTGGTCAGAATAGTGAAAGTGATTTGGTTAGAAATACCGTCGGAATCACTACTAACAATGCCGTCGATATCGTTCATTAAAAGTTCAATTTCTGATGGATTTGTACGAAAGGACAGTAATTCAGGAGCAGACGAGGATGCTATTGTATTAAAAACTATGAACTCACACCATATGAAGTGAAAACAGCTATGTCGTTCAAATGAATCCTGTTGGGAATACTTGTATGTGAACGAAAAGAATATAGGTAGGTTAGCTCTGATTCATGGTTCAATGCTGGAGATAGAGAGGCGCATCATCTGTCTGGCAGTTTATTTCGCTCGAGAGCCAGGTTTTTAATGCACAGTATACGCTGCATCTTTTCAGCAAAAGCAGCAGCATTACTATCATACAATCTATGGAGCATCATTCAGTCTTTTGTGACAGTGAGTATGTGCAAATTGAGAAATGAGGTTCGCGAGGAAAGTATTCAAATTCGAAGTAGAGAGGTTAAATTCACTGCATAACGGAACAAAAGTGTTTAAAGCTAGTATTAAGATAATAAGAAATTTCTGTAAAAAATCTTTCATAAAGCAATACAAAAAGTCTGCGTTCACCTGTGTCAATCAGTTTTTAACTTTAAAAAATCAAAAACAAACAAACATTTTCCAGATTTGGTTTCATATATTTATTAAATATTTCTTAAAAAGTCGAGACATGTAAGTTCATTTATTTCGCTTTTACCGTTTTTGATATAACGGGTTTTTTCAGAAAAAACATACAAAATCGAGGCATAAAAAGTCTGCGTTCACTTGATGAAGTGGAAGGAATAAGCCGTTTCAAATACACTATTCTAGTGTTTATTGTATTTATTATTCATTATTTGCTATTCTGGCAAGTGGTTAAATAGTTCCCTGCAGAGTTTGTGTTGTGAATATTTTTTTTTTTTTTTTTGTAATGGAAGATAAAAGAAAATAAATCAGTCGGGATGAAAGAAAAATCATCATAAAATTATGGCAAGATGGGAACAGCTACAGAGAAACAGCAAAAATAGTGGGAAGACAATATTCGTCAGTCCAAACGGTCATAAATAATTTCAAATCGACAGGAGAACTCACATCCAAACCTTGATGGACGACCAAATCGGTCGTCCATCAAAGTTGTCCTGCAGGAAAAAACGACATATCGTGTCACTTGTAGAAAAAATCCACGGCTGACTGAATTTCAAATAGTAACCAAAACTAAAGAATAATTCTAGAAAAATATTTGTCCCGATACTACTAGAAAAATCCTCAAAAGGGCCTGGATACTACGGACGGGTTGCTCGGAAGAAACCGTACATTTCACCGGTCAACCGACAAAAGCGCATTGCATTTGCCAAGCAGCACATAGATGAGTCAATAGAGTTTTGGACGAATGTAATACTCTCTAATGAAAGTAAATTTTGCATTTTTGGCATAAAAGGACGCAAGTTAGTATGGAGGAAACCTAAAAAAGCATTCCAAAAAGAAAACCTCCTACCCACTGCAAAACATGGTGGTGGTGGAGTAATGGTGTGGGGGTGTATGGCGGGTACTAGCATTGGGAAGTTGGAGTTTATCGAATCGACGATGGATAGATTTGAATATCTCAACATTTTGAAATATAATTTGAGGCAGAGTGCCATTAAACTCGGCTTAGGTTCAGATTTTTGCTTCCAACATGATCGTGATCCGAAGCATACAGCCGAGATAAGGCTCTGGTTACTCTATCATGCCCCAAAACAGCTACATACACCCCCACAATCACCAGACCTAAACCCCATCGTACACCTATGGGATTCACTAGAAAAGAAAATTTGACAACACTCACTTACTAGCAAGGAAATGTTGAAAACTGTTTTCACAGAGGAGTGGGAGAAAATAAGTGCAGAAGAGACAGCGAAGCTCGTCACTTCGATGCCAAAAAGGCTCTGTGAGATAATAAATAACCGGGGATACCCCACCAGTTACTAACTAATTTGAATATGTTTTACAATTTTCTATTTTATTATTTTTATTACATGTGAACGCACACTTTTTCTGCCTCGCTTTTATATTTTTTTTCCGAAAAGAGCCGTTATTTCAAAAACAGTAAAAGCAAAATAAATGAACTAACATGTGTCAACTAAATAAGAAATACTTAATAAATATGTGAAACAAAATCTGGGAAATATTTATTTTGTTTTTGATTTTTTAACTGATTGACAGTAGGTGAACGCAGACTTTTTCTAGTATGTGAATATTGAAGCAACGTCTAAGCTTTGAAAATATGGTGAAATGATACGTACGTACATGCATTTGGTTGGACTACAGAAAGGAAAATCAAGAGGCAAAAACTGTTGGTCTCACTTAGCCTTAAGAGATTTTGGAACGAAAATACACAATTCAAGGATTTCTAAAACGAAATTTGTATTTGTTGCTAGTATTTAGTCTAATATCCATAGTATAATCTCATTTTGTTTTGTTATGTTTTTGCTGACATTCGTTTGTGCTCTGGGCATTCGTAACAGTCGATTCGGTGATGATCGCATTTTTTATGGGTACAATTTGTGCAATTTTGAGTTATGGATGAAACGTTGGCATTTAAAACAACACATCACATTAAAATCCTCCGTTAAGTAGTACGACCCAAAGTCTGTAACTACGTACTGATTGACCATTCTCTCGAATGACTTTCGCGCTAGTTCTATAAACATAATCTATTTTTTTGGTTTCCTCATTTGCTTCATAAATACTAATTCGAGATTATTAAGTGATTTATGTTGATTAATTACTTCTTGCTGTATTTTTTAACCATTATTCTCGGCAGCTTTTATTTAGTCGGGTCAACATCATATTTTTTTTCCTGTATATTTTTAGCCTTGTTTTATAAAATATAAGAACTACGCTTTTATTTTATCGCAATTAAAATGAACTCCAATTAAAAAGGGTTCTGAATCGAATATAATGGGTCTTTCCACAATTGCTTCATAGAAATTTTTAGCTTCATTCGTGAAATATCAGTGTCTAAACTCATACACAGGAGACACCTATGAGTATCAATATTCCATGCATGAACACAGTTTGCACACACATAGAAATTGAGCGCAAGTCCAACAATTTGGATTTGAGCGAAATCCCAATCTGGGCTTCATGTCAGTGCTGCCATTTTAGCATTTTGAATGCTAGATCTAGCATTATTTTTTTCCAAAACGACATTCGAAATTCGGAGTTAGCATCTAGCATTATTTTTAACATTTAAATTTAGATTTCGAAATAATCTGGCACTCATCTATTTACAATCTCGCCCAACGAATTTTGCTCCATAATAGCTCTGTTCGAGTACCTTCAGTCACGCTCATGAAAGGAAACTTCCTGAATCATGTGGTGGCGGAAATTCACGAAAAATACAAAAACGCACTCATGGCATTTTCT
This sequence comes from Nemotelus nigrinus, assembly GCA_947369275.1. Lineage (NCBI taxonomy): Eukaryota > Metazoa > Arthropoda > Insecta > Diptera > Stratiomyidae > Nemotelus > Nemotelus nigrinus. The sequence goes on from OX376375.1 coordinate 63,198,775, forward strand.
TAGAAGTGACAACAAGAAGTGACCGTTGTTTGATTTTAAAATAACGATAGTGATTATAAAGTGTAAAATATAAGGATTATAAAGTCATCTATATTGCTTTAAATATGGTAACGTTCAATTAAATCGTGATGATGCTAAAAATCAGTGATGTGGTCCCATCCACTTCAGACTCCCAGGAGCCTCGGTCATCTACAAGTTCAAGTTAAATATTTTTTCCTGAATAATGTGAACCAATTGTTTTGTTAGGGCTTCAAATGCAAGCAATCGCACGGATAACGCTGGATAAAAATCTTCGTTATCCGACACTAATACTTTTTCTTCACTCAAAACTAAATAATTGTTGCTGTTTTGATTGAGGGATTCCAAACGATGTTTTGAAAAATATTGGTAGAAATGAGCTTTACACAAAGGGAGAAGATGAAGATATAACTGATGTATATGTAATAGATATAGAATCATTTTGAGATGTAAATTTTAAACTTCTAATTTGTTTTTGTTATACATACGAGGGCTGATCAATAAGTAATGATAATGAATATAAACCAAGGTGATGAAACTTAAAAGATATATTTATTTTTCAACATAGTCTTCTAACAAGTTAAAACATTTAGTCCATTTTTTCCCAAACCCATGATACCCTTAGAAAAAATTTTTTTATCTGGACCCTCCCTTCAAATTTCTTACCCCGAAGGTGTTGTTTGAGCCAAGGAAAGAGGTAGAAGTCACTGGGAGCTAGATAAGGCGAGTAAGGTGCGTGGTCAAGTAGTTCGAATCCTATTTCTTTAATTGTATCCATCGCAACTGCAGCCTTGTTAGCCGGTGCGTTGTTTTGAAGAAACAGAATTCCGGCTCTCAGTTTGCCGTGGTTTTTTTTTCCTTCATAGCCTCTCGCAATCTTCTTATTTGGTCAGCTTAGTAAGAGCCTAATATAGTGGCTCCCTTTTCCAAATATTCCACCATAATAATTTCTTCTTTCGCTTCCAGGTTTCTGGATCAAAATGGTGGATCCAGGTCTCGTCCATCATCACGAAATGTGACAAAAAATTCTTCTGATCTGCCTGAAACTTTTCGAGATTCATCCTTGAAATGTCGACTCGTTTCTTGTTATGCTCGTCTGTTAACATTCTTGGTACCCAACGAGCAGAGACCTTCTTCATATGTAATTTGTTGGCGAAGATTTTTTGAACACTACCATATGAGATCCCTGTGATCTCAGCTACATGCCTGAGGGTCACTCTTTGATCTGCCAACACGTTGTCTTCAGTGAGCGATGTGGATGGACGTCCTTCGCGGTGTTCAATTTCAGAGGATGTTCTTCCCAGCTTAAACTCCTTGGCCTAGCGTACAACGGTGGAATATGGAGAAACAGAGTCCCTTAATGTTTCCACCATGTCGCCGTGTATGTCTCTGGTAGACAATTTTTTCAAACAGAGGTACTTAATGACAGCTTTACTTTCGGTTTTCCCCATTTTCATGTTATCTCTTCGTCTGTTCATATTCAAGTGAATGTAGCTCCCCGGAATCGTGGCCTATTTATATTTTTTTCATGCTGACTTAGTGAATATATGTAGCAGTAAAAAAAACATTTTTTTAATTTTATGCGAACTGGAAATAACCGATTATCATTACTTATTGATCAACCCTCATATAAATATACATATTGTTTTCATATTGAACCATGTTTATTTCAATCAAATAAGAAAGCATTATTTAGCATTATAATTTTACAAGATCTAGCATTATTTAGCATTAAATAAAATTGAATCTACCATTATTCCAAAAAAATAAATGGCAGCACTGCTTCATGTATCCACAGTCATGCACTGGTTCATGACTGGTTGCGAGAAAGACCAATGATAATCTGCACGCTGCAAATGCATTGAAAACCAATTAATAGCCCGTTCACACTTGGCTCTAAATCAGGCGATTTCGATCAGCTGATCGCTTTAGAGCTAAATCAACTTAAATCTACCTGATTACCCATACATTTTTTTCGGCGCCAGACAGAGTTAATCAAGTAGATTTATATGCCGTTCACACTACACTCTAAATCAGGCGATTTCGATCAGCTGATCGCTTTAGAGCTAAATCAACTTAAATCTTACCTGATTACCCATACATTTTTTTAATAGCTAGATTATTTAATCCTGGAGATATAACTGTATATTGCAATTTATTTTCTTTAATATGGAAAAACTGAAAACACCAAACGACCCAACTTGATATCTTTTAAAAAAAATTATATATATTTTGTTGAATATGGTTTGTTATTGCTACTTCTAATAGCAATTATTATTTAAATGCATGCAATTATTATTTTAAATGCAAAATATTGTATAGAAAAATCTACTGCAATTTAATACTCTACATCTCACAACATGTAATTGATATTAAATGAATTAAATTAAAATTAAATTGATTTTCAGTAAGCTTCTTCGATTCCTCCATTCTCGCCATTTTCGCACATTTCACGTGTTGGTTTTTGGCTACGAAAAATTTGAAAAATCCCCGTGTGTTTTAGTTCTAAAAGATTATAGTCTCTGATTAGATAGCTTCTGAAAATGTGTCTAAAAATGGTTGAGTAAACGACGCGACTACGAAAACGGAGATGAAGATTTGGCGATTAGCCAAATCATTCAGTTTTGAGTGGTTTTGGGAGTGCGCGATTTGGTACAAAGTGCAAAGTTCTTTTACGATTTTTGAAGCAACTGTTCAATGCTTTGAGCTGCGCTTGTTTTTGGGGGTGTCTTTTTTTAAACTAATTAATTTAAAATTAAAAAAAAAAAATTTTCTTCGATTCCTTCATTCTCGCCATTTTCGTCAATTATTGGCCAATCGGTCCCTCCTTTTCGTAGGTTTTGCGTCGTTTACTCAACCATTTTTTTACTCAGCCATTATTGTGAATATTGTACAAAAAATTGTTCATTTCCCCTTCGTGCGTGCTGAATTCGAGTACTTTAAGAGTGTTTTGCAGAGTTTCGAATTTTGTTTTGATTCCTTCCTTCTTTTGCAAACAAAGCGTGTGTCAGTTGCGAGGCCTCAGAAGACACAAATGGTTTTTATCAAAATGCGTTGGGGAAGAAGGGGGGAGGGGGCCCGATCGCATTTGCATTTCAAGGAAATAAAAAACACAAGGAAATCATAAAAAAACACCATTTTAATGTTCTCGAGAGGTATCAAGTCGGTTGCCATCATCCATCGATTTGGTTTGTTCGTCTGATTAAATAAAATAGGTTCGCAGAAAGGTTTTTTGCAGAATTTTGCAGCAAAAAACCCCAGCCGCCAAATTCTGTTACAGCTGCTTTGCTTAAGTACGCGAACAGACTAATAGCAAAGAAGCTAAATTCCAGGTAATAACGGCTGCGAATTGATAGCCTGGTGTCGAATTGCCCTGAAAGCACCGCGGTGGTCGAGTCTTGACGCAAGGCCCGACGATCGAGGCATTACGAATTGTGTGGCCACGAGGAAACTGCGGCCATAATAATTATTGCGATGACGATGAAATATAAACCCGGGGGCACAGGACCGCATGAAGAATGAAGAGAAAATTTTTTTCTCTTAATACGTTTACTCATTTACTTTCCCTACATGTTCTAAATGGTTGTCGGATCGGATTTTCGGTTGTTGGGTTGGGAATTTTTTTTTATTACTGTAAATTTTAATACTATTGTGAATTTTGTTCCGGCTGATTTTTTCACGTCCGGCGACCGGGGAAATAATATTCCGAGCGTCGTGGGTCAATATGCAATTTTCGTTTTTTCGCCATAATTTGATGCTGTGGAGATTCTGGATAAATGACTTTTAGTTCCGTGTTAATGTCACGTTCGTGGCTTGATTCAATGCCTCCTAGAAGTACGGGCCGTAATGCAGAATGATGACGTCAGAGATCGCGGGAACAATGTCGCGAAAAACACACGTAGTCTTATGAGACGTCCGCGGGAAAAATGAAAAATGTAACTCTATCTATCTGACAAAGCCTAATTGGTTCTAAGGTCCTTAACAAAACATATTTCTTTTGCGACAAAGTCGAGCAAATATTTATCGAAATGCAAAGTTTCTGACACCGGCAGCACATTTGGTACAAACACTGGGATAAATTCGCAGAGCAGATGTGTAAAGTTGATACCGATACATAATGATACCGATAAGTGAACCAGGAGATAAGAACGTTCAGGCCTATCCGCCATCGAAGGAAGGCCCCGGATCTTTTTGCGAACTGAACGTGTCCCTTCAACCTTCGTAGCCGCTCGCTCGGAGGGAACCGGAAGTACAAATCAGGTACTATTGTGAATTTTTCCCGGCTGAATTGTTCTCAGAGCGTGCTTAATTCCATCCGTGAGAGGGAGAGTAGATTTCAACGAAATGTCATTCGAATTTCGTTCAAATATAGCAAAAATTGGACAAAAAAGGAAAATGTGAGTTGTACAAAATGAAAAGAATATGCTCTTGCATGTTTCTGCACCATTTTGAACAACTTTCATGCAAAAAAAATTGTACACACAAATTCGAATGACAGTTCGCTCTCTAAATCTCCTCATTCTAAATCACTTCGGGTAGTGTGAACGCTTACCTGATTAACTTTGACAGCTTCTAAATCTACTTGATTTAGAGTCGAGTGTGAACGGCTTATAAAGCTTGAATTACATTGGAATGCAGTGCAGTGCAGTGCAGCACAGCGCAGCGCAGTTTCGCAGCAGTGCACGCATTGCAAAGCACATTGAATGCAGTGCAGTGCTCTGAAAAATTATGTCAAATCAATTTGTGGAGGTTTGATATTTAGGTTTTCTGCATCTGTTTTCCGTTCATTTACAATTTAATACCTGGAACGGAATTCCCGCCTCAATTTAAATAGTTTTTGCCCGGTCAACTACTCTCAAACGAATGTCAGCTGATGCAGTCTGCAGCGTTTTAGAAATTAGGCTAAACGATGCAGTGCAGTCCGCTGCAATGCACTGCACTGCAGTTAATGTGAATTGACACATGCAATTACATGAGTTCTAAATTTCAGTGTACTGCACTGCACTGCACTGCTGTCCAATGTAATTCAGCCTTAAATTTGACAGTCAGCTGTTTGTTGTTTTGTAACTGCCTGGAATTCCATTTTTACTGGGTCGGAGTCTGGGTAGTGTGTTAAAATGAGTGATGTGGATGATTTATCCTTTGCGTGCAAAAAAGTTATATCTGTAAAAGAGGAAGTTGAAATCTGCGAAACACAGTTACTAGAACAGATTTTCGATGGATTCGAAGTGACACATGTTGACCCTTGTGTTAAAATCGAAAAAGAAAGTGGAGTTGTAAAGGAAATATTCCACGTAGTAATTGGACGTCGTTTCTCTGTTAAGTATATAATTTTTAAACAAATCCTATTTCAGACAGAAGATAATCAAACCGAATTAAACGATTGTGAAGGGATTAGGGAGCAACCATACGAGTGCTACTTACGACCGGATGATTCCACCAGTTCAGCTCGAAAACATGACGATATTAGGCCGTCCTTGAAAAATAATCGTACGTGCTCGATTGGTGCGAAATCATTCAGGTCCAGTTCAAGGCTTGAAGTGCATATCAATGTTCATACTGGCAGTCGGCCGTATGCATGCACAATATGCCCTCGAAAGTATGCCAGTCATGATGGCCTACGCGCGCACATTTTAACTCACGGTTCCGGATACAAATGTACGTTTTGTGAAAAGTCTTACAAATCCAGATCCGGAATGAATAAGCACATTAAAATTCATCATGGCGAACGTAATTTCCAGTGTGAAATCTGTTCCAAATCATTCACGAGCAAGTATCTACTCTCGTCACACCATAAAACGCATTCGGATAAAAAGAAATATGAGTGCACGTTGTGCAGTGAAAAATTCGCAGAGAATAGCAAGCGGCTTAGGCACGAAAAGACGCACACAAATAACCATAGTAATTATTATGAATGTGAACATTGTAAAAAGTATTTTAGATCAGAGGACCAGTATCGCAGCCATATGAAAGGTAATAAGTGCAAAGGATATGCTTCAGAAAAACCATTTGAATGTTCCAAGTGTGAAAATGAATCATTCGTAAGCATTGAGCTCCTAAACCAGCACAAAGTCGAAGTTCACCCACCCCCGAAAAAAAACCATGCATGCTCAGTTTGTGCGAAAGCCTACAGGTATGAGGCTGAACTTCGCGTGCATATGAACGTTCATACTGGCAAGCGGCCGTACGCATGCACAATATGTTCAAAGGCGTTCATCTGGCCCAGTAACTTACGCAAGCACATGTTAACTCACAGCGCAGAGGCGAAGAATTGCTCCAAGTTCAAATGTACACTCTGCGAAAAGCTTTGTAGTTCAAGGGACCGACTGAATAGTCACATGAATATGCATCGAGGCGAACGTCCTTTCAAGTGCGACACCTGTCCCAAAACGTTTACGAGCCCAGATACACTCTCGTCCCACAAAAAACTGCATGCAGATGATAGGGAAAATGAGTTATGCAATCAAAAACTTACAGACAATAACAAGTGGCGTAAGCTCGAGAAGACGCACAAAAATAACAGTAAGAAATATTGTTGTGCAAAATGTAAAAAGTATATTAGAATGGAGGATCAACACCGCTGCCATTTGGAAGATAATAAATGCAAAGGATATGCTTCAGAACAGCTATTTGAATGTACCAAGTGTGAAAATGAATCATTCGTAAGCATTGAGCTCTTAAACCAGCACAAAGTCGAAATCCATCCGCCTCCGAAAGAAAATCACATATGCTTGATTTGCACGAAAACATACAAACATAAGTACTTGCTTAACATACATATGAACTTTCACACTGGTAGTCGGCCTTATACATGCCCAATTTGTCCAAAACGGTTCGCCAACCCCAGCAACTTACGCCGGCACAAGTTAGATCACAACTTCTTAAGCGCAGAAAGGAAGATTCGTCACAGATTCAAATGTACGCTCTGTGAAAAGTCCTACTACTCAAAAGCCAATCTGAATAGCCACATGCATTTTCATCGTGGCGAACGTCCTTTCAAATGCGAAGTATGTCCCAAATCATATACGAGCGCAACATCACTCGGATTACACATTATTAAGCATTCTGATGAGAAGAAATTTGAGTGCACGTTATGTAATTTAAAATGCAGAGGCAATAGTGAGCGGCGTATTCACGAGAAAACGCATACAAATCGCCATATGAATTATCAATGTGAAAAGTGTAAATTGTATTTTAGATTGGAAGACCAGCACCGCAGCCATGTGGAAGATAATAAGTGCAAAGGATATGCTTCTGAAAAGCCATTTCAATGTTCCAAATGTGGAAATGAATCATTCGTAAGCATTGAGCTCCTAAACCAGCACAAAATCGAAGTTCATCCGCCCCCGAAAAAAAACCATGCATGCTCAGTTTGTGCGAAAACCTACAGGTATGAGGCTGAGCTTCGCGTGCATACGAACGTTCATACTGGCAAGCGGCCGCACGCATGCACAATATGTTCAAAGGCGTTCATCTGGCCCAGTAGCTTACGCAAGCACATGTTAACTCACAGCGCAGATGCGAGGAATCGCTCCAAGTTCAAATGTACACTCTGCGAAAAGCTTTTTAGTTTAAGGAGCCGACTGAATAGTCACATGAATATGCATCGAGGCGAACGTCCTTTCAAGTGCGAAACCTGTCCTAAGACGTTTACGAGCCCAGATGCACTCTGTTCACACAAAAAACTGCATGCAGATGATGGGGTAAGTGAGTGCACGTTATGCAATCAAAGATTTACAGACAACAGCAATCGGCGTAGGCACGAGAAGACGCACACAAATAGCCAATTAAAATATCAGTGTGCAAAATGTAAAAAGTATTTTAGTTTCAAGGATCAGTACCGCAGCCATTTGGAAGATAATAAATGCAAAGAATATGCTTCAGAAAAGCCATTTGAATGTTCTAAGTGTGAAAATGAATCATTCGTAAGTATTGAGCTCCTAAACCAGCACAAAGTCGAAGTTCATCCACCCCCGAAAAAAAATCATGCATGCTCGATTTGTGAGAAATCATTCAGGTCGAGTTCAAGGCTTAAAGTGCATATGAACGTTCATACCGGCAATCGACCGTATAAGTGCACAGTGTGTCCTAAAAAGTACGGCTGCCCCCAGAGCTTGCGCTATCACAAGTTAACTCACAGCTTATTAAGCGCAGATAGGAAGATTCGTGGCAGATTCAAATGTACGCTCTGTGAAAAGTCTTACTTATCAAAAATCAGTCTGAATAGTCACATGTATTTTCATCGTGGCGAACGTCCTTTCAAGTGCGAAATATGTCCCAAGTCTTATATGAACCCACACACACTCAAATGGCACATTAAAACGCATTTTGATGAAAGAAAATATGAGTGCACGTTGTGCAGTAAAAAATTCGCAAAAGACAGCGAGCGGCTTAGGCACGAGAAGATGCACACAAATAACTATAGAAAGTATTATGAATGTGGAAATTGTAAGAAGTATTTTAGATCAGAGGACCAGTATCGCAGCCATATGAAGGGAAATAAGTGCAAATGCAATTCTTCAGAAAAGCTATTCGAATGTTCCAAATGTGAAAATAAATCATTCGTAAGCATCGAGCTCCTAAACCAGCACAAAATCGAAGTTCATCCACCCGCGAGAAAAAATCATGCATGCTCAGTTTGTGCGAAAGCATTCAGGTGTAAATATGAGCTTCGCGTCCATATGAACAGCCATACTGGTAGTCGGCCGTATGCGTGCACGGTATGTCCTAAAAAGTACAGTTCTCCCTTCACCTTACGCAACCACAAGTTGTCTCACGCAGGGGCGAAGAATCGTCCCAAGTACAAATGTACGCTGTGTGAAAAATTATGCAGTTCAAGGGGCCGACTGAGTAGTCACATGAATAAGCATCGAGGAGAACGTCCTTTCAAGTGCGAAACCTGTCTCCAGAAGTTCATTAGCCCAGAGTCTCTCTATGCACATAAAAAAAATCATTCGAATGACAAGAAATATGAGTGCACCTTGTGCAATAAAAGATTTATTTATAACATCCATTGGCGTAAGCACGAGATGAGCCACTTAAATCACCGTTTGCCTTACCAATGCGACGTCTGTAAAAAGTATTTTCAATTGGAAGATCAGTATCGCAGCCATTTGGCAGATAATAAATGTAACGGGAACTCGCAAGAGTCGCATGATCGAGAAAATGAGAAATCTGAAATCTGATTCAAGCTCAAAATTAAATTGAAACGGAGAAACAGTATAAATATTTCGACTTCAACAAGAAGATTGCATTTCCAAATTTCGTGGACGTAGCGAAAATACTGATTATAGTTAAGAAATAAAGCAAGTGATTTTAAATATTAGAATTTCGTAAAATGGATTGTTTTGTCATTTTTCGTGGAATTTTTTACAACGATGTTTTTTTTTCATCACGTAATATCATTAAATGGTATAGAATCGTTATATACTACGCTCGCACTTCCAAATTAGGACCATTTCGAGCTGACATCCAAATCAAGTGAGCCACTTGCACTGGCCGAAATGATTTAAGAGTTCCAGCTTGTAGTTTAATTTTAATAAAGAAAAAAATTATGTACATACTTAATATTTATGTTTTAACTTAATAATAATTATAATTATACATTTGTATGTATAATTTCTTCGGTCGAAATATTTACGCTGGGCTCCACTGAGTTAGGTTCAAGTGGTTGCCGGCCGACAGAGGCACAAAAGAGGCCAGTTGTGATGCCACAGAAATTTCTCTCTCCCCTAGTCACTAAAGTCAGGAAACCATCTGCTTCATTTGATGAACCGCAATATCCCCTTTAAATTGATGGATTTGCGAGAAAAGCGTCCTACACAATGTCAGATTAACTGCAGAGGTCATCGAAACTGCTCACACACACACACACACACACATACACACACATACACACACACACACACATCAGTTCACCTGATGATTGCGGACTGCAGTTGAAGTGGACTGTAGCTGTGTGCAAGGCAAAAGGTAAAGATCTAACGACAGTTCAGTCAACATAACGACGTTCAATCTATGCCTCAAGCTCATTCCATCACTCACTATCAGTTGGCTTGCAGGCGAGTGTACTGACATGTTCAAATTCATTTGTACCTAGCAATCGGACGGCAGGTCATTTTTTTAATTGTTTTCATTAATTATTTTTGGGCTGAAAGAAGCCATGGGCAACAAACCCCTTTTATTACCGCGTTTATTGAGTTGTACCGTCAATATCCATGTCAATGGAAAGTTAAAGATGATACGTATTCAAACAAAAGACTGAAGGATGAAGCGTACGGTGTTTTGTTGGACTTTTAAGTAAGCCTTTCTTCAGCACTTATTGACTGGCGCAATGACTAATGAACGGTGCAATCATACCCAGAATTACACTGAAGTTGTATTCACTCATTCTCAAATAATTTAACAAATCTTCTTGGTGAGATTGTCTGATTAATTCTTTTCCGGAGCCACTTTTTCATCCAACATTTTTTTTGCTGGTTTGGATTCGCAAAGTACCGACAACAAGTACAAAGCGCAACGTTTACGAAAACGCATTTTGTGAAAAACTGACCTGTGTGGGGCCCTCTGCTCGAGCAGTTTTGTGTCAGTACACGACCTGCAAGCTAAAATCGAATGACCTGCTAATGACCAGAGGTCAATCAGCATCGAAATCAAATTCATTCCGCCGTTTTGAAAAAGAATCATACATGCTCAATTTTTGCGAAAGTATGCAGGTGTAAGAAAGATCTTAAATATCACAAGAACATTCATCCTGGTAATCGGCCTTATTCATGCCCAATACAGTAGTCCCTCGACTTACGTCGGAGTTAGGTTCCGAAAATTTGCTACGTAAGTCGAAAACGACGTAACTCCAGGGTAGAAGCAACATAAGGCGATAAATGTGTAAACTTTCATTATGTGAATATCAATGTATTTTTTTTTAATTGTGCATTATTCATTTTTTTAACGAAAGTCGTTTGCTTTCGTTTAAATAAGATTTATTATCGTAAACAATCGCATATGTCGTATACAATTGCATAAAGCACTAAAAAGCAACACATTAATTGTTATCATCTTTAGAAGAAATAGCTTCTATTTCTACTGTTTGTGGGCTCACTGGTTTACTGGCGAAGAAGGTCGAAATTCGTGTTTGGGACAAAGTTTGTTTTCTTTTTTCTTCGAGCCACTGCTTGTAATCGTTGACAGAAGTGTAGACTTCGTTTGAAATTTCTGCACTTCTTAATTCATCGGGATCATTTTCTTTGAAAATTTTTAACGCTTTATCTAAATGTTCGAATGCTTCGGCCAAATCTTTTAATTTCAATGTTTTTTTGCTTGTTTACACTTTGATCCTTTGATATTGCTTGTGTTTCATTCTCACTTGCCAGAATTTGCTCAAGCTCCTCATTACTAAGTGGCTCGTCTCCACAGCTCAATCATTCTTGAATGTCGGTTTGATCAACCGTTGTAAATCCTATTTGTCTGGCTAATTCAAAAATATCCTTTTCAATGGGTTCTTTATCAAATTCATTAGTTGTACACCTTGTTCATATTTTCGGATGAAACTTCTAGCCATGATTGCAATATCATACTTGCTCCAAAATTTTTTACTTGACATTTCATTGTTGTCCCCCGACTAAGTAGTTTCAATCGGTGAAATGTACGTCGCAAATAATAGGCTTTAAAGGATACTATAACACGTTGATCCATTGTTTGAAGAATCGAGGTCGTATTAGGAGGCAAAAAATCACCTTAATGGCATCATTGTTGAGATTTATGGGATGACTTGGAGCGTTATCTATGATTAGTAATGCTTTGTGAGAAAGATTATTGACTTCCAAATATTTCTTAATTGTCGGTCAGAAATATTGATCAAACCAATCACGAAATATATTAGAAGTAACCCAGGCCTTTTTGTTGGGCCTCCAAATAACCGGTAGATTTTTTTGCATACATTTTTGAAAGCGCTTGGATTTTCTGATTGATAAACAGCAAGAGGTTTCAGTTTCAAATCACCTGATGCATTTCCTCCAAGAAGCAAAGTAATCCTGGATTTTTCTGCCTTAAAGCCAAGAGCTCGTCTTTCTTCAATCGAAAGAAATGCTCTTGAGGGCATGCGTTTCCAATACAGACCTGTCTCGTCAACATATCCTCCATTTTCAATAATATCATGTTAAGTTTTTGGAAAGATCTTCGCTGCGTCGTAGTCCGCACTAGCCGCTTCACCTGTTACTTTTACATTGTGAAATTTAGATGAATACATATTCAATTTTATCTGAATGCCATTACGTACCTTAAATGATTCAAAATACAAATTGTACTTAGATATGTATGGATATGTATGTAATACAAAACAGCAAAAAACACGATCAATTATTAAAACACCAACCAAACACGAATTTCTTTCGATATGTACGAATGTAATCAAAAACACCTCAACTCAACCTCGGTCTACAATGTATGAACGCCAAACACGAAAACTTTCCTACGAAAATTTTGGGAACTCCCTTTTACCAGGGGAAAAGTTTTCATATGAACAAGCATCTGTTCTATGAAAACGGCGACGTAAGTCAAGGGAAGGACGACGTAATTTCACTGAGATAGTATAAAATGGAGTCGACATTGATGGTACCACTTTCTACCAATAGTCCCCGCGACTGACGGCAAGTGGACAAACCAAAGGCGTATTCGATTTCAATTTTTCATATTTTCTTGGGGTCAAGAATAAGATGCGGCATTTAAAAATTTATAATTTTTGTCTACTTTTCGTCTGTCACGTATAGTTATTTCGACCTATTTTTGTCCCCATAGTTTATGATATTATGTAACACGGTGTCACAACAATGATATACTGCGGAATATTTAATTCACGGAACAAAATAAATATTTTGCCTTGCCAATCAATAATGCATTGTTTTGGTGTTTTTTAAAAAAGTTATTGTATATTATTATTTTATATTACTCATATATTTTAATTTTATATCATAATTCTATATTGTTAAATCTGCTGAGCTGCTCGCTTGTGTTTTCGCAAATAAGGTTTTAATCTTTAAAAACTTATATTAATGCTGATGGTGCAGTAGGGCTCTTTTCTCTGCGCTACACTCCCCACGTTAAATCATGAATTTTAGTTTTATGTTGATTTTAGATTCCAATAGCTTAATGTACATGTTTCGGAGCGTGTAATGTTGCCAAAGAAAGAATAATCTTTTAACATGTTAGTCTTTCTAATATAAAACCATTTGTTTATGCTTTAATTCCTTTTATTGCACATCTATAACAAGCATCACCACGTATAATTACATTATACTTGCACAAACAATAAACAAAACTGACACAACAAACAAACAAATTATTAACGCAGTCCTCATCACGTAGCGGGCTCAAATACCAATTTCTATCACATGGATCATTCATAATTGATTGAAGGACCTCTAGAACAAGCGAAGGAGTTACTTGAAAGGTATATTGAAATACTAAACTTCCCTTTAAAAGCTTTTTCAAATTTCAATTTTTTGGTTGATATTGGTATGTAAACGGTAATCTGCCGTCTTTTTCAGTTTATAGCACACTTTTAGTACATATAACTATGTCCTTTTCAGGTATTTTTCTATCTATCCTTGTTGAAATGCATCTAAAATTTATCGTGCATCTTTGCATCGGAATTAACAAGCCTATATATATATATATATATATATATATATATATATATATATATATATATATATATATATATATATATATATATATATGTATATATAATTATTAATGTTAATGCAAAGATACACAATAAATTGAAGATGCATTTCATTCTCAGCGTGTCCATTTCACGCAGTTGAATTCGTAGTGATGAAATTATTCTGAAAATGAAAATATTATTTTTAAAGACTAAACGAACATTCAAATTATTTATTTACATAGCATCTATCTTTATATTACAAATGACTTACTAATCGGACGCCTTTTTCCACATATTTTAAAGCTAGAGTTACAATCAATGCAACCAACATTTGTTGCACGTCAAAATGAGTTTGAACCCATGAGAACGTATGAGAGCAGTTACAATGATGCAACACAACTTTGCTTGGCAGCAGAGTTTGCTCATATCTCAAACTTGGCATGGCAACAACATTTTTGAAAATATCCAATTCCACCTGTTCCTATGAGAGTCCGGGAAATGGGAAATGTCATATGTAAATGACAATCAGAATTTGTATTTTTTTGTCTCATTTTTGCTTTACATTATACTCAGCAGCTTTTAGAGGATCAAATATTCACTGATATCTCTTTCCGAGACTTTAAAGGATCCAAATTATCGAACAGCAATTTCTTTAATATAGCCAGTGACAGATGACAGTAAATGTTGTGTTGCATTGATTGTAACTCGTTCCACCAACAAAACTTGGCAGCAAATGTTGGTTGCATTGATTGTAACTCAAGCATAAACCTTTACTTTCAGCAAATCTAAAAAAAATTAAGATGGTTCTAATATTTCAAATTGCCCCAAACTAACAATGATTACGACAGCTTTGAATTTTGAAAGCGAAAAATGTCATGACAACAAACGAAATGTAAACAATGCTCCATGACTTTTAACAAAATTCAAATTCACAATGCAACACTTATTACATTGTAATATTTTTGAAAACTTATGATGTGAGACTGTTGCTTGTCATTATTTCGAACACTTACTTGGGAAAAGTGATTCCCCTTCTTCCTAATTCATCAACTCGTCGGCACTATGCAGCTGCAATCACTTTTTTGCCTCTGGGAGTAAATGTCACCAAAAAAAAAATACACACTTTCGTCTCACTGGTGTAATTTACACACATTTCAGTAATTTTCATCGCGCAAAAGTAGTTCGCAACTTCACAAAACACAAATTTCTGAAAATTGGTGGCAAAATACTCGCGACACATTTGGTTGTCAGCTTGACACTGTAGTAGTCTTGTAGGGGAAATTGACATTATAATAGAGAAATTTTGATACCTTCCCCTCCAGTATGTTTCTTATGGACGTGTCAACTCCATTTATATACTATCTCTGTGCGTAATTTCAAGGGTTTGGTCTCAAAGTAATGAACGACGTAAGCCGAAAAAACGTATAACAAGGGAGACGTAAGTCAAGCGATTACTGTATGTCCAAAATCTTTCGCCTGGTCCCAAGCCTTATCCAAGCACAAATTGACTTACGATAAAAACTGCAAAAGAAATCCACAAAAGTCTTAAGATGTTCAAGAAAATGAGAAAAGTGAAAAATAGGCTCAAGATCAAAATCAAATAGAAAATACTGGTACCGATGAAAGCTCACAGAAGGATGATGCTTTTGAGAAGAAGTACAAATGTGACGAATGTAACAAGAAGTTTATCTGTAAACGAAATGTAAATTTCCATTTGAGATCGCATGCGAAAATTTCGTCGACGTGGAAAATTTTGTAATCGAAAATTTGGTAGTACGTCTTATTTCGTCAATACATTTTGTTTGAGCAAGTGAAGATAAATAAACAGAATGCGAATTTAGATTTATCGTATATGCGTTTTTAGGAAATTGAAGCGAAATGATGTTCTTCGATACAAGCTCCTCGTCACGCCATGCGAGAGTTTTAATCGACCAAAGGAGGCGTATTGCTGGCGAAATCCGAATAAATCTTTCATTTAACGTTCAACCTAGAATCGGTATCATGTTTTCAAATCCAAATTCAACAACAATGCAAGTGTCTTTATGATGAGAAGAATATTTGGTGCTGTTGGCGGGCAAACTCGACTTGATGTCCCACAGCCGGAAATTTATAGCACCAGAAGGCGAATTGGTGGTAGCAGGAGTCAAAAATTGAAGAAAAACACAAAATTATGCAAAAAAAAAAATACTCGAGAAGACAATACAATTAAGAAAAACAAACTAACACACAAAAAAAAACCCTCAAACGCAAACACACAACCACAAAAACACAATATAGTTTTTGTCTATAATTACTAAAACACTAAGTTCGCGGGTAACATATTTATTAATAACACATAGTCATGAATCACAATTCTCAGGAAATAGAAACTAAATCAGAAACAATATTTTAATCATCCATTCCTAGAAAAAATTAAATCATGCAATAAATCAATCCACTTAATAGATTCCACGTATCAATTAGTCTGTGACAAAAACCCATTAATGAATTTCAATCAACAGCCTACAATCCCGAAAATCTCAATTGCTTTCAAATCGAAAAACTGCAAAACTATAAATCATAAAACGTAAAAATGATCCGCGACGCGAACTAATTGCGCGATGCAATGTTTACATTAACTAAAGATCGAAAGTCGTAAATTAAAACTGTGTGTTGTCCTTCTGATGCGAACGCCAATTTCCAGATAGCGGCAAACGACAGAACTAATGTTAGTGTGTTCACCCTACATCATTCCCCTCCGAGTGACGTTTATGGTTGCTGTAACGTCACGTTACGTTTTGATTTGGAGCCGGAATAAGTTCGTAGAATCCCACGGAATTGACTGTGAGCTGATCGATTGGCTTGCGTGGTTGTAGTATGCTCACTTTCCATTTGTGAATTCGTCGTATATCCCGGCTTCAAGCGCTCCGTAGAAACAGTAACAGGTTTGTCTCCAATTTGTATTTTGTAAACAGCATCGTTTAAGCGTTCCAGAACTTCATGTGGACCCGTATACGGCTGTTGCAAAGATTTTCGAACATCCTGCCTCAAGAATACATGCGAACATGTTTGTAGATTCTTGAAAGTAAAAGGAGAATCTTTACGATGATGTTCGACCGGCGTGGCTCGAAGTTGTTGGATGTCGCGTCTGAACGTAGCTACGAACGCATGTGGATCTGTTGTGCTAGAATTGTCCTCGAAGAATTCGCCTGGTAAACGTAGCTGAACACCGAGTAACATTTCTGATGGCGAAAAGCCCAAGTCCTCTTTGATTGCCGTCCGCAATCCTAAAA
Source organism: Nemotelus nigrinus (assembly GCA_947369275.1). Taxonomy (NCBI): domain Eukaryota; kingdom Metazoa; phylum Arthropoda; class Insecta; order Diptera; family Stratiomyidae; genus Nemotelus; species Nemotelus nigrinus. The sequence continues at coordinate 63,215,725 of OX376375.1, forward strand.
GAACTGTGGGTAATGTTTCCGTCCAACGATGAGTCTCGTGGCACATGAGTGCTGCTTTTAACGATCGGTGAAAGCGTTCGACCATGCCGTTAGATGCCGGATGGTAGGCTGTAGTTCGTGTGCGCTTTGATCCTATGAGTTTCATCAGGGAATCAAAGAGAGATGATTCGAACTGAGATCCTCTGTCCGTAGTGATGATTTCAGGAACACCAAATCGAGATATCCATTCGCTGTAAAGTGTTGTAGCTATTGTTTCGGCTGTCATGTCTCGGATCGGAATAGCTTCTGGCCAACGCGAAAAACGATCAACAATCGTTAACAAATATACAAATCCGTTCGATGGTGGTAGTGGCCCTACGATATCTATATGTACGTGCCGGAATCGACCATCAACTTTTGAAAATTGCTGTGGTTTGTTTTTAACATGTCGATGTATTTTCGATCTCTGACATTGAATACACGATTTCGCTCAGCTCAAAATATCCTTTTCAATATTGGGCCAAACATATTTTTTTCGTATCAACTTACTGGTGGCTCGCCCGCTTGGATGAGATAGACCATGTATTTGATTGAAAATTTGTTTTCGAAGGCTGGATGGAACATATGGTCGTATAGTTCCCGTGGAAGTATCGCAGTACATTTTTAATTTGTTGGTTAAAGCAATAGGCTGAAATTGAAGGTTTGTATTTGAAGATTGCAGAAGTTGCTGCAATTCGTTGTCGGTACGTTGCGTTTCAGCGATTTCTGTTGCTGTAATTATTGCGGCAATCTCTTCAACACTTTCCGGTCTTGACAAAGCATCTGCAACGATATTATGTGCTCCATCAATGTGGACAATCTGCGTTGAGAATTGTCCAATGAATTCAAGCTGACGAGTTTGTCTAGGTGAGGATTTATCGGATCGTTGATTGAACGCATATGTAAGGGGTTTATGATCCGTCATTATCATAAAATTTTGCCCTTCTAACATAAAACGAAAATATTTTATGCTTTCGTATATTGCCAACAGTTCTCGATCATAAGTGCTATATTTCAATTGAGCGTCGTTTAATTTTTTGGAAAAAAATCCTAATGGTTTCCATGCGTTGTTCTGGAATTGCTCAAGCACTGAACCTATAGCAACATTTGATGCATCCGCATACAATCTTAGTGGTGCGCCTGTTTTTGGATGGACTAATAGAGAAGCATTTGCAATAAGTTGCTTACTCTTTTCAAATGCCTGTTGAGAAACAGTTGTCCAAGGTACAGGTCTTTTGTCTCGCTTGCGTGAATCTGTTAGCATAGCGTTTAGTGGCATAAGCACTTCAGCTGCATTGTTTATAAAACGCCTGTAGAAATTAAGTATTCCCAGAAATCTACATAGCTCTAAGATTGTCTGTGGTTGTTTGAAATTTTGTATTGCTGTGACTCGATCAGGTAAAGGCCTAGTACCTTTATTGCTGATTTGGTAGCCTAGATAATTAATTTCATTTTTGGCGAAAATGCATTTGCTGGGGTTGATTTTGAGACCATGTTCGTCCAACCGTTTCAGAAGCTGTCTCAGATGCTGTTGGTGCTCTTCCATGTTCTTTGAAGCGATTAAAATATCGTCTAGATAGACAAAACAAAATGGAAGTCCACGCAAGACTGTGTCCAGAAATCTTTGAAAAGTTTGCGCAGCATTGCACAGTCCAAATGTCATGCGGCAAAATTCAAACAAGCCGAATGGTGTTATCACAGCTGTTTTTGGAATGTCTTCTTCTTGGACGGGAACTTGATGGTAAGCTCTTTCTAGATCCAAAATCAAAAAAACATTTTTGCCGTACAAAATATGTGCAAAATCTTGGACATTTGGCACAGGATACTTATCAGGAATTGTAATTGAATTTAATCGGCGATAATCACCACAAGGTCTCCAAGATCCAGATTTTTTTGGTACAAGGTGCAATGGACTTGCCCATGGGCTGCTCGATGGTCAGCATATACCCATTGATACCATATACTCAAATTCCTTTTTAGCAATGGCGTATTTCTCAGGAGAGAGACGGCGTGCACATTCGGCAATTATTGGACCTTTCGTTAGGATTCGATGTGTTGGAGAGTGGTGTTTGGTGTTGGAAAAATTTTGAAGATTTGGTAATAGACGGTGTTTCAGATAGTATTTTCTGAAAAACATTATCTTCCACTGTTGTTATAGCTTGCGTTGGCTCGTTGCACGTATTCGCAGAGGCAAATAACAACGTGTTTCCATCTATGAGCTGTTTTTTACGGATGTTAATTAAAAGATTAAAATTGGATAAAAAGTCAGCTCCTATTATCGCTCTTGATGCGTCTGCTATGTGAAAATACGAAGCAAACTTACGCCGTAGGCCAAAGTCAACATTGATCAGTTTTTCACCGTAAGTTTTCATGGTGGTGCCATTTGCAGCGTGAAGTTTGAATTCACAGGGAGTCAGTTTCTCGCATGTTCTACGCGGTAACACTGACACTCCTGCCCCTGAATCTATCAGAAATAAAATTCCACTGCCTCGATCTCGTAGCATGAGTCGGTGTTGTTCTATGCAGTCGCCAACCATAACACCACTGGACGACGACGCATTTAGTTTAAATTTGCATTAAACTTTGCACAGAACTTTCTACATTTACGTGCAGCATCACCAAACTTTTTGTGGAAGTAGCACAGTTCTTCCTTTGAACAGCTCTTCGATCGATTTCTTGACCGAGATCGATTTTGTGATCTCGAACGAGATCTGGGCAAATTATTCGTCAACTCCAATTTTGATAGAATCGATTCAATTCTGTTCAATCTATCCTCTACTAAATTGCTTTCACATACCTCTGTTGCTACTGCAGAAACAGCTGGCCAGTCATTCAACTCTGCTAAAATTCGATCGGCTATTTCGACCGGGGCGTTGATATCCACATGATGCGACACACTTAAAATGGCGCGCGCGCGTGATGGCAAGCGTCGTAGCCACAATGTCTTGACGGCTTCGTCGGGGAGTTGGTCCGCTGCTAACACACGCATTTCCCGATATAGCTGAGACGGTTTTTTATCACCCAGCTCCATTTCCGTCAACACTTTTGTAAGATTGTGTTCTTTCGAATCCGCGTATCGCGCGATCAACGCTTGTTTTAGCGTCTCATACATTTCGCACTCCAGGGGATTTTCGGCTATGTCCGCGACGGTATCTAGAATCGATGATTCTAAGCACATCATCACCGCACTAAACTTTGCCTCGTGGGAAATCACTTTGTTGTATCGAAATTGAAGTTCAATTTGCCGAAACCAAAGCGTGGGTCTTCGCGTCCAAAATGGCGGCAATTTCACATTCGCGACAGCGTCTATACGCGCAAGGGGCTCTTCAGTTTTAAGTTTTGCACTCGCGGTAAAAGGATTCACTGTGACATCTAGTCCCGCGTCACTCGCGTTGAGCGTGGCGTCAAAACCGGTAGCCATTGTTTTGTGTTCGACAGACACTGAATTTGATTCAATCTATTCGATTATGTCTTTATGAACTGCACTGTCTTTATGTATTATCAATGATCGCACTATACCCGATCACGTCGGGGTCACCAATATAGTTTTTTGTCTATAATTACTAAAACACTAAGTTCACGGGTAACATATTTATTAAAAACACATATATAACAAGATAACAAAATGTATGAACGATGTACGTAGTCGAGCGTCGCGTGAGTGACTGTGTGTTGTCCTTCTGATGCGAACGCCAATTTCCAGATAGCGGCAAACGACAGAACTAATGTTAGTGTGTTCACCCTACACTCAAACATACTAGCGAGTCACCTGTCGGCAAAATTCATGCAACGGCTGTGTGGTGCATCAAGTCGAGTTTTACCCATTGTGCCTTCACTAGGTCTGTTCCCGTACTTGGATCTATTAGGCGTGTTTTTTTGCTCCTTTATCCAGTAGAGAATAAGATATACGCATTGGAAACAACAACACTCCTGCACCAGTGAATTCAATAGTACAGAAATTGTATTCGTCATAGGTAGTTCACGTGCTGAAGTATAGAATGTGCTGATAGAAAAAAGAAAAGCTCATACGAAGTTGTCTTTTTTTCTGTGAGATGGCTTTGGTTTTTTGAAGGTTAGGTTGAATGTTTTGGTAGTTAGTAAATTAAAAAAAGCTCGCATAATGTGTAGAAAGTTAAAAGAGATAATTTTCTGTTAGTCCTTTTGCTATTTTCTATCGATTGGGGTAGTGTATATTCGTTATTTTCTCCCTTTATTTTGAGCTGTTGAGTGGTACCACAGCAAATACAGCAACCTATGTCAGTCTGAGCGAAAGCATCAGCTGTTTTGTGATGGATCGTTTTTTTTGCGTCATTGTTCTATTCTGTTCTGTATCGGAGCAAAAAAAACACGCCTATTATAAGGCGTGTTTTTTTGCTCCGATGCAGAGCAGAGTACAACTATGCCGCAAAAACAACGATCTAGTATAAAACAGCAGTGCATTCGCTAAGACTGAGATAGGTTGCTGTGGTAGCACACAACAGCTGAAAATAAAGGGAGAAAATAACGAATATATACTACCAAAATCGATAGAAAATAGAAAAAGAACTAACAGAAAATTACTTATTGTTCTGTATTTAAAAATATACCCAACAGCAAGATAGGTGAGCTGGCAAAGAACATGCTACAGTCTTCGAAACTAAATGACGAACAGTACCGACAAGGAGTTCAGCTAATTGAACGGTATGGTGATATCTTATCGACTCGAGATGACGATTATGGAAGGACTAGGATGACCGCGCATCGAATCGATACAAGAAATGCATCACCAATTCGGCAGGCTCCCCGCCGCTTACCACTGGCTAAACAACCTGAGGTCACCGGCATGATACAGGACATGCAAGAACAAGGGATCATAGAGCCTGTAGTCGCCAGTAGTCTTAGTGAAAAAGAAGGATGGCAGTACACGGTTCTGTGTTGACTATCGACGATTGAATGATGCTACGAAAAAGGACAGTTGCCCATTACCGAGAATGGATGACATTATTGATACCCTAGCCAGTGCGAAGTGGTTTTCAACATTGGATTTGAAGAGCGGGTACTGGCAGGTCGAAATTGAGAGAAGTGACCGTGAAAAGACAGCCTTTTCCGTGGGAACTGGACTCTGGCAATTCTTTGTAATGCCGTTCGGATTCTGTAATGCTCCAGCGACCTTTGAACGACTCATGGAGCGTGTACTGCTTGGACTAAGTTGGAAGACATGTTTGGTGTATCTGGACGACATCATTGTCATCGGCAGAACCTTCAAGGAGCACCTGAAAAACCTGGAGGACGTATTCGAAAGGTTGCGAGCGGCTAACCTGAAGCTAAGTCCCAAAAACTGCAACCTTTTCTGCAGTGAAGTGAAATATCTTGGTCATGTGGTTTCTACTGGAGGAATAAAAACTGACCCTGCGAAAATTGAAGCCGTTAAAAATTGGCTAGTGCCTAAGGATAAGCATCAACTTCGGAGTTTTCTAGGATTGGCAACTTACTATCGCCGGTTCGTGAAGGATTTCGCTACCATCGCCAAAAGTTTACACCAGCTGACAGAGAAAAATCAGCCGTTTAACTGGAACCACCAGTGCCAAGCAGCGTTTGAGAAGCTTAAGCAGGAACTACATATGTGTAGCACCGATGCTAGCATATCCTGAGCCGCAGAAAACTTTCATCGTGGACACTGATGCAAGTAACACAGGTATAGGTGCCGTATTATCACAGCAAATTGATGGCCAGGAACGAGTGATTGCTTACTTTAGCCGGGTGCTATTCAAGTCAGAGCGAAACTACTGTGTCACCCGAAGAGAGCTGTTGGCAATAGTCGAGGCCACTAAGCATTTCCACAAATACCTGTACGGCCAAAGCTTCGTATTGAGGACAGATCACGCCGCTCTGAGATGGCTGCTCAACTTTAAGAACCCCGAAGGGCAAGTAGCGCGATGGATTGAAAGGTTGCAAACATACAACTTTAACATCGTCCATCGAAAAGGTACTATGCACGGAAATGCTGATGCTCTCTCCAGACGTCCATGTAAGCCAGAATGCAAGCACTGTCATCGGTTGGAAGAAAAAGTAGTCGATGCCGACGTTAAGTGGATATCCGTTTCACCAGCAAGAGGATGATCACAGTCGGAACTATTGGATGAGCAACTAGCGGATGGAGATCTACGAGAAATCATAGCCTGGAAGGAGTCTGCACATCGGCCTGAATGGCAAAGCATATCGAATCGAAGTCCTACGCTAAAGAGCTACTGGGCACAATGGAATTCTTTGCATCTTGATGCAGGCCTACTGAAAAGGAAATGGGAAACTGCGGATGGGTCAGCGCATCGCATGCAGGTTGTACTTCCTCGGAGCAAAGTTACGGATGTTTTGCAGGAAATACACGAGGGAACATCAGGAGGCCACCTGGGCATAAACAAAACACTTAATAAAATAATAGAGCGATTTTATTGGGTACATGCGCGGGAAGATGTGGAGGGCTGGTGCAGGAAATGTGCAGCCTGTGCATCTGTGAAGGGACCCAGAAGAAAGCCTAGAGGTGAGCTAAAGACATATAACGTGGGAACCCCTTTCGAAAGGATCGCCATTGATGTAGCAGGACCGTTTCCGGTGTCGCAACAAGGAAATCGGTACGTGCTGGTGGTATCCGACTATTTCACCAAATGGACAGAAGTCTACGCTATTCCAAATCAGGAAGCACCTACAGTAGCGGAGCAAATCGTGATTAACTGGGTTAGTAGGTACGGAGTCCCAAACGAGCTACATTCCGATCAAGGTCGAAATTTCGAATCCCAAGTATTTACGGAGTTCTGCGATGCCCTGGGCATAAAGAAGACGAGAACCACTCCACTTCACCCACAGTCCGATGGAATGATCGAAAGGTTCAACAAAACCTTGATTGAGCACTTGGCCAAAGTGGTAGAAGATCATCAGCATGATTGGGATCGTCATATCCCATTCTTTCTGATGGCATACCGAACAGCGACGCATACTACAACTGGAGAATCACCGTCACGTGTCGTATTTGGACGAAATATTCGACTACCGGCTGATTTTAAATTTGGAATACCACCAGAAGATCCGAAGACAACAACGGAGTACGTTTTGGAGCTGCGGCAACGGCTAGACTCCATCCACGAGGTAGTTAGGGGCCGCATAAACCTAAACACGGACCGGATGAAAACGCGATATGACCTAAAGGCAAACTCTGCTGGATTTCAAGAAAATGATTTAGTCTGGCTGTACAACCCCCGCCGGCAGAAAGGCCTGAGCCCGAAACTGCAGCCGAAATGGGAAGGACCGTACCGCATTATTAAACGGCTCAATGATGTGGTTTACCGAATACAGCAGCATCAAAAACACCGGTCGAAAATGAAGGTTGTGCACCTAGACCGACTTACCCCATACCATGGAAACAACGCAATGGATGACGACGAATCTGTTCGGGACGAACAGGTCTAAGGAGGGGGTAGTGTTGCATGCACGCCAAACGAACCGTATGACGCTGTGGCTAGAAAATGCTAGAAACGGCTAGGAAATACTCAACGAAAACAAAACGTAAATTAATCCTCTAGAAACCAGTTTGAGAGTCTGCGAGAAATATATGTCTGATACATGGGCCTCGTACATGCAATCTGTCAATAAGTCGCAGACAGAGTCCTCTAGAAAGCAAAAGCAGAACATTCCAGAGCCCCAAACCGTGATCTCACATGGCAACGGAAATTCCCAATAGTCTTTTCGCAGCCAGATCCAGAACCCAAGGCACAATTCTAGAAAGGCCTAGATGTAGGCAATAATAATTAATCGCACCAGCCAGAGTATAAATATCGCCACGAGAGGAGCTGGCAATCAGTTAATAGATAGCGAAGACAGCAAAAAGGCTGTTACTGCGAAAAGCGATTCTAGTGTATCCGGGCGTGATTAATTTAAAAGCAATAAAGTGCGAGTAATTATAGTGCGATAATTAAATTTATAAAGAATTTATAATAGTGCGACCAGTAAAGTGTACGGAAATTAGTGTTATAAATAATTGTGTGAATAAAAGTGTATTTACTGTTTTAAAAAGAAACTGTTTTATTTCACGAATGTGAAGAATATCGAATTCACGAAAGGTGTTTTAACGGTAAAACACAACAATGTATTAAAATATATTCGCAGCAAGTCGTTTTTGTACTCTTGCTGCAAGCCATATTTTTCCACAAAAAGAAGCCAGGTGCAAAAATCTGTTGTGTGGACAACACTTCACTGCACACTTCATGTCTAGTTTTTAAATATTTGTCTTATAGTCACAATTACTAGCGCTCTTAAATGTACAATACCATCTCTAAGCTCACGTGGGTTAGACAGGACTAAATAACCAGGATAAAATTAGAATATAAAATATGTATTTCATACATAATGATTACAATTAAGTTAAATACCACATGTTAAAATTAAAATTCACTTGAATGGTTATACTGTCTTTTCGTACAAAATTGCTACGAATAGCGCTAAACTTATCGAAATAAAATACGCAGTCACTTGCACAGATAGCTTGTATAATTTGGGCAACATGAATGTTGTCAACAGCCGAAAAATGAAACAAGCAGGGTGGAAAAGCACATGTTCGCCGTGCGAATAGGAATGAAACTCTTTTGAAATTCGTACTTTTTGAAATCTTGCGTATTTTATTCTTGTTAAATTCGTAATATTTGACAAAAACAAGAAATTATTGAAGTTTCTTAAATTTTGTTTTAAGTATCATAAGAGAGCGTTTTGCAAGTGTTTTCTTAAAACCGCTTCCTTAAAAACCGGGCTTGGGACTGGCTTCGGTCGAATTAAAGTTCTAACTTGAAAACCCATCGTATTGCTTGGGGTCATAGAGACGCAATGATATGCAAGTAGAGGTGCTATGAATGTTTTCATATAATAATTCATTTTTTAATGCACCTCCATCCTTGCACACTCTGCGTTCAAATTATATTTCATAGTTATATTCTCGTAATCTGTTTTCATTTTCACCCACTAACATGTATTCATCTTAATATGGAAAAAAAAATATTCAAAAATATTTGTGGCTCCCAACAACCAAACTAATTGGTACGCCTTTGACGCTCCCAACTCATAAAAGTTTAAGAAAACTCAAAAACTCAAGGTTGTCAAACTAGGTTGTCAGTGATCGCGGGCGTAGTACGGTATCCGCAATAGATTACCAATTGCGGCGGTAATTTTTAATCTATGAATTTACTGTTGCATTAGTCCTATTCTTAGTTTAATTTTCGATGCCGTTTTACTTCTTGCCCAATAAAGTAAGTACTCATGTTCAAACTTGATCATAAACCATTTTTAAGGCATAAGAATGCTGTTAATGGGCCGCAATTCGAATAGATCCATTCGGCAATCATTTGTAATCGGACTTTGTTTACATTTATTTGACAACATGAGTTTTGTCAAAGGGGAGAGGGGATAGCATTCTTCATATAAAAGGCCTATCGCGACTTGCAATCTGACAGGTATTAAGCTACTTTTTAAAATTGTGTAGTCCTCTCGGGATTAAGATTTGTTGGCAATTGCTCGATGACAATTGCATTGACATTTCTTGGACATTTCTTTGACAAACAATAAAGTGAATGGTGCTGTTCGGTGGGCTCCGTTGTAGGTGTTTGGCTTAATTGCGAAGTAAAGTACGTGTTTATCCAATAGTTCATAATGTCTTTTGTTACAATTCCTAAAGACCTACGAAGGTTGCGGGCATGTTTGGTCTGTTCGATAGTCAAGGTAAATGCTCTACTCTGAATTCAAAGCTATGAACGTCTGTAAATTTAGTTGGCTTTGGTAGACTTTTGAACAGTTCGAATATGACGGCTGCGATAATTGCGAAGAGTTTCTCTGAATGAAAAATAATACAGATCAAGTGTACGACTGCACCAGCAATAACTTCGATGGGTTAGTTGCGGTCACGAGCCCAGAAGATAGTTGAGTCACCAATAAGAACGGATAAGTGAGCGGCGGCGCATCTCATTTCCCACGGTGATACTAATGAGAATTTTACTTCTAGATCGATTTTGCCGGGGTATTTATGCGATTTCAGTGTCTGGACCAATCTGAACGGCTACCGAACGCTACGATTCGGGATATGAAAAGTCGAGGAATACCATATAGATCGAGAGACACAAGTCAACGTTAGAGTAATACTGCTAAAAGTAGGTTTTTATATAAGTCATTTAAAGCAGAAATGAAGGTCAATTTGATTCAATCAAACGACATTTCGTCTGAGCATATGGAAACATTTATCTAATCATTCTACAGGAAGAATAAAGTTTATAAATTCTTATAAATATTATATTATAAATACTTTCGGGTCGCAGCTGATTTTTCATTCAAAAGTTTCTTGGGGGCCTATCATTTGCAAGTAAATTTAAACGTTTAAAAGTCGAATAGCCCTGGCAATATTTAATAAATTGCCCTGGCAACTCCAAACATAATGGAAAGTGTCCACAGCTGGCAGGTTTCTAACCTGCCATCGCTCTCGGACCACCAGGGGCTATGCTGGAATATCGGTTGTTCTGTTATTTCACCTAAAAAAGTACGGAACCCGAGAACAGCACAATGGGAAGTTTACTCAAGGAAAACAAATAGACACCTCAGGGCACTAGACGATCTGGAACTGACGAGTCCAGGACGGCTTAACGAGTAGGTGAACCGATTAACGGGAATCTTAGTGTCAGATTTCAAAGACGTGTGTCCGGAAAAGCCCGTAAGGAAGAACGCTACCTTGTGGTGGAATGGCGAACTCACGGAGGCTAGAGGTCGCACACGAAGGGCGTTTAACACCGCAAGGCGTTCCGGAAACGTTGCTGACTGGGATCGTTACAAGCAAGAGCTGTCGCTTTTCAAAAAGAAGATTAGACAAGCCAAGCGCGACTCATGGAAGGAATTCTGTGAGAACATTGAAGGAGGTACAGAGGCTGCCAGAATCAGAAAGGTCCTAAGCGTAACTCCCGGCGTACCTACGCTTTTGCGAAGGGAAAACGGGGATTGAGTGGAGGACCCGAAAGAGTGCCTGGACTTGCTACTAGAAACTCACTTTCCAGAATCAGCCTGCGTGACACCGCGTAGCGACGTACTTCGAGGAACCCACCGGGCGTCTGAGCAGCTGATCAAGGAAGTAGTAGACGAGGTCAAGATTGAATGGGCTATTGGCACATTCCGACCTTACAAAGCTACAGGGATTGATGAGATATCACCTATCATGCTTCAAAAAGCAGATAAGGCCATCATTCCCATTCTGCAGCGTATTTTTACAGCATGCCTCCGCCTCGGGGTAGTACCCGAGTAATGGACAAAAGCTAGGGTGGTCTTCATTCCGAAACCTGGTAGGTTGAATCTTCATTACGTGAAGGACTTTAGACCAATCAGCTTAACATCGTTTCTGCTCAAAACACTAGAGAGGCTTGTTGATCTGCACATCAAAAGCTCGATTGATGTCGCGAGACTCTGTGTTGATCAACACGCGTATCTAGCGGGCAGATCAGTAGATACGGCATTACACAAAGTTGTCGGTACAATAGGAAAATCCTTACGGCAGAAGGAATTCACATTGACAGCCTTCTTAGACATTGAGGGGGCCTTCAATAATGTCACTGTCGCAAGTATCATTGATGCCTTGGTTCCATATGGAGTGGATAAAACCCTGGCGACCTGGGCATCTGACTTGCTCAAAAGCAGGCGGATTGAGGCTACCTTCTTGGAGGCCAAAGCGGAGAGAACAGTCGGTACCGGAACACCACAAGGAGGGATTATATCTCCCCTTTTCTGGATCCTGACAGTCAACGAAATACTGGAGAAGTTAAGGGCCAGTGGCTTTGAGGTGGTGGCGTATGCCGATGACATTGTAGTACTTGTGAGGGGTGCGTTCCCACAAACTTTGTCGGACCTTATGCAATCGTCGCTGGACCATTTTCAAATCTGGGCCAGAAAAGTCGGTCTTAGGGCAAAACCCGACAAAAACCGAACTTGTGCTCTTCACAAGGAGACACAGGGTACCGGCTATTGCCACGCCTAACCTCAACGGAATAACATTGGAGCTTGCTGATAGTATTAAATATTTGGGCCTTATACTAGACAGGAAACTGAACTGGGAGGCTAACGTGAAGCACAGAATTGGTAAGGCTCGCGCAGCACTTTTCGCTTGCCGATCCGCCTACTCCAATACCTGGAGTCTTAAACCTAGGGCGGCCTATCACATATTCACATGTGTAGTCAGGCCGATTTTGGTGTATGGAACGGTCGTGTGGTGGAAAGCAGCGGAGAGTAAAACTCATATCAAGGAGCTAAAAACACTGCAAAGATTAGTTTGCATATGCAGTACGGGCGCTTTAAGAACCGCCCCAACGGCTGGGTTGGAAATGATTTTGGGACTCATGCCCCTAGATCGATTCATCTTTAGAAGCGCAAGCTTAGCGGCGATACGCGCTTAAAGTTCTGGCATGTGGAACGATTCAGATCAGTGGGGCCACAGCGGTATTCTTATAGAATGCCGCAAAAGATTTGGACTCGTTGCAGAAGACACGGACCACATGAGCAAAATAATACATCTTGGCAGGAATTTCCAGGTCAAGATACCCACAAGAACAGACTGGAAGAAAAATTAAGCTACCACCGATAGGGGCGCCTGGATTTACACGGACGGGTCAAAGACGGACACAGGAGTTGGCTCGGGGGTGTTTTCCACGGATTTGAGCCTTAACCTGTGGTGTAGACTGTCGGACCATGCTACCGTCTTTCAGTCTGAATTACATGCTATACGCATGGCAGTTGAGTCCATTAGCGGAATATTAACCAGACCAATGACCATTTGTGTCGCCAGTAGGGCAGCCATTCTCGCTCTTACGTCTTACAGATGTTCTTCAAAAACTGTTAACGCTTGCAGAGTGGCTCTCAATGAAAAGGCAAGGCATATTCCTATCCGGATTATGTGGGTGCCAGGGCATAGTGGGGTCATAGGCAACGAAAAAGCTGATGAATTGGCGAGGAAAGGTTCAGGAGCTATCAATTGCCCCTGCATCACTGTACCTCGGTCAATCGCTGACGCCACAAACAAACTTGATGCCGCCATATGGGCCAAACTAAAGTCCGAATGGGAAAACAGGCTGGACTGCAGGGTGGCCAGGACATTATGGCCATCACCTGATCCAAGCAAAAGCAGGAAACTGCTCAAGCTCAGCAGAAACTGCTTGAGAGCCACGGTCGGCTTGCTCACAGGGCACTGCCTTACCGCATCTCATGCGAAGAAAATGGGACTGACATCCAGCAGTTTATGCAAGAGGTGCGAGATGGAAGAGGATACCATCGAGCATACTCTCTGCGATTGTCCGGCCCTAAATAACAAACGCCTCAAAATTTTTGGTGCATACCACTTTCAAGGGTTAGCAGAGGTAGCCGCTACCGTCACGCTGAGTCAGCTGACCCAGTTTGGGGAAGCGGTCACTTGGCAGCTCTAAAAAGCCAGCGGAGGGTGGCAAATGGGCCCAAACTGGCGGCCTAATGCAAGCCGCATTTTTCTGGCAGCCCTCTTTACTAACTTAACCTATGCTCCTAGTATGAAAAGGTTATCCCGAACACCGACACAAACATTAAAACATTAAGCTACGCCAAAAAACTCAAAATGAATATGTAACATACAATAGCGGATTTGAAATAAATTCGGTCAAGCTGACCCGTATAACTGAAACCTCGAAGACTTTGCTTGACCTTATTTCCAAAAAATTCACACCTGGAGCCCTATTATGATTCGAATTCAGAAACCGGAATTTATTAAATATTGGCCAAGCCAAATTTCGATTAAGTCAGGCAAATAGTCTATTCTATTATTAGGTTCACTTGCAAATCCTGATGCATGCGTGAATACTGGCATCGCTTGTCGCTTGATGAATCGATAAATATGTTATTAACATGAAATGTTAATAAAATGTTAATAACGCCAAAAAACCTACAGAAAAACCCCTCAAACCCAACTGAAATTTACTGAAAGAGGGGAAATTTTCAGTTTTCAGTAAAACGGAGTACAAAAACGGCTTCATTGCAATTTATCGTAGTACGCGAACAGACCAATATGTGGTTTTTTTAGTATTCGGACGATCTTGTCCGAATACTGAAAAACTGCTCAAAAACAGTTCTAGTGTTCGGACATTAAAAATTTCCAATAATTGTTAACATTTATTACTTATTAGTAATATGACAACATGCGTCGTCCTATTACTAATAAGTAGTACTAAAAAAAATTAGAAGAAAAGTGATAATTGAATTTAATTGCGTATATAATTGAAAACGGATAGGAACAAAAATAATCTTTTTTTTTGTATTTTCAAAATGCGGAAAGAGAATCTATAGATTCAAATATTGTTCCAATATATATTTGATTAGCGCAACGTTGCGCAACCAGCGCAACGGGCGACCGTCGTCAGGAAATTGTGTTTTTTTTCTTTTTCCTTCCTTTTCATTATATTATTGAAAGTTTTATTTGATTTTATTTGTGTTTAGTTACATTATTTATTAATACTATTACCATTATTTTATTTGATTATATTATTAACTGAATAATTGTTATAAGCTGGATTTATTTTAGCTTTATTTTTGGATTTTCTGTAATTGCTTTTGAAGTATATATACAATTATTACCTCAAATTATTTCGGTTGTTTATTTAATGAAAACTAAGTGAAAAATCCATCCAGTTGGCATCGGCGCCGAAGATGGTATTCTTGCCTGTTATGTTTAATAATTGAACTTGCTTCTAGCATGAAGCTCTACTCAGCCCAATCCTCACGACTGTCGCAGCTGAGCTAGCTGGCAAGAGAAGCGCGTAGGGCACTTGAATGGAGTGAATTCTAGATTGAATTTATGTTGCAATGCCAATCCGTAATAAAATCTTCATATATGTAGCTTAATCCTACTGTTTGGGCTTTTATGAATTGCATACTATTGTCAAAATCATTTGTTCAATTATGCCTCATTGTATACTTTATGCATTTCAGATTTGATACAGATGGCAGCGGTAGCATAAGCATGGCAGAATTTTTAACTGCTCTTCGGGTAGCTTAACGACACATGAGGTCTTTGCAACGCATAATTTTATAACTGGTCCATTCTGTTTCAGCCGTCAATGAGCGAATTTACAGCACTTCCCAAATCAGGATTAGGTATATATCGAAATTCGTGAGCTTTCGCTACGTGTCATTGTGTTTGTGTGTTGGCGATAGTTCTGTGTACGTACACGTAGGTTTTCAATATGGCGCCATCTGACTTCTGCTGATCACATCGGTCGAGCATGTACATGCACGGAGCTTTCCGATATGGCGGCTTCGTGTCAGCACGTCCGTGTAGTTAGATTTTCAATATGGCAGATTCTGACTTACCCTATTCATATCGTGCGAGCATGTTCGTGCAGAAGATTTCCCCTAGCGGCTTCTACTGATTGGTGTAGATTTCGTTGGGGCGTTTCCATACAGGGAAATTCTTTACATGGCGACTTCTGAAAAACGCTGTTCACTTCGCAGGAGCGTGTACAAACGGGCAATTTTCCAATATGTCGGCTTCTGGCGAGTGCAGTTCACTTCGTAGAAGCGTATACACGTAAGGGAAATCCAATGTGGCGGCTTCTGAAATTCACCGTTTAATTCGTTGAAGCGTGTGGAAAAAGGGAAATTTGGTATATTGAGGCTTCTGGTGAGTGCTGTTCACTTAGTTGGTGCGTATCTCGCGAATAGTGACGTCGTATGAACGTTACATTAACCATTTGCGACTATGGTTATGTGGTGTAGGCATTTGGCGGCAGCGCTGAACGTTCTGTATATAGTTTAGCGCTTTCGAAATATTCAATGATTTATATTTTGAAGTGTACTAGAAATATGTATATGCAGAGTGCATAATTCAATATTGATTTTAGCATACTTCCACAAAAAATAGGTATTTGAAATTTTGCAGAATTATGTAATAGAGTATGCAGTTATCGAGTCTGGTGTAAACAACACGCCTGTAGCAGTGAATTCACTAGTACAGAAATTATATTTTTTATTTGTAGTTCACGTGCTGAAATATAGAATGTGCTGATAGAAAAAAAAAGCTGTTGAGAAGTTGCTTTTTCGCTGTGAGGTGGCTTTGGGTTGTTCATGGTTATGTTGAATGTTTTGGTAGTTAGGAAATTAGAAAAAGCCCTCATAATATGTAGAAAGTTAAAAGAAGTAGTTTTCTGTTAGTTCTTTTTCTATTTGCATTCGATTGTGGTAGTGTATATTGGTTGTTTTCTCCCTTTATTTTCAGCTGTTGTGTGTTGCCACAGCAAATACAGCTACCTGTGTCAGTCTTACCGAATACACTGCTGTTCTATACTAGATCGTTGTTTTTGCGGCCTAGTTATATTCTGTTCTGTATCGGATGAAAAAAACCACTCCTAATAGGAGCTTTTTGAAGTAGGTTTACTTCATTTTTATTTTAAAAATAATAGCTACTTCACTATTCCAGTTTCTTCGGATTCTAGTCCATGTTCGCTTCAAATCCAATCAGACAGAGTTTTTCTATTTAAAAATTTTTTTTCCTGCAACGAGCTTCGACAGCAACACTTTTCTAGTCTAATGCTGTTTCAATGCAACGAACAACTAACTGCAACAAACTAAAGCTAAGCTTAATTAAAAAATAATACTGTTTTGGAAAGAAATTGTCAAGACTGCAGATATCGTTATGTTTTGTACATAAAATTTGTATTATGCCTTAATTTATTTTTTAAATAACTTCTAATTTGACTTTTTGACGTTGCTTTACTCAATATTATTTCCGTTATCGTAAAAATAATGTTAACCTACTTTATATGAAAAATAAATTAATGCTGACCCCAATCGTTCATCTACTTCATTTCTTTCTACTTCAAATTTACTTTGACTTATTTTCAGATTCTACTTCAAACTTTGTCCATGAAGTGTGAGCCCTGCTAACGGCATCATAAAGTACCCAGCAAGCAATTTATAAAGCGTTTCCTTCAAACAATAGTTTATCGACAATCAACACACATATCCCTCATACGAAACCGACCCTGTTCGCAAATATATCAGCAAAGAATAGTTTTCCTTACGATTTTCCAACTCATTAATAGCCAACATTACGTAGATTTTTTCCCTAGTTTGCTGGTCCCGGTATGCCGAACAATTCGTCTGTGCTGAAAAATGTTCTAATGTTACGATGTTTTATGTTCAACTTTGGCAGCCTATGTTGCTTCATTCCTCCAGTCTTTCAAATTTACTCTACTATGCGTAAATAATTTCAACTCATTTTCAAATCGCAAAAGCTTATATATTTGAAATCGTTAAAACTATCGCTAATAATTCATAAAAGTGTCACTTTTAACGAGTATATATAACCTATTAATTAATTGTTACAGGCCGCCTCCATTAGCAATTTCCCATGGCATAACATTACAAATTGCTAATGGATGCGGCCTATGGTATGCCATATTTGATGGCATGCCATAAATGGTAGCCAATATGGTATGCCATTTGCTTGGCCATCTGCCTGGTAATATTTTGTCCGTTCTTGATTTACAGAATGCCGTTGAACCGGGTCATGCTCCGTTTCTTACAAGAAAATTCAAAGCGAATTCAAGATCTCGTTCAGTCTACAGAATTTGAAATTGTGGGAAATTGCGAAAAAGTCCAATTTTGATGCGGAATAGTGGAATTATATACTTTTTTTTATTTAAAAGAGAAATAATTTAAATTTTGACTGATGAGCAAATGTATGAAACTTCAATCAACAGGATGATTGGCGAATATTTCAAATCACTTATATCGCACTCCCATTTATACTCCAGCAAATTATATAAAAGTTTCGTCTGAAATTTGATCCGCTTATCCAAAAAGTAATATATTCTACACGTGAAGTATTCATGAGCAGCAGAATTTCTTCACCCTGCACTTAAAATAACTATTTGAAGAGCATTTAACGCTCAGATACAGCGCAAGTTATGTATAATCCACAATCCGCCTCACTAATATTACCAAACATAGCCACAGGAACTACATTTGGATAAGCCTCAGTAATATTATGCAAACGATAAGAATATCAATTATTCACACCATGTGAAGAAATAAAATCCAATCGTAGTTTATCATGTTACACAATTAAAAACACATCCGACTAACGGATTTATGCCAAGCAACATACAGCTTATCAATTAGCCACATCCTGTCAAATTCGAACCAGGCTTATCATTACATTCATTCGAGAAGCAAACGAACAAACACAAAAGGTTCCTTTACTTAAATCACCATTCGAGTGACAGGTTTTGTTAAACGAGTAAGTTCTCTAACGAAATTGTTGAATAACAGTTTAAATTAAGAATCAAAGTGTTTTTCTTGAAGTGAAGTGAATCATACAACTTAATTCGCACGTCCTTTCCTCTCAGTTATGGCACCGTCAGCACCTAACCATCAAGTACCGACATCCGGTCTAAATCTCTATCCAAAAATATAATGAAGAAATTCAATACTATTCACCTTACCGCATCATGAGTTCTCATCCACAACTATCATATGTTTAACATCTCAAGTTCGATAATATCAATCTTCATAGGTTATCAAAAAATCATATCATATCAAAACATATTGTTTACTTCAGAAAAGAACTCATGTTTATTGGGAATTTACTATTCATCAATAATCAGATCAAATTACAGAAATCGCACTTAGCAATTTCTGCTACCTCAGGAGTTTCTAACTCTATATAAGTCAGACAAAATCAGGTCAAAACACACACCCAGTGAGTCAGTTTATTTAAAAAACCAATTGTACAAAGGTATAAACTAAATCAGAAGTTAAAATAAAAGTGTACAATCAAAAAAGTAAAAGTGCAAGTGTACTATCAAAGAAAGTTAAAGTGCAAACAAACACCAAGTTAAAAGTTGTCACCAAAAGAATGTTGAGAGTAGTTTGTGTGAAGAAAGATAGAATCTTAATTCGAGACGATGATAATCTAATCGTTCTCTTTAAAACCCAATATAAAATCAATGGGATATCTTTTTTATATACAAAACCCATGCATCTTGTTTGGTGGATGGCCACCAAACTGTTCGACGAAGTGAACAGCGGCCGTCAGAAGCCATGATATTATAAATTTCCCTTTTGGACACGCCCTATGGAAAACAAATCACAATCTATGTGTTTGTAAACCAGATCGCTGCTCAAATTTATATGGTTACACGAAATCGGGATTTTAAACCGGTTTTAATCCGATCTTCGTGTAGCCATACAATTTTATCCGCCACACACACATATAAACGCATCGTACAAAACCGGTATTCACAAATCAAGCTCATGAGGAGCTTCCGTGTACGTACACAGTCTGCGCACAAATCCATGGAAATCGGGCGAAAGCTCACGAATTTCGATGTATACCTAATCCTGATTTGAGAAGTGCTGTAAATTCGCTCAATGTCATCATATAGGCTAAATATAATCGAAAAAGCGTTCGAAAAACTTGATCGATCAAATGAAGGTGCTGCATCGGCCGATGACTCCAAAAAAGTTTACAGCGTGGCAAGTTATATACAAGTGGCGATTTATCGAAAGATCAAATTCTAATGTAGCAAATAGATATTGGCCGCGGCCCAGCGAGCCGAAGTCAGACGAGGCCGCGAACATGTGGACGGCATTTGACAGCTCGTCACGAATCGCCTTGGCTCGTGCCCAAAACCCATTCCGTTCGGAAGTCGCACGAGCGCCGGTGACAGCGGTCAAAGTCGCTTGTCTGGACCGTCCACACACTCGGGCTCGCCAGATCTCGCCTGGGCTCGGCCAATATGTATTTTCCACATAACAATGTTCTTGGCGAATTTCGAAGACGATGCCGTTATTGAGGGAAAGGTCGGTAACCGGAATCATATTGTTATCAGTAAATCCTGATTTTCAGATCACTCCCGATTCGAAAGGCATATAAGAAACAAAATAAATCACAATACTAGCCGTGGTTCTTGGTTGATTTCTGGCATTCCTACTTACCAATTTATTCTTCACATTCCTGGCTTCTCTGCTTTTTCCTACAAATCAATTTGATGAAAATTATGAAAAATTCATTCGTTGCAATTTACCTTTGTTTATGTTCGTTTCCGCTCAGCGTAATTGACATGACATATGAGTTTCCTCATATCTCCTGTAGGTGGTTCTCGTGAATCTCTTTAACACCAGAGAAAAGCATCACTGTGCGGACTGGTTGAGAAGGGTAGCTTAGGTCCGCCATCTTGTACGTTAATTGCTTTTGAGATAGGCCTTTTATATGAAGGCCTCGCACCAAGGCTTCCAGATTGCGAATGTGAATCGAAACTAGAAATCCTAAATATGACTGTTATAGTGTTTATACCCCTGCTACCTTCACACTTATAACCGCGCTAAATTTTAGCAGCACTAAAGTAGCGTAGCCAAAATAGCAAGCTCCGCTAATTTAAAAGTGGTTTATACTGCTGCTAATGATTTACAGCAGGTTTCCCACATCCCCAACCAAAATGGAAATTGGTTAGATCTAGTTTTCACGAATGCTTATGACGAAGTAGTGGTTAGTCCAACTAATGACGCTGAGCATCTTTTTTGCAACAGTATACACCATACAGCACTGTCAGTAGAACTTTCCACTTCTAATTCCACCTACTTAAAAACTTACAATAATTCAATTGTATTTGACTTCCGTAATGCTGATTATGAAAGCATTAAACACGTTCTTGATACTATTGATTGGACGAATATTCTTTCAACTCAGGATCTTGAGACAGCCATTTCCTCTTTTTACAATAAATTTTTTGACGCCGTTGAAAGATATGTACCAAAGATAAAAAAAAAAATTGTCTGAGCCATGGCTTGATAGAGACCTTAGGCATTTGCGAAATCGTAGAAACAAACTATATAAGCGGATTAGAGAAAATACTGACGTTAGTTCTGCTATTCAGGAAGAGTATAATCAAGTCGCTAAGCAATTTTCAGCAAAGTCTCGTGAGGCTTATGATACTTACATTAGGTCAACCGGCGAAAATATAGTCCGTGACCCGAAAAAATTCTTCGATTTTGTTAATGTGAAGCGAAAAACGACTGGCTACCCATCGTCGATGTTTCTGAATAATACAATGTCTTCTTCCCCTAAAGAGATATGTGACCTATTCGCAGATATTTTCCAAAAAGTCTTTAGTGCTCCAGACCTAACAAACTCACACCTTTCTTCCTCCGATTCAACTCCAACGGGTTTTGTCACCCATTTAGAAATCTCCCGCGATGAAATACGTAAAACTATTTTGGAACTCAACTGCAACAAAGGTCCTGGGCCCGATCTTCTTCCTCCGATCTTTTTATGCAAGTGTGTAGAGCAGCTTATAACTCCTTTGCATATATTTTTTTAATAGATCACTTTCGTCAGGAGTTTTTCCATCCAGTTGGAAGCTTTCTTATGTCACACCCATTTTCAAGAATGGTGATCGACGCTGTATTGAAAATTATAGGGGCATTGCCATTTTGTCTTCGATTCCGAAACTTTTCGAAAAGATAGTATACGAAAAATTGTCTCCCCTAGTTGATTCCCGTCTGAACGAGCAACAACATGGCTTTAGAAAAGGTCGCTCAACTACCACGAATTTGACAATCCTAATCTCAGACGTCCTATGCAAAATGGAAAAAGGTTACCAAATTGGTGCAGTCTACACAGACTTCAGTAAGGCATTTGACAGAGTTGACCATTCTACCTTAATTCTTAAGCTACAGAAATTCGGTATTACCGGGTCTCTACTCAGCTGGCTGACTTCCTACCTTTGCGATCGAACACAATGTGTAAAATTTCAAGGATTTTTATCGAAAAACGTTAGTGCTATCTCTGGTGTACCCTCTTGGTGGACCATCTTGGTCCACTTCTCTTCAATATATTTATTTCCGACCTATCTGACGTCCTAGCAGGCATACCTCATTTACTCTATGCAGACGACCTCAAACTTTATCTGACCATTGAATCCAAATCGGATGCCCTCTTTCTCCAATCCAAACTTGATTCCCTTGATCATTGGTGCAATGTAAACAAGCTCTCTCTCTCAACATTAATAAATGCCAGGTTATTAGTTTTTCCAGAAAATGCACGGTCACCCACAATACGTACTTCCTCGGTAATAATGTGCTAGGTTAGGTTAGGTTAGTAAAGAGGGCTGCCGGGAAACGCGGCTTGCATTAGGCCACCAGTTTGGGCCCATTTGCCACCCTCCGCTGGCTTTTTAGAGCTGCCAAGTGACCGCTTCGCCAAACTGGATCAGCTGACTCAGCGTGACGGTACCAGCCACCTCTGCTAACCCTTGAAAGTGGTATGCACCAAAAATTTTGAGGCGTTTATTATTTAGGGCCGGACAATCGCAGAGAGTATGCTCGATGGTGTCCTTTTCCATCTCGCACCTCTTGCATAAACTGCTGGATGTCAGTCCCATTTTCTTCGCATGAGATGCGGTAAGGCAGTGCCCTGTGAGCAAGCCGACCGTGGTTCTCAAGCAGTTCCTGCTGAGCTTGAGCAGTTTCCTGCTTTTGCTTGGATCAGGTGATGGCCATAATGTCCTGGCCACCCTGCAGTCCAGCCTGTTTTCCCATTCGGACTTTAGTTTGGCCCATATGGCGGCATCAAGTTTGTTTGTGGCGTCCGCGATTGACCGAGGTACAGTGATGCAGGGGCAGTTGCTAGCTCCTGAACCTTTCCTCGCCAATTCATCAGCTTTTTCGTTGCCTATGACCCCACTATGCCCTGGCACCCACACAATCCGGATAGGAATATGCCTTGCCTTTTCATTGAGAGCCACTCTGCAAGCATTAACAGTTTTTGAAGAACATCTGTAAGACGCAAGAGCGAGAATGGCTGCCCTACTGTCGACGCAAATGGTTATTGGTCTGGTTGATATTCCGCTAATGGACTCAACTGCCATGCGTATAGCATGTAATTCAGACTGAAAGACGGTAGCATGGTCCGACAGTCTACACCACAGGTTAAGGCTCAAATCCGTAGAAAACACGCCCGAGCCAACTCCTGTGTCCGTCTTTGACCCGTCCGTGTAAATCCAGGCGCCCCTATCGGTGGTAGCTTCCTTTTTCTTCCAGTCTGTTCTTGTGGGTATCTTGACCTGGAAATTCCTGCCAAGATGTATTATTTTGCTCATGTGGTCCGTGTCTTCTGCAACGAGTCCAAATCTTTTGCGGCATTCTATAAGAATACCGCTGTGGCCCCACTGATCTGAGTCGTTCCACATGCCAGAACTTTTAGCGCGTATCGCCGCTAAGCTTGCGCTTCTAAAGATGAATCGATCTAGGGGCATGAGTCCCAAAATCATTTCCAACCCAGCCGTTGGGGCGGTTCTTAAAGCGCCCGTAATACATATGCAAACTAATCTTTGCAGTGTTGTTAGCTCCTTGATATTAGTTTTACTCTCCGCTGCTTTCCACCACACGACCGCTCCATACACCAAAATCGGCCTGACTACACATGTGAATATGTGATAGGCCGCCCTAGGTTTAAGACTCCAGGTATTGGAGTAGGCGGACCGGCAAGCGAAAAGTGCTGCACGGGCCTTACCAATTCTGTGCTTCACGTTAGCCCCCCAGTTCAGTTTCCTGTCTAGTATAAGGCCCAAATATTTAACACTATCAGCAAGCTCCAATGTTATTCCGTTGAGGTTAGGCGTGGCAATAGCCGGTACCCTGTGTTTCTTTGTGAAGAGCATAAGTTCGGTTTTTGTCGGGTTTGCCCTAAGACCGACTTTTCTGGCCCAGATTTGAATATCGTCCAGCGCCGATTGCATAAGGTCCGACAAAGTTTGTGGGAACGCACCCCTCACAAGTACCACAATGTCATCGGCATACGCCACTACCTCAAAGCCACTGGCCCTTAACTTCTCCAGTATTTCGTTGACTGTCAGGATCCAGAAAAGGGGAGATATAATCCCTCCTTGTGGTGTTCCGGTACCGACTGTTCTTTCCGCTTTGGCCTCCAAAAAGGTAGCCTCAATCCGCCTGCTCTTGAGCAAGTCAGATGCCCAGGTCGCCAGGGTTTTATCCACTCCATATCGAGCCAAGGCATCAATGATACTCGCGACAGTGACATTATTGAAGGCCCCCTCAATGTCTAAGAAGGCTGCCAACGTGAATTCCTTCTGCCGTAAGGATTTTTCTATTGTACCGACAACTTTGTGTAATGCCGTATCTACTGATCTGCCCGCTAGATACGCGTGTTGATCAACACAGATTCTCGCGACATCAATCGAGCTTTTGATGTGCAGATCAACAAGCCTCTCTAGTGTTTTGAGCGGAAACGATGTTAAGTTGATTGGTCTAAAGTCCTTCACGTAATGATGATTCAACCTACCAGGTTTCGGAATGAAGACCACTCTAGCTTTTGTCCATTGCTCGGGTACTACCCCGAGGCGGAGGCATGCGGTAAAGATACGCTGCAGAATGGGAATGATGGCCTTATCTGCTTTTTGAAGCATGATAGGTGATATCTCATCAATCCCTGTAGCTTTGTAAGGTCGGAATGTGCCAATAGCCCATTCAATCTTGACCTCGTCCACTACTTCCTTGATCAGCCGCTCAGACGCCCGGTGGGTTCCACGAAGTATGTCACTACGCGGTGTCACGCAGGCTGATTCTGGAAAGTGAGTTTCCAGTAGCAAGTCCAGGCACTCTTTCGGGTCCTCCACCCAATCCCCGTTTTCCCTTCGCAAAAGCGTAGGTACGCCGGGGGTTACGCTTAGAACCTTCCTGATTCTGGCAGCCTCTGTACCTCCTTCAATGTTCTCACAGAATTCCCTCCATGAGTCGCGCTTGGCTTGTCTAATCTTCTTTTTGAAAAGCGACAGCTCTTGCTTGTAACGATTCCAGTCAGCCACGTTTCCGGAACGCCTTGCGGTGTTAAACGCCCTTCGTGTGCGACCTCTAGCCTCTGTGAGTTCGCCATTCCACCACAAGGTAGCGTTCTTCCTTACGGGCTTTTCCGGACACACGTCTTTGAAATCTGACACTAAGATTCCCGTTAATCGGTTCACCTGCTCGTTCAGCCGTCCTGGACTCGTCAGTTCCAGATCGTCTAGTGCTCTGAGGTGTCTATTTGTTTTCCTTGAGTAAACTTCCCATTGTGCTGTTCTCGGGTTCCGTACTTTTTTAGGTGAAATAACAGAACAACCGATATTCCAGCATATAATAATGTGCTAACTCGAGTTGATAACATTGTTGACCTCGGTGTTATCTTAGATGAAAAACTCCGCTTCACTTTACACTACGATAAAATACTTTCTCGTGCAAACAAACAACTTGGCTTCATCAAAAGACGAGCCAAAGAATTTCGTAGTCTGTGGGTCACAAGATCTTTATACACTTCACTCGTACGTCCTATTCTCGAATACGCTTGCATTAGCTGGAATCCTGCTTTTGAAACCCACAGTGACAGACTCGAGTCAATACAAAAGCAATTTTTACTTTTCGCCTTGCGAGAGCTATACAACCCTTATGAATTTAATAGCCCACCCCCTTACGAGCTTCGACTGGGTCATTTAAACCTATCGACACTAGTCTCCAGAAGAATGGTGATATGGGTCTGCTTCACATTCGACGTTATTAGAGGCGCTATGAATGTAGAATTCCTGAATAATAAAATTTTAATAAATATCCCTGTGAGGAACACCAGGTCCAATCGTTTCCTAAAAGAATATTCTCATTCGACCACATATGGAGCTAATGAGCCAGTAAATAGATGCTGCAGAGTATTCAACAGAGTAAGCAATTTATATTCCCCTACGATTTCCAAATCATCCTTCAAGTCCTCTCTTTTCCATGCCATCCGTACCCTTAACCTTAAGCTATAGCTTTTATGTCAATGTTTATTTATTGATTGCTATTTATTAATTTATTTGTTACTCTTTTTTTAATTTGTTTGTTTTTTACTTATTTAATTTGTTTGTTTTTACTTTTTCCTTTACTTTACTATTCCATTTTTTTGTTTTAATTTGATGTCCTTTTTTTTTTAATATGTGATTTTATACCTTGTTTTGGTGAATGAATAAATAAATAAATAAATAAGCAGAGCTCACTAATTTGGCTACGGCATAAACGCACTCAATGCCTTCTAGAAGTACGGGCCGTCATGCTACGTAATCGTTTTAGCTATGACGTCAGTTGTTCGGGGAGTTTTGACATTTCCACAAGGCAGTGCCGATGTACACGGAGATTTGACTTGCGGTTTTGTAGCTAAAATATGAAAAAAAAACGTTTGTTTTTTGTGCGTGGATGCGTTGCAGTGTTAATATTTTGTCAAAACTTGCATTTTGTGTCAATCAATTGTATCGAAAGTGAATCGACACAAAACACCACATAACCTAACAACAACTGATAAGCATTTGACTAATTTTTCCAATTATACCGCGCGCATCGCATTAATTTGTGTTTTAGCTGTTCACTAGCATTGTTTTGAAGATCTTACTTTAGGTCTGTTCCCGTACTACGATCAATCAGTGGCGGTTCTACGTATGGGGCTAGTGGGGCTTAGCCCCACCATCCTTTTTCATTCCAAAATGTAAAGAAACCAATCTCTATTTCAATTATTACAAACTATAAAATTTCATTTTAGCAAAACAAATGATCATAATACTTCGCTCACCAACTGTTTTTAAAATCCATTCATGTCTCGTCTCTTTCGAAATTTGTATTTCATTTTCATTCACAAATTCGTATGTACATATAATTCAATACAAGAGAACTTGCTTCGCATATGCAATATGCGCGCGATGCTCTTTTCATATTCTCTTTCCATATTCTGTTCCAAATGCAATGTGCGCCGGGCTAAATTAAACTAGCCCCAGAAAAGAGAGGAAACGAATGAAAAAAATCACTGAGCGCAGAGTGTGTGCATGTCATACACAATGGAAAAAAGAGTAATCAACGGACTAAGCCCTAATCTTAAGCTTCTATTGGTATATCGCTTGTTCGTCGTTCGCTAACTGAATATAGTGTGTGTAGTACCAGTGGGTTAAATTAAGCTAATTGGGTTTTGCAATTGAAGAGCAAACGATGTTTATGCTTTTACAGTGCTTGTTGATATTATCGTGATCTGATAGATATGATAGAAAAATTGTGTGCTCGTCTCAAACATGATTTAATATGATACAGACAGATCTGTACGTATGGTATTTTATGCAAAATGTTGATTGCATTAAAAATGTGTGAGACAATACAATATACACTGTTTACAATATAATTGATCTTTGAAGACACTTTTAAAAAGTTTTCTTACGTCAAATGCGGGAAGTGACAATATTTATTATTCGTGCTATTCAAAGCATAAATATTTATTAGTTAAAATTTACCAAAGTCAAAGAAGTACCCCAAGATCGATGGTTATTTGCTGAAATTTTTAGTCCCCGAATAAAACAATCTGTTTTTGAAAGCCTGGGGTATCGAATTTATTGCTTTGATTTAATTGAATGGGATGCTTGGGACGTTGTTACGATAATAGAAGTAATCGAACTGTTAAGGTATATGAATAATGATCATTTTAATTTTTCTAGCGACTTTTTAATAAAATTTTCGAGTATTCTTCCTAATGTTTTACATCAACCTAACCTAGAATCTAGTTTATAAATTCAATTCAATTAGAAATAGTTTGAAATCAAGGAAGTCTCAATTGTAAAGCTTCTTTCAAAGATAATAATATGATTTCTTCTGTTTAACAAATAAATAATTTAATTTAAATACGTTTTATAACTCCAATTAGATCCAGCAGATTCTGAGAGATGATTTACTAACCTAAAGAATACTGAAACTTTTAAAACTTATAATAAATATAAAAAACGTTTCAATTTATTTGCAGTATTATCTATTTGTAAAGAAGCTGAACATTTTAATGAGCAGGTGATAGATTTATTCAACAGAAAAATAGGCGAAAGGAAAAATAGGCAGCAAGAAGCTGATGCGAATATTTAGTAGAGTTTTCCCGGAGGAATTTATTACTGAATTGACTTATTTGTGCATAGTATTTATTTATTTTAACCCCATTTTTAAATATAAAACTGTTCCGAATTTCCAATATAAGTAAGTACTGGTCCTTGCAGACTAGCCCCACTTACATTGATTCCCACGAGCCGCCACTGCGATCAATTGCGATTAATCGCGATTAATTGCAATGAAGCTGTTCCCGTACTCCGTTTTACTGAAAACTGAAAATTTCCCCTCTTTCAGTAAATTCCAGTAGGGTCTGAGCTACTGAAAAATACTGAAAAGTGTCGGGTAAACTGGACTTGATGCCCCACACCCGGAAAATTCCACCACCAGATACCGAAAAGGTGGTAGAAGGGGTGAAAAATTGAAGAAAACCAGACAAAATTATGCAAAAAAAAAATAAAAAAGAAGATAACACAATTAAGAAAAACAAAAAAAAAAGAAAGAAAAGAAGCCCTAAAAGCAAACGCACAACCACAAACACTCAAACATATTAGCCCGACATCTAGCGGCAAAATTCATGCAACAGCTGTGTGGGGCATCAGGTCATGGCCTTCATATAGTGCGGGTTTACACCGATCGGACCAAAAGTGACCTGACCTAAAGCGCGGACTAAGCGAACTTAGTCCTAAAGGTCCAACTTATCATGAGTCTGGGTCCGTACGCGCGCATATGCGCCGAGGTAAACCACGCAAAGCATATGTTGCACCCAAACATAACGTTCCGAACAGTCAGAAAAGTGGCATTTCATTAAGCAGCCGGTTGCTCAATTTTTTCTATGAGCTGTCCGTACGTAAAGTGGTAATGAGATACGACTTGACATACGTTCGCTTATGCGCTGTATGGGCACTTAAATTCACTCCTGTTTGCATACGTCAAAAAGTGCCTTTTTTGCTCTAAAACCGGTCGATTTTGACAGACGATTACGTTCGCAGACTCATCTATAGTTAGGGCTTAAGGTGTTTACACCAACCTGACCTAAAATTTGCTTAGGTCGAATTTAGTCCTCGTTCGTATATGACAGCTGTCATTTAGTTTAATTTTCGTTCATGCACTGTATTTATCGTTTCATTTGTCTCTCAAACATGTTTATTTCAATGATTGTGTGTCAAAGGGGAATGTTATGAGCTTATATTCACCATACATACATTATTAATAGTCACGCAAAAATCAATGTTTAGGTCGCGTGTGTTTACAACGATTATAGTCCACGACCAATATTTAGGTCAGGTCGCTTGAAATCGTGGACCGACCCAAATTTAGGTCGGTCCGCGAGTGTTTACAGCACGTGGACTAAAAAATTTAGGTGGAATTTGGTGTTTAGTCCGCGGACTAAATGTTCGCTGTATACGATGCCATAAAAGGCCTATCGCGACTTGCAATCTGACAGGTATTAAGCAACTTTTTAAAATGGTGTAGTCCTCTCGTCATTAAGATTTATTGGGAATTGCACAATGACAATTGTTTGACATTTCTCTGACAATTAGTAATGTGAATGGTGCCGCTCGGTTGAATCAGGGAATAGAGTCTATTTTCCTACTATCCGGAGACTGGTTTCGAAGTTTTTTTCGCGTGAAACATATTTCGGTTAAGTGTCGTGAAAGTGATGTGTTTATTGTGTTGTATACGCGAGAACTTTGCAATTTGGAATACCTGCCACCTACTCTCGGCAATGTGAATTGAAAACAATTGCCGTTTGTAGTTGGTGGGATTTAGTCCACTTTAAAAATCATCAAATTTTGATAACCTGCGAATTCTTCTGTACAAACAATATTTCGGATAAGTGTCCCGATGAATTGAGGTCTGATGTTAAAGACTTTTTATATCTAAATTGCTTGTGAAAGATCCCAAAAAAACATTGATTAACATGACATATGAGTTTCCTCATATCTCCTGTAGGTGGATCTCGTCAATTTCTTTATAACCATAAAAAAATATCACTGTGCGGACTGGTTGGGAAAAGTAGCTTAGGTCCGCCATCTTGTACGTTAATTACTTTTGCGATAGGCCTTTTATATGAAGGCCATGATCAGGTCCAGTTTTACCAAAGTGTCAAACGGAGTAAATATTTTCAAATGTGCGCGGCAAGCAACATATTTTTTGCGTAATGTTGCTATGAAGGTCGAATATTTTTGTGGCGATAATTTATTACCGCTTAGGATGACTTAATAATCACTATTGTTCTCCCAAAAGCCGAAAACTGACACTTTCGGTTGTCAATTTTCAGGAAATACAATGAGAGCGTTCATTCGTGTGTTGTCTCTTGCGGTGATAGGTTGTAGCCGGAGAACTGCAGTATCTGTTTTTCTCCGAAGGACGGTCTTTCTCTGGAATTGACAAGACATGAATCATCGTGTCTTGAACTGCGTGTTCGCGTCGTCGCGTTGTTTCGAGATGCCTTTGTGTTCTATGTTTGTTTGTTATATATGAAAAAGTGCGCGTTCTTAATACGCAATTTGTGTTTGTACTAAATCGAATAAATCGATAATTGAAGAAAGTTTACTAATCGTGTACACGTTGGCTGATGCCTGCTGGTCAGGAAGCCAAGACCTTTTCTGCAAAAGTGCAGAAAAACCGGAGGGAAAAAAAAAAAAAAAAATGAGAGCGTTCCCGTACTTTTCATGAAATTCCCCACCACATGATCCAGGAAAATTCAGTAAAATTCAGTTACTGAAAGTACGGGAACATACCTTTTATTTTGGCTTTACTCACTTTTCCACAACCTGTACAATCAGCAATTTCCCGCGGACGTCCCATAAGACTACGTGTGTTTTTCACGACATTCTTCCCGCAAAATGTGACGCCATCATTCTGCATTACAGCCCGTGCTTCTAGGAGACATTGCATACACGTACGCTCATGGACGTGTATACCGCCCATCCACTTCTTCTATATCTTTGCTCGGCCCATTTCGTATCCATTCCTCCATGGCCGTCTTATAGATGGCCGGTCGCAAAAGCAATTAACGTTCCAAGATGGCCTGCTTGATGTACCTTTTTTCGACCAGTCGACGTACATTTCTCGACCAGTTCGACCAATAAAAGTACATTAGTACCTGTCAGATTGCAAATCGCGACCGGCCTTCTATATGACGGCCATGATTCCTCTCATATCTATTGCTTCAAATACATATTGGCCCAAGCCACAGGCCAATTTGAGGACAGATGCTGCCGTCATTGCCTTCTAGAAGTACGGGCCGTCAGGCTACGTAATCATTCTCGCCGTGACGTAATGAGTTTAGGAAATTTGACATTTCCACGAGGCAGTGCCGATGTACACGGAGATTTCACTTGCGGTTTTTTTGGCTAAAATATGAATAAAACGTTAGTTTTTTGTGCGTGGACGCGTTATAATAATAATATTTAGTCATAACGTACACTTTGTACCAATTAATTGTATCGCGACAGTAAATCGACACGAACCATCACATAACCTAACACCAACCGATAAAAATTTCGTAGCGAATTTTCCACATTATACCGCACGCACCGAGTAATTTGTATTTTAGCTGTTCACTAGCACTGTTCCGCATATACCACTTCAGTTTTCATTTCAGTCACTTTAACACAACCCGTACAATTAACATTTTCCCACGGACGTCCCATAAGACTACGTGTGTTTTTCGCGACATTTGTCCGGATGCTCTGACGTCATCATTCTGCATTACGGCCCGTACATCTAGAAGGCATTGCTGCCGTCCACACCATGGCCGGAGTTGGTGAGCTTCAGCTGTCTATTGTCAGCCTGCCAAAGCCGTTTGGTTGGTGAATGTTGGTGCCCAAAATCAATGCCTTCTATATGTACGGGCCGTAATGCAGAATGATGACGTCAGAGCATCGGGACAAATGTCGCGAAAAACACACGTAGTCTTATGGGACGTCCGCGGGAAAATGTTAATTTTACGGGTTGTGTTATAGTGCGTGAAAAGAAAACAGAGTGGTATGTGCGGAACAGTGCTAGTGAACAGTTAAAACGCAAATTAATGCGGTGCGTGCGGCATAATTGGAAAAATTCACGACGAAATGTTTATCAGTTGTTAGGTTATGTGATGTTCCGTGTCGATTTGCTATCGCGATACAATTGGTCGATACAAAATGAAAGTTATGGCTAAATATGATTATTATAACGCGTCCACGCACAAAAAATTAAAGTTTTATTCGTATTTTAGCTAAAAAAAACTGCATGTGAAATCTCGGTGTGTGTCGGCAATGGAGGTAGTAGACAATGGAGTGGCCCTTCACATTTGAAATGTATAGGTGGGGACGTAACCAAGAGGTAAGGGGAATGCGATATTTGTGCTGATGTTTTGTTTCCCTCTTGCACATCTATCTCATTTGGAATCATACGTCATATGATCACCACGTGGAAAATATCTTGTCAAGTTGATAGATGGGACGCTTGGCGAAAGTTGCAGGGGTAGATGCAAAGCAGTTGAATCACATGGGCGACTCTACTATTTTATCTCTATGGTGTCTTCACTGCCTCGTGGAAATGTCAAAATCTTAGAGTATAAAGATATTAAGAGTAGCAGAAACACTGTAAACGCCTGTAGGTGTGTGTCGCGAGTTTTTGCCTTCCCCCTTGCCTTTCACTCTATCACTACATGGGAGCGAAAAATCCGGTTGCTGTCAAATTTTGCTAGCCACGTAAAGTAAACGTAAACAAACTACCGACACGCAATAGAAATCGATAAGAAACCACTATTAAAAAGAGGCCTTTTACAAAACGAACTATTATACGTGACTAAGAAAAGTATGCAAAAGCATCAGAGTATTAGAAATAGACGCGACATTGATTAAAGCTATTAAAAAAAGGCGAAGATAACTGAGCAGCAGGACATCGCTCAAAAAACTAGCATTTTCCCGCTTTTGAAATGTTAATTCACAAAAAACTTTCCACCATAGCACTTGCTGTAAGGTTCTTATCGAAATCCAAAAAGTTTCAAGCATAACTAACACGCTTAGTTAAGAATTATTGCCGATTTACCGATTGAGTCCGCGATTTGGCGTCTTTGAACGCGACACTTTGACAGCTACCGGATTTTACTTTTTCAAGATGGCGCGAGGACTGTCGGAGGTCAATGGCGTAAGTAAGAAGATGATGCATAGGGGCATATAATTTGTACATTAAATTTGTTAGAAAATTTCGGGAGGCAATTTAGATATGGGCAGAACACAAGTTAATAATATGATGAATTATAATAATATAAACAATTATTTGGTGTGTAGATATTATTTGGACATGTTTTAACTGCACAAAAAATATTGCACAAATATTGAAATATGCGATTCGAAAGCAATGCATAACGAGCAGCCTCATAAAAAAAAATCGGACTACTGTCAAATTCATACTATATACATAAATATATATACATATATTTTTTTATATATACATATTTTTATATATATATATATATATTTTTATGTATATATATATATATTTTTATATATATATATATATATATATATATA
Source organism: Nemotelus nigrinus (assembly GCA_947369275.1). Lineage (NCBI taxonomy): Eukaryota > Metazoa > Arthropoda > Insecta > Diptera > Stratiomyidae > Nemotelus > Nemotelus nigrinus. Next base: position 63,249,201 of record OX376375.1, read on the forward strand.
TATATATATATATATATATATATACATATATATTTATATATATATATATATATATATATATATATATACATATATATATATACATATATATTTATATATATATATATATATATATATATATATATATATATATATATATATATATATATATATATATATATATATATATAGAAGTTAATTATTTAGTTCACGTTTCACTTCGTATATCAACTATTTAGTTTCGGCAATAGAATATTAAAGCTTGAATATTCATATCAGATTTACGCACAACATTTATATATATTCAAATTTCCGCGCCAAGCCCCTTCATCCAAAACGAGCCATTCATCTACGCCCCGAACAATTTGTCCAAATGTTCGTAAATTTTCATAGTATGGGTAAAATCTTGGGAAAATGAAGACAGTCTGCTGGCTTTATTGCGACTCTTAATATCTTTATACTCAAAGGTCAAAATGGTTTAACGCCATGACGTCACATCGACAACGATTACGTAGCCTGACGGCCCGTACTTCTAGAAGGCATTGCCAAAATTCACTCATAAAGGAAATACATATTGGCCCAAGCCAAACCAGCAGAGCCTATGGCCAATATGTGTACACCCCCTTGATGTGAGATGGCTACGATAGGTCGATATTGGCCTGCATTCCGATCTGAGTAGGTTTTGGCAATGCCTCCTAGAAGTACGGGCCGTAATGCAGAATGATGACGTCAGAGATCGCGGGAACAATGTCGCGAAAAACACACGTAGTCTTACGGGACGTCCGCGGGAAAATGTTAATTGTACAGGTTCTGTTAAAGTGAGTGACATAAAAATCAAGTGAGATCTGCGGAACAGTACTAGTGAACAGTTAAAACACAAATTAATGCGGTGCGTGCGGTATAAGTCGAAAAATTTGCTACGAAATGTTTATCGGTTGTTGTTAGGTTATGTGATGTTATATGTCGATTCACTGTCGATACAATTGATTGACACAAAATGCAAGTTATTACTAAATATTATAACTACAACGCATCCACGCACAAAAAAACTAACGTTTTACTCATATTTGAGCTAAAAAACCGCAAGTGAAATCTCCGCGTGCATCGGCACTGCCTCGTGGAAATGTCAAACTCCCCGAGTCTCTGACGTCATAGCTAAAACGATTACGTAGCCTGACGGCCCGTACTTCTAGGAGGCATTGGTTTTGGGCACCAACATGCACCAACCAAACGGGTTTGACAGGCTGAGAATAGACAACTGAAGCTCACCAGCTCCGGCCATGGTGTGGACAGTAGCATCTGTCCTCGAATTGGTCTGCGGTGGCCCAACCCGAGATGGTTTAGCTTGGGCCAATATGTAATTGAAGCATCAGATCGGAATGCAGGCCAATACCGACCAACCGTAGCCATCTCACACCAAGGGCACAGCGTAATAACAACCAGCGTACCAACTTATTCCACTTTCCCAAAAAAACACTTTGACCTTGAAATTGCGCCTCCATTTACGCAATGCATTATCTGTCAAAGCAGCCTGAGATTATGTTGGTATATTTTGTGAGAGTGGGCCGTATGTGAGCAGCGAAAAATCTAACTTGACTATGTAGTTGCCGAATTGTTTATTGCATCTCTTTCTGCTCCATGCGATTTTTTCCAACTTTCCAGGCTGTCCAACAAAACAGTCTCAGGTTAGATCACTGGATTTTTGGGCCGTATACGTATACGGAGTTGGTACGCTGGTTAGGAACTACTCATTACGCTGTGCCAAGGGGGTGTACACACATTGGCCATATGCATTGTTGGTCTGGCATGGGCCAATATGTATTTCCTACATATGATTGAAAGGATTGAAATGGATTGAAAACCAGTGAGATAGTAGAAATGGAGTGGACATGCCCATAGGTCTGTTTCCGTACTTGAATCTATTATAATATATTATAATAGATTCGCAGCAAGTCGTTTCCGTACTTTTGCTGCAAATAAAATCTTGTTGACGTCATCGCTTCCCCTCTTTCAGCAAGTTGAAGAAAATTACAGCCGAACTGAGCTGAGGCATTTTGCTGCAGCTTGTCAAATCGACTACGATGGGCTTGGCGCGAGGCTTTGAAATGTATATATATTCAAATGAGCGCGCGAAGAAAAATCTTTTCTGTGCAATATTCCAATGAACACGGAATATATTTCTCGCACAACGTTTTTATTGCTATTACAAAATATCCAATGGTGGATATTTAGTGCATGGTGTGCACTTATTTGTATATGATCGACTTCGGTGGAGGCTAGGTTTTAATAAGGACAAAACTGATTTGTACTTTGAACTTGTTAGTCATTGCAACTGAAAATGAAATGTATTGTTGGCGGGAATATGCTGTTCTTTTATTTTGCAGGCATAATAATATAGATGAATTATAAATTTTGTTTCGCAGGCGGATCAATATTGATATGGGCTCCATTAATAGAGCCTGTTATATCTATTAATGGAACTCATAATTGCGCACGAGCAAAATATGATAATCTTGTAGATGGAAAAGGATATGTTCACAAGGTGTTTCCAATGCATATGATGGCTTCATCTGGTGTGTGGGCTGTGATCATGACACCAATGTTTCTCACAATTGTTTTTTTTATTTTGCATACTACAATATACATACTACAAAGATAAGGCTGATTTAAGGTCCGCAAGAACGTTTTTCGAAATTCAAATCAACACAGCTGTCACTTTTAGTGTCTTCTTCTTACTTGCAGCAAGTTGCAGCAGCGCGTTTCTGTACTTTTCCAAATGTTCCCCCACCACAAAAATAATCAAGCTGTAAAATTCTGTTACTGCTGCATTTTGCTGAAAGTACGGAAACAGACCTCATAAGATTTACATTAGGTCTGTTCCGGTACCACGATTAATTGCGATTAATCGCGATTAATTGCAATGAAGCCGTTCCCGTACTCCGTTTTACTGAAAACTGAAAATTTCCCCTCCTTCAGTAAATTTCAGTAGGGTCTGAGCTACTGAAAAATACTGAAAGTGTCAAACGGAGTAAATATTTTCAAATGTGTGCGGCAAGAAACATATTTTTTGCGTAAAGGCTGGTACTGAGTTCGAGTTCACGTGAAATTTTGACATGTTTCCATTATCTGGTCATTCTTTCGAGCGAAAATTTTGACAATTGAGAAAAGCAGAGACAATGCTCATTTCTGGCGGATAAAATGTCATGAATTTCACTTTTCGATTGATTTTCTTATTGGAAAGACATTTTCACTGCTCCATTTTCAAATTGAAACACCAAATGTCACTTTTCCGCTCGAAAGAATGAACTGCACAAACTAAATTGGCGTGAAATGATTCGCGTCATGTTTCAGTGCCATCTACGTTTTCAACGCGAAAGCAACTTCAAAGCAACTTTTCATGCTAAGAACACAGTACCAAACTTGCTTATTTTCAAGCGAAATTTTCGCCGAAACACATTTCGCGTGAAATTTTGTATGAAAATTTCACGTGAAATCGAACTCAGTACTATGCTTAATGTTGCTATTGAGGTGGAATATTTTTGTGGCGATAATTTATCACCGCTTAGGATGACTTTATAATCACTACTGCTCTTCCAAAAACCGAAAACTAAACATTTTTGGTTGTCAATTTTCAGGAAATACAAGGTCTGTTCCCGTACTACGATTAATTGCGATTAATCGCGATTAATTGCAATGAAGCTGTTCCCGTACTCCGTTTTACTGAAAACTGAAAATTTCCCCTCTTTCAGTAAATTTAAGTAGGGTCTGAGCTACTTAAAAATACTGAAAAGTGTCACCGCTGAAGCACACTGCGACGCAGCCAGGCGCAGCCAGGCGCAACCAAGCTGTCAGTTGAGTTGACTATATGGGTTTTCCATAGCAGCGAGCACACCAAGTCGCAGCTATGCGCAGCCAGGCGCAGCCAGGCGCAGCTCAGGTCGAAATAGATTCAACTTTTGTCGTGGCGAAGAGTTGGAATCAGCTGTAATTACTTGAGAAACGCGCGGGATTTGAAATGTATGCGAAAATGTAAATATAGTTGATTTTATATTACAAAATTTTTGAGGAATTCGAAAGCAATTTTTATTGGTAATAGCTTAGATAGTTAAAAGTAAAATAAAAAGATAGTTAATAGCAAATTAGAAAGATAGTTAATAGCAAATTGAATATAGTAATTTAAAATACTTTATTAGTCTAGTTGGTAGATTACTGACTTCTTGCTTGTGGGATCCCTGATTCGAATCCAAGTTCGGACGAAGGCCCGCGGACCAAGCTTTGAGTTCACCTAGCCCTAATTAGGTACGTGGTTAATATCAGGGGTAAAGTGAGTCGTCGAATTCCACACTCGTATTCACATTGATTGAAAAAATTGTAAAGAATTATTTCAAAATGCAGTCAATTAAAGATGCAGTGTTGGATAACGAGGTGACAATAAAGATGCTGATAGCCCAAGTGAAGGAGCGTCCGATTATTCATGAGAAGGCTACAGGCGGATACAGAGATGTCGCTAACATCAACTGAAAATTCTTCTACATCACTGACACTTAGTCACTTGCAGTGTAACCAGGCGATTTCGTTGGCTGCGCTTGGTCACTGATAGCTGCGCCTCGCTGCGTCGACTGTAATTCAGGCATCAAACGATGTGGCGCGAGTAAATATTTTCAAATGTGCGCGGCAAGCAACATATTTTTTGCGTAATGTTGCTGTGAAGGTTGAATATTTTTGTGGTGATAATTTATTACCGCTAAGGATGACTTCATAATCAGTATTGTTCTCCCAAAAACCGAAAACTGACACCTTCGGCTGTCAATTTTCAGGAAATACAATGAGAGCGTTCCCGTACTTTTCATGAAATTCCCCACCACATGATTCAGGAAAATTCAGTAAAATTCAGTTACTGAAAGTACGGGAACATACCTACAATGAGAGCGTTCCCGTACTTTTCATGAAATTCCCCACCACATGATTCAGGAAAATTCAGTAAAATTCAGTTACTGAAAGTCCGGGAACAGACCTATTGAAGGGGACGGTAGTAATTTTTTAGCAACTCATTGTCAAATCGGCTCAAATCCAAGTAGTTCCCCTCCAATTTGACAATGAGGTCGAAATGGCGGCAAGGCAGCTTTAACATGCTTTGTGCGCGAGAGGATTGAAGGGGCTAATGGTGGAAAGTTATACCGTCCGTGTCCAGGGGCTGTTGAAAACCAATTAAATTTGACAGTCAGCTGTTTGTTGTTTTATAACTGCCTGGATTTCCATTTTTACTGGGTCGGAGGATGGCCGTCGGAGCCTGGGTAGTGTGTAAAAATGAGTGATGTGGATGATTTATCCTTTGCGTGCAGAAAAGTTATATCTGTAAAAGAGGAAGTTGAAATCTGTGAAACACAGTTACTAGAACAGAGTTTCGATAGATTCCAAGTGACACATGTTGACCCTTGTGTTAAAATCGAAAAAGAAAGTGAAGTTGTAAACGAAATATTCCAAATAGTAATTGGACGTCGTTTCTCTGTTTAGTATATAATTTTTAAACAAATCCTATTTCAGACAGAAGATGATCAAACCGAATTAAACGATTGTGAAGGGATTAGGGAGCAACCATACGAGTGCTACTTACGACCGGATAATTCCACCAGTTCAGCTCGAAAACATGACGATATTAGGCCGTCCTTGAAAAATAATCGTACGTGCTCGATTTGTGCGAAATCATTCAGGTCCAGTTCAAGGCTTAAAGTGCATATGAATGTTCATACTGGCAGTCAGCCGTATGCATGCACAATATGCCCTAGAAAGTATGCCAGTCATGATGGCCTACGCGCGCACATTTTAACTCACGGTTCCGGATACAAATGTGCGTTTTGTGAAAAGTCTTACAAATCCAGATCCGGAATGAATAAGCACATTAAAATTCATCATGGCGAACGTAATTTCCAGTGTGAAATCTGTTCCAAATCATTCACGAGTAAGTATCTACTCTCGTCACACCATAAAACGCATTTGGATAAAAAGAAATATGAGTGCACGTTGTGCAGTAAAAAATTCGCAGAGAATAGCAAGCGGCTTAAGCACGAAAAGACGCACACAAATAACCATAGAAATTATGAATGTGAAAATTGTAAAAAGTATTTTAGATCAGAGGACCAGTATCGCAGCCATATGAAAGGTAATAAGTGCAAATGCTATGCTTCAGAAAAGCAATTTGAATGTTCCAAGTGTGAAAATGAATCATTCGTAAGCATTGAGCTCCTAAACCAGCACAAAGTCGAAATCCATACGCCTCGGAAAGAAAATCACATATGCTTGATTTGCACGAAAACATACAAGCATAAGTACTTGCTTGACACACATATGAACTCTCACACTGGTAGTCGGCCTTATACATGCCCAATTTGTCCAAAACGGTTCGCCTGCCCCGGCAGCTTAAGCCGGCACAAGTTAGATCACAACTTCTTAAGCGCAGATGGGAAGATTCGTGGCAGATTCAAATGTACGCTCTGTGAAAAGTCTTACTTCTCAAAAACCAGTCTGAATAGTCACATGTATTTTCATCGTGGCGAACGTCCTTTCAAATGCGAAATGTGTCCCAAGTCGTATATCAGCCAAGACACACTCAAAGCCCACATTAAGTTGCATTTTGATGAAAGAAAATATGAGTGCACGTTGTGCAGTAAAAAATTCGCAGTGAATAGCAAGCGGCTTAGGCACGAAAAGACGCACACAAATAACCATAGAAATTATGAATGTGAAAATTGTAAAAAGTATTTTAGATCAGAGCACCAGTATCGCAGCCATATGAAAGGTAATAAATGCAAATGCAATGCTTCAGAAAAGCTATTCAAATGTTCCAAATGTGAAAATAAATCATTCGTAAGCATCGAGCTCCTGAACCAGCACAAAATCGAAGTTCATCCACCACCGAGGAAAAATCAAGCATGCTCACTTTGTACGAAAACCTTCAGGTGTAAATATGACCTTCGCGTGCATATGAACATCCATACTGGCAGTCGGCCGTATTCGTGCACCATATGTCCTAAAAAGTACAGTTCTCCCTTCGCATTACGAACGCATTACCTACGCAGCCATTTGGCAGATAATAAATGTAACGGTAACTCGCAAGAGTCGCATGACAGAGAAAATGAGAGCTCAAAATTAAATTGAAATGGAGAAACAGTATAAATATTTCGACTTCAACAAGAACATTGCATCTACAAATTTCGTGGACGTATTGAAAGTACTGATTATAGTTAAGAAATAAAGCAAGTGATTTTAAATATTAGAATTTCGTAAAATTGATTTTTTTGTCATTTTTGGTGGAATTTTTTGCAACGATATTTTTTCCCAATACGTAATATCAAGTGGTATAGAATCGTTATATACTACGCTCGCATCGCACTTCCAAATTAGGACATTTCGAGCTGACATCCAACTCAAGTGAGCCACTTGCACTAGCCGAAATGATTTAGAGTTTATGGCTTGTACTTTAGTTTTAATAAAGAAAAAAATTATGTATATACTTAATATTTATGTTTTACTAAATAAAAATTATACATTTGTATGTATAATTTCTTCGGTCGAAATATTTACGCTGGGCTCCACTGAGTTAGGTTGAAGTGGTTGCCGACCGACAGAGGCACAAAAGAGGCCAGCTGTGATGCCACAGAAATTTCTCTCCCCTAGTCACTAAAGTCAGGGAACCACCTGCTTCATTTGATGAACCGCAATATCCCCCTTTAAATTGACCAGTGATATTTTGGTCAGATTTGCGAGAGAAGCGTCCCACACACTGTCAGATTAACTGCAGACGTTGGTCTATCAGGCCATCGAAACTGCTCACACACACATCAGTTCACCTGATGATTGCGGACTGCAGTTGAAGTGGGCTGTATGTAGGTGTGTACAAGGCAAACGACAGTTCAGTCAACAGGCATGAACCGTTCAGTCAACAGGCATGAACCGTTCAATCTATAGCGCCGGACACAATGATCCATTCCATTCCAGAATAAACGTCAAAGTTGGCGGGATAGAAAATGTATGAGACTGAACACATAAGGTTGGAATGGAATGGAAAGGACGAGTTGACCAAATTTCAACTTTTCTGGATCAGAAGAGTATTATTATCAATACTAAAAAATTTTTTGCTGTGGTTTTTGTTTATACAAGGGTACAAAGCTTATTAGCATTCCAAATAACTATAGAAAATTGCTATCCATTCTAAAATAATCACGCAAAACTGAAATTTCAAAACTAAAAGTAAATTGTCGCACACTAAATGGAATGGAGACTATGTGTTCAGTTTGCTGGAATGGATATGAGCTGGAGAGTGCTGGATCGGAATGGAATGTGCTGGAGCATTGTGGCCCGCGCTTATGTCTCAAGCTCATACCATCACTCACTGTCAGTCGGCCTGCAGGCGTGTGTACTGACATGTTCAAATTCATTTGTACCTAGCAGTCGGACGGCAGGTCCTTTTTTTTAATTGTTTTCATTAATTATTTTTGGACTGAATGAAGCCATGGGCAACAAACCCCTTTTTTTGCCGCGTTTATTGAGTTGTACCGTCAATATCCATGTCAATGGAAAGTTAAAGATGATACGTATTCAAACAAAAGACTGAAGGATGAAGCGTACGGTGTTTTGCTGGACTTTTAAGTAAGCCTTTCTTCAGGACTTATTGACTGGCGCAATGACTAATGAACGGTGCAATCATACCCAGAATTATACTGAAGTTGTATTCACTTCAAATTCAAATAATTTAACAAATCTTCTTGGTGAGATTGTCTGATTAATTCTTTTCCGGAGCCACTTTTTCATCCAAAATTTTTTTTTTGCTGGTTTGTCTTCGCAAAGTGCTGACAACAAGTACAAAGCGCAACGTTTACGAAGACGCATTTTGTCAAAAACTGAAGTGCGTGGGGCTCTCTGCTCGAGCAGTTTTGTGTCAGTACACGGCCTGCAAGCCAAAATCGAATGACCTGCTAATGACCAGAGGTCAATCAGCACCGAAATCAAATTCACCCCGCCGTTTTGAAAAAGAATCATACATGCTCAATTTGTGCGAAAGTATGCAGATGTAAGAAAGATCTTAAATATCACATGAACACTCATACTGGTAATCGGCCTTATGCATGCCCAATATCGCCAAATTCGCCTGGTCTCAAGCCTTATCCAAGCACAAATTGACTCACGATAAAAAGTGCAAAAGAAATCCACAAAAGTCCCAAGATGTTCAAGAAATTGAGAAAAGCGAAAAAGAAACTCAAGATCAAAATCAAACAGAAAATACTGGTACTGATGAAAGCTCGCAGAAGGATGATGCATTTGAGAAGAAGTACAAATGTGATGAATGTAACAAGAAGTTTATCTGTAAACGAAATTTAAATTTCCATTTGAGATCGCATGCGAAAATTTCGTCGACGTGGAAAATTTTGTAATCGAAAATTTTGTAGTACGTCTTATTTCCTCAATACATTTTGTTTGAACAAGTGAAGATAAATAAATAGAATTCGAATTTAGATTTATCGTGTATGCGTTTTTAGGAAATTGAAGCGAAATGATGTTCTTCGATGCAAGCTCCTCGTCACACCATGCGAGAGTTTTAATCGACCCAAGGAAGCGTATTGCTGGCGAAATCCGAATAAATCTTTCATTTAACGTTCAACCTAGAATCGGTATCATGTTTTCAAATCCAAATTCAACAACAATGCAAGTGTCTTTATGATGAGAAGAATATTTGGCGCTGTTGGCGGGTAAACTCGACTTGATGCCCCACAGCCGGAAATTTACAGCACCAGAAGGCGAATCGGTGGTAGCAGGGGTCAAAAATTGAAGAAAAACACAAAATTATGCAAAAACAAAATACTCGAGAAGACAATACAATTAAGAAAAACAAACTAACACACAAAAAAAACCCTCAAACGCAAACACACAACCACAAAAACACAATAGGCGTGTTTTTTGCTCCTCTATCCAGTAGAGAATAGGATATATGCATTGGAAACAACAACAATCCTGTCCCAGTGAATTCACTGGTACAGAAATTCTATTCCTCATTTGTAGTTCACGTGTTGAAGTGTAAAATATGCTGATGGAAAAAAGAAAAGCTCATGAGAAGTTTTTTTTTCTGTGAGGTGGCTTTGGGTTTTTTATAGTTATGTTGAATGTTTTGGTAGTTAGGAAATTAGAAAAATCCCTCATCATGCGTAGAAAGTTAAAAGAAGTAATTTTCTGTTAGTTCTTTTTCTACTTTCTGTCGATTGCGGTAGTGTATATTCGCTATTTGTTCCCTTTATTTTCAGCTGGATGAAGATTTGGATGAAAATAATGATTTCATAGTGCTCTCTTGAGGTAACCGCTCTCTTTTTAGAGCTCCCAGTTAGAGCTTCGAGCATAATCAAGCATTTTTGAACGGAGTCCAGGAACGTTGAAAGAGTTGGCATACTTGTGGTGCCACTAATCTCTTTCTGCCAATCCCTCCGGATTTTTTCATCTAATTTCTAATTTAGAATGAAGATTGTTGTGACATCAAAGGATTCCCCTTCAATCGCTTGTAGACACGCCTCCAGTTGATGTGTTACATCAAGCACTCGTTTGAACCTATTGATGTCGTTGGTACTGCATCTTTGAATATCATTCGCGTGTTGTCTCTTGCGGTTGAATGTTGTAGCCGGAGAACTGCAGTGATTGTTTTTCTCCGAAGGACGGTCTTTCTCTGGAATAGATAATACGTGAATCATCGTGTCTTGAACTGCGTGTTCGCGGTCGTTGAGCTGTTTAAGACGCTTTTGTGTTTGTGTTGTCAATTGATATATTAAGGTCAAACCCACCATAAACGGGTGTTGAAACCGATGGCTGATGCGAATCATTATAAGCCAACCTAATCGTCGTAAAACAGGATACCGTACTACAAAAAAAAATCTTTGAATATCCCAGAATCGTTGTAACACCTCCTGCAAAATAGCTCGATGTTTCTCACAGCTCCTCTACTGCTGCTGCAGCTTCTTTAACCGCGTCTCGAAGTATGCCAGCCCATGCCTTTTCTCGTTGTCTTTCTTGAAGTTAGCGATGACGCGTTTTGTTGCTGCAATGTCCAAAGCTTGGACCTTATCCGCACCTCAGTAGTTGAAAAACCTGTAAAACTTGAATAAACACGTATTATTTTTTATCTGTTGAGTAGAACGCCAACTGGTTTATTTACAATCTATATACATAGTTTTATAAATTACAATTTAGCAACTTTAATGATGAACCAATTACATAGTTCATACCCGATCAAAGTTCATTTTGTATGCACGCAAAATTAATTTACAGTTACAGTATGCGGTTTTACAACTTTATGTCGCAATCTGCAGTTTTACTGCAAGAATTTGCAATTCTGCGTGATTGCAGACATGGGAAGTTTAACTTTGAGAAGTTCAAAGACATTCAATGAAATTGAATCGCAAGTAAGCAAATTAGTAAAATTGTATATTAGTTCACCGACATGAACAAGTCACGATTTTGAACTGCAAAACTTTTCACAAAGCGTACGTTTAATTTAAGATCGATTCTTCGCCTTCGTAAAATACAGGGTTACTTCGTTGCGTAGTCCATTTACAATTGCACTCCGTTTCTCGGCATTAGCGCTGTGGTCAAGCAGACTTTTCTTCACTTCGGCTCCATCGAAAATCTGCTCTTGCAATTGTATTTCGTTGATTTCAACTTCCTTCTTTACAGATAAACCACTGCTGGATGCAAATTGGAAATCAAAACAATATGAAGAATCATTGTATTCCACAAAATGCAACTAGTGCATCTTTCAGTTATGGATTGATTGGCAAACTGTCCAGTAATATTACTCAGATTTTTAGCTCAGTAGTTTTCGAGCAAGTAGCTACATTGTGGTGCATCTGCTGGGCGAATGATGAATATACTGCCCGATATAGGAATTAGATGGTCCACCGCATTAACAATATCCTAATACAGTAGCCCCGGACATAGCAGAAGCCTATCACTCGCATCGGGCATGGCAAAATATGTAGTAGTATGCAATAGAACCAATAATCAATTTTACAAAGAGATTTATAGAGATATTTGCACTGTGACAGTTCCGAGGTTTAGTATTTCCGTTACATAAAGAAGATGAGACTTCAGTTTCGGCTCAAGTACTTGATGTTTCTTATAATTATGTTTTTTTTTTGGTCATTTATATTTCCATTTATCATAAATTCTGCCTACACTTTTTGACGTCATGCAAACCCATATCATCACTCTAAGATAATGCCTAGGTCTTTAACAAATTCAACGCGTTTAAATGTTTCATTATTTAAGATGTACGAACAATTGAAATTCTGCTTTGGACTATCAGAAATCATAAATTTACATTTTCCTATATTCAGGTCTAAAAAGTTTAAAATCCAATAATTGAAAATACTAATATATTAAGAAAACAGGCAGTTGATTTAAATATTTTTCAGGCTTCTGTCAACAAGAGTTTTTGAACGTGATTAAAAACCATATTTATCACTGAGAAAAAAAAACACAGTTGAACCAACTACTTTTTGTATTTGAACAATTGTATCAAAATAGTTGTTGCTTTGAATACAAAATTGTTGATTCAAAAGAACATATTTGATTTCCAAAAACTTTTGAATGTTATTTCAAAAGTGATTTATTTAAAACAAAAGTTTGAAAACTGTTAATGAAATCCAAATACGAAAAATGTCATTACAAATTTTTTAGTAGTTAAAATAACTATATAAATACTCAACTTTACACTTCAAAAGTTAAGTTATTGCTTCAACTATATCTTTTTGAATGTTTAACAATTTCCACTGTTGGTTTCACTACTAAATATTCAACGTAAAAGCGTACTTTGTTGAAGCGTGGACATATGGGCATAGTTTTCGCAGTCGTCAAAGCATACAGACGTTTAGTTTTCTCGTACACTTAAGCAGTTATTTGCATTCATGTATCAACACGTCGTATCAGCGCGTCGGTAAAATGTAATTTGTGTTGTCTTAAAAATAAGTGCAAAATCAGTGTCAAATTCGTGTAATATTGGTAAAAATTAATCCAATAAACGTTGGCTGGTGTAAAAAAACCAGTTATTTTTATTGTGCTATGGAAATGGACGAATTCGAAACAATCGCAGAGTTTATTTTTGAGTTGTCACCTCAATTGACGACCTTATACCAGGAATGGGGATTGAGCGACATAGCCATAACGTTGTTAACGGAATGTGGAGTGGATTCAGAAGAAGTGCTGAAAAGGCTGCACAATCACGATATAGATGGAATTTTTTGGAAAAGAGAGCACATTGGGCAGAAAGTTAACTTTCGATACTTCCTGAACCGATGGAGAAAAGAAAACAACGTAAGTAATTTGAGTACTTTACTTGAAAACAACCAAAACTGAGACAGGGTTCTTGTATTTTTCAATGCTACTATCCTAACCAGCTCTCAATAGAGACGTAAAAAACGCTATAGTAATCTTAACGATTATAATCGTTAGAAGTTAATCATCATGGCAGATTCTGAAATGCGCCACATTTTAATAAGTCTTTTCAATACTAAAATTAAAAAAACTATTTAGGATTGACGTCAACACGGAACCGATCTTTTTTCATCCAATTCAATAAAATCATATGTTGTTTAAAAAATATGAGTACAACAGATTGATTTTAGCTTGTTTTGCTGCCCATAGTAGTACTTTTCACAAACTGGATTGAGATTAACTTCTATAAGCTGCAATTAATGCATGCAAACGTATATAAAAAGCTTCATAGGTCTCGTAAAATAATTGTCCCGAATCGCAACTTTTCTCATTAATTCAGAAACTACGATGATGTATATTTTCGCATAATTTATTCATTTATATTTATATTAGTTAAATATTTTTGATCATAGTTTGAATTATTGACCTGCTGTGGAAGCGATCGAACAATGTCAAGCGCTATGTCAAGTTGGTCAGCATCGGCGCATTCAACTTTATCAACTTCTTCAGGCTCTACTGTTCATCCAGATTCATATATGAATGTCAGTGATATTATTCGCCAAAGCATATCGGGACAAATTGCTATCAATGACTATAAAATAAATAAAAGACTAAACGAAACAGATCAAAATCTGATAACTAGAATTATAGTTGACTATTTTATATTAAAAGATCAACGAATGACTCCAAAAACAATGTCAGAAATTGCCAAAGGCATTGTCCAGCTGTTTCCAACAGAGACAGAAGCTACCTATTATACAGCGCGAAATAATAAAAAGAATCCTGCTGGAAAAATTTACGATAGGTACTTTAATACATTAAGTAAAAAAAGGAAAAATATCGAGGACCATTCATCTGGGAAAAAATCCAAGAAAAGTTCGGAGTCTTTTCAAGACTTTCAAAACGAAAATGCATCCGATAACAGTGATTTTCAATCAAAAAAAAAAGTGGCTTCAACACAACGTCCCGTCGAATATTACTGAAATATGGAAAGAAACATCGGATTTAAGAATGCTGGAACAGAAAAATAGTTTAACAGAAATAATGCAAGCTTGGCCGCGATATACTGATCCTACTGGTCCTGAGTTAATCCAAATTGATTTTAAAACTTTGCATCCAGGCAAGGAAAATCACTTGCTGAACAAAATTCAGGATGTGGAGAAAAAAATTGATAAAACATTTTTCGCGAATGGAATAAAAGATAAACTGAATCAAGACTATTACCTTAAGCTTAAAAACAAAGAACTTTCATCAGGTAAAACCTATTTATTTTTGGAATAACCTCATTTAATTTTATGTTCTTTTTGTATATTTTTGTATATAGATTCTCACTATATGCATTTTTTTAATTTGCTGCATACAATCATATTGCCACCAAGAATTAATAAAATGACTAAACCATCCATTTCGGACTCGCAACACGATATGATTGTCCACATAGTAAACATAAACGATTTAAAAAGGAAAGAAGAAGAGCTTATTAGCATGGCGCTTAAAGAACACTTATCGGTTCAACCAAAAGTTATTGTGGTTGGTGAGTCCATAGAGACCCTAAAAGAATTTTATGTACTACTAAACGGGTTAAAATATAAAACTCCAACTTTGCTGCGGGCAATAGATCTTGTAATTAAAATAAGTTTCATATTTAATCTTGAATATTCGGCAAAGAGCAAATATGTGTGGATGTTTCTACAGGAATATATATATGAAATAAATTGTGTGGAAAAAATTCCCAAGATTCAAAATATTATAGCAAAAATAAATAATGCAGAGTAACTGCAATGTAATTAAATGTGACTTCAATGCAAGTCAAATATCCACGTATTTACATATTTGCTCAATTTGCCAAAATAAATTTCATTCCGCTGAAATTTTAATTCAACATTTGCAAGTTTTTCATAAGACTCCAAGCTATTACCAATATACATGCAGATTTAATAGTTGTAATAAACTTTTTCAAAGTATATACAAGTTTAAAACTCACATTAAAAAACATATTACAATTAACACATCAAATGAAAATGAATTCGCTCCAATTCAACACAAAAACTTGGTTTATGCTCAAAATAACGAAAAATCAATTGAAGTTTCGCATAATGGAACAATATTACCAAATACAACCTCAAAAATTGATTCTACATATGAATTGAAAAAATCAATGAATTTAGCTTTAATCAATTTTGCGCTAGAGTTACATAATAAATCTAATATTGCAAGGAAAAATATTCTAGAAATTCAAAACAATATTACTGCTTGTATAATGAAACCTCTTTCACAACTTTTAACACAATTTTTACCGCATATGCAAACAGATCAAAAGGCAGCATTTGAAAATTTAATATTATTTTTACAAAATCCTTTTGAAGACATATCGTCTGAGTATAAGTTTTTTAAACAAATCCAATCACTTCACATATACAGTCCACCCACACTTTTCACGATCAGTACGCAATTGGATGAAGTCTTTGTTCGTGGTAATCCAACTTTAAAAGATAACATTATTGAAGGCTGCCTTTGCGACATAAAATACCAATTGAAAAAATATTTTGAATCACCACATGTTTTAGAATATACTTTAAGGAATATGAATAATATAAAATCTGAAAATAAATTAAATCATTTTATAATGGGGAGTTTATGGACTTCAAAAGCAAACTCATTTGGAGATAAAACAATTTTGCCAATATTTCTCTATTTTGATTCATTTGAAGTCAATGATACACTTGGGCCTCACAAATCTTCTATTTGTGGGATTTATTACACTATTCCAATTATACCCCAATATCACCTATCACATCTAAATAACATATTCGTTGCAGGATTTTTAAACGGTAGCGATATAAAGAATTTTGGAAATATTGCGGCATTTCAAAAATTATTAAACATTTTGGAAGATCTGTACATTAATGGTGTGGATATTGTTGTTGGTAACACAAGTAGAACAGTCTATTTTTGTTTAGGACAAATTTTAGGCGATAACTTAGGACTAAATGAAGTGCTAGGCTTTAAGACTAGTTTTAATGGCGAATATTACTGTCGAATATGTTCACGTTGTAAAAGTGAGTGCCAAACAGACTGTTGTGAAGAAATGAAAGTATAAGGAACAAAAGTAAATATTTGAATGAACTAAATCAATTTTCTTCCACGCAGTTCCGAGCTACATCTATTAAAGAAAACTCGGTTTGGAATTCTTTATCAAACTATCACGTAACGGATAACAAAGTTTGTGATATAATGCATGATATATTTCTAGGAGTAGCTAGATATAATGTCGCTCAAATACTTAACTACTTCATTTACAATATAAAGTACTTTACATTGGACACATTTAATTACAGAAAACAAATGTTCAACTATGACGTAGATCATATGGGGAATATAAGTTCGGCAATAGAAAAAAATCAAATCAAACACAACCATATAAAGATGAATGCGGCTGAAATGAAATTATTCTTACATTTCTTTTTACTTATCATGGTGATTTAGTAGATTTTGAAGATCTTGTTTACAAATTTTTAGTTACTTTCATTAAAATCACAGATATTTTGTTGCTAGATAAATTTGATGCTCATATTTTAAATAAATTAGAAATTTTAATAAAAGCGCATAATGAATCGTATATTACACTATTTGACGAGCCATTGAAGCCAAAATATCATTTTATGTTGCATTACGTTTCAGCCATAAAAGCAATAGGTCCGCTCAAATTTCTATGGTGTTTTAGATTTGAGAGCAAACACCAGATTTTTAAGCAATATTCTCACGTGATTTCCTCAAGAATCAATTTACCGTACTCCTTAGCTACTAAAAGTAGCCTCCAATTCTCACAAGCGGCAGTAAATAATTCATTTTTTCAACCTCATATTTCTAAGTTATGTGATGTCACTGATTTCAATCTATCGCAACTACCTTACTACGCGAACTTATGTACATCTCTTACAGTTGGATATACAGTAAAAAATTTACTTTATAAAGGGCATACTTTCAAAACTAATGACTTCGTTATGTGGGATACTACTATAAGTAAAATTCTTTTACTATTTTATAACTCGGAAGATGTTTTTATAGTTGGACAAGGTGTCAAAAATGTTTTTGTTGAAAAATTTCAATCGTATAAAATACTTGAAATGTCATCTGCATATTATTTGAAAAGAATAGAAAATGTTTGTTTTTATTCAAAACTTTATACCTTAAATACCAAAGAAGAATTTCTTCGGTTTCAAATAAAATGAAGCTTTTTGTATTGAAAATTCTTAAGCTAAAAACGTCTCTCACGATGTGTACTTCGCTTACTGTTTCGCACTTAGTTTACTACTATACGGACATGTTATATAAAATATTTTACTTACTGTTCAGCAATGTAATAAAAATAAATTTCTAATCAGAGTCTTTTCATTTTTTTCTGCTTTACCTACTTCGGTTGCATAAAATTGTGTTCAGCTGAAAATAAAACTTTAATCGACATGATGATGATATTTTCAGGGAAAGTCTTGCGGTTTTCCAGAATAGATTTAAATCGATTTTGGCTTTCAAGTATAGAGGAAGTAGTAAGCAAACGTGATATTCAGCTTGCACTTTTGCAGCAAAAATTACCACCTTTGAAATTTTAACAGCGATATGCATTTGCATTAAATATATTACTTTTTAAAGGCACAAAAGATTCTCACTTTTGACACAAGCATCCCGCTTTTAATTTAATAACGCCGTATTTGATATGCTAACAGCAAAGCGTATTTAATCGAAAGACTTATATTTAAAGGAACAACTGATTCTTACTTTTGAAGCAACAGTGAAACTGTTACATTAACGGTGAACCAGTTTTGAGAAAATGAATACTTTTACACTTTTAATTCAACAACCCTTCGTTTTTGGGTAAAAAATAAGAGTCAAAATATTTGATGCAAACCATGAATATATTTGATTTTACAGCGTTTTTTTCTGAGTGTAAGTATATTTTAAATTCACAGTCAGAGATCGCTGTTGAATGTAATCCTATGGCAGCTAAACAGTTTGCCACTAGCCTTCCTAGGATCGGTATGTAAAGAATGAACTTGAAGAGATAAATGTTAGGAATTCGAAATTTCATTATGGCAAGTTAAAAGATTAGTTGCAGTAGACCTTCTCTTGCAAAAATCAAGATAAATAGTTAATAACTAGATATTCGAATACCTTTGATATGGTCGATAGAATGCAGCAAATCTATTTTACGAAAAACTCATTTTTTATTACTAATTCTGATTTGTTTATTTTTTAAACTTAAATCTTTAAAATTAATATTTAAAGTTAATCTTTAAAAATAATCGGTATCTTCTCTACATCGATGCAATTTGTAAGTGCGACCTCAAATGGAAATTTAAATTTCGTTTGCATATAAACTCCTTCTTACATTCAACGCATTTGTACTTCTTCTCGAACGCATAATTCTTCTGTGATTGCTCATCATTTTGAATGTTTTTGATTTCACTACGAACTTGTGTTTCACACTTCTTATTTTCTCGAATATGATCGGACTCTTGGCAATTTCTATTGCACTTATCTTTAGCTTTGTGTCGAATGAGATTCTCAATGGTTGCGAATGATTCATTATCACCCTTGGAACATTGAAATGGCTTATCCAGAGCATATCCTTTGCACTTATTGTCTTTCAAATGGCTGCCGTACTGATTCTTCAATCTAAAATACATTTTACATTTTTCACATCGATATTTCATACGGCTATTTGTATGCGATTTCTCGTCCACACGGCGATCAAAATTGCACTCATATTTTCTCTCATCAGAATGCGTTTTTATGTGTGATCTGAGTGATTTTGCGCTCGTATACGACTTGGGACATATTTCGCATTTGTAAGGACGTTCGCCACGATGAAAATGCATGTGACTATTCAGATTGGTTTTTGAGTAGTAAGACTTTTCACAGAGCGTACATTTGAATCTGCCACGAATCTTCCCATCTGCGCTTAAGAAGTTGTGATCTAATTTGTGCTGGCGTAAGCTCTGGGGGCAGCCGTACTTTTTAGGACACACTGTGCACTTATACGGTCGATTGCCGGTATGAACGTTCATATGCACTTTAAGCCTTGAACTCGACCTGAATGATTTCTCACAAATCGAGCATGCATGATTTTTTTTCGGGGGTGGATGAACTTCGACTTTGTGCTGATTTAGGAGCTCAACGCTTATGAATGATTCATTTTCACACTTGGAACATTCAAATAGCTGTTCTGAAGCATATCCTTTGCATTTATTATCTTCCAAATGACTGCGGTGCTGATCTTCCAATCTAAAATACTTTTTACATTTTGCACACTGATATTTGCTGATATTTGTGTGCGTCTTCTCGTGCCTCCGCCGCTTATTACTGTCCGTAAATTTTTGATTGCATAACGTGCACTCACCTACCCCATCATCTGCATTCAGTTTTTTGTGTGACGAGAGTGTATCTGGGCTCATAAACGTTTTGGGACAGGTGTCGCACTTGAAAGGACGTTTGCGTCGATGCATATTCATGTGACTATTCAGTCGGTCCCTTGAACTACAAAGCTTTTCACAGAGTGTACATTTGAACCTGGAACAGTTATCCGCCTTTGCACTTAAGATATCGTGAGACTTATTGTGCTTGTATAAGCTTTGGAGCGAGAAGAACGATTTTGGACATATTGTGCATGTATACGGTCGGCTGCCAGTATGAGAGTTCATATGGATCTCAAGCCGAAATTTATGCGTATATGCTTTTCCACAAACTGAGCATGAGTGAGTTTTCGAGGGTAGATGACTTTGAACTTTGTGCCGGTTGAGAAGCTCAATGCTTGCGAATGACTCATGATCACACTTAGAACATTGAAATCGCGTTTCTGTGGCGCGGACCGTGTGCATATTGGACTCTTGCGGATTTCCTTTACACTTATTACCTTCCAAGTGGCTACGATACTGATAATCGGACCAAAAATAATGTTTACATATATCACATTGATATTTCAAACGGCCATTGGAGTGCAACTTTTCGTGCCTACGGTGATTCGAAGCGTAAATGAATGTTTTATTGCACAATGCACACTCAAATTTCTTGTCACGTGAATGTGTCCTATTGTGTGAATAGAGCGTGCTTTTCCTCGCAAACGACTTGTTACAGATATCACACTTGAAAGGACGTTCGCCACGATGAATATTCATGTGACTGTTTAATCCTTCACTTCGAGAAAAAGATTTTTCACATACTGTGCATTTGTATCTGGAACGAAACTTTCCATTATCGCCACAAGTGAACATGTGTCTGTTTAAGCTACGGGCAGCGGTGAAGCGTTTAGGACATATTGTGCATGCATACGGTCGAGTACCACAATGAGAGATCATATGCGCTTCCAGTTCACAACGCCACCTAAATTTTTTTGCACAAATCGAACAAGTGTGATTCTTTTCTCGGAGTATTTGAGTTGAATTAATAGAATTTTTCGAACTTAAGTTGTGCTCAAAGAGTTGTTCCTTAATCGTCCCACTTTTCATTTCACAATCCTTTAATCCAGGTTGAGCATCTTCGGCCTACAATTTAATTTGTTTAGAAATTATTTACTGAACAGCGAAAATGCACTCTAGTTACATCGTCGCATAGACTATTGATAATTCCACTCCGTTTCCCGAAATTAGCGCTTTGATCAGCACCACTCTGTTTCACTTCGCATTCATGGAAAATCTGCTCTTGCAATTGCCTTTCGCCGATTTCAATTTCCTCTTTTATGGATAAAATACTGTTGGATTGAGGAGGCAAGTTACATAAACCACTCATTTTCACTGAACACTTCGTAGTCAAAACCAATACGAAATATCGGAAATATCACGACAGTTCCACTACAACCGACTGTCAAATTTGCAGCTTTCATTGCGTTTGCAGAATGGTTTGCAGTGTGCAGTTGAAAGACTTTCTGCAAATTTCCGGCATATCCTTAGGGGTGTAGGATTTGGCACTGCTTTAATTAACAGAAATAATTATTCACAAGGCACAATCCTATTTTATTACTTAATCCAATAATTCACATATAAATACAAAGTACGTTCTCGTGTTTGATCTGCTTATCATGGCGGTTTTAGTCGTACTCCTCGTCTTGACGTTCTCCTTCTCTCCTGTAGCGACAATCAGAGTCGTAAAGCGCCACCTCTACGACAACCGAAACATACAACGTAAATTAAAAGATCCAACGTTGGACAGCGACCTAGAGACTCACGCTCTCTTCTGCGTGATACAACGACGAGTGAAGCATCGCGAATTTCGAGTTTCGAACACATATATTTCATTATATTTCCTTTAGTAAATAAATCGTTTTGTACAGATTCTGTGCGTGTTCATTTTATATAGTGGTAATAAATATCCCTATAAGTGGTGACCCCGACAATCGATCTGATTAAAAAACAATTTTGTGGTATTGTGCTAGTGCAGTGAAAAGGACGCTCTCGCAGAAAAATGGCGACCGGTGGTGACATAGATACGCCCGCGGAAAAAACGATTAGTGACGAAACGCCCAAGACATCCTTACATGTGGCACGTGAATTGTGGCCGGGAAGTGAACCTCCTCGTCTTGACGCCGTGCGTGAAGTGAAACTCCCTCCATTTTGGGACACGGAAGCCGAACTATGGTTCGTCCAGGTAGAGTCAACTTTCGCGCATTCAAAAATATTTACGGATAAAGCGAAATTCAATGCCATAGTCGCGACGCTCGACATAACAATATTAAAACAAGTGGCAGACATTGTTAAACGACCGCCGGTAATAGGAAAATACGATGAACTAAAAAGGCAGCTTTTAGCGCGATTTTCCGTTTCGCCACAGCAACAATTAACACAAGTCCTGACGGAATTAGAACTGCGAGACCAAAAGCCATCGCATCTGTACCGACAGATGCAAGCCATGGCAGGAGCTCAACTACCAGAAGAAGCATTGCGTGCCTTGTGGATGCGGCGATTGCCAGTACACGTGCGAGCGATCTTGTCCGTCTCGACAGAAAAGGACATGGCACCGGTTCTGGAGATGGCCGATAAAATTGTGGAGGAGTTTAACGCCGTGCCAACAGTAGCAGCAACATCGCAGGCACCAGCTCCGCAATCCGATCCAACATTGCTCAAAATCTTAAATCGGCTCGAAAGGTTAGAAATGGCGAATAAACGAGAAGGCCGGACCAGAAACCGCTCACGTTCCCGTCAGCGAAGATTCTCGAAACCTCGACAATCTGAAAGCAGTCGAAAAGAGCAAACAAAAGATGATGGAAACTCACCATATTGTTATTATCATCGCGTGTTCGGCGACAAAGCCTACAAATGTCGGCAGCCGTGTAAATATCAGCAGACGGAAAACTAAAACCGTCACCGTCAAATGCGGTCATCGGTGACGTCCACTCTAATAAGAGCCGCTTATCAGTAACCGATCGGCAAACTGGACTAATATTTCTCGTCGATACAGGAGCAGAGGTATCGGTAGTCCCTTGCCGTGAAAAAAGACAAAAGCAGGCAAAGAAAATGTATGCTGCAAATGGAACGACGATCGACACATTCGGAGAACAGATCCTGTCACTCGACTTAGGACTCCGGCGGGTATTTAAGTGGCCCTTCTGTATCGCTTCAGTAGATTATCCGATACTGGGAGCAGATTTTCTACAGCATTACAATTTACTAGTAGACGTCAGACGGAAAAGGCTAGTGGACAATCAAACTAAGTTGCAAACGACTGCAGCTCAGGCGAATGGGAAAACAGCAGCTATAACGATGGTGAACAAACAGGCTCCATATCACGACGTGCTGACAGAATTTCCTGAAATCACGAACACCGCTGTGACAACATCTTCACAAAGGAAAACGATTCAACACCATATACTAACAAAAGGTCCACCGATATCCGAACGGGCACGCCGACTACCAAAAGAAAAGTACCAAATAGCGAAGACCGAGTTCGAGTTTATGGTTGAAAGAGGAATATGCCGTCCTTCAAGCAGCCCATGGGCGAGCCCGCTACATATGGTCCCGAAGAAAACGGGTGAATGGAGACCTTGTGGCGACTACAGGCGACTGAATGCTGTCACAGTTCCTGATCGCTATCCGGTAGCAAGCATGGAGGACTTCAACCACAACCTATATGGCAAAACAGTCTTCTCTACAATAGACTTAATTCGAGCATATCATCAGGTTCCGATCGCCGAAGAAGATATCGAGAAGACAGCCGTAATAACTCCCTTCGGACTTTTCGAATTCGTCACGATGCCGTTTGGACTCCGAAATGCAGCGCAAACATTCCAGAGGTATATCGACATCGTACTTTCTGGACTGAACTTCTGTTTCGGGTATTTGGACGATATAATTGTTGCATCGAGCTCAGAGGAGGAACACCGAAAACATCTCCGAGAACTGTTCAGTCGTCTGAAGGAGCATAACATCAAAGTAAATGTGGCAAAATGCAATTTCGGAAAACCAGAGGTAAAGTACTTAGGATACTTAGTAACTGGAAAAGGCATGCAACCACTTCCGGATAAAGTGGAAACTATTTTAAAATGCCAAAAACCGCGAACAGTCCAGAGTTTGCGAAGATTCCTGGGCATGCTTAACTTTTATAGAAAGTTTATGAAGAACGCTGCCGAAACCCTTGCACCACTCAATGCATTTTTAAAGCATTCAAGGAAAAATGACAAGACTCCAATATGTTGGACAACAGAAGCGGAGGATGCCTTTGAGAAGAGCAAAAATATGTTAGCATCAGCAACTATGATAACACATCCTGCTCAAAACGCCCAACTTGCCATCACGACTGACGCCTCAAACACTGCAATGGGAGCAGTGATGGAGCAACTGGTGGATGGCGAATGGATGCCTTTGGGATTCTTTTCGAAGAAATTTAGCGATGCACAGAAAAATTATAGCGTTTACGATAAGGAGCTGCTGGCGATATACTCCGCAATTAAGTATTTTCGAGACAGAGTCGAAGGAATTCAATTTAGCATACGAACGGATCACAAGCCATTATGCTATGCTTTTGCACAAAAATCGGCAAAAGCATCTCCTCGACAAATACGACAGCTCGAGTACATTTCCCAATTCACAACAGAGATACGCCACGTAAAAGGGGAATCTAACACAGTCGCAGACGCACTTTCTCGCCTGGATGCTATCACGGAGGAAGAAACCATCGACATGTCCGACTTAGCAGCCGCACAGCAAAACGATGCTGAGCTACAAACACTCCTGCACTCGGAAACATCGCTCGAATTACAACGACGTAAAATGCAGGGAAAGCAGATATACTGTGATGTTTCAACCGGAACTTCACGGCCGTATATACCGGTGGCACTTCGGCAACGTGCATTCAACTCAGTACACCGTCTATCGCATCCGAGTGGAAAAGTGACCAGCCGATTAGTACGAGAGAAATTCGTTTGGCCAAGGATGCATAAGGACATTGCGAACTGGGCAAAAACATGCATCCAGTGCCAACGATCGAAAGTGAGCCGACATGTCACTACTTTTCCACTACAATTCGCTGCGCCAGATAAACGGTTCGATCATGTGCATATTGATTTGGTCGGTCCGCTAACACCAGTCAATAGCATGAAGTACGTCCTTACAATGATTGACCGTTTCTCCAGGTGGACGGAAGCTATACCCATCATAGAGACGACAGCAGAGACGGTGGCGAGTAATTTCTATCATCACTGGGTAGCACGTTTTGGCACACCACGAATAGTCACAACAGACCGAGGCAGCCAGTTTGAATCCATGCTGTTCCGATCACTCACAAAGCTCATAGGATGCAAACATATAAGAACGACAGCGTATCATCCGTCAGCAAATGGGATGATAGAACGCTGGCATCGGGCCTTGAAAGCAGCGTTGATGTGCCACGAAAACGAAAATTGGCTCCAGGCACTTCCTGCAGTTCTACTTGGCCTTAGAACGAGCTATAAAGAAGACATCAAATGCTCAGCAGCGGAGATGGTGTATGGAACTACGTTGCGAATACCTGGCGATTTCATCGACGACACGACAACGAACAGCGATCCAACTGCATTCATCAGAAAGTTTCGAGAGGATATGCGACGTCTGCGGCCGACTCCAGTAGCGCATCATCAGAACAAAAGCATATTTATATATAAAGATCTAGCGACCTGCAGTCATGTCTTCGTACGTATCGATGCTATGAGGAGATCTCTGCAACAGCCATATGCTGGGCCATATCGTGTGCTTGAGAGAACGTCAGCAAAAGTTTTCAAAATTTTGTTAGACGGCAAAGAATCTCAAGTCACGATAGATCGATTGAAACCAGCCTACATAATAAACCCGGACATGGAAGAACCGATACTATCACCATTTTCGGATTACGAGAGCCGACGACCACCAATAACCAAAACATATTCGAAGCCACCCAAAACAAAATCGAAAGTGACATTTGCTTGTCAATAAGACAAGTCTTAGGGGGGAAGTATTGTAGCGACAATCAGAGTCGTAAAGCGCCACCTCTACGACAACCGAAACATACAACGTAAATTAAAAGATCCAACGTTGGACAGCGACCTAGAGACTCACGCTCTCTTCTGCGTGATACAACGACGAGTGAAGCATCGCGAATTTCGAGTTTCGAACACATATATTTCATTATATTTCCTTTAGTAAATAAATCGTTTTGTACAGATTCTGTGCGTGTTCATTTTATATAGTGGTAATAAATATCCCTATACTCCTGCTCTTCAACGCCTCTCGTGGTCGGATATCGAAGCTCGTCTTCATCTCGGCTAGTCGCCACAGGGGTGTTTCCGGTATCATACGAAAATTTGGTTTTTGACTAGGAATAATCCGAAAAAGCGTGTTTTTTAGTTGAAAGCTCTAATCTTCGATTCACCTCTAATCTCCGATTCACCTCTAAAGCGTCTAAAAATGTGTCGTTTTTGTACAAAATGGTTGAGTTAACGACGTGGAAATCCGGGAAACGACGAGAATGGAGGAATCGAGGAAATTTTTTTTTAAATAGCACAAAAAATGCACGAAAGAAAGATCATTATAAATTTTACGGCTATGTTATTCTTTTGTTTTTTGGCTAGTTAGTTTTATATTCATTTTTAAGTTAGTTCCTTTCCTGATTTTTAAATAAAGGCTCTCTTGTCCCTCCGAAACGAATAATGTGCGAAAATGGCGAAAATGGAGGAAAAACATAGAAGATCGTTTCACCCTTGATTCACAGAGAAAATCGAAATGCAGATTTAAATGAATGACTCGGCGCAAACGGGTCAGTTTGTTGAAGTGATTAATTAAAAAGACTCAGTCATTTGGGTCCCATATATAGCCATATACTTCTATACCAACGAAATAAATGGCAAGTTATAGTCGAAAATTCAGTTTAAAGTGCTAACTAAGCGTTGTTTTTCTAATAGAAAACTTAGAAACTAACAGGAATATAAGCGCTCTAATTTTACAATTTTTGGTTTTGGTGCAACATGACGATTTTCAAAACAATGACATCTAGTGTCGCAGTCGGATATCATTTCTAATTAGATTGTACTTTTCGCGCACATTTCCTTTCGCTCCAGCATCAAGTACCTCTTCAATTAATGTCTTGAATACGGCGAATTGAGAAGGTACTGTTTGCGCCAATATTTTGTTCGCTTCAACATAGGGTCCTAGTTCTTTTTCAAGAAATTTTGTCTGACAGTGAATGTTCTTGGAACCGTGATTGAATAAAAAACGGTGCCAATTCGTGAGTTTTCGCGATAAAGTGCCCGAATGTTCATATTTCGTCAAATAGTCCGTGTGCGATCGTTTTTTCGCAAACAAATGAACAATATGTGAAACGTGAGAGTGAAAATGGTCAGCGAAATCTCGTGTCATGTAAGTTGAAAGAAAAACTCATTTTCATACCGTACTGTTTTATGCATCTATCAGAGAGCATATAAGACAAAACATACTAATAATTTTTCGCGATTATCGGTATGCGATTGTTTTTATGGTGTCGCATTCTGGGGCAAGAAGCATAGTCGTATTCATTTGGTTTGGCACCTGGATTGTAAAATTTCGATATCTGCCATTACTTTGTTTTTGGAAACTTCTGCGTTGCTTAATTTTCTGCGTTTCTTAATTTTCTCCTATAAATCTTAAAATCTACTTCCTCCTATCAGCGATTTCGTACGCGTTTTAATGGAATATTTAGTTGGTATTGGTGAATATACGGATGCACCAGCAGAAGCTCATATGTGCAAATCCAGTGCAAATCTGCACGCTGCAAATCCAATGGCAGGCCATTAAATTTGACAGCTTGTTCCGACTGCATTCTTTATGTAGTCTTCGGTGATAGATTGTACAGAAAAATGAGTGTTCTGGGTGACCTGTTCTCTGAAGCCGGCAATATTTTATCCGTAAAGGAAGAAGTTGAAATCACCGAAACACAGCTGCAAGAGCAAATTTGTGATGAAGTAGAAGTGATACAAAATGATCTTGGGCAAAGAGGAAAAGTCGAAAAACGGAATGAAATCCGAACTGCACTATGCCACAAAGTAAGTAGAGCACTTTTTTCTGCCCAATAAATAACATACTTATTTCAGACAGAAGATAATCAGCCTAAATTAAGTGGTGGTGAAACGAATGCAGAACCGAAAAGTGAGACTATTAAGAAACGATCCAATGGGCGCAATCTATTTCCGCAGGATTCCGCCAGCTCAGTTCGGGCACCTGTTGAAACTTGTTTGCCCCTGAAAAACGACCATACATGCTCTGTTTGCGAGAAGTCATTCAGATGTAGATCGAAGCTTGAAAGGCATATTAAATGGCATAAGTGCAATCGGCCGTATGCATGCATAAAATGTCCTAAAAGGTACCTCACTCTCAGGAAATTACGCAGGCATAAGTTGCTTTGCACTCGTTATAAATGTACACTATGTGTAAAAACTTTTGGCACGGAAGCCACACTGAATAGTCACATGAATTTTCATCGTGGCGAACGTCCCTTCAAATGCGAAGTCTGTCCACTGTCGTTTATGAGCAAATATACACTTTCGCAACACAGCAAAACGCATTCGGATGACAAGAAATTTGGGTGTTCATTGTGCAATAGAAAATTCAATTTCAATCGGGAACGACGTAATCATGAAAAGACGCACTCAAATAACAGCTACAATTACCAATGTGACACTTGTAAGAAATATTTTAGATTGGAGGATCAATATCGTAGCCATTTGGATGATAATAAGTGCCAAGGATATGCTAGCGAAAACCCATTTCAATGTCCCAAGTGTGACAATGAAACATTCGCAAGCATTGAACTTCTCAACCAGCACAAAGTCGAAGTCCATCCACCCCCGAAAAAAGACCATGCATGTTCAATTTGTGCGAAAGCCTACAGGCGCAAATCTGAACTAGACATCCACATGAATTCTCATCGTGACAAACGTCCTTTCAAATGTGAAGTCTGTTCCAAGCCGTTTTGGAGCAACGAGCTACTTTTAAAACACAATAAAACGCATTTGGGCAGGAAGTATGAATGCACAATGTGCAATAAAACATTCACTGACAATAGCAATCGGCGTCAGCACGAGAAAACGCACTCAAACCGCCGTGAGCGTTATCATTGCATCACCTGTAAAAAGTATTTTAAGCTAGAAGATCAATTTCGTAGCCATTACCAAGATAACAAGTGCGAAGGAAATTCACAAGAGCTCCATGCTCATGAAAAACGGATTCAAGCTCAAAATGAAATAGAAAATATTGGAACTGCTGGAAAATCCCAGAACGATTATATTTTCGAGAAGAAATACAAATGTGACGAATGTAACAAAGAGTTTATTTGTAAACGAAATTTAAATTTCCATATGAGATCACATCTACCAATTTCGTCAACTTAGAGAAGAAACTGATTATTTTAAGGAATAATTTTAAAGAAATAAAGCCAGAGATTGTAAATTTAAATTGCATTTTTTTATCGTTGCTTCGTAAGCTAATTCTAGTCGAATGTTAAATAACGATGATTTTTTTTCGTCACGTCATAGGAAAGTATTATGCAATAAATGTCTGGTATCTCTGGGCAATTAACTCAAAGAAGCTTATTGCAATTGAAATCCTATCTTTAACCATTGCTTTAACTGTGCATAATTCATTGCTCAGGATTCGTTTTATTATTGGTGTCAATTTCGGTCAGTGTCAATTGTAACATTTTCGTAATTTAGGGCTTATATATCCATCTTTACATATTTATCTTATATTTGTACTATTGGTTATGTAAGTGCGTATATACATTTGGTACAATTTTGTCGTACATGAACACAACGAAAATATTCAAATCGTTTTTGATCAATTTAAAAATTAAATATATTTCAATTTCTGACGATATCGATAATTTGTTGGTAATCTGCTCTCTTCTTCAGTGTCTATTGGTGTCAAATAGCCATAGACACTGAAGAGGACATTATTCCTTCGAAATATGGATGTTTGTCATGAAATTGAAATATAACTTAAATTAATTAATTCTAAAGGAAAAATTGGTCTTTCAAATAAATTATTTTGATTGTTTTTCACGTTTCTTTACATCATCGTTTGTTTAAGCTGAAAATCTGGAATGATTAGAAGCTCAAACATAGATCGGTCGAATTTACTCTTCTACCATCAATTCTTCCATGGGCAGTAAAAAAAATATAAACAGAGTTTCCGAATAGAAGTCGTCTATTTTAGTTTTACCAATTTTTAGTTTCCGAATAGAAGTCGCCTATTTTAGTTTAACCAATTTTTCTTCGCACTATTGTTTCTTTCTTATTTGAGAGATTATAAATTAAAACTCTAACGTCAATGTAATCACTTTTATTGTGTTTCTTAAACTACAAGTAATAATTAGTAAATTCTGTAAATTGTATTAAAGACTCGATCACTCGGAACATTTTAAAATCGTCAGCATACAAGGCACAACGAGAACGCATGAAGCTAAGGAGATCATTAATGAATAGTGCAAATAGAAGAGGACCAAATATAGAAGCCTTGCGGAACTTCTAGTAAAGAACAAAAAGAAATTGAAGAACAGGAATTGACAGTCACAATACAGGGACCATCATTAGTGTAAGAGACAAACCGGGATATGAGAAGGACGAAGCCGTGCTGCTTATTACCTAGGGTAGGTTGAACAAAATAGTAAACTACTCATTCGAGGATTTCGGCAAACCAGAGAAGCAGTTAAATGGGATAGTAGTTTACGAAGCATGTAGAATCACCAGCTTCATGTGTAGGGAAGATACCGGCAATTTTCTAAAGATAGGGGAAAGAGCCAGATGTTAAAATAATGTTGAACAAGATGGAGAAAGAAACGCACAGGAATGATAGTGAAAGTGATTTGGTCAGAATAGTGAAAGTGATTTGGTTAGAAATACCGTCGGAATCACTACTAACAATGCCGTCGATATCGTTCATTAAAAGTTCAATTTCTGATGGATTTGTACGAAAGGACAGTAATTCAGGAGCAGACGAGGATGCTATTGTATTAAAAACTATGAACTCACACCATATGAAGTGAAAACAGCTATGTCGTTCAAATGAATCCTGTTGGGAATACTTGTATGTGAACGAAAAGAATATAGGTAGGTTAGCTCTGATTCATGGTTCAATGCTGGAGATAGAGAGGCGCATCATCTGTCTGGCTGTCTGCTGGAGATAGAGAGGCGCATCATCGATGCCTTCGGACGCTCGGGTGCCCTTCCTCGACTTCAGAAGAAGGTACGAAGTAATCCTCTTAAGCAGAAGTAGCTGGGATGATCCCGATCTGTGTACGAGGGGATATTCAGAGATCTTCTTCACGGACGGCTCGAGGTCAGATAGTAGATCTGGAGCTGGTGTCTATCTACATTCATCGAATGGCAGATGGGCTTTCTCTCTTGGAGAGCACGCTTCGGTTTTTCAAGCAGAAATGTTTGCTATCCTGAGAGCTGCCTGTTGGGCAATTGAGGAAAGATGGAGGGGAAAGAGCATTGCTATTTGCAGTGACAGTCAAGCTGCACTGATGGCGCTGCGTAAACCCCTGACAAACTCGAAAATTGTCCAAGAGTGCAGAGCACGATTGAACTCTGTCGCCAGATTCAATAGGGTGCATCTGCTCTGGGTACCGGGGCACTGTGGTGTTGAGGGGAATGAAATTGCTGACGTCATTGCGAAGCAAGGTTCGGAACTTCCGCTACGGGGCCCTGAACCCGCCTTGGGTGTGCCGACCGCATCTGCACGTGCCATTATTCGCAAGTGGGTAGATGATGCTCACAAAGATAGATGGACGGCTGCCGGTGTGGCCAGGCACACGAAGGTATTCCTTTCAGAACCCAACCATGTGACTGCGGGATTCTTGCTCAATAAGAGCAGGAAAGTTTGCAGGGCCATGGTAGGTATTCTGACTGGACACAACTGCCTAGGAGGACATATGTACCGAATAGGTGTTGTACAGGATGACCTCTGTTCATCCTGTCTAGAAGAGGCTGACTCTGCGGAGCATTTCCTCTGTGAATGCCCAGCGTTTGCGCGTCTCAGATATCAATGCTTTGGCTGGGATGTTGCACGCATGCAGACGATAGCCTCTTTTCCCCTATCAGTGATCCTAGACTTTATCAAGAGGTCTGGGAAACTATGGTAGGCAGGGGGTAATGAGTACAATGGGTCCTTTGGCCTGAGTGCTTAGAGGCGCCAATGCGCCTCTCCCCCAACTCACACACACACACACACATCTGTCTGGCAGTTTATTTCGCTCGAGAGCCAGGTTTTTAATGCACAGTATACGCTGCATCTTTTCAGCAAAAGCAGCAGCATTACTATCATACAATCTATGGAGCATCATTCAGTCTTTTGTGACAGTGAGTATGTGCAAATTGAGAAATGAGGTTCGCGAGGAAAGTATTCAAATTCGAAGTAGAGAGGTTAAATTCACTGCATAACGGAACAAAAGTGTTTAAAGCTAGTATTAAGATAATAAGAAATTTCTGTAAAAAATCTTTCATAAAGCAATACAAAAAGTCTGCGTTCACCTGTGTCAATCAGTTTTTAACTTTAAAAAATCAAAAACAAACAAACATTTTCCAGATTTGGTTTCATATATTTATTAAATATTTCTTAAAAAGTCGAGACATGTAAGTTCATTTATTTCGCTTTTACCGTTTTTGATATAACGGGTTTTTTCAGAAAAAACATACAAAATCGAGGCATAAAAAGTCTGCGTTCACTTGATGAAGTGGAAGGAATAAGCCGTTTCAAATACACTATTCTAGTGTTTATTGTATTTATTATTCATTATTTGCTATTCTGGCAAGTGGTTAAATAGTTCCCTGCAGAGTTTGTGTTGTGAATATTTTTTTTTTTTTTTTGTAATGGAAGATAAAAGAAAATAAATCAGTCGGGATGAAAGAAAAATCATCATAAAATTATGGCAAGATGGGAACAGCTACAGAGAAACAGCAAAAATAGTGGGAAGACAATATTCGTCAGTCCAAACGGTCATAAATAATTTCAAATCGACAGGAGAACTCACATCCAAACCTTGATGGACGACCAAATCGGTCGTCCATCAAAGTTGTCCTGCAGGAAAAAACGACATATCGTGTCACTTGTAGAAAAAATCCACGGCTGACTGAATTTCAAATAGTAACCAAAACTAAAGAATAATTCTAGAAAAATATTTGTCCCGATACTACTAGAAAAATCCTCAAAAGGGCCTGGATACTACGGACGGGTTGCTCGGAAGAAACCGTACATTTCACCGGTCAACCGACAAAAGCGCATTGCATTTGCCAAGCAGCACATAGATGAGTCAATAGAGTTTTGGACGAATGTAATACTCTCTAATGAAAGTAAATTTTGCATTTTTGGCATAAAAGGACGCAAGTTAGTATGGAGGAAACCTAAAAAAGCATTCCAAAAAGAAAACCTCCTACCCACTGCAAAACATGGTGGTGGTGGAGTAATGGTGTGGGGGTGTATGGCGGGTACTAGCATTGGGAAGTTGGAGTTTATCGAATCGACGATGGATAGATTTGAATATCTCAACATTTTGAAATATAATTTGAGGCAGAGTGCCATTAAACTCGGCTTAGGTTCAGATTTTTGCTTCCAACATGATCGTGATCCGAAGCATACAGCCGAGATAAGGCTCTGGTTACTCTATCATGCCCCAAAACAGCTACATACACCCCCACAATCACCAGACCTAAACCCCATCGTACACCTATGGGATTCACTAGAAAAGAAAATTTGACAACACTCACTTACTAGCAAGGAAATGTTGAAAACTGTTTTCACAGAGGAGTGGGAGAAAATAAGTGCAGAAGAGACAGCGAAGCTCGTCACTTCGATGCCAAAAAGGCTCTGTGAGATAATAAATAACCGGGGATACCCAGAGCCGTCTTAGATCAATTTGGGGCCCTGGGCACTTTAAGATAAATGTGGCCCCTATGACAGAGGGCTGTTAATAACAGGCAAAAGAGAAGATCAAGTGCAGGTGTGCAAAATTCTAGATATATTTATCTGTTATTTTTATATTTATTAAAAGTCACATTAAATTAATTGGTAACTATAATCCGGGAAAGTAACTCTTCAACCATTATACGCAGATTAGTCATTAAAAAGTCTATATTGGTTGAATGGGTACTTTGCTAGATTTTAGACAAACAAAATCATTAATCATTTCTTCAAAGTCTCTTTGAGCATATCATATTCTATGGACATTAGTGACAAACTGGTCAATCTTTCTTGAAGCATTGTACTTATTTTCGGTACATGTTTTATTTTTTTCAATTTTGAGAAGGAGCGTTCCTCACTGCAGTTAGTTACCATCATGCATAAAAAGATTCTCAATGCAATTTCTACATTTGGAAACGTGTCTTCAATTTTGTCTTCTTTCAAAAGATGATATATTTCTGAAATATAATTATTTTCTTCATCTTGACTCCTTTGAACACCTTTCAAGTATTCTGATAAATGCAGACATTCCATTTTTAACTCTTTCTTGGAATTTTAGGGAATTCTTTGCGACTTTGACTCAACACCTTGGGACCCAAAATTTTTAAGCGAGATAAAAAATCGAACTGATGACTTATTTCCTTGTACGAATTCAATTGCTGTTTTAAATGAACACTCAGGGTATCAATTATGGGAATAAAAGTTTCTACTTTGAAACTAAAATTTCTCTTTCCCATTTAGTTAGACTGGCGCAGAACCATCAAATTATGTCTGACGTGAGCTTCTACTTCTTATTCTTTAAGATAGGTTCTTGTAGTCACACTCCGGATTTTTCACTTTGGCGCACGATTCAAAATCATCAAATTTATCCCTTGCATTAATAATAAAATCATCATGTGAAGCTTACAAATTAGTTGCAACGTCCATTTTTATAGTTTTTTTCTGAAGATAAGTATTTGTTTTGTCTATTCTTTCAATATGGTGTTCCGAATTTCAGTCAGTAAGATACGTTTCAAGTTTTAAATTTTTTTGGACAAACTAAGAGCTTCGCCTAGTTTCTTTTCTTGTCTGCTCTGCATCCTTCGCGATAGACGTCAAGGTTTCTACAATTTGTTTAAAACCTTGATGTAAGGCGCTTACTGCATCAGTTCGTGCAGATCATCTGGTTTGAGAAAACTTTTAAGAACTTTTTTTGAGCCTAAATACTTAATCAATGTATTCCATCGGTGAGTAGAATCAAAAAAAAATTGTACAATTTCTGAACCATTTGAATAAAACTTATTGCCTTTCGTACACAGCCAGCGGGATGAAGAACTACCAAGTTTAGAGAATGTCCCCGACATGATACAAAGGTAGCAAATTCACATTTCTCCTTGATTTTCGCTTGCAAACCAGCATACTTTCCTGACATATTTGATACTTTGTCGTAGTTTTGCCCGCTGCAATCTTTGAATTGTATGTCATGATTCTCTAAAAATTTCAGGATGGTTTCGGTTAATTATTCTGATTTGTGCTCTTTGATAGGTATACATTCCAAAAATCTTTCAATTAGAACACGGTCTTTTACGTATCAAATCATAAATTTTAAGTGGTCAGTATGAGACAAATCGGGCGTGTTGTCACGTTAATCAAAAAATACTTAGCTAATTTATTTGCTTTATAGTTTTTTTAGGAACTGCTTTCCCATTACGTCAATAAACACATTACAAACATTCGCTGGTATATAAGAAATGTGTTTCCATTTCCATTTTTCCATTTTTCCATTTTTTCCATTTTGGATTTCCATTTTTTTTAGATGATATTCAAGAAATTTAGCTGAGCTTAATAACTTCACACATCCTAAATAATTTCCATTGTTGGGAGATCTAAGGATTTCATTGTCTCTTCGAAACGGAAGCCCTCTCAATGCCAAAAATTTTGCAACTGCCACAACCCGTTTAAGTACACTTTTCCAGTAATCTATTTCTTTTTGATATTGACAAAGCAAGTCTGTGTCTACTCTACCAACTTCTTTACTTGATGTAGAACTATGTGATTAATGTGTTTCCAATCATTACATCTACCCGGAGAGCATAGGTTTACATAAGAAAGGTTAAATAAGGAGCGAGAAAGACAAAGCGAATACAGCAACCAATTTCTTTCAACACTTTCATTATTTTTTTATTTGCTGGATAATCCCGAACAGAAATGCCGTCCCGGCCGTGCATTTCAAATCGAAACAGAAGGAATTAAAATGCCCTCCTCACACATTGAAGATCGATTTGCGTATGTTTATTCCAGTGATGCCCAAACTCACAAAACCCAAAATGTGCATGTGTTAAAGACTGTTTCTACAATAATAACACATAAGATTGATAAGATACTCTTTAAAAGTGGGATCATATACATATATGAAAGCTTAAAAGCCCATTTACCCGCGAGTATAGGCTTGAGCATCACTGGTTTATTTATTCACAAATAATTTAAGGATATCACCTACTAGAAAGCAGATAGAGCTGCCAGTGTTGGCCCCCGGTTCATGAGATTGCTATAAAAGCAGAGGGATAATTATTAAGTATAGTCAGATAATTTATTTTAATTTTCGCAAAATAAATATATTTATCGGCTGTGATCTGGAAATAAGGGGCCCTATAGATGGCGGGGCCCTGGGCACTTGCCCAGTGTGCCCATGCAAAAAGACGGCCCTGGGGATACCCCACCAGTTACTAACTAATTTGAATATGTTTTACAATTTTCTATTTTATTATTTTTATTACATGTGAACGCACACTTTTTCTGCCTCGCTTTTATTTTTTTTTTCCGAAAAGAGCCGTTATTTCAAAAACAGTAAAAGCAAAATAAATGAACTAACATGTGTCAACTAAATAAGAAATACTTAATAAATATGTGAAACAAAATCTGGGAAATATTTATTTTGTTTTTGATTTTTTAACTGATTGACAGTAGGTGAACGCAGACTTTTTCTAGTATGTGAATATTGAAGCAACGTCTAAGCTTTGAAAATATGGTGAAATGATACGTACGTACATGCATTTGGTTGGACTACAGAAAGGAAAATCAAGAGGCAAAAACTGTTGGTCTCACTTAGCCTTAAGAGATTTTGGAACGAAAATACACAATTCAAGGATTTCTAAAACGAAATTTGTATTTGTTGCTAGTATTTAGTCTAATATCCACAGTATAATCTCATTTTGTTTTGTTATGTTTTTGCTGACATTCGTTTGTGCTCTGGGCATTCGTAACAGTCGATTCGGTGATGATCGCATTTTTTATGGGTACAATTTGTGCAATTTTGAGTTATGGATGAAACGTTGGCATTTAAAACAACACATCACATTAAAATCCTCCGTTAAGTAGTACGACCCAAAGTCTGTAACTACGTACTGATTGACCATTCTCTCGAATGACTTTCGCGCTAGTTCTATAAACATAATCTACTTTTTTGGTTTCCTCATTTGCTTCATAAATACTAATTCGAGATTATTAAGTGATTTATGTTGATTAATTACTTCTTGCTGTATTTTTTAACCATTATTCTCGGCAGCTTTTATTTAGTCGGGTCAACATCATATTTTTTTTCCTGTATATTTTTAGCCTTGTTTTATAAAATATAAGAACTACGCTTTTATTTTATCGCAATTAAAATGAACTCCAATTAAAAAGGGTTCTGAATCGAATATAATGGGTCTTTCCACAATTGCTTCATAGAAATTTTTAGCTTCATTCGTGAAATATCAGTGTCTAAACTCATACACAGGAGACACCTATGAGTATCAATATTCCATGCATGAACACAGTTTGCACACACATAGAAATTGAGCGCAAGTCCAACAATTTGGATTTGAGCGAAATCCCAATCTGGGCTTCATGTCAGTGCTGCCATTTTAGCATTTTGAATGCTAGATCTAGCATTATTTTTTTCCAAAACGGCATTCGAAATTCGGAGTTAGCATCTAGCATTATTTTTAACATTTAAATTTAGATTTCGAAATAATCTGGCACTCATCTATTTACAATCTCGCCCAACGAATTTTGCTCCATAATAGCTCTGTTCGAGTACCTTCAGTCACGCTCATGAAAGGAAACTTCCTGAATCATGTGGTGGCGGAAATTCACGAAAAATACAAAAACGCACTCATGGCATTTTCTTAGAAGTGACAACAAGAAGTGACCGTTGTTTGATTTTAAAATAACGATAGTGATTATAAAGTGTAAAATATAAAGATTATAAAGTCATCTATATTGCTTTAAATATGGTAACGTTCAATTAAATCGTGATGATGCTAAAAATCAGTGATGTGGTCCCATCCACTTCAGACTCCCAGGAGCCTCGGTCATCTACAAGTTCAAGTTAAATATTTTTTCCTGAATAATGTGAACCAATTGTTTTGTTAAGGCTTCAAATGCAAGCAATCGCACGGATAACGCTGGATAAAAATCTTCGTTATCCGACACTAATACTTTTTCTTCACTCAAAACTAAATAATTGTTGCTGTTTTGATTGAGGGATTCCAAACGATGTTTTGAAAAATATTGGTAGAAATGAGCTTTACACAAAGGGAGAAGATGAAGATATAACTGATGTATATGTAATAGATATAGAATCATTTTGAGATGTAAATTTTAAACTTCTAATTTGTTTTTGTTATACATACGAGGGCTGATCAATAAGTAATGATAATGAATATAAACCAAGGTGATGAAACTTAAAAGATATATTTATTTTTCAACATAGTCTTCTAACAAGTTAAAACATTTAGTCCATTTTTTCCCAAACCCATGATACCCTTAGAAAAAATTTTTTTATCTGGACCCTCCCTTCAAATTTCTTACCCCGAAGGTGTTGTTTGAGCCAAGGAAAGAGGTAGAAGTCACTGGGAGCTAGATAAGGCGAGTAAGGTGCGTGGTCAAGTAGTTCGAATCCTATTTCTTTAATTGTATCCATCGCAACTGCAGCCTTGTTAGCCGGTGCGTTGTTTTGAAGAAACAGAATTCCGGCTCTCAGTTTGCCGTGGTTTTTTTCCTTCATAGCCTCTCGCAATCTTCTTATTTGGTCAGCTTAGTAAGAGCCTGATATAGTGGCTCCCTTTTCCAAATATTCCACCATAATAATTTCTTCTTTCGCTTCCAGGTCATCGATTGCATTTTGGGTTCTGGATCAAAATGGTGGATCCAGGTCTCGTCCATCATCACGAAATGAGACAAAAAATTCTTCTGATCTGCCTGGAACTTTTCAAGATTCATCCTTGAAATGTCGACTCGTTTCTTCTTATGCTCGTCTGTTAACATTCTCGGTACCCAACGAGCAGAGACCTTCTTCATATGTAATTTGTTGGCAAAGATTTTTTGAACACTACCATATGAGATCCCTGTGATCTCAGCTACATGCCTGAGGGTCACTCTTTGATCTGCCAACACGTTGTCTTCAGTGAGCGATGTGGATGGACGTCCTTCGCGGTGTTCAATTTCAGAGGATGTTCTTCCCAGCTTAAACTCCTTGGCCTAGCGTACAACGGTGGAATATGGAGAAGCAGAGTCCCTTAATGTTTCCACCATGTCGCCGTGTATGTCTCTGGTAGACAATTTTTTCAAACAGAGGTACTTAATGACAGCTTTAATTTCGTTTTTCCCCATTTTCATGTTATCTCTTCGTCTGTTCATATTCAAGTGAATGTAGCTCCCCAGAATCGTGGCCTATTTATATTTTTTTCATGCTGACTTAGTGAATATATGTAGTAGTAAAAAAAAACATTTTTTTACTTTTATGCGAACTGGAAATAACCGATTATCATTACTTATTAGGTCTGTTTCCGTACTTTCAGCAATGCTAGGATAATCCCAGCCACTGTACACGGCTGGGTATGATAATTAGCGTGTAAGATTAAAAGAAAATTAAAAAGATAAACATAAAAAAAAAAACAAAACAATCAAGAGCCAGCAGGCCAAAATATTATAGCCGCTAGTAAGTAATTTTTTTTTTTTAATTGTAAATAGTACTTAAATTAGATTAATAATGTACAAAAGAAAGCTAAAAATAAAAATCTTTTCTAATCTAAAATCTAATCTAGTACTTTCAGCAAAATGCAGCAGTAACCGAATTTGGCAGCTGGCTTCTTTTTGCTGCAAAATTTGGCTTGCATTTGGCTTGCCGCAAAAGTACGAAAACCACTTGCTGCGAATCTATTTTAATATATTATAATAGATTCAAGTACGGAAACAGACCTATTGATGAACCCTCATATAAATATACAGATTGTTTTCATATTGAACCATGTTTATTTCAATCAAATAAGAAAGCATTATTTAGGATTATAATTGTACAAGATCTAGCATTATTTAGCATTAAATAAAATTGAATCTAGCATTATTCCAAAAAAATAAATGGCAGCACTGCTTCATGTATCCACAGTCATGCACTGGTTGCGAGAAAGACCAATGATAATCTGCACGCTGCAAATGCATTGAAAACCAATTAAATTTGACAGTCAGCTGTTTGTTGTTTTGCAACTGCCTGGATTTCCATTTTTACCGGTTCGGAGTCTGGGTAGTGTGTTAAAATGAGTGATTTGGATGATTTATCCTTTGCGTGCAAAAAAGTTATATCTGTAAAAGAGGAAGTTGAAATCTGCGAAACACAGTTACTAGAACAGATTTTCGATGGATTCGAAGTGACACATGTAGACCCTTGTGTTAAAATCGAAAAAGAAATTGGAGTTGTAAACGAAATATTCCACGTAGTAATTGGACGTCGTCTCTCTGTTTAGTATATAATAGTTAAACAAATCTTATTTCAGACAGAAGATAATCAAACCGAATTAAACGATTGTGAAGGGATTAGGGAGCAACCATACGAGTGCTACTTACGACCGGATAATTCCACCAGTTCAGCTCGAAAACATGAAGATATTAGGCCGTCGTTGAAAAATAATCATATATGCTCGATTTGTGCGAAATCATTCAGGTCGAGTTCAAGGCTTAAAGTGCATATGAATGTTCATACTGGCAGTCAGCCGTATGCATGCACAATATGCCCTAGAAAGTATGCCAGTCATGATGGCCTACGCGCGCACATTTTAACTCACGGTTCCGGGTTCAAATGTACGTTTTGTGAAAAGTCTTACAAATCCAGATCCGGAATGAATAAGCACATTAAAATTCATCATGGCGAACGTAATTTCCAGTGTGAAATCTGTTCCAAATCATTCACGAGCAAGTATCTACTCTCGTCACACCACAAAACGCATTCGGATAAAAAGAAATATGAGTGCACGTTGTGCAGTGAAAAATTCGCAGAGAATAGCAAGCGCCTTAGGCACGAAAAGACGCACACAAATAACCATAGTAATTACCATGAATGTGAAAACTGTAAAAAGTGTTTTAGATCAGAGGACCAGTATCGTAGCCATATGAAAGGTAAAAGGTGCATAGGATATGTTTCAGAAAAGCTATTCAAATGTTCCAAGTGTGAAAATGAATCATTCGTAAGCATTGAGCTCCTAAACCAGCACAAAGTCGAAGTTCATCCGCCCCCGAAAAAAAACCATGCATGCTCAGTTTGTGCGAAAGCCTACAGGTATGATGCTGAACTTCGGGTGCATATGAACATTCATACTGGCAAGCGGCCGTACGCATGCACAATATGTTCAAAGGCGTTCACCTGGCCCAGTAACTTACGCAAACACATGTTAACTCACAGCGCAGAGGCGAAGAATCGCTCCACGTTCAAATGTACACTCTGCGAAAAGCTTTGTAGTTCAAGAGGCCGACTGAATAGTCACATGAATATGCATCGAGGCGAACGTCCTTTCAAGTGCGACACCTGTCCCAAAACGTTTATGAGCCCAGATACACTCTCGTCACACAAAAAACTGCATGCAGATGATAGGGAAAATGAGTTATGCAATCAAAAATTTACAGGCAATAACAAGCGGCGTAAGCTCGAGAAGCTGCACAAAAATAGCAGCATGAAATATTGTTGTGCAAAATGTAAAAAGTATTTTAGATTCGAACACCAGCACCGCACCCATTTGGAAGATAATAAATGCAAGGGATATGCTTCAGAAAAGCCATTTCAATGTTCTAAGTGTGAAAATGAATCATTCGTAAGTATTGAGCTCCTAAATCAACACAAAGTTGAAGTTCATCCACCCCCGAAAAAAAATCATGCATGCTCGATTTGTGAGAAATCATTCAGGTCGAGTTCAAGGCTTAAAGTGCATATGAACGTTCATACCGGCAATCGACCGTATAAGTGCACAGTGTGTCCTAAAAAGTACGGCTGCCCCCAGAGCTTACGCTATCACAAGTTAACTCACAGCTTATTAAGCGCAGATAGGAAGATTCGTGGCAGATTCAAATGTACGCTCTGTGAAAAGTCTTACTTATCAAAAATCGGTCTGAATAGTCACAAGTATTTTCATCGTGGCGAACGTCCTTTCAAATGCGAATTATGTCCCAAGTCATATACGAGCGCAACATCACTCGGATCACACATTATTACGCATTCTGGTGAGAAGAAATTTGAGTGCACGTTATGTAATTTAAAATGCAGAGGCAATAGTAAGCGGCGTGTTCACGAGAAAACGCATACAAATCGCCGTATGAATTATCAATGTGAAAATTGTAAATTGTATTTTAGATTGGAGGACCAGCACCGCAGCCATTTGGAAGATAATAAGTGCAAAGGATATGCTTCAGAAAAGCCATTTCAATGTTCCAAATGTGAAAATGAATCATTCGTAAGCATTGAGCTCCTAAATCAGCACAAAGTCGAAATCCATCCGCCCCCGAAAAAAAATCACATATGCTTGATTTGCACGAAAACATACAAGCATAAGTGCTTGCTTGACATACATATGAACTCTCACACTGGTAGTCGGCCTTATACATGCCCAATTTGTCCAAAACGGTTCACCCGCCCCGGCAGCTTACGCCGACACAAGTTAGATCACAACTTCTTAAGCGCAGATGGGAAGATTCGTGGCAGATTCAAATGTACGCTCTGTGAAAAGTCTTACTACTCAAAAACCAATCTGAATAGTCACATGCATTTTCATCGTGGCGAACGTCCTTTCAAATGCGAAATATGTCCCAAGTCATATACAAGCGCAAAATCACTCGGATCACACATTATTACCCATTCTGATGAAAAGAAATTTGAGTGCACATTATGTCATTTAAAATGCAGAGGCAATAGTGAGCGGCGTATTCACGAGAAAACGCATACAAATCGCCGTATGAATTATCAATGTGAAAAGTGTAAATTGTATTTTAGATTGGAGGACCAGCACCGCAGTCATTTGGAAGATAATAAGTGCAAAGGATATGCTTCAGAAAAGCCATTTCAATGTTCCAAATGTGAAAATGAATCATTCGTAAGCATTGAGCTCCTAAATCAGCA
The DNA here is from genome assembly GCA_947369275.1 of Nemotelus nigrinus. Lineage (NCBI taxonomy): Eukaryota > Metazoa > Arthropoda > Insecta > Diptera > Stratiomyidae > Nemotelus > Nemotelus nigrinus. The sequence continues at coordinate 63,292,470 of OX376375.1, forward strand.
CAAAGTCGAAATCCATCCGCCCCCGAAAAAAAATCACATATGCTTGATTTGCTCGAAAGCATTCAAGTGTAAGGCCTTGCTTAACAGCCATGTGAACTCTCACACTTGTTGGCCTTATACATGTCCAATGTGTTCGAAACGGTTTGCCTCCCCCGAATGTTTGAGTCGGCACAAGTTAACTCACAACTTCTTAAGCGCAGATACGAATAAAACACATTCTGATGAGGGAAAATATGAGTGCATGTTATGCAATAAAAAATGCAGAGGCAATAGTGAGCGGCGTATTCACGAGAAAACGCATACAAATCGCCGTATGAATTATCAATGTGAAAAGTGTAAATTGTATTTTAGATTGGAGGACCAGCGTCGCAGCCATTTGGAAGATAATAAATGCAAAGGATATGCTTCAGAAAAGCCATTTGAATGTTCCAAGTGTGAAAATGAATCATTCGTGAGCATAGAGCTCCTAAACCAGCACAAAGTCGAAGTTCATCCACCCCCGAGGAAAAATCATGCATGCTCAGTTTGTGCGAAAGCATTCAGGTGTAAATATGAGCTTCGCGTGCATATGAACATCCATACTGGTAGTCGGCCGTATGCGTGCACGGTATGTCCTAAAAAGTACAGTTCTCCCTTCACCTTACGCAGCCACAAGTTGTCGCACAGCTTATTCAAATGTACGCTCTGTGAAAGGTCTTACTTTTCAAAAATCGGTCTGAATAGTCACAAGTATTTTCATCGTGGCGAACGTCCTTTCAAATGCGAAATATGTCCCAAGTCGTATAGGAACCCACATACACTCAAAGCCCACATTAAAATGCATTTTGATGAAAGAAAATATGAGTGCACGTTGTGCAGTAAAAAATTCGCAAAAGATAGTGAGCGGCTTAGGCACGAGAAGACTCATACATATGACCATAAAAATTATCATGAATGTGAAAACTGTAAAAAGTGTTTTAGATCAGAGGACCAGTATCGTAGCCATATGAAAGGTAAAACGTGCATTAGATATGTTTCAGAAAAGCTATTCAAATGTTCCAAGTGTAAAAATGAATCATTCGTAAGCATCGAGCTCCTAAACCAGCACAAAATCGAAGTTCATCCACCCCCGAAGAAAAATCATGCATGCTCAGTTTGTGCGAAAGCATTCAGGTGTAAATATGAGCTTCGCGTGCATATGAACATCCATACTGGTAGTCGGCCGTATGCGTGCACGGTATGTCCTAAAAAGTACAGTTCTCCCTTCACCTTACGCAGCCACAAGTTGTCTCACGTAGGAGCGAAGAATCGTCCCAAGTACAAATGTACGCTGTGTGAAAAATTATGCAGGTCAAGGGGCCGACTGAGTAGTCACATGAATAAGCATCGAGGAGAACGTCCTTTCAAGTGCGAAACCTGTCTCAAGACGTTCATTAGCTCAGAGTCTCTCTATACACATAAAAAATTTCATTCTAGTGACAAGAAATATGAGTGCACGCTGTGCAATAAAAGATTCATTTATAACAGCTATCGGCGTGAGCACGAGATGAGCCATTCAAATCACCGTCTGCCTTACCAATGCGACGTCTGTAAAAAGTATTTTCAATTGGAAGATCAGTATCGCAGCCATTTGGCAGATAATAAATGTAACGGGAACTCGCAAGAGTCGCATGATAGAGAAAATGAGAAATCTGAAAAACAGATTCAAGCTGAAAATTAAATTGAAACGGAGAAACAGTATAAATATTTCGACTTCAACAAGAACATTGGATCTACAAATTTCGTGGCCGTAGCGAAAATACTGATTACTGCTAAGAAATAAAGCAAGAGATTTTAAATATTAGAATTTCGTAAAATGGATTGTTGTCATTTTTGGTGGAATTTTTTAGAAAGATGTTTTTTTTTCATCACGTAATATCATCTAGTGGTATAGAACCGTTATATAGTACGTTTGCATCGCACTTCCAAATTATGTTGATTTCGAGCTGACATCCAAATCAAGTGAGCCACTTGTACTGGCCGAAGTGATTTAGAGTTCATGGTTTATACTTTAATTTTAATAAAGAAAGAAAATTATGTTTATACTGAATAATATTTATGTTTTTACTTAATAATATTTATGTTTTTACTTAATAATATTAATAATTATACACTTGTATGTATAATTTCTTCGGTTGTTAGGTTGTAAGTTAGGTTGAAGTGGTTGCCGATCGACAGAGGCCTGCTGACAAACGCACAGGGCACAAAAGAGGCCCGCTGTGATGCCACAGTAATTTTTCTCTCTCTCTCCTAGTCCCTAAAGTCAGGAAACCATCTGCTTCCTTTTAAGAACCACAATATCCCCTTTAAATTGACCAGTAATGTTTGGTCAGATTTGCGAGAAAGGATGCACCAAGTGCCGCCACCCATCTCGTCAAAGCCGGGCGCTGGCACATGAGATGGAGGACGGATTCCTCCTTGTCCTCAGAGCCACAATTCGGACAGAAGTCGTTGAAACTTGCATCCAATCGCTGCGCATGCCGTCCTATGGGGCAGGGGCTCGTAAGAACGGCCACAGCACAACACAGCTAATAGCTGTCTGGTGCGATGCGCATCCATGGAGAAAGGACTGCCTTGCTATTACACAGGATGATTCATCTTCCCAGGACTTCCTAGCGTTCTCAAGTTATTATTGCCTAATAGCGAATTTGACCGATGTCATCGGTATTCCTATTGAGAAGGAGCATGAGACCTCCGGTAGCAAGGTACTAAGCCTAGCTAGTTCATCAATTGTACTGCCGAATGTCTCGACATCTCCCTAAAAGTTGCACTTCATTCAGCGACAATCATTGACATTGTACAAGGACCAGCAAGGAACTTAATAGCCGCTTGGCTATTTGTGAAAAAAACAATATTGGCTCCGATTATTCGATGACACAGAAGCCAGTCTATTACTTGCAAAAGAGCCGCAACTTCAGCCTAGAAGACACTACAATGTGGGCTATTCTGTGGCCCATTGTGTAGACGGGCGATGGCTTATAGTGGCCCACAGTTGCGAAGCATGGAAATGGCGATGGTCGAGGATGGCTTTCGGATCGGTTTTTTACACACATCAAAGCGCAACCGAAAAAATCATGACTGGCCTATCTAGTGGCCCAGTGTGTGGAGGCAACTTTTGATGGTGGCGATAATTGTGGCCATCATTATGATCATTGCAGTGGCCGATGATGATCCACAGTGAGGAGGCAGCAGAACAAGAAGTTTATTTGTAAGCGAAATTTGAATTTCTATTTCAGATCGCAACTTAGCAACTTCCTAGGTGTTTTTTACTTTTCAACTGCGGCGAAAAAATGCAAAATTATTATTCATTAGTGTTTTAAGGATCTACACTACCTATTTCTTTGTTTGTTGCATATATCTGTAAAATTTCATTCGGAACAGTAAGCTCGCTTCTCAGTTTTATCATAATCATTTTTGCATCCTTTAGTTTATTATGGTGAGGTCATCCTCGCTTGCCGAACGAACTGGCAGAAAGCAGACCTGGAGCATCAGCGAGTGTTGGAAGACCAGACTGCTGAGCCAGCTACTCCTGTAGGGGTCCCAGGACTGGATCGGCCACGGCAGAATAGGCGCGTGGCCGAGTCTAGTCGTGAAGACACACAAGAAACCCGGGTCAGGAAGGAGGTTCCAGCACCCGATTTAAGGAGGTGGGTGACGGTCACCCACAGAAAGAAGAAGATGAACGTCGCTAAACCGCCGGTGGTACCCACTGGCCCAGAAAAGGTGCAGAAAAAAGGGTTACCAAAGGGCGAAAACAAAGAAACAGTGGAAAAGAAAAAGAAGGGAAAGAATAGGCAGAGACAGCGGGGAAAGAAAATTGATGCTGTCATCGTCAAACCAGCTCCGGGAAAAACCTACGCGGAGTTCCTGGGGGCCATCCGTCAAAATGTTTCCCCAGTTGAAACTGGTACACAAGTACGACGCATAAGGAAAACTGCAGAAGGAGGGGTCCTTCTGGAAATTGCGCGGACGAATGATCGAACGAAATTGCAGAACTCGATCCAGGCTGCCGTAGATGGCCAGGGGGCGTGAAGCTTGTGACTCCTAAGAGTCAAGATCGAGCTTCTCGACCTCGATTGCCTCACAGTCAGCGAGGAGGTGACATCGACCATCAATCGACCATCGTTCGTCAAGGAGCCGGCGAGGTGAAAACCACACTATTCTCCCCTAGCACAAGGGAACAGAGGAGAGCTGTGGTGGAGCTGGATGCGGCACCAGCATCCAAAATCCTCAAGTCTGGTCAAGTCCGGGTGGGAACGATTAGCGCCCGAGTACGAAGGTGGGCTGAGGCATGGCCGTCAAATAGAAGGCCGGTCGCAAAAGCAGTTAACGTACCAAGATGGCGTGCTTAATGTACCTTTTTTCGACCAGTCGACGTACAATTCTCGACCAGTTCGACCAATAAAAGTACATTAGTACCTGTCAGATTGCAAGTCGCGACCGGCCTTCTATATGACGGCCATGGCTGAGGTGACACGCTGCTACCGGTGCCTAGGCTACGACCACACAAGACTTAGCTGCAAGGGCCCGGACCGGATCGCTGGAAATGTGGACAGGTTGTGGACAGCAGCAGACTGCTCTGCGCAGGCTCAGCGTATATTATGCACTGAGAGGCATGGCGCGAATTGTGCCAAGCATCTAATGGGATCGAGTGCATGTCGAGTTTTCAAAGACGCACTTGATACCAAGAAAAAGCAGAGAAGGATATGAGAATCCTTCAAGGCAACCTGCAGGGCTGTCGAGCTGTAGACTACCTCCTCACGCAGCTAGTCTGCTAGTATAGGGCTCAGATCGTACTGATCAGCGAGCCTTATAGGGGGAGGAATTCGTCCGTTTGCTACGGGGTACGCGGCGATTTGCATCGCTGACGGGCAGAGAGCCCGTATCGGCGGCCGCGGCTCAGCAAGTGGTCACGTGTGGGAGACATACGGAGAAATCACCTTTGTGAGCTGCTAGTTGTCCCCGAACAACTCAATGCAGGAATTCGGAAACGAGCTTAGCTCACTGGAGGACTCTCTCTCTCTCTCTGGCATCGCCGGCAACGTCATCGTAGGGGGTGAATTCAATGCAAGGGCGTTGGATTGGCACATGCCCACCGAAAATACTCACGGGCGGCGCATAGTCGAGATGGCATCGAGATTGGGTTTTATGGTGTTGAATACGGGTTCAACACCAACATTCAGAAGGCCCGGATTTGGCAAATCTATTCCCGATGTCACCATGGCATCGGAGAGACTTGCGGCACTCGTCAGCGACTGGAGGATGATGGAGGATTACACTGCGAGTGATCATAATTACATCACTTTCCAAATCGCTGAGGGCAGACAAAGACACCGCCGCTCTCCCTGTAAGTGGCTAGGCTGGAATGCCGCTAAACTCCACAGGGACGCGATGACCGCATCGCTCGTTTCGAGCTTGGAAGGGGAGCCTCTAGCATCTGGGACCGCAGTGACTCGTGCAGCAGCAGAGGCCGTTGCTGACAGAACAATTGGGTGGATTTGCAGGGCATGTGAGGCTTCATTGCCCAAACGTAAATCCTTTTGTAAGAGGCAAAACGTAACTGGTAGAACGATGAAATCGCCTAACTACGACGCATCGCTTTGGCGTACAGGCGCAGGGCACAGCGAGCCAGGAATAGGTCGGGAGTGGCTGAGCTATCTGCTGCTCACATTGCGGCAAAAAGAAAGCTAACCAAAGCCATCACGGTGAGCAAACGTGCCAAATGGCAGGCTCTTTGTGAGGAGGTCAACTCAGACCCCTAGGGAGATGGCTACAAATTGGTCACTCGTAGACTTGGCTGCATGCGGCCTAGCACTCTCATGTATGCGATATCCATGGAGCGTATCGTTGGTTCGCTGTTCCCGGTGCATCCTTCAAGCGCTGATAGTCTCATCATCGTTAACACAGACAGTGCAGTGTCCAGGATGGAGAACCGGAAGGCTCCGGGTCTTGATGGGGTACTGGTCGAGGCGCTTAAAGTCGTGGCGGAGAGCCAACTGAGTCTATTATTGGACTTGGATAATTCAATTTTAGTCGCGGGGGTCTTTCCGACGCGGTGGAAAGTAGTTCGACTGGTACTTGTAGACAAGGGAAAGGGTAAACTGGACAATCCATCAGCATACCGCCCACTGTGCATGCGGGACACTGCGAGGAAGCTTCTCGAGGGGTTGCTCAAGTCGCGGCTGCTGTCAGCAGTGAGATCTGCTGGTGAGCTCTCTTGCAGGCAGCACGGCTTCCGAAAAGGGCATTAAACAATCGATGCCATCTCAGAGGTTACGGGGGCTGTAGCAAGAGCGAAAGAGGCATGCCATCAAGCCAGGCCGGACGTCCTACTAGTAACTACTGGATGTACAAAACGCCTTCAACTCGGCGAGGTGGACTGACATCCTCCGGGCCCTTGAGCAGATGTTCCGTATCCCCGACTACTTGCTAGCCATGATGCGGGACTAACTGAGGGACCGCTGGTTGCTCTACGACACCGACGAAGGAGTCAAAAGGAGGCCTGTTACCTCAGGTGCGGCACAGGGGTCAATCTTAAGACCTGACCCCTGGAACATCATGTACGATGATCTGCTGCGCCTGGAAATGCCTGCGGATGTGCTTTTGGTAGGTTACGCTGATGACGTCGTAGCGGCAATCACTTCCAGATCTGCCGAATTCGCTCAATTCAGACTTAACTAAGTCATGAGGAGGGTGGATCGGTGGATGACCGAACACGGCCTCCAATTGGCAGTCTCTAAAACAGAGATTGTTATGCTGACGAAGCGGAGGAAACCAACTGTCATACCCATGACAGTTGGCTCCGTCGAGGTCCAGACCAGCAAGTCGGTCAGGTATCTGGAAGTGACCCTGGACACCAAGCTGACGTAATGGGATTATATCCGCAGGCATGTGACAGGGCTCTAGTAGTCGTCACTTCGCTGAGTAGGCTAATGGCCAACGTCGGTGAACCCAGTGAGACGCGACGGAGGCTGCTGATGGTAACAACCGATTCCATCTTGCTACAGGGAGCCGAAATCTGCGGAGGCGCTCCGAACTCAGAAGTTCTGGAAGCGCATTGCCAGTGTCCAGCGCAGGGGTTCCCTGCGTATCGCCTCTAGCTACCGCACAGTCTCAGAAGAGGCTGTGATGGTGATAGCGGGAGTAATCCCGATCGATATACTAACGCGAGAACGCAAAGAAGGGTACCTCTCTTGCTCAGAGTTGGAAAGAACTGGGGCTCTGACGCACGCGCGGAGGTTTACCCTCCAACTTTGGCAACAACGTTGGAGTGTAAGTGCTAAACGATGCTGGACGGAAGGCTAATTGGCAGACATCATTGGGCATTAGCTTAACCGGAGCCACGGAGAGGTAAACTTTTACCTTTGTCAATTCTTGACAGAGCACGGTAACTTCAGGAAATACCTGAACAGAATAGGTAAGGTGGTCACACTGTACTGCCGGTACTGTGTGACTGAACTCGATGATGCTCAGCACACATTCATTATGTGCAGTCGCTTCGTAAGTTTCAGGCGCACCATTGAGGCCATGATTGGCCTGGCAGCGCCTGAGACGATCGTGGATGCAATGCTGCGAAATGCGGAAAACTGGCGCGTAGTCTTAACATATGTTGAGAACGTGCTGCGCATAATGCGGGAGGAGTGTTGCCTTACCGACCCATGAACTGTGGTAGTGTCTGAAGTCCGTGGTTACCGATGGGTGAGTCAGCACGACCGGGTCGAAGCAGTGCTTCGGCAGGTCCCGACTCGGAACTTCGTGGGCTTGTAGATGATCCTTTTTTTTAGTGAGTCAAACCTCACATAGCCCGAGGTGATAGGTCAGCCGGGGATCTGGTTAGCAGATTTTTTTTTTGCCATCTACACTAGGGGAATAAAAAGTTTATTATGAATTGAAAGCGTGGATAAAATTGGACATAAAGAACTGAATGGACAAGAAGGTTCTTACATATAATAGATAATTCCTTCGATGTGCTGTGCCAACCTGAGGTTGGAACTCATAAGAAATAATAATTGCAATTTCAAGTAATAAATAAATATATATATATATATATATATATATATATATATATATATATATATATATATATATATATATATATATATATATATATATATACATATATATACAGGGTCTGTCCTTAAAGTAGTAGGACTGATTTTTTCCCGGGCAGAAGGACAGACTATAGTCGGTTTCTCCGCCTGGTATTGGTGGAGTGGGGTCTACGGAAAGGCTGAAAGCCAACGGCAGTCAGCTCCTAGCCATAGCAAAGTGTAGATCGCTCGTTTTCGTAACCTCTGCAAGTCCCCTCGTCACGCTGCGTGATGGCTTGTCTTTTTGAACAGCGCTACGCCATCAAATTTTGTGTTAAGCTCGGTAAAACTGGAAAAGAGACTCATGATATGATCAAGACGGCTTACAGTAATAACGCTATGAGTAGATCGAGTGTTTTTGAGTGGCACAAGCTGTTTCGGGAGGGGAGAGAGGAAGTTGAAGACGACGCACGTTCAGGACGACCTTCGAGCTCCAAAACTGATGAAAATGTAGCAAGAGTGAAGTGTTTGCTGGACAGTGACCGCAGATTAAGTGTTCGCATGATTGGGGATCAACTTGGCATTGCCAAAACCCAAGTGTACAAAATTGTAAGTGAAAAATTGCAAATGAGAAAGATCTGCGCTAAATTGGTGCCGCGAGTGCTAACAGACGAGCAAAAGGAAGTTCGCAAACGGATCTGCCAGGACCTTCTCGATGAAGTGAGTGAAAATCCAGACTTCCTAAACAATGTGGTTACGGGGGACGAGACGTGGTCATTTGAGTATGATCCTGAGACCAAACGTCAAAGTGCAGAATGGCACACACCTGCATCTCCACGCCACAAAAAGGCTCGCATGAGCAAGTCGAAGCAGAAAAGCATGCTCATTTGCTTTTTTGATTCAAAAGGAGTGATCCACAGAGAATTTGTGCCACAAGGACAAACTGTTAATGCAGTTTTTTACGTGGGGGTCCTTCAACGGCTGAGAAAACGCATCGTTCGCGTCCGTCCAGACATCGCCAATTCTTGGCGGCTCCATCACGACAATGCGCCGAGCCACACAGCCTTCCGCGTGGCAGCGTTCCTGGCCCAACACAAGATCGTAACCCTGCCTCAGCCACCCTACAGTCCCGACGTTGCCCCACCAGACTTTTTCCTCTTCCCCCGTCTCAAAACCACTCTGAAAGGACATCGTCACGGCTCGGTGGAAGCGTTACAACAGGCCGTAACGAGGGAACTCAACAGCATTCCGGCTACCGCTTTCCAGGAAGCGTATGAGAGCTGGAAATCCCGCTGGCAGCGATGTGTGAATGCAGAAGGGTCCTACTTTGAAGAATTTTAATCACATGTATCATTTTTCTAAATAAATATTTTGTAATCGACTCAGTCCTACTACTTTCAGGGCAGACCCTGTATATATATATATATATATATATATATATATATATATATATATATATATATATATATATATATATATATATATATATGTATATATATATATATATATATATATATATATATATATATATATATATATATATATATATATATATATATATATATGTATATGGATTTTGGGAAGTGATTTTAACACTAATTTTCTTTGAAATTTTGTAATTGCCTACTTTTAGAAACGAAGTACTCAAAAATATTTCATTTTCCAATACTGTATCGTAACTATTCTTCAAAAATCAATTTTCTTATCAGATTTTCATTCCCATATCCCATGCATTCATCAATGCATCCATCAATGCATCCTGAAAATTTCTCTCGTCTACCGACTCGGTTCCTAAACCGAGAGGTGGTCCACACCGCGGTGTGTGTCATCACAATTTTAAAGTAATGCATGTCTAAACCGACTCGGTTTTCATCTCAGGAAACACTTCAGTGGAACCGCCGTGTGTGTCATTGGCCTTAGACTGGGCATGAATCACGAGATTTCGATAGGCGATATCGCCTATCGTCAAATAAAAACGATAGCGATTATCGACTTAGGAATGTCGGCATCACAGCCTCAACGATATGATGTATCGAAATTTTTTTTTGAAATATAACTCCATGGTAGATTTTCGTGACATTTGACAGCATCTGATGAGTGGTAATGACATTTGAAAATTCGAATAGTGAGCCGCTAACAAGTGATAAGTTTGTCGGTAATTACAGAAGGAACAGAAGTAAGAAATAAAGATCTTAAAATATGTTGTGATTCAAATGTATTTTGTAGGTTCATTAAACGTTTTCGTGTAACGAAGGAAGCGTTTAAATATACAAAATTGACAACTGACACTTTTGTTTGTCAATTAACAGGAAATCCAATGAGAGTGTTTTCGTACTTTTCATGAATTTCTCCCACCACATGATTCAGGAAAATTCAGCGAAATTCAGTTAAAATTCAGTTACTGAATTTTACTGGATTTTCCTGAATCATTTGGTGGGGGAAATTCATGAAAAGAACGAAAACGCTCTCATTGCATTTCCTGACAATTGACAAACAAAAGTGTCAGTTTTCGGTTTTTCGGAGAACAATAGTGATTATAATGTCATCCTAAGCGGTGATAAATTACACAAAAATATTCGTTCTTCATGATAACATTACGCTGAAAACCAACCGTTTGACAGTTTTCAGTATTTTTCAGTAGCTCAGCTCCTACTGAAATTTACTGAAAGAGGCGAAATTTTCAGTTTTCAGTAAAACGGAGTACAAAAACGGCTTCATTGCAATTAATTGCAATTAATCGTAGTACGCGAACAGACCTATTAATTGCAATGAATCGTAGTTCGCGAACAAACCTATTATGTCACAAGCTGAAGATGGATATCGATGACATATCGATAGTCGTTTGACTATCGCCAGAGATTTCGATAGTCGCTGTCGTTTTTTGATTTTCGTGATCTCAAATCTCGGAAATTTCGACAGTCGATATCGCCTATCGTCGGTTGTGATTCATGCCCTGTATTTCTCCGCTCAGGGAAAGACCTATGCATATCTGCACACTGCAAATTCAATGGAAAGCAATCAAAATTGACAGTAAGCTGTGGTTTGTTGTTCTCCTCGAATTATTTTTAATTTGTGGGATTTGTAAAGATGATGAGTATTTTGGTTGATTTACCCATAAAGGAGGAAGTTGAAATCAGCGAAACACAGTTGCAAGAACGCCTTGAACAATGTGTTAAACCCGAAAAGCAGGTCGAAAATATCAATGGACAATGTCACAAGGTAGAGGCAGCACCTTTTCGTGTTTATTATTGCCGTGTTCCATTTTTACTAATTAGTACTTGCAAGTACTTGGGAGTAGAGCACAAAAGGAACGCCATCTTCGTTCATACGAGCAGATTCTAACCTGTCAAATTGTATGCAGTTTTCAAATGTAAAACAGTTGAAAATAAAGGGAGAAAATAACGAGTATAAACTACCACAACCGATAAAGAATATAAAAGCGACTAGCAGAAAATTACCTCTTTTAACTTTCTACACATTATGAGGGCTATTTCTAATTTCCTAGTTACCAAAACATTCAACATAACCATGATAAAACGAAAACCACCTATTGACAACTAAATAGCCACCTCACGGCAAAAAAAGTTGTAACTACTCATGAACTACTGGAGAACGAGAGCGCGAGTAGTTGGAAGTAGCCAGAAGTACTTGCGAGTACTAAATAGTAATAATGGAACACGGGCAATATAATTTCTAAACAAATCACGTTCCAGAAGGAACATAATCAAACTGAATTAAACGACTGTGACACGATTAGCGAGGAATTCTACAAGTGGAATTTGTGTCCGAAAAATTATGCCAGATCAATCAGGCCGCCCCGAAAAAAGAATCACATATGCTCAGTTTGTGCGAAAACATACAGGTATCGGTGCGAGCTAAAAGCACATATTGAGCTCAAGCACAAATTGAGTTCTGACGAAAAAGGGAATAAGGAGAGCCATAAGGTTACTAGAGTGTCTTTACATGTTGAGTATGTAATTTCTAAATAAGATACATTCCAGAAGGATGATAATCAAACTGAATTAAACGATTGTGAAACGATTAAGTGCAATTTCAGTCCGAAAAATATTGCCGACTCAGCTGCAGCATATGCCGATGCCACGCCGAGCCCAAAAAAGAATCAAATATGCCCAGTTTGTGCAAAGACATACAAGTACCGGTGTGAGCTGAAAGCGCATATGAAGTGCAAGCATAATTTGAGTTTTGGTGAAGAAGTTCCCAGGCACAAATGCACGCTATGTGAAAAGTCATATATATCAAGAATCAAACTGTTTACTCACATGAAATATTAGGCGCGTTTTTTTGCTCCTCTATCCAGCGGAGAGTAGAGTAGACGCATTGAAAACAACAACACTCCTACACCAGTGAATTCACTAGTACAGAAATTCTATGCGTCATTTGTAGTTCACGTGTTGAAGTGTAGAATGTGCTGATAGAAAAAAGAAAAGCTCATGAGAAGTTGTATTTTTTTCTGTGAGGTGGCTTTCGGTTTTCATGGTTATGTTGAATGTTTTGGTAGTTAAGAAATTAGAAAAGGCCCTCATAATGTATAGAAAGTTAAAAGAATTAATTTTCTGTTAGTTTTTTTTTCTATTTTCTATCGATTGTGGTAGTGTATACTCGTTATTTTCTCCCTTTTTTTCAGCTGTTTTGTGGGACCACAGCGAATATAGCAACCTATGTCAGTCTTAGCGAAAGCACTGCTGTTTTATACTAGATCGTTGTTTGTTGCGGCATAGTTGTACTCTGCACTGCACCGGAGCAAAAAAACGCACCTATTATTGTAGTAAAGAAACGAAGACTCTTCCCGGATACAAATGCACGCTATGTGAAGAGTCGTGCAAATCAAGAACAAATCTGGATATTCACATGAATTTTCATCGAGGCGAATTGCCTTTCAAGTGCGAAATCTGCACTAAGTCGTTTAAGAGCATTTGTATACTCTGGTCACACAAGAAAACGCATTCTGATGAGAGGAAATATGCATGTAGGCTGTGCGATAAAAAATGGAAATGTAAGAATGGTTGGCGTAAGCATGAGAGGACGCATTCAAACCAGCGTATGCAACATCAATGCGACATCTGTAAAAACTACTTTGAAAATGAGCATCAACTACGCAGCCATTCGGAAGGTAATAAGTGCAAAGAACTTGCTTTCGAAGAGATATTTCAATTTTCCAAGTGTGACAATGAGCGTTTTTACAGCGATTCCCAATTCGGGATTGGGAATATACCGTAATTCGTGAGCTTTAGCCCGATTTCCATGTATGTGTGCGCAGACTGTGTACGTGCACGGAAGCTCTTCAGGAGCTTGATTTGCGAATACCGGTTTTGTACGAAGCGTTCATATGTATGTGTGCCGGATCAAATTATATGGCTACACGAAGATCGGATTAAAACCGGTTTGAAATCCCGATCTCGTGTAACCATAGAAATTTGAGCGGCGATCTGGTTTACAAACACATAGATTGTGATTTGTTTTCAATAGGGCGTGTCCAAAAGGGAAATTTCTAATATCGTGGCTTCTAGCGGCCGCTGTTCACTTCGTCGAACAGTTTGGTGGCCATCCACCAAACGGCATGCATCGGAATGCAATATCATTCCGAAAATGCATCTGAGCGGAATGCCACGTGCGCTGTATCTAATTAAAAACTACTGTGCATATGAACTACTATAAAGACTGATATTCAAAGGAAAATAGAGAAAATAAGTAGATTTAGAACGCATATTGCAGCAAACGCAACCTTTATTACGATCAGCCTATTTAGAAGGCAATGCACCACTTTCCAGGATTAACTCTCGTAGGAGTCAAGGTCTTAATCCTTCGCAATAACACGCCTAAAACGCCTACTACTTATTTTAATTTTAGAATGTATAGCATATGAAATTTCGTTAGAAGTATCAAGCAGTGCAATTGTGATGAAAATGCAAAATATTGATAACGCGTTGCTAACTTTGCTCAACAATTTATGCTGTAAATTACGTTTTTACTAGATGAGTCCATCGAAAGCTAAAGAGATATAAATCGTTTTGGGTTGTCCGCTATGACCGAAATTCCCAATTGTAACTGTTTTTTTTTTGTAAGAGGTTTATAATATGAAAGTTTGATGGTAGCATTGTTGGTAGAAAAATGGCTCATCATAAAAGTAATCTGATGAACGAGACATATCCTATGAGATTGGGGAATTTCTTAATATTTATTTGACTACGAAAATCAGTGAATCAATTAACTGTTTTACATTTTGCAAAAAAAACAGCAGGGTTAATGGTGTGAAAGATGTTTGTATACGTACGCGCTGCAACGATTGGCTTGCATACACATCACTAAAATCCACTCAAACTCATATATAATACACATCAATGTGTCCCGTAAGTCTACGAAATGTCTGGTGGAAGCACAAAATATTATTATATTTTTTTATGTCTGATCAAAACAGAACTGTTAAGACATAACTTTGATACATTTATTTCCAAAATGGCACCAACTTAGCTTTGGTGTGACAATTTAATCAAATTCACAAATATTCAACGTTCAAATAAATTAAACGTTATCTATAATGGAATAACCGCAATGCTTTCTCTATTACAATTCAATTTGTAGACAAAATCTATCATAAATCTGAGAGATATTATTTTGTGTGATTGCTTCGTGGCAACTTGAAGTTCGAACGAAATCCAGAGCCTCGACTTTTTTTCGTTGCCCGCTTCACGTGAAATGCCCCTTATTTTAAATTATTAATTTAAAATGTGCTGTCTTGGTTCTTCTAAATATATTTTCTCTCATAAATATAATTAGAAATTAAATCAAACACTCGCTCTGCCCTGATTCCCATAAACTTTCTTTCAAAATGCTGCTTAATTTTGCGTCAGTAATACTCGAAAATTACATACTCTACTGCAGGAGTGGGCAAACGGTATGATCGACATTATACTGGTATGATCGACATTAATTTTTTTAATTTATGCGCGATCAACTTCGAAAAATCGGTTAAATTAAAAACAAACAAAAATTAAATTAAGGTGTTTATTGATATTAATATATTAAATACATTGTATTACTACTTTGTGCAATGTACTTTATTAATAAATATTTTGAATTAATTTTTGATGTATATGAGTGACTCTCCATTTCATCAAAAAGTATTGTAGAGTTAGGCTTGTAAGCACTGAAGCACAATGCTAGATTTGATGAAATACCCGCGTTATCGAATTCTCTAAAAGGAAATGAAATAAATTCAAAAATCGGTTGAAGGTTATTGAGATTTGCAAATCGTCTCTCGAATTCTTGTTTAAAATTTTCCAGTTCAGGACAAAACATTTCAATATTACATGCACCTGTAGGTTAGGTTAGGTTGTACCAGTTGGCACAAGGCCACACATGGACCTATTGGTACATATTGCTACGAGATAAATGCGGCAGGAGAAAAAAAATCAGTCCAAGCAGCCATCGAAGGCCCCGGACTCTTTCGCGAACTGAAGAATGTCTTTTAGCTTTCAGCTAGATTCACTAGTAAGTTTAATATGTTTTTCAAAATATGGAAAATATTAAAAAATTTTGCCTATTTAATTGTGAAGCAAAAGGTTTCAATTTTACTTAAAAACATTTACCGAACTCAACAAGTCAACAATATTTTCCATTTCCTTGTAATTGTAAATTTAGCAAGCTGTAACGGCCCATAAAATCTGTAAGAAATGCTAATATCTTTACCCATACTGGATCTTCCAATTGTTCATGTTTTTTTCCCAATGTGTCCAAAAATGCAATAATTTCAGGCAAAAGATTTAAAAATCTTTGCAAAAATTTTCCTGTGCTAAGCCATCTAAAGTTTAGTACTGTTTTCGATCTCACGTTAAATTTTCATGCAAATTTTGACGTGAAATATATTTCGGCGAAAATTTAGCTTGAAAATAACAAGAGTTGTACTCACTTTTAAGCGTGAAAAATTGCTTGTAACATGCTTTCGCTTTGAAAATGCAAATAGCTTTGGCACATGTCTCCAATCATTTCACGCTAATTTAGTAGGTGCAGTTCATTTTTTAGGCTAGTACTGAGTTAATCGTGAAGCTAAATTTTGACATGTCTCCATTATCTGCTCATTCTTTCGAGCGAAAATTTTGAAAATGCAGAAAAGCGGGGACACTTATCATTTCTGACGGATAAGATGTCAAGAATTTTAATTTTTGAACGATTTTATTATTGAAAAGACATTTACACAATTCAATTTTAAAAATTCAAACACCAAATGTCACTATTTAGCTCGAAAGAATGAACTACACAAACTACATTGGCGTGAAAAGATTGTTATTTTATTTTATCTAAAATTGAGATTAACTTTTGTTACGCTGTGTGTGACAATTTACTATCTCGGTAGCAGGGAGACGAATGCAAATGCAGGCAAGGTGTATAGAACACAGAGATTTAAGGAAATGAAACAACCGTATACGTATACGAGATTTAGTGAAGCAGTTTTACTAAAATGATATAAATCTATAAATTGCACAAATCGATCTCGGATTTTCCCGTTGGCTTCTCCGCCACCAAGGCTCTGCGAGCTTTTGTGTGAACTGAAACTGCGTGGACTGTCCGATTGGATCTACCAAGGCCCATTCCAAAATGTACTGAATAAATCGTAAAGTAAATTTTTAGTTCACATTTTAAATTAAGCTACTAAATTATTAAAAATGTCTGTGATCGACTGTCGAACTGTTTGCGATCGACCGTTTTCCCACCCCTGCTCTACTGCATCATTCTGTTAAATTTCAAATACTTATCTTTTGTAGAAGTATGCTAAAATCAATATTCAAAAATGAGTTGTTCTTGATCTCCTGTTCTTGATCTCCTGCTAAAATTGTGTGCTGTATGGCTATACAGCTAACTTAAAAAAAAAGAAAATATTTGTTTATTTGCAGTACAAATCAAAACACAAATCATCGAATATCTCGAAAGTGCTAAAATGCGCTTAGAACATGAATGCGATTCACGGCCGCGGTGCCGCCAAATGCCTAAACCACATAACCATCATCTCAAATGGTTCATCTAACGTTGATGCATGAAGTGGCGACGTCCTATTCACCAGACACGCACCAACTAACTGAACAGCACTCGCCAGAAGCATCAATAAAACAAATTTCCCTGTTTCCACGCGCTTCAACGAAGTAAACGGTGAATTTCAGAAGCCGCCACATTGGAATTCCCTTACATGAATATGCTTCTATGAAGTGAACTGCACTCGCCAGAAGCCGACATATTAGAAGTGTGCCCGTTTGTACACGCTCCTGCGAAATGAACAGCGTTTTTCAGAAGTCGCCATGTAAAGAATTTCCCTGTATGGAAACGCCCTTACGAAATGCGTTGAGCTTCTCAGTCGGCATAAAGCTGCAAGCCATCCGCTTCGACAAAATAATAATGCCGGTCCGGTTTGACCGAAATCACGCAGCTCGAGGCCCATTCTTGAAGACCATACGGATTCTCACACAGGCAGTCGACCCTATGCATGCACAATGTGTCCGAAAAGATTCAAGAGTGCCAGTTACTTACGCAGGCACAAGTTGAATGGTTCAACCATGGCCTTCATATAAAAGGCCTATCGCAAAAGCAATTAACCTACAAGATGGCGGACCTAAGCTACTTTTCCCAACCAGTCCGCACAGTGATGTTTATTTATGGTTATAAAGAAATTCACGAGATCCACCTACAGGAGATATGAGGAAACTCATATGTCATGTTAATCAATGTTTTTTTGGGATCTTTCACAAGCAATTTAGATATAAAAAGTCTTTAACATCAGACCTCAATTCATCAGGACACTTATCCGAAATATCGTTTGTATAGAAGAATTTGCAGATTATGAAAATTTGATGATTTTTAAAGTGGAATAAATCCTACCCACCACAAACGGCAATTGTTTACAATTCACATTGCCGAGAGTAGGTGGCAGGTATTCCAAATTGCAAAGTTCTCGCGTATACAGCACAATCAACACATCACTTTCACGACACTTATCCGAAATATCTTTTACACGACAAAAACTTCGAAACCAGTCTCCGGATAGTAGGAAAATAGACTCTATTCCCTGATTCAACCGAGTATAACCATTCACATTACTAATTGTCAGAGAAATGTCAAACAATTGTCATTGTGCAATTCCCAATAAATCTTAATAACGAGAGGACTACACCATTTTAAAAAGTAGCTTAATACCTGTCAGATTGCAAGTCGCGATAGGCCTTTTATATGAAGGCCATGGTTCAACATACAAATGTACGCTCTGTGAAAAGCGGTACAGATTAAGAAACTTGCTGAATGCTCACATGAATTTCCATCGTGGTGAACGTCCTTTTAAATGTGAAACTTGTACCAAGTCTTTTAGGAGCAACATTGGACCGCGGTCGCACATGATAACGCATTCCGATGAGAGGAAATATGCATGCACGCTGTGCAATAAAACATTCAAATGTAAGACATATTTGCGTGGGCACGAAAAGACGCACTCAAACCAACGTATGTATCATCAATGCGAAAACTGTAAGAATTACTTTGAATATAAGTATCAGTTCCACAACCATTTAAAAAATAATAAGTGCGAAGGTAATTCGCAAGAGTTTCACGATAATCGCGAAAATGAGAAATGTGAAAAACAGATTCAATCCCAAAATGAAATCGAAAACATTAAAGCTGATGGAAAGTCACAGAAGGATGATACATTGGAGACGAAGTATGAATGTGACGAATGTAGCAAGAAGTTTGTTTGTAAACGAAATTTAGATTTTCATTTGAGATCACATTCAACACTTCCATCGACGTAGAGACGATACCGAATATGTTTAGGAAATTAAGCAAGGTATTATAATTAAAATATTAGAATTTTGTAAAATTGATTTTTTTTTGTCTGTGCGACTTAAGTAAATTGAGCCTATGAGCAACCTACTCAAGAAAACAAATTACAGTAGATCGTCGTCGTCGTAGCACTACAGCCCCTCTCGGGCCTTGGCTTCTCGCAGGTGACGCCTCCAATTGTCCCGGTCCAATGACCGCGTCCTCCAATTTCGAAAACCGAGCAGCTTTGCGCAGTCTTCATCGACAGAGTCAGACCAGCGTTTTCTGGGTTTTCCCACTGGTCTTCGATGCTCGTCCATTCGTTGCACGTGACCAGCCCATTGCAGCTTCCGCAGTTTGACTATTGTAGCAACCTCTGGCTCGTCAAAAACCTCGTACAACTCGTGGTTGTATCTTATCCGCCATTGGCCGCACTCTTGTTTAGCTCCAATTATGCGCCTGAGGACGCGTCTTTTGAAGGCGTTCAACATATTCGCGGATGCTTGGGAAAGGGTCCAAGTTTCACATCCGTAGCACAACACAGGTCTGATTATTGATTTTTAGACTTGGAGCTTCGTTTTCCTATGTATGCAGCTGGTCTTCAGTAGGGCCAGAACGGAGTAGAAAGTTTTATTAGCGAGCTGTATTCTCCGTTTAATTTCATCAGTCGAAAGATAATCTTATTAAAATTAAAAAATAAGTATCTCAATATCGACGATGGGCGCCATTAGGCTAGGTTATAGAAGAACGTTGCCGTTTACGCGGCTTATATTAGGCATCCAGCTTGGGCCCATTTGTTACCCTTCGCTAAACTGAATCAGCTGACCCAACATAGCGGTATTAACCAAGCCATCTCTACTAATCAGTGACGGCTCGTCAGGGGCGGCAAGGTCGGCCCGGCCGTACCAAGAAAATTATCATAAGTACGAAATTATTATGAAAAATAAGAAGAATGAATAATTGATTTTAAGCCCTTAGCTACTACATATAGCTTCCTCTTAACTATATTTACCTCATTCAATCTTTAGTTTGCCATAAGCCGCGTATACAGTACTGGACTACAACAGATATAAGATCGAAGCAGTAGTATGTAAACGGATAAATACCCCGTTTGCGTTGGAGTGTTTTGATCTCAATCACATTTAAATCCTAGTTGATATACGCGGCTATGGAAAGCAAATCATCAATAAAATGTATCGTTCATACGACGGCCGGTCAACAGTCCTAATCTAAATCATTTCATTCAAGCATATCTACATACATGTGAATACACCGCATCATCCACCCAGCGAAACGGCGGCTGCATCATACCCAGCGAACATGTCTAGCAAGTGCAAGCGACAACCGGGCGAAGCGACGGCTGAAATCGCGGCCGAAGAAAATTGGCCGTATCCAAGCACAGTCTAGGGCACTCAAAACTTTTCCGATAGCCTCCATTCGAGACTTCGTTTCCATACCAGCTATTTATTTGGGTGTTTCGTATAGAATTTTACACCCCGCGCATGGATGAAACAATGCAAGAGACTCGGCGGCCAGCCGCATTCAGGTGGAAAATAAAAAAACTAAGCAAAATGTAAGAAAAAATGGCTAGGGAATACATTTTTTTTAATCGGATCGTACTGGGATGAAAGTCAAGTACGTTTTTACTCATAGTATAAAGTATTTCTTTTGATAGTAGAACGGTGGTGGTCTTATGTGCTATATAAGTGATTTAATTGGTTCTGTATTTTGTTTAAAAGAGTGTAGTTTTCGTAGCTATTTTTAGGTAAATAGTAAGTTTGAATTGCTAGATAAAAATTTGAATTAAAATAACTTTGAATATATTTAAAATTGAGACGTGTGCAATGGAGATGGGTACGGAAAGTATTAGAGAATGTGTGAGTAGAAAGAGTGATTTAATAAATCATCTTAGCAAATAAGTTTAATCGCATGTTACATCAAGATAAACATTTTCTTAAAACTTTACGCATTCCACGGCCGAAAATGGGAAATTTAGTCTAAAAAAAGCTGAAAATCGCAGGATATTAGCCGCCTTCTAAATAAGAATCCAACAACTAGGGAAATGTAATTAGCTAAATTCGCTTCAAACTTAGATTCTGATTTTAATAGATTTATTGACACAACGGTTTTTACAGGATTTTCAAAGACGATTTCAATGAATTGATTGACGCAATAATTAAAATATTAAGTAATAAAATAAGCAGTCAAACTAACAGTGCAAATTGCTTTTGTTGGAAAGTGGATGAAACTACTGATATTAGTTGTTTTTCTCAACTGTCCGTTATATTCCAATTTGACTGTAAGGACGAAATAACCGAACGGGTATTCCTTTTCTTGAATATCAGTAATAGTCGCCGTGCAAATTACATTTTGAATATTTGGATTGAACAATTGGGGCAATTCAATATTGATGAAAAAAATTGATTGGTCAGACTTTAGACGGAGCCCTGATTATGGCTGGTGAAATAAGCGAATCGCAATCCAAAATTAAATCGATTGCTCATCAAGAATTGTTTATACATTGTTGTGCACGCAAGATGAATTAAGTGCTTCAAGATTAATGATTTGTGCACGTATTATTTATTTTAATTTTTTTATAAAAGGTATATTTCTAATCGATATACTTAAGTAATAGTTATGAGTAACAATACCCTATTTTGTACAATTCCTTCTATCTCTTCAACCATCTCTTTGACCATAGTTCGTACTTGGCATGATTTTTCTACTGCTCTTTATTGTTTTCATTTTTACCAATCATACCAATACCCACTTGTCCTTTCCTTTCTTAGCGAGAGTGCTGTAGACCTCCTCGTGGTTCTTGCTGGACGATTTAATTTTTTTTTAAGATAAGATATTTATTGTTCGTACAGAAATTTCTTAACACCAAACGACAAAAACTTAAGTTGACAAATTAGAACTTTCTTTTCGGCCGACCCAAATATTTATGTCACGAGCCGTCACTGCTACTAATACTTGAAAGTTGTCTTCATGTGCTTATTACTAAAGACCGAACACTCGCAGAGAGAATGCTTGATGGTATCCTCTTCAATCTCACTTGCATAAATTGCTGACTGTTAGTCCTACTTTATTCACATGCGACGCAGTAAGGCAGTGCGCTGTGACTAGGGAATCCAATCCCGGGATCCCGTATCCCGTATCCCAAAATTCCGGCCAATTTCTGGTCCCGAAAATCCCGGGATTGATAGTTTCTAATCTTGGGATTTTCGGGACCAGAAATTGGCCGGGATTCAAACATAATCGGCAATCAAATTACGGCAAGACTCGAAAAGTGCAATTAAAATCCATA
Source organism: Nemotelus nigrinus (assembly GCA_947369275.1). NCBI lineage: Eukaryota > Metazoa > Arthropoda > Insecta > Diptera > Stratiomyidae > Nemotelus > Nemotelus nigrinus. The sequence continues at coordinate 63,314,640 of OX376375.1, forward strand.
TTTACAAGAAAGGAATTAGCATGCAGACTCACATCAAAATGCGTAAAGAATAGAGCAAAACAAACCGATGCAGCAGTTAACAAAAGAATACAAAGGGGTTTGTAAATAAATAAGTATGGACTGTTTCGCATTTAGTGTATTCGTTACTTCGAATGATTTGAGGTAATTAATACTAGCGAATGCGTACACAGATTTACCAAAATCCTCAATAACAATCAAAAATAAGGTTGAGGGCTTTCCAAGCAGGGTAAAGGCAATAATAAAAAGTGAGATAAGACAGGCTAGAATCTCAGATAAACGGTTCAGTTTGGCGTTTGATGAGTGGACGACGACTACAAATAGGCGCTATATAAATAGTAACATCCACTCAGTAAATTCTTACTGGAGCTTGCTGCGAGTAAGGATGTCAATGATGGGCCAACCGTGATGCGAAAAGTAGGCAGACTAGTTGATACAGAGTGGCATATTTGTTTGGTGAATAACATTCACTTGGCAGTTTGCGATGTTCTCTATAATATGAGGTCCATTCCAGATTAAAGAGCTGATAGCCTAGACGACGACCACGAAGATTTGGACAGTCCTGAACCAGCTTTCTACATCGAACGCGGTCGGCTGAAAAATAATAACGATCTTCAAAACTTTGTCAAATCCGAGCAAGACAAAGAGCTGTCTCTTTTACTGGATTGCGAAACAAGGTGGAATACTTTCTTGACAATGCTCGAACGGTTTTCCATTCTGAAAAATAGTATACAGAAGGCATTAATAGACCTGCAATATCCAGATCTATTAGAAGCAACTAAGCTTGATTCGATTCAGAAAATTATTGAATTTTCACTCCCTGTAAAGTTGACTATGGAGGCCTTAAGTTGCAGAGATACAAATTTATGCACTGTTGAGTGAGGAAAAAAACGGTCCATTCTTGCCAACGCTATGAATAAAAGAATGACAGTGTACCGAGGTATCTGGTTTGCTAAGCTATCTCCAGAATCCTCATTGTGCCAGCGAAAATTAACCAAGTGAAATAGAATCTATATTTTTGAAACCAAGCAACACAATTATTAAAAAAAATTACTTCAATAATCCATATGCTGAACCCTTTGCTTGGTAGCCAAAGAAATGAGGAGAACCCAGTAGGTACCCACAATTAATCAGGACAAGGTAGTCGTCAATTTACGCTACAAGAAGAGTTGCAAAAGTATGAAAATATTTAATCGTGAAATGTCGCAAGAAACTGATCTAATTAAAACCATAGCAAAAGAAATTAATCTTTTCGAAAGTGGTGGCACTCGTGGACATAATTTGCAGCAGGCGTACCAAAATTTATTGACCGTCCCACCAACAAGTATCGAGTCAGAACGAGTTTTTTCCGCAGCGTCTAACATTGGGAATAAATTCAGAAGCAGGCTTGGAGATGATACTTTGGAAGGTTTGCTATTACTTCAATGTTACTTTTGTACCTCGGTCGATCGCTGACGCCACAAACAAACTTGATGCCGCCATATGGGCCAAACTAAAGTCCGAATGAGAAAACAGGCTGGACTGCAGGGTGGCCAGGACATTATGGCCATCACCTGATCCAAGCAAAAGCAGGAAACTGCTCAAACTCAGCGGAAACTGCTTGAGAGCCACGGTCGGCTTGCTCACAGGGCACTGCCTTACCGCATCTCATGCGAAGAGAATGGGACTGACATCCAGCAGTTAATGCAAGAGGTGCGAGATGGAAGAGGACACCATCGAGCATACTCTCTGCGATTGTCCGGCCCTAAATAATAAACGCCTCAAAATTTTTGGTGCATACCACTTTCAAGGGTTAGCAGAGGTGGCCGGTACCGTCACGCTGAGTCAGCTGATCCAGTTTGGCGAAGCGGTCACTTGGCAGCTTTAAAAAGCCAGCGGAGGGTGGCAAATGGGCCCAAACTGGTGGCCTAATGCAAGCCGCGTTTCCCGGCAGCCCTCTTTACTAACCTAGCCTAACCTAACCTACTTCCGAAAAAATCAATGAGCTTTGGCGGAACTCTTTGTATGTTTCTTTATTATGTGTCTCAATTTTAGAAGTTGTGATTTGTTGCTGTAATTTGTAATAGTTGTAATTTGAAATATTTGCCTTCATACTGCCAACGTCTAGAACAATTAAAATTCTTGTTTTTTTTTTCCAATTATATAAATTAGTAATTATGCAGTAACATATTTTTCATACAGTTTTGAACTTACTTATTGTTGTAGTTTTGAAATGATGGCACGTAAAATAATCTGTTTATTAAAAACTTGCCTTATTTGTGTTTTTTGTTGAATATCCAATCCCGGGATTTTCGGTTTTCTATTTCCGTAATCCCGGGATTGAAAAACTGTTCCGGGATTGGAATCCCTAGCTGTGACCTAGCCAACAGTCGCTCTCAAGCAGTTTCTGCTGAGCTTAAACAGTTTCCTACTCTTCTTGAATCGAGTGAAGCTCATTATATCTTGGCTACCTTACAGTACGTTCTGTTTTCTCATTCAGACTTTAGTTTATCCTGGATCACCACATCTAGTTCGCTTGTTTGTCGTGTGAGCAAGTGATCGTGGTACAGTAATACACGTGCTGTTTCTAGCCCCTGAACTAATAAAAAGTCCTCGTCAACTCGTCGAATTTTTCGTTGCCTATAACACCACTATGCCATGGCACTCACAGCATCCGGATAGAAACATGCTTTGCCTTTTCGCTGACAGCCACTCGCACACGCCAACAACTCTCGAAGGGCATCTGTAAGATGCAAGTGTGACAATAGCTACCCTGCTGTTGCCACAAATCGTTGTTGATTTAATTGATTTTCCGTTAATGGATTGAACTTGTATTCGTATGGCATATATTTTAGACTGAAAAACGGTAGCTTAGTCTGACAATCGAAATCACAGGTGAAAGTTCAGATTAGTTGAAACGCCCGGGCCGACTCTTGTCTCCGTTTTTGACCGGTCCATATAAATCCAGGCGTTTTGACCCAGACAATTTGTATTATGAGTGAGAATTGTATTGTTAATCACTGCAATATTCTGCATTTAGTAAATTATATTGTCACTAAGATTAATTTGAATGATTTTTTTTTTGAGAAAATGCACTTGATATTATCTTCTTGCGTTGAGTGGCTTTAGTTTTTTTTCAATGCTGTATAAACTTCTTTTTCGATATCCTATTGCTTCTGTCAATATTTTTTTTCGTTTGGTTCCCTTTTCCAAGGAACATGGACGGCTATTTCCATAAGAGATAAGCCATCGGATTCGAATTAGTTTTGTACATGATACAATGAGAACAAGGTAGTCTATTCCGACTACCAAAATGCGTTCGTTCTGCGCTGGTGACAACTGTGAGTGATTTGCCTTTAAGCCAATGTAAAATTGGGCAACTTCAAGGATGGCGTTTGGGGTGTTAATGGAGGGATATTTTGATTTTGATGATGGGGTTTGAATGGTTGGTATGTGCTTGTAAATGTCCTAGAAAATCTAAAGGAAAAAGCTATTGTACAAAGCACAATGATGGAAAACTCAATAGCTTATTTTTCGAAAGAAAATGTTGAATGCACTCACTTAAACGAATCATTTAGAGTGTTTTTATGGGTTCGATGCTAATTGTATGTACGTGCGACGTTGGGTTGCAGATTCATGTAGCTCGATAGATGCAAATGTGCATAAATGGAAATGTGCATTGAAAAATTATGATGTACTTGATAGATAATAGTTATGTTAATTGCGGTTTTCGGTCAGGTGCGTTTTACAAATATCGGAACAGTTTGGAACAATGTTGGTATTTTGTTATTAGCATCGCACATTCGGGAAATGCTTCATTGAAAAAATTAAAAAAGTTGATGTTAAGATGGGGATTCTTTCATCCCGGTAGGGTATTAGATGTAAATATGGATTGAGAAATAATGCTTCAGTGAGATATACATATATGTATGTGCGTATGCATATAAGACAATGCCACTGAGCTAATTGAGGATATAAGGTTGTTTAATTATGCGCAAAGTACATACATATGATTTAATTTTTGATTAATGATTCTGTTGATTGACGTTATTTGTGAGGTGCATTTTGAAGATATCGATACGGTTAGCAAATAGATTTGTATTGTGTTATTAACACTGCACAATATGGAAGTACTTTATTGGCACATAAATAAGGATTTTAATGGCCACCGAAAGGTAATTGTTGTGAGCGAAAAAATAATAAACTTGATGTTAAGAAGGGGATTTATGCAACCGGAGCGGGTAATACATGTACATATGCATTTGTAAATTATGCTTGAGCGAGATATATGTGCATGTGCATATGCATATAAGAAAATGACGATGAGCGAATTCAAAAGTTAAAGTTTTTGAATTATGTGCAAAGTGTATACAAAACATTTAATTGATGCATAACAATTATGTTGATTTAGGTTGTTGGAGTGGTAATGTAAACGTGGACATATATTCCTCTGACTGTTGCCAAACAAATCAAATGTTATAAATCTATATTATTCACAACATAAATTTCTGCGCCAATGATCCAATTTCCCTCGGTGGCCATTCAAATGATTATTTATATGTCAATAAAGCATTTCCATAATGTGCGGTATTAATAACACAATTCAAATATATTTTCAAACTGTACCGATATCTTCAAAATCCACCTCACCAACAACCTAAATCAACATAATTGTTATGCATCAATTAAATCATATGTATACACTTAGCACATAATTCAAAAACTTTAACTTTTGAATTCGCTCATCGTCATTTTCTTATATGCATATGCACATGCACATATATCTCGCTCAAGCATAATTTACAAATGCATATGTACATGTATTACCCGCTCCGGTTGCATAAATCCCCTTCTTAAGGGGGGAGATACATGTAACTGCTAAAACAAAAACGATTTTTTTTTATTGCATCAAAGTGTTCGAAATACTCTTAAAATGTACCAAAGAAAGTTTTGAAGCGATATTCGTATTAGTTCTCGAGTTATAGCAAGTTATAGACAGCGCGGCGTTCCCCAGGTCGGTGGAGCTTTAGAACTTTAAACGCGTTTTTCTCAAAGTAGTATTTTTTCAATTTCCGTACAAGATATCTCAAAAAATATTGAGCCTATTCGGCTCAAATTTATATCACATGTACAAAAGAGTATTATCTCATCGTTGAACCTACATTTTCTTGTAATTTTGGAAAAATAATTAATCTACCAATGTTTAAAACGTGATTTTTTTTAAAAAAAATCGATTTTTTTTTTAATCTAATATTAATGTAAAAATTTGATTTTTTTTTCTAAATTTTATTGGTTCACCTATGAATTATTGATCTCATTAGCATATTTTTTTTTCTCTGAACGTTGCAAGTTTCTCGGAAAAGGCGTTAAGTTGTACGAGGCTGTTTTTGATGTGTTTTTTTCATTTGCTCGCATCGCCTCCATTTTGTGTTAAAAAGTTATTAAAAAAATATTTTCATTTACTATAAGATATGTACTTTGAGAATTTAATATTAAAAATTTTCTGAATAAACAATATATATATTTTAAGTCAATCTGAAATTAGCAATTTCTTTTCCATTTTACATGTATTTCCCCCCTTAACATCAAGTTTATTATTTTTTCGCTCACAACAATTACCTTTCGGTGGCCATTAAAATCCTTATTTATGTGCCAATAAAGTACTTCCATATTGTGCAGTGTTAATAACACAATACAAATCTATTTGCTAACCGTATCGATATCATCAAAATGCACCTCACAAATAACGTCAATCAACAGAATTATTAATCAAAAATTAAATCATATGTATGTACTTTGCGCATAATTAAACAACCTTATATCCTCAATTAGCTCAGTGGCATTGTCTTATATGCATACGCACATACATATACAGTGACACGCGAAACTGTTCACGATTTTCTATCATTTGCACTCAGCTCAAATTTCTCTACGATACACTGTAAGTATCGCATTCAAACAATTTTTGTCAAGAAGATACGACAGTCGAGTAAACATTGGCGTTTGTTTCTTGGAATTGTCTCCATGCATGTGTTTAAAACTAGTTTTCATTTCAATTCAGTATTGTGAACAGTTTTGCGTGTACGAAATTTGTTTTGATAGACAGCAATTTCAACCTAATTGTTATTTGAATTTCAGCAGTTTTAATTTACTTTGAGGTAAATGCTAATGTTGTTCGTATAATTTAACATTTTTCTCTCGATTTAACTTAAAGTTTTCTCGTTTTTATAGAATTTGAAAAATGACTAAAAAAATTAGTGTCGCTTTGCGAAAATCGAAAATAATCAAAAATTAAATCATATGTATGTACTTTGCGCATAATTAAACAACCTTATATCCTCAATTAGCTCAGTGGCATTGTCTTATATGCATACGCACATACATATATATCTCACTGAAGCATTATTTCTCAATCCATATTTACATCTAATACCCTACCGGGCTGGAAGAATCCCCATCTTAACATCAACTTTTTTAATTTTTTCAATGAAGCATTTCCCGAATGTGCGATGCTAATAACAAAATACCAACATTGTTCCAAACTGTTCCGATATTTTTAAAACGCACCTGACCGAAAACCGCAATTAACATAATTATTATCTATCAAGTACATCATAATTTTTCAATGCACATTTCCATCTATGCACATATGCATCTATCGAGCTACATGAATCTGCAACCCAACATCGCACGTACATACAATTAGCATTGTACCCATAAAAACACTCTAAATGATTCGTTTAAGTGAGTGCATTCAACATTTTCTTTCGAAAAATAAGCTATTGAGTTTTCCATCATTGTGCTTTGTACAATAGCTTTTTCCTTTAGATTTTCTAGGACATTTACAAGCACATACTAACCATTCAAACCCCATCATCAAAATTAAAATATCCCTCCATTAACTCCCCAAACGCCGCCCTTGAAGTTGCCCAATTTTACATTAGCTTAAAGGCAAATCACTCACAGTCGTCACCAGCGCGAGAATGAGATAGTGATAGACATGCGCAATGGATTACCTTGTTCTCATTGTATCATGGTTTTGTATATCCGCATACATATATTGTTGTTTTGTTTTCGGTGAGTACAGTTTCGTTAAGGCAACGGTTGATATACGTTGTCTATGCTGATTTATAGACAAGAAGGGAACCATGATCACATTCAATAACCTTTACAAGTAAAATGATATCGATGGATATAAGTCGGAGATGTTAAAATTTGTCACAACTAGCGTAAATACAAATTATATGATTTCCAACTGCAAGTGGTCACGCCAGTCAAGTATGCACTGTGTGCTGGTGTCTGATGAGAATCAGTGCATACTTTCGAAACCACTTTGTCAAAATAGAATTTTAAATGAAGATTAAAATTTTTAATGTAAATAAAAAGTTGTTCAATTTTAATCATACCGCAAAAACAATTCCAATTTGATTCTGCTTTCGGAGGCTGATTCCGCAAAACGATCGAGTTTCCCGTTTCAATGTTGTCAGCTTTGATAAGCTTTAGAGATGATATACGTTGTCCATGCTGATTTATAGACAAGAAGGGAACCGTGATCAAATTCAAAAACCAAGGAAGCTCATTACAGTCCAAACTCTTGCCAACCTTGTATTTTACGTGGATTCCACTCTCATTTACTGTTTGCTCATAAAATAAATTAAATTGCCATCCGGCTAGCATTGTCAAATCAAAATATGATTTATGTCATTTTTAACGCTAGTCTTCTTATGCTGGGAGTACACCATTAAAGCTGGTGTATTCTGCAACTTTATACTTCCCTGTTTGCTCCCTAAAGGATCTAAAAAAGTTGCCTGGTGAAGATGAAATTATTTTGATATTAAATCAATTGAAAAATATTGTGCATACGTGAAATCTTGCTACTGACCCTGTACGAAGACATACCTCTTTCACTCCATCCTATCCATAACTTAATAAATATGGTCCGTGTGCATCTAATAAGATCAGAAAAATAAGGAAACTCACGAGTAAATGTAGATAACCGAAAATTCATGATATCAATATTTTTACTCGGCTTCGAGCATAGCGCTTTACGTTAAGAAGAAATTTTCCTCTTTCATCCAGATTAAATCTCACAGGTTTAAAAAACACCGTTCACTTTCAAATTATATAATTACTATATTATCGCATCAATATATTTTAGTGAAAAACAATCTTAGATCTATAAGATTTCTTGAATAAAAAAAAACAAAACAAATGAAATATAATGTGCACATTCACTTACTACTTCTGTCGCACTGGGGACCCCTTCCGTCAACTTCTGTTGTTTGCTCGGGTACCCTGGATGAGTATGTCGAATTCTGTTGTTCGTTCTGCTAGATGACTCTTGTCACTCGACTCTGCACTCCTGTTTCGCTCGAGGTCGAAATTTTGGATCGAAAATATAAGAAATAATATTTGTTACTTTTTTTTTATAAGGACATCCGCCCACTCGGAGCTATAAACAATCTCCACTCCACTTAATATTCGAGATTTTCCTGTCTACTTCAAACAATTATCCAACTTCACTCTAATTAATATCCGAGATATTTTTCCTGGACCTCCGTCTACTTCGAACAACTGTACACCTCCTGCCTTCTCGTAGGATTCTTTCCAACTGCACTCTAATACTATTCGTGATATTTTTCCTGGACCTCCGTCTACTTCGAACAACTGCACACTTCCTGCCTTCTCGTAGGATTCTTTCCAACTCCACTCTAAATACTATTCGAGATATTTTTCCTGGACCTCCGTCTACTTCGAACAACTGCACAACTCCTGCCTTCTCGTAGGATTCTTTCCAACTCCCTTCAAATCTATTTTTCTTGCACCGTCTTATTTTTTTTCGAATTCCAAGCTTACTTAGAAAACGGCTCATGTCTCATTTTTCAAGTATATCACATGAAGTTGGTTGAAATTCTGACATACTTGCTAGTGGTGTTCATACATGTCTGTCCACTATGCGAAAATCGTTGTACCAATTTCTCTCATGTTGCTTTCACGTTGATAGGGTAGCCATCGCGTGTTTAGGTACTAACCCTAACTATTACAATCTACTTCCTAAATACAAAATTAAAGGCTTATTAATCATATATACATAGTGTATGGTTATGACGGCTGGTATATTTACTTTTCACTAACTAACTCTAGAATGTCACTAGCCTAGATTAATCCAGACGGCGGATTTCTCGCGGTAATAATTTGGTTTCTAAATCTTCATCGTCTTCTTTTCAAAATACAAATACGAGTAATTCGCGACACCGTGACAAAGACTTGAAGAAATTCCTATTCATTCTTAGTTCAAAATGGCTAGTAGTAGCATATATAACATTTATAATATATAAATAGACTAAACAAGTAGCAAATTTTGTAAAATGTAATAAATGAAACTCAAATGCAATGTCGCAGTAAATTGCATCAAATTGCAGCAGGTATACTGCAATTGCAGTAAAACGACAGCACTGGTGATAACCGTCCGTAAACTTGATTGCCCTGTATAATTTTAAGCCTTCCGCATCTCGAAGACAGGAGAAGTTGATAACAGAAGGAAGGTCACTGACAAGCAAGATAAAAAGTGAGGGACCTAGGATGGATCCTTGAGGAACTCAGAATGTGAAAAACGCAGGAAAAGAAGTGGAACCATTTAAAGTGACTATGCAGGGTCGAATATGAAGACGGGTAAAATCAAATCTTTGGGGATGAATGTCAGTGTGCAAAGTATTGAAGTGGCAGCCCTGTACGAAAGTGACGGCAATCCAAATCTGCACACTGCAAATCCTGCAAATAAAGCTGCAAATGGTGCAAATGCACTTAAATTTGACAGTCAGCTGTAGTTTGTTGTGGGATTGCCGACCCAATTGATTGGAATGCTTTTTCAATACTTTTTTAATACGAGATAAAGAGCTAGCAAAGATGAGCGTTTTAGGTGACTTACCCTATTTGTCCAGCAGTATTTTATCCATCAAAGAGGAAGTTGAAATCGACGAAACGCAGTTGCAAGAGCAGATTTTCGATGTAGAAGTGAAACAAAGTGATGATCAAAGTGCTAAAACCGGAAAACGGAGTGAAACTCGCGAATGCCACGATGTAATCAGAAAGCATTTCTCTGTTCTGTATATGATTTCTAAATAAATTAAAATTTCAGGCAGAGTATAGCCAAACGGTATCGAACGATTATGAAATTAAGGAGCAACCCTTCGACTGCAAGTTATGGCCAGAAAATGACACCAAATCAGTTGAAACACATGATGCAGTCAGTCCGTCCCTAAAAAACAATCATACATGCTCGATTTGTGCGAAATCTTTCAGGTATAGGTCCAGGCTGGAAGTTCATATGAATTCCCATATAGATAGCCGGCCGTATAGATGCACAATGTGTCCTAAAAAGTACAGCTGTCAGGAGTACTTACGCCAGCACGAGTTGACTCACGTTTCCTTACCTCGTTTCAAATGTACGCTTTGTGAAAAGTTTTGCAGCACAAGAGCCGGCATGAAAAGTCACATGAATTTGCATCGTGGCGAACGTCCTTTCAGGTGCGAAATCTGTTCCAAGTCGTTTCGCACCAATGAGACACTCTGGTCACACAAAAAAACTCATTCTGATGACAGAAAATATCAGTGCACTTTGTGCAATAAGAAATTCATTTTTGATTGTGCACGGCGTAGGCACGAGAAAACGCACTCAAATAACCATACGCATTATCAATGTGGCATCTGTAAAATGCGCTTTGCATTGGACGATCAGTACCGCAGCCACATGGTAGGTAAAAAGTGTAAAGCAAATGCTTCAAAAGAGCCATTTCAATGTTCAATGTATGCTTCTAACAGTATCTTATCCACAAAAGAGGAGGTTGAAATCAACGAAACACAGTTACAAGAGCATATTTTGGATGGAGTCGAAGAAAAACAGAATGATCTTGATGATGATCTTGCCGAAAGACAGAGTGAAAAAATAAGTGGAATATGCCATGAAATAGCTAGACTTCCTTCCACTGTTCCGTATATTATTTCCAATAAAATCGCATTTATGACTGAAGATGACCAAACTAGATCCAACCACTGTGAGGTGAATATGAAAACGAATAGTGAAAAGATAAAGGAGCAACCCTACGACTGCAATGCATGTCTGGAGAACTACACCAAATCAGTTAAAACTCATGATGAGGTCAGGCCGCCCCTGAAAAACACTCATACATGTTCTATTTGCACGAAATCGTTCAGGTATAGGTCCAGGCTCGAAGTGCATATGAACTCCCATATTGAAAGTCGGCCGTATAGATGCACAATGTGTCCTAAAAAGTACAGCTGTCCAGATTACTTACGCCAGCACGAGTTGACTCACGATTCCTTCCCTCGCTTCAAGTGTACGCTTTGTGAAAAGTTTTGCAGTACAAGAGCCGGAATGAAAAGTCACATGAATTTGCATCGTGGCGAACGTCCTTTCAGGTGCGAAATCTGTCCCAAGTCGTTTCGCACCAATGAGGCACTCTGGTCACACAAAAAAACTCATTCGGATGTCAGGAGATATGAGTGCACGTTATGCAATAAAAAATTCATTTTCGATAGTATACGACGAAGGCACGAGAAGACACATTCAAATAACCGTACGCATTATCAATGTGACAACTGCGAAAAGTATTTTAAGTTGCAGGATCAGTACCGCAGTCATTTGGAAGACAACAAGTGCAAAGGGCAATCGCAAGAATCTAGCGTCCGACCGTTGGACGCTGCAAAAATGCCATTTAAATGCTCTAAGTGTGACAATAAAACATTCGCAAGCATTCAACTGCTCATACGCCACAAAGCTCAATTCCATCCGAAAAAGAATCACACATGCTCAATTTGTACGAAAACGTACAGGTGGAGATGTGAGCTTAAGATTCATATGAACTCTCATACTGGCAATCGGCCGTATGCATGCCCAGTATGTCCAAAACGATTCGCATGGCCAGGCAACTTACGCCAGCACAAGTTGATTCACCATTCCTTAAGCGCAAAGGCGGGGATCGTTCCACGTTCAAATGTACGCTCTGTGAAAAGTTCTTAAAATCAAAAGTTTTACTCTATAGTCACATGAATTTGCATCGTGGCGAACGTCCTTTTAAGTGCAACATCTGTCCCAAATCGTTTAGGAGTGAACATACACTCTCGATTCACAGCAAAAAACACTCGAACAATAGTGTGAGCAACGAATGTCACAGCTTTGAAAATTGTTCTAAATTAGATCTGTGTTGCAGCCATTTAGCAGACAGTAAGCGCAAAGGACATACATCAGAAAAACAATTTCAATGTTCCAAGTGTGATATTGAATCATTCGCAAGTATTGAGCTTCTCAAGCGGCACAAAGCTAAAATTCATTCGCCCCCGAAAAAAAATCATATCTGTTCAATTTGTACGAAATCATTCAGGTCGAGATATTTACTAGACATCCATATGAACTCTCATACTGGCAGTCGGCCGTATGCATGCAAAATATGCCCTAAAACATTCGGCAATCCTGGATGCTTACGCCAACACAAGTTGACACACGATTTCTTAAGCGAAAAAAATCATAATCGCGCAGAAACGAAGCTTGGTGAAAATCCACAAGAGCTCCATGATATTCGAGAAAATGAGAATTGTGAAAAACAGATTCAAGCTCAAAATGAAATGGAAAATATCGAAACTGATGAAATATCACAAAAGGATGTTTCTTTCGAGAAGAAGTACAAATGTGAGAAATGTGGCAAGAAGTTTATTTGCTTACGAAATTTAAACTTCCATTTGAAATCGCATTCAGACATTTCGACAACGTAGAGAAGGTATCGATTATCTTATGTATTATTTTTAAGAAATAAAGCAATGGTTGATGAATAAATAATTTATAAATTGAAATTTATAAAACTGTCTTTTAAACGCAGATGCCCCGGGAGATATTTTCGAGTTAAAGTAGAAAGACAATAGTTTAATGTTTAGATGATTGGGTCGGATGGGGATGAAAAGGTCGTACTGGTATGGATGCCAGAGGATTCGAGTTCCGCCGTTAGCTTATGATTGCATTTGTTGGTCTTGTGTTGTTTTCAAAAGCCCGCGCCTGCCGGAGAAACCAACCCTCTACAAATCAGATAGTGTCCGTAATTGGATTAAAGGGAATAATTAAATCGGCTCTTTCTATATGTTTTGTCTTCCTACTACGATAGCATCATAATCAAAAAAAAAAATTCATAAAATTTATTCTGCTTTTATGAAAATCTTTCACGGCCTCTCAAAGTTTAAAATTTCTTGTGGCCGATTAATGGAAAAATCCGCCTACCTTACAGTGTATATGGAAATTTTGTTTGCCTTAACATTAGGTCTGTTCGCGTACTTATTTATTTATTTATTTACTTACATATTCAACAGTCAAAATCCCATAACTGAATATAGAAACATATAATATATACAAAGAATCTACTAATGAATGAATGTAAAATAGAGAGCACAAAATAATAATAATAATAAAAAGATCAAATATCATAAACAAAGTCAAGGTGAAAAAGAATAAATTCAAAATTAAGAAAAAAAAGAAAAAAAAACTACATTGAAAAAGAGAGAGAAAAAATGTAAGCATATATATAGAACAAACAGAATATCGAAAGCCAATTAAGAAAATCAAAATTAAAATTCATGTATCATATGAGCAAGGAAAAAAGATAAAAACGTATTAAATGGAAAAAGTAACGACTTTATCTTTTAAAATGGTTTTGAAACGTGACAAGGTCGGTGGCAGAGAACCTAGTCCGAGTGCATTATGCTGCCTAGGTATACGTAACAGCGGTGAAAAGTAGTACGTGTCAGTCCACGCAAAAGGAACTTTAAACGTTAACGTGGATCTATTTGACCTGGTTGCAGGGGTCAGATGGGACAAGTTGACGGTGCAGTTTGAACAGAAGGCATTCATCGAGAAAAAGTCTGCGAGATTTCAGGTATGGTATTTGCAGCATGGTAAGTCTCGCACTATACCCACAGTAAGCAAAATTGAATTTGTAAAGAAGAGAGCAGGTGAACCTGCGTTGTACAGATTCAACCGCATCAATCAAATATTGAAAATGTGGACACCAAATTTGACAACAGTATTCGAGGATAATGCGGACAAAGGAGACAAACAAGTGTACACAAGTAGAGATATCAGTAAAATATTTAGAAGTGCAAGATATGTTTATCAAATAAAAGTTTAGAGTCAAAAATTACTCCGAAAATTACTCATTCTGAAGCTGTAAGCAGTCTTCGAATGTATCGATTACTCTGAAAATTTTTAGATCGTCTGCGTATAGAAGAGAAAAAGAGTTTAACAGACCCGGGAGATCATTAATGAAAATTAAGAATAATAAAGGGCCAAGGATCGAACCCTGTGGAACACCTGAGGAGGGATAGAAGGGAGTAGATGAACAGGAGTTCACCGTAACAACACAAGTACGCTCATGAATGTAGGTAGAAAACCAGGAAAGCAGCGGACCATGAAAACCATATTTCTCTAATTTCAACAGAAGAAGCTCATGGTTGACAGAGTCAAACGCCTTGGAGAAATCTGTGTAAAGAACATCCACCTGTCTTTGCTGATCAATGGCGGAAGCAACAGTGTTGGTGAACGATAGCAAATTAGCAACAGTAGATTTGCCTTTGACAAATCCATGTTGCTCGGTGGCGAGGAAAGACACAAATAGAGGATATACTCTCTTGTAGACAACTCTTTCTAGTAGTTTACTGAAGCAAGGCAAAAGCGATATAGGGCGGTAATTCGAGATGCAAGCAGGGTCACCGGTTTTAAGTATAGGGAAAATATTGGCAGATTTCCATAAGAAAGGAAAAACGCCAGTTGCGATGCTGAGGTTAAATATTATCGACAAGGGTACACAACTAGCAAAATACAGCAAGAAGAAAGAAGATAGTGACTTGGCTAGTATGTTAGGAACATCGTCAGAGCCACAACTAGAGATAGAATCGTTAAGTTCGCAACTTCTAAAGGGTTTGTATGGAAAGAAGAGAGCGCTTTCAGGCTATCACGATACGACGAAGGAGTTGAAAAAGAAACATGTAGAGGAGAAAGAGAGTTTTGCGGGGTTGAAAACGACGAAAAAAAAACGAGCAAAGAGCTCACAGGTCTCTTCAGTTGTGGCAGCAGAATTTTCGTGAAAAAACATGCTTTGAGGGATAACGGGGGATTTTTTCAGGGAGTGAATGAATGACCAGAAGGGTTTAGAATTGTTGGAACAGATCGAAGCCTCAACTCTGGCAACGTAGGCACACATGGCTTCTTTAGCGACCCTCTTGGCATGAGAGCGTCGTTTTTTGAATTCAAGAATATCAACAAGCAGGGAAGAACGTCTGTATTTGTTACGTGCAACATCCTTGGCCCTAAGGGCGGCAGCAACTTCAGTGGTAAACCATGGAGCATCATTAGGCCTTCTGGAACGACATGTGCGAGTAAAGCGAGGAATGAGGTTTGTCAGGAAGGCGTAAAGTCTATGAAGAGCCTCATCAACGTCTAAACAGCGAAGAAATGCATACCAATTAACATGGTTGATTTCGTTCGCCGTTCCGGCGAAGTTGGCTTTAAAGAAATTGAACCGGGAATAGCAAGGGACTTTAGATCTAGAGGGCAAATTTAAAGAAAGTTCTAAAAGTAAAGGAGGGTGATGGGGATCGGGAGGGACATACGGTAAAACAGCGGAATCTAAGTAAACGTAAGACATTGGAAGATTAGAAAAGATAAGATCTAATATTTTTCTATTGGTATTAGGTAATGAGTTTAATTGAGAAAGGGAGCATAAAGAAATGAAGGTAGACAGGATTAAGGAAAGATTATTACTAGAAGTAATGGTTGAAAAGGAGGTGTTCCATTCGATTGAGGGCATATTGAAATCACCACATAACATTAAGGGGTCGGAAGGAAAACGACATAGAAGATAGGATGAGAGCTTAGAAAAGAAAAGTTCGTAGAGTGAAGAAGGGCTATTACAGGGGATATAGATTGAAGCAACCAATAACAATGAAGTAGGAGCTAGAGAAACACGCACTAAAATACATTCCACTGAGGAAGAAGTAGTAAAATCGCTGCAAACGGAACAAGCGAGAGATTCGTGAATGCCAACGAGAACCCCTCCACCATCAGACTTACCAGAGACTAAACGGTCACAATCCTTGCGGAAAACAGTGTACTGTGGCAAGATCTCAGCATCAAAAAAATCCTCGTTCAACCAGGATTCCGTAAGGCATATAATATCATGAGATGATAAAGTAGAAGAAAGACTTACTTTATAGGACTTTGTCCTCAAGCCACAGACGTTGTGGTAGTAAAGTTTTAAGGAACGGTTTATGTTTATGTTTGTGTCTTTTTTCCTGCTCTGGACCGAAAATTTTCACGCGGAATCTTAGTAAACTCCTTTACGAAGACCACAGGTGGCCAGAAGTCGTACTTTAGTAACTCATTGATGCCAGAAGAAACCGTGATGCAGAAAGAAGCTATGGTCTGATCTCGAAGATTATCCGCGGTAAGTTTTCTGCACAGCAATAGCGGAGGCGCGTATCCGAGTTTAGCTGCCACGTATCCGAGTTTAGCTGCCACGGCATAAGTACGATATGCTAGCCGAGAAATAAAAACCTTCAGTGGAGAACTAACAACTTCTATGTCCGGTAGTATTTGAGAAGCAGTTGCAGAGGCTGATAGATGTTGAATAGTTGAGTTGCTATCCTGCGGTGAAGAGGGTGTAATTGGCACCGTCTGGATAGAAGACAATGGAGAAATCGAAGGCATCAGCAGCTGTTAATGACTACATGGTGAGTGTTGAGGGACTCGTTTCGACGCTTTAGCTACAGCTTGAGCCTGCGAACGAATACGTACAGCTGTAGGAGATCCAGGTGGGTTTATCTTAATGCAGTCCTCATTCAATGTTGCGTGTGATGACACAGTGGGCTGCTCAATGTCAGCAATACAGACCAGCTCATCGACCTCCTTGCTAGTGTAGCGAAAATCGTACGTTAGTTTCGCAAGTGCGTTGGAAAGAGTATCGATGGCGGTCTTCGCTGAACGTAGACGGGAAGCGTAGGACACCATTGAGTGTTTCCTACATTTGTCGCAAAACCACTAAACGCCCGAATCACATTGTAAGATCACATCCGTGCATTTAACGCGCAGCTAACGCGCAAAATCCAGCACAAGTGATCATAGGTGAAATGTGTTTTTTGTCCAAACATTCAGTAGCATCGCAATGAAACATTGTACAAAGGTCTGTTCCCGTACTACGATAAATTGCAATTAATTGCAATGAAACGTACTAAAACAGAGTTTCTTAGTCCGTTTTAGTACGCTTCATTGCAATTAATTGCAATTAATCGTAGTACGGGAACAGACCTCAAATCGTCGCTGTAAAATCAAACCGGCATATCTGCAAAATGCATATTTTTCACCAGAACGCTTTAAAGTTTTCGCGTGTGGGCTGTTTCCTCGTAAATGCATACCGGAACAGCACCATTAGACGGATTTTTATTCAACTATACGTTATGCCGGCGCAAATAAAAATAGACGGGAAAAAAAACAATTTTTTGATACCAAAATCTCAAAAACTCAATTTTTGCAAATATGCCGGCACCTAGCCGTGCTTGTGCTTTGCGTGCTGTCATTTCTTTGGATACATACAGACAATAGGTATGTTCCCGTACTACAATTAATTGCGATTAATTGCAATGAAGCCGTTTTTTGTACTTCGTTTTAGTACGCTTCATTGCAATTAATTGCAATTAATCGTAGTACGGGAACAGACCTCTTATGTGTGACGAGAAAATCGACTGGCGGAAAGAGTAAATCAAAATAAACTTGGAGCTCACGACAGATAGCAGTGTACAGTTCAAAGTTTCAATCAGCTGATTCCTTCATACTTCAGCAAACTGCAGCAGTAACAGAATTTGGCAGCTGGTTTCTTTTTGCTGCAAAATTTGGCTTGCAGCAAAAGTACAAAAACGACTTGCTGAGAATCTATTTTAATATATTAGGCGTGTTTTTTTGCTCCTCTATCCAGCAGAGAATAGAGTATATGCATTGGAAAAAACAACACTCCTGTACCAGTGAATTCACAAGTACAGAAATTCTATTCCTCATTTGTTTTTCAGGTGCTGAACTATAGAATGTGCTGATAGAAAAAAGAAACGCTCATGAGAAGTTGTCTTTTTTTGCTGTGAGGTGGCTTTGCGTTTTTCATGGTTCTGTTGAATGTTTAGGTAGTTAGAAAACTAGAAAAATCCCTCATAATGTATAGAAAGTTAAAAGAGGTAATTTTCTGTTAGTTTTTTTTCTATTTTCTATCGATTGTGGTAGTGTATATACTCGTTATTTTCTCCCTTTATTTTCAGCTGTTTTGTGGTACCACAGCAAATATAGCAACCTGTCAGTCTTAAGCCTGAATTACATTGGCATGCAGTGCACTGAAATTTAGAACTCATGTAATTGCATGTGGCAATTCACATGCATGCAGTGCAGCGGACTGCACTGCATCGTTTAGGCTAATTTCTAAAAACGCTGCAGACTGCATCAGCTGACATTCGTTTGAGAGTAGTTGACCGGGCAAAAACCATTTAAATTGAGGCGGAAATTCCGTTCCAAGCATAAAATTGTAAATGGACGAAAAACAGATGCAGAAAATCGAAATATCAAACTTCCACAAATTAATTTGACTTTCATTGTCAGAACACTGCACTGCTTTCAATGTGCTTTGCATTGCGTGCACTGCTTCGGCTCCACGCTGGACTGCGCTGCACTGCACTGCATTTCAATGTAATTCAGGCTTTAGCGAATGCACTGCTGTTTTGTGCTAGATCGTTTTTTTTGCGGCATAGTTCTATTCTGTTCTGTATCGGAACAAAAAAACACGCCTATTATAGGTATGTTCCCGTACTACGATTAATTGCAATTAATTGCAATGAAGCGTACTAAAACGGAGTACAAAAAACGGCTTCATTGCAATTAATCGCAATTAATTGTAGTACGGGAACAGACCTAGTAAGTACAATGAAATTTCAGTAGGGTCTGAGCTCTGAAACAGTGTGGCGCGAGTAAAAATTTTCAAATGTGCGCGACAAGCAACATATTTTTTGCGTAATTTTGCGGTACTTTTCTGTTCCCCCCCCCATTTTTTTCACAGTTGGTTGCTGCAATGCTTCTAAAATTGATTAGAAAGTAGCAATTAACCAAAATTATGATGGAAAACACGTTTAAAAAAAAAAAAATTTTTTTTAATTTTTTTTTAAATTAATTTTTTAATTTAAAAATTAATTAAATTAATTTAAATTTTAAATTAATGTCACATAACAGTGAGAATCAATTTTGCTCTATTTTTGACATCTTACCTTTCCGAAGCTTCAACGCAATTTACAATTAAGCAATTATTTTGCAATTTATTTTACAATTATTTTACAGCAGGCCTCCCCAACAACACATAAACTTTTGAAAAACTCATTCTGCCACATAAAAATGGAAAAAAAATTTAAAATCGGAATTTTTTTTTTTTTTAATGCATTTTCCCATCTCAATTTTTGTGGAGTAACACTTTTTAACCCATTTCGAGCAGTTTTCATTAAAAAAATTAAAAAAAATGGAGGGGAAAAAACAGAAAAGTACCAAAATTTATTCTCACTGTTATGTGACATTAATTCCAAATTTAAATTAATTTAATTAATTTTTAAATTAAAAAATGACGGTTATAACAGAAAAGTACCAATCTTGCTATAAAGGTCGAATATTTTTGTGGCGATAATTTATCACCGCTTAGGATGACTTTATAATCACTATTGTTCTCCCAAAAACCGAAAACTGACATTTTCGGTTGTCAATTTTTAGGAAATATAAGGTCTGTTCCCGGACCACCATTAATTACAATTAATCGCGATTAATTGCAATGAAGCTGTTCCCGTACTCCGTTTTACTGAAAACTGAAAATTTCCCCTCTCTCAGTAAAATTCAGTAGGGTCTGAGCTACTGAAAAATACTGAAAAGTGTCAAATGGTGTGGTGCGAGTAAATAGTTTCAAATGTGCGCGGCAAGCAACATATTTTTTGCGTAATTTTGCTATGAAGGTCGAATATTTTTGTGGCGATAATTTATCACCGCTCAGGATAACCGTACAATCACTATTGTTCTTCCAAAAACCGAAAACTGACACTTTTGTTTGTCAATTTTCAGGAAATGCAATGAGAGCGTTCCCGTACTTTTCATGAATTTCCCCCACCACATGATTCAGGAATATTCAGGAAAATTCAGTGACTGAAAGTCCTGGAACAGACCTATAATGAGAGCGTTCCCGTACTTTTCATGAAATTCCCCACCACGTGATTCAGGAAAATTCAGTAAAATTCAGTTACTGAAAGTACGGGAACAGACCTAATATTTAGTAATAACTTGCATTTTATGTCAATCAATTGAATCAATGCCTTCTAGAAGTACGGGCCGTCAGGCTACGTAATCGTTCTCGCCGTGACGTCATGAGTTTAGGAAATTTGACATTTCCACGAGGCAGTGCCGATGTACACGGAGATTTCACTTGCGGTTTCTTGGTTAAAATATGAATAAAACGTTAGTTTTTTGTGCGTGGACGCGTTACAATAATACTATTTAGTCATAACGTACACTTTGTACCAATTAATTGTATCGCGACAGTAAATAGACACGAACCATCACATAACCTAACACCAACCGATAAACATTTCATAGCGAATTTTCCACATTATACCGCACGCACCGCATTAATTTGTGATTTAGCTGTTCACTAGCACTGTTCTGCATAATCCACTTTAGTTTTCATTTCACTTACTTTAACACAACCCGTACAATTAACATTTTCCCGCGGACGTCCCATAAGACTACGTGTGTTTTTCGCGACATTTGTCCCGATGGTCTGACGTCATCATTCTGCATTACGGCCCGTACATCTAGAAGGCATTGATTGAATCGACAGAGAACCGACACAAAACGTCACATAACCTAACACCAACCTATAAACATTTCGCAGCGAATTTTTCCAATTATACCGCACGCACCGCATCAATTTTTGTTTTAGCTGTTCATTAGCACTGTTCCGCGGATCTCACTTTGTTTTCACTTGACTCACTTCAACACAACCTGTACAATTTACGATTTCGCGCGGACGTCCCATAAGACTGCGTGTATTTTTCGCGACACTTTGACAGTCTAGTGTGACGTCATTATTTTGCATTACGGCCCGTATTTCTAGAAGGCATTAGGTCCAACCAAAGATGAGTCTGCGTCCGTACGCGCGCATATGCGCCGAGGTAAACCACGCAAAGCATATATTGCACCCAAACATCACTTTCCGAACAGCCAGAAAAGTGGCATGCTCCTTAAGCAACTTTTTGCTCAATTTTTGCTATGAGCTGTCCGTACGTAAAGTGGTGATGAGATACGACTTGACATACGTTCGCTTATGCTCTGTATGGGCACTTTTTTTTTTTTTTTTTTTTTTTCCTAGTGATTTTTGGATTTACTTCCAAAAAACTCCTGGCTTCCTGACGAGCAGGCATCAGCCAACGTTGACTCGATTATTAATGTTAATCCACATTTTTTTTTTTTTTTTTTTTTTTTTAAACATACACTTTTTTTAGCTTTTTCACAACGAGGAAACACCCAGTTTTTATTTTTCACCAAATGGGGACCAGTATCCTCTCATTTAATTAAGTTTTTAACAACACTCTTTATGATTACCTATTTAAGGTTCTTGCACCACAGTTTTTATTTATAGTTCATTTTAGGTTTTATCACTTCCACATGTTTATTTATCGATTATTTTGGTTATATCACCATATACACGTTCTTCATGGTCTCTTATTTAAGGTTCTTACACCACATTTTATTAAACTCCTATTTAAGGTTCTTGCACCACAGTTTTTATTTATAATTCATTTTAGGTTTTATCACTTCCACATGTTTATTTATCGTTTATTTTGGTTATATCACCATATACACGTTCTTCATGGTCTCTTATTTAAGGTTCTTTCACCACATTTTATTAAACTCATTTGTATTGGATTATCTCATCATCACATAATTTTATTTTCCATTTGTTTTAGGATTTTACACCACCCCATTTTCAATCTTTACTTTTTATGTCTCAAGGAACCGGGACATTAGGAAAAGGATATTTTGGAAAGCATAGGTCAAGGATGAGGAAAGGAAGTAGCTCTAGTTACTCTTCAAAATTACTTTATCAATTTTCATCAAAGTTTCAAATTATTATGTACTATGAACTTACTAAGTTGTTCCAAGTGGTTCTTTTTATGTTTTTCTAGTAAATCAACTACGTTTCTATTTGCCTCAAAAATTTCCAAATTGTTTCTTTTATCTAAAAACTGCCTACAGGTGAAAATTTGATGATTAATGTCGTCAATCTCCCCGCAAAAAACACACTTATTATCTAAACTTATTTTCATTCTAAACTTGTTTTTATTGTTGAGAGCATTATTTGCAAATAATCTATTTATTATTTTGGTGGCCTTACAGTCTAAATTAAGTCCACTAAACCAAACCTTATCCCTAAAAGCCAAATCAGTTCGCAGCCATGCATTTTGCTTTAAGCCTCTGCTTTTCGTTAAATATTCCGATTTCCACCTATTCATAATGCCTTCCTTTATCTCTTGTAACGCCTCATCTGATTCAAAATCCTGTCTGACCTCATTTTCACAAAGAAAAGCCTTACTAGCTAACTTATCAATAATTTTCATTTCTTCTATATTTGTGTGACCTGGCACCCATATAATCTCCACATTCACCTCCCTATTGCTACATAATAAACTGAAAATCTCTTCCGTAATTTTTTTTTTTTTTGTGTTTTCTTCTAATTCTATACAGGCTAGATTTGAATCCGTCAGAATTGTATAGTTCATGATATTAGATTCCAGTCCGAATTCAATTGCTTTTTTGATTCCTATCAGCTCACTATTAACTACTGTAGTCCTATTTTCTAATTTGTATTGTTTTGTATCCATATTTTCTAACCTGATGATTGCACACCCTACTCCTAGAATACTTTTGGATCCATCACTTAGAAAAATACTTTTCCCTTCTTGTTTTAATTCATCAATCAACTCCTTTAATCTTACATCTACACTCTCCCTATCTGCTTTGTCAAAATTCTTAAATACTCCTCTTTTTTTGCTCGCTACTTTGAGATTCACCGGATACCTACTATCTCTACTCTCCCTAGCTCTATCAAATATCTCCTTAAACCTATTATAAATTATATTATAGTTAGATTTGGCTTGACTATTCTTAACTTCTTCGTAAAGATTCGGATTTTCTACTTTGATTTTCAACAGCTCCCATATGGGCACTTATGTTCACTCCTGTTTGCGTTTGTCAAAAAGTGCCTCTTTTGCTCTAAAACCGGTCGGTTTTGACAAACGATTACGCTCGCAGACTCATCTTTGGTTAGGGCTATTGGTTAAAAGAAGACTGATTTGGCAATGCTAACAGTGCAGATGCACTAGTTGCAGTTTAGATGCATCCTAGTGCAAATCTGCACACTGCGAATGCAGTTAAGTCTGACAGTCAGCTGTCGGTTGGTTTTTATGGAGCTAGCTCTATTCTCGCGGCAGTGGTCATTCATGTTGGTTTTTGACAGTGGAGCGGTCGGAGAAGATGAGCGATTCAGGCGACTTACCTTTTGAGACCAACAGTATCTTAACGATAAAAGAGGAAGTTGAAATCAGTGAAACGCAGTTACAAGAGCAGATTTTCGATAGAGTCGAAGTGAATCATCTTGACCATTGTGTTAAACACGAAAAATGTAGTGAAATTGTAAACGGATCATGCCACGAAGTAACTAGAGCATCTTTCCTTGTTCAGTATATAATTTAATAACAAATAAAATTTCAGACTGAGGATAATGAAACTGAACGAAAAGATTGTGAAGCCAATACGAAAACGAATATTGAAACGATTAAAGAGAAATCTTACGACAGCAGATATCCGGATGATAACTCCAATTCAACTCGAACAAATGACGGGGTTGAGCCGCTCCTGAAAAAAAATTATACATGCTCAGTTTGTGCGAAATCATTTATGCATAATTATGTGCTTGAAAGGCATATGAACATTCATGCTGGCATACGGCCGTATGCATGCCCAATATGTCCGAAGCGGTACACCTGTCCCGACACCTTACGCAAACATAAGAAAACTTGTGGGAAAGATGTAAGCAGATACAAATGTACAATTTGCGAAAAGACTTACGTATCAAGACGCAGTCTGAATAGACATATGGATCTTCATGGTGACGAACGTCCTTTTAAGTGTGAAATATGTCCTAAGTCATTTACGACGAAACATGATCTCTCAGCACATATCAAACGGCATTTGAATAAAGGGAAAATTGAGTGCACGCTGTGCAATCAAAAATTCACAGATAATAGCCATCGGCGTAAGCACGAGAAGACGCACTCAAACCATCTTATGGATTATCAATGCTTCATCTGTAAACTATATTTTAAATGGGAGGGTCAGTACCGCAGCCATTTGAAAGATAATAAGTGCGAAGGAAATCCGCAAGAGTTTCAAAAACTAATTCAAGCTCAGAATATGGAGACTAATGAAAAATCACAGAAGGGTACAGCGTTTGAGGAAGCCTACAAGCAGTTTATTCGAAATCAAGATTCTCATTTGATACCAAATTTATTAAATTTTACAGCATAGAGAGGATACCAATTTTTAAAAAAATAAAATAGTGTTTTGTAATTTTAATTTTTTGTCTGTGCGTTCTAAGTAAATTATGATAAAATGTTATTAACCATTTGTTATTATTTTAATGTTATTTAAATTTTTCGTCACACCATGCCAGGGCTTTGTGTGTTTAAGAGAAGGCTGAAGTGTCTGCGTAATCAGTCCAAGAAAGCTTATTAGCTACTTTACTTTAAGTTTTTTAACTCTCAACTTAAAATTTAGCTAAGCGTAAATTTAGCATTGACTACTCATTTTAACTGTCTGCTCCTAAGTTAATGTCGAATATCAAAGTCTGATCAATGAAAAAATCTTTATAGGAAGAGGTTTAAATGCCTCCCATCGACTCTGAGGTGCCAGAGATACTAGGCTGGGACCAATCTGAAAAAGTTTGTCATGGTTAAACATTAACCCACATATTGCCAGAGAGCCTACACACTTCGGGAAAGCCAACAACCACGACCTTAACATAGGTCTCTCACTGAATTTCGAGCACAGTGTACGAATAAGTTAGTCTTTTTGATAGAAGATGTCTACATTGACGATCCTCTAAGGTTCAAGAGAGTAACTAACTGGCACGCTTTCTACTACGCCATGGTGAACGAAACTTTCTAGCAATCACTGTAAATTGCCACCAATACAAATAAAATAGCCCAGGTGAAAGAAGGGTTCGCCACCGAAATTCCGACAGAAGGCTATAATCCTGACAAGCTCCCGAGGTACAATAAAGAGCTCATTCAAAAAAGAAACCGACTTTGGAGAAGAGCTAGGCGCACAGGAGACACTAGATTAAAGGCCGCGAACCGACTGACAAACAACATCAGCCACCAGATCTCACCGTTTAGGAACGAGTAGTGGGAAAACTTGGAGTGTAAGAAGCCGGATGACAATAATTTTTGGAGATTGACCATATATGTACTTCAGGCAGAAGAACAAACGCTATATGAGCAATCCACAGCCCCAACGACCTAAACTATGACAATGTGCGAAAAGCCGAAACCTTTGCAGACACATTAGAGCTGTAAGTCAAAGAAAACAAAATAATGACATAGGATTACGATCATGAGGAAAAGGCAATCAATCTTCTAGCCATCAAAAACAAATCGGCTTCAAAGCCCACTATTCCTCGAATTCCAGCTAGCTAGGGTGGCTCAACCTATTAGGTATGATTGCGTACCTGAATTTACTATAATATATTAAAATAGATTCGCAGCAAGTCGTTTTTGTACTCTTGCTGCAATCAAAATTTTGCCACAAAAAGAAGCCAGCTGCAAAAATCTGTTCCTGCTGCAGTCCGTGAAGAGACCTATTAAAACGAATTCAACAAAAAAGTCGACGGGGTTTGTCATGTTTGACGTTGTGAAACGAAGTAGCATGCAGGCCTTATTGAAAAATTAATGAAAAACCCTTAATCATTTCTCGAAGGTAGAACTATTTCTGTTCCCATAAACAAACGACCATCACAAACCACTTTCAGTCGAACTTTCCACCCCTGGTTTCAATTACTTTAAACCTTACAATAACTCAATTGTTTATGACTTCTTAAATGTTTATAATGCTGGTATTCACCTTGTTTTAACCTTATCGATTGGACGAAGACTAGGGCTTAAGTCGACTCTACGTGTCCCCCATAACCGTTAGACAATTTTACCGATAGATTTCTGACTGGCTATGTAAAAGTATTTGTTTTTTTTTTTTGTTAATGCATTTTTTCAGTATATTTTCTTCTCGTGTGTTTTTCTTCAATTTTGACTTCTGATACCACCGATTCGCCTTCTGTTGATATAGTTTCCCGGCTGAGGACCATCAAGTCCAATTTTAGCACACAAACTAACTTCACCTACCAGTCAGACACCAGACGGTAAGATCTTCTAACAACTGTGAGAAATCAAGTCAAGTTCACCCTTTTATCTCCATCTCGCAACTTTCTCCCATATATCCCCTTTTTCGATCCTCCCATCTGTTACATTGATATGTAAATATTCGACTTAAAACAAAATTGAGTTGGTTGTAGCTGCAGTTGCTGCAGTTGAAGGCTGCAGATAGTTCAACACGAATCTGCACACTACAATTTCAATAAATTGCCATTAAATTTGACTGACAGCCAACTGGCTGCTTTCCGTGACACTTTGTTTTTGGTTGGGATTGGTTTAAATGAAGAGAGGATGAGTTTTTTGGGTGACTTACCCATTGCATCCAGCAGTATTTTATCCATAAAGGAGGAAGTCGAAATCGGTGAAACGAAATTGCAGGAGATTTTTGGTGAAGTTGAAGTGAGACATATTAACCACTGTATTAAGGGCAAAAAACACAAGGTAACTAGAAAATCTTTTCATGTTTAGTATATAATTTCTAAACAAACCACATTCCAGAAGGAATGTAATCCAAGTGAATTAAAAGATTGTGAAACAATTGTCAAATTTTACGAATGCAACTTACGTTCGGAGGATCACGCCAACTCAACTCGGATACGTGACGGTATTAGGCCGCCCAGGCAAAACAGTTACACTGGCATTCGGCCGTATGCATGCGAAATATGTAATAAAAGGTTCAGCACTCCGAGTAATTTACGTAGGCACGTTTTGGCTTGTGGAAAGACGAAGATTCGATCAGAAAAACAATTTCAATGTTCCAAGTGTGATAATGAATCATTCGCAAGTATTGAGCTTCTCAAGCGGCACAAAGCTGAAATTCATTCGCCACCGAAAAAAACTCATATTTGTTCAATTTGTACGAAATCATTCAGGTCGAGATATTTACTAGACATCCATATGAACTCTCATACTGGCATTCGGCCGTATGCATGCGAAACATGCCCTAAAACATTCGGCAGTCCCGCATGCTTACTCCAGCACACGTTGACACACGATTTCTTAAGCGAAAAAAATCGTAAAAAAAATCATATATGCTCAATTTGTACGAAATCATTCAGGTGGAGGTATTTCCTAGACATCCATATGAACTCTCATACTGGCAGTCGGCCGTATGCATGCACAACATGCCCTAAAACATTCGGCAGTCCCGCATGCTTACGCCAGCACAAGTTAGCACACGATTTCTTAAGCGAAAAAAATCGCAAAAAAAATCATATATGCTCAATTTGTACGAAATCATTCAGGTCGAGATATTTACTAGACATCCATATGAACTCTCATACTGGCATTCGGCCGTATGCATGCGAAACATGCCCTAAAACATTCGGCAGTCCCGCATGCTTACGCCAGCACAAGTTGACACACGATTTCTTAAGCGAAAAAAATCGTAATCGCGCAGAAACGAAGCTTGGTGAAAATCCACAAGAGCTCCATTATATCCAAAAAAATGGGAATTGTGAAAAACAGATTCAAGCTCAAAAAGAAATGGAAAATATTGAAACTGATGAAAAATCACAAAAGGATGTTTCTTTCGAGAAGAAGTACAAATGTGAGAAATGTGGCAAAAAGTTTATAAGCTTACGAAATTTAAACTTCCATTTGAAATCATGTAAACTTCCATTTAACCACTGTATTAAGGCCAAAAAGCAGAGTGAATTCATCAATGGTCAATACCAAAAGGTAACTACAACATCTTTTCATGTTCAGTATATAATTTCTAAACAAACCACATTCCAGAAGGAATGTAATCCAAGTGAATTAAAAGATTGTTCGGAGGATTACCCCAACTCAACTCGGATACGTGACGGTATTAGGCCGCACAGGAAAAACATCTACACATGCTCGTTTTGCACGAAACCATGCAGAGACCGATCCCACCTCAACGCACATATGAGCTCTCATACTGGCGTTCGGCCGTATGTATGCGAAATATGTAATAAAAGGTTCAGCACTTCGAGTAATTTACGTAGGCACGTTTTGGCTTGTGGACAGACGAGGATTCGGCCGGAAAAACAATTGCAATGTTCCAAGTGTGATAACGAATCATTCGCAAGTATTGAACTTCTGAAGCGGCACAAAGCTGAAATTCATTCGCCACCGAAAAAAAATCATATATGTTTAATTTGTACGAAATCATTCAGGTCGAGATATTTACTAGACATCCATATGAACTCTCATACTGGCATTCGGCCGTATGCATGCGAAACATGCCCTAAAACATTCGGCAGTCCCGCATGCTTACGCCAGCACAAGTTGACACACGATTTCTTAAGCGAAAAAAATCGTAATCGCGCAGAAACGAAGCTTGTTGAAAATCCACAAGAGCTCCATGATATACGAAAAAATGACAATTGTGAAAAACAGATTCAAGCTCAAAAAGAAATGGAAAATATTGAAACTGATGAAAAATCACAAAAGCATGTTTCTTTCGAGAAGAAGTACAAATGTGAGAAATGTGGCAAAAAGTTTATATGCTTACGAAATTTAAACTTGCATTTGAAACCATTTAACCACTGTATTAAGGCCAAAAAACAGAGTGAATTCATCAATGGTGAATACCACAAGGTAACTAAAACATCTTTTCATGTTCAGTATATAATTTCTAAACAAACCACATTCCAGAAGGAATGTAATCCAAGTGAATTAAAAGATTGTTCGGAGGATTACCCCAACTCAACTCGGATACGTGACGGTATTAGGCCGCCCAGGAAAAACATCTACACATGCTCGTTTTGCACGAAACCATGCAGAGACCGATCCCACCTCAACGCACATATGAGCTCTCATACTGGCGTTCGGCCGTATGCATGCGAAATATGTAATAAAAGGTTCAGCACTTCGAGTAATTTACGTAGGCACGTTTTGGCTTGTGGAAAGACGAGGATTCGATCAGAAAAACAATTGCAATGTTCCAAGTGTGATAATGAATCATTCGCAAGTATTGAGCTTCTCAAGCGGCACAAAGCTGAAATTCATTCGCCACCGAAAAAAAATCATATATGCTCAATTTGTACGAAATCATTCAGGTCGAGATATTTACTAGTCATCCATATAAACTCTCATACTGGCAGTCGGCCTATGCATGCACAACATGCCCTAAAACATTCGGCAGTCCCGCATGCTTACGCCAGCACAAGTTAGCACACGATTTCTTAAGCGAAAAAAATCGTAAAAAAAATCATATATGCTCAATTTGTACGAAATCATTCAGGTCGAGATATTTACTAGACATCCATATGAACTCTCATACTGGCAGTCGGCCGTATGCATGCACAACATGCCCTAAAAGATTCGGCAGTCCCGCACGCTTACGCCAGCACAGGTTCACACACGATTTCTTAAGCGAAAAAAATCGTAATCGCGCAGAAACGAAGCTTGGTGAAAATCCACAAGAGCTCCATGATATCCGAAAAAATGGGAATTGTGAAAAACAGATTCAAGCTCAAAAAGAAATGGAAAATATTGAAATCGATGAAAAATCACAAAAGGATGTTTCTTTCGAGAAGAAGTACAAATGTGAGAAATGTGACAAAAAGTTTATATGCTTACGAAATCTTAACTTCCATTTGAAATCGCATTCGGATAGTTTGAAAATGTAAAGAAGATATCGATTATCTTAAGTATTATTTTTCAGAAATAAAGCAATAAATATTTTATAAATATAAATTGTAGCGTAATTGTAGTTGAGAATGGCCTTAGCACAACTTAGAACCAGACCGAAGTCCAGAACCAAGAGTGCTAAGGTCAGAAGTGGAATGGCTAATGCCATTCAAGAGGCAAAACAAAAAAAAAAAAGAATTGCCCCGAGAGCAGGGTGCCCTAGAAATGGCCGTGAAGGCCCCTCGTCCGCATTGGCGGAGCACCCTTTAACCAACCCCGACGGATGCTGGGGTGCCGCTTTGCTAGCTCGCTGCGGCTGGGGTGGGTTCTTGACAAATGGAGTTGGTTTGC
Organism: Nemotelus nigrinus; assembly: GCA_947369275.1. Taxonomy (NCBI): domain Eukaryota; kingdom Metazoa; phylum Arthropoda; class Insecta; order Diptera; family Stratiomyidae; genus Nemotelus; species Nemotelus nigrinus. The sequence goes on from OX376375.1 coordinate 63,345,189, forward strand.
TCTCAGAAGAAACGGGATGCTACGTGATATTCATCCGTCATGAATTCTACGTGCTGAATTTCATCCGTGAGAGGCACAGTACATTTGAATGAAATGTCATTCGAATTTCGTCCTAAAATAGCAAAAATTGAATAAAAAAGGAAAATGTGAGTTGTACAAAGTGAAAAGAAAATGTTCTTGCATGTTCCTGCACCATTTTCAACAATTTTCACGCAAAAAAGATTGTACACATAAATTCGAATGACATTTCTCTCTCTAAATCTCCTCATTCTAAAACACTTCGGGTAGTGTGAACGCTTACCTGATTAACTTTGACAGCTTCTAAATCTACTTGATTTAGAGTGTAGTGTGAACGGCTTATTAGATACAAAGAATTTACTTGTTTGTACTTCGCCTTTGAGCTTGGCTTCACAAGAAAATTCAGCAAGCAATGTGATACGATTTTGCGATGCGCTTTTTACAAACCATTTTGTAGGTCTTGCCCCTGGTCGGCCCATTTTGATGCTGGTGGCTTGATATTAATGTTCACGTACTTGCGCCTCTGTGTGTGTGATACATGATTGATCTGCAAGGCGTTGTTTTGAATTTGTTTCCCCTTGTATTTGCTTTTGAAAACTTCGTTCTTTTTTTTGGTGTTGTTTGTGCTCTTGTTTCTCGGTAGACTTTGTATTTGGAGAACTTTTGCAATAGCCCCCTTTATGTCCAATCTTTTTGCATTGTGCACACCTGTGTTGTATGTATTCACAATACTTTGCTTAGTGCATTGAACCACAATTCCAACATGGTGTCTTTGGAATTTTTGGTTGTTGCTTTTGCGAGCTATCTTTTTGCTTGCCCTGGTTGACATGTTTGCTGTAACTTGTGATAGCTTGTACATGAGAAACGTTTGAGTCTTCGACAAGTGCTGTATCGTTTTTGAGAGTTATGAGCCGCTGTGCGCTTGAGACTAGCTTGCTAAGTGTTTGCTTTGGATTTTCGTCCAACGCTGACAACAGCTTGACCCGTATGTCTGCCTCTTGTGGTGATTGCAGACCACATACGAATACCAGGCTTTTGAATTCATCAGATGTCATTGTCGTGAGCTGGAATGCTTCGCAATTTGTATTTACACGAGCAGCATAGCTGATAAAATCGTCCTGATCATTCTTCACTGTCTGTAGGCAGTTGTACCTGGCGCTGAACAAAGATTCTTGCGCCCCAAACATTTCCTGCAGAACCCTAATCGTGTCATCGAAATTAATGTCACGTGCATTTTTGGGCAAAATGTAAGCTGCTTATTTATTATATGTTGCCGGGCTTAATTTCCGTATCAGCAATCTGACGCGTGCCGTATCGTCAAGGCTTCTGCCGTCGACTTTGAAAACGTCCTCGTGGCGTTTGTACTAAGCATCGAATGCTATGTAGTTTCTTGGTTCGTAGTCGAAATCTGCAACTGTTGATGCCAAAACACTCATCAGTGATTCCGGTGTGTGGCCAACTGCTTGTGGCTGTGTGCCATTAGTTAGCGCAGCTAAAAGCTTGCTTTGCACATCAAGCAATTCAAGAATTTTTGTATTTTCCATTTTCACTTATCCCAGCCTCGTCGCCAATAATTGTTGTGGTTTAAGGTTGCACAATGTCCAAATGAACCACACAATGTAGTTAAATTAAATACAGCACGAATGATTGTCTTATATTCATCAACGTGGCACAACAGCCTGACGTCGGGCCTTGGCCGCCTGTGAAAAGTTACATTTGGTGTTTCAATTTGAAAATGGAGCAGTGCAAATGTCTTTCCAATAAGAAAATCGATCGAAAAGTGAAATTCTTGACATTTTATCCGTCAGAAATGAGCAGTGTCTCTGCTTTTCTCCATTGCCAAAATTTTCGCTCGAAAGAATGACCAGATAATGGAGACATGTCAAAATTTAGCTTCACGATTAACTCAGTACCAGCCTTAGGATAACTTTATAATAGGTCTGTTCTCGTACTTCAGCAAACTGCAGCAGTAAAAGAATTTGACAGCTGCCTTCTTTTTGCTGCAAAATTTGGCTTGCATTTGGCTTGCAGCAAAAGTACGAAAACGATTTGCTGCGAATCTATTTTAATATATTATAATAGATTCAAGTACGGGAACAGACCTAATCACTATTGTTCTCTCAAAAACGAAAACTGACAATTTTGGTTGTCGATTTTCAGGAAATTCATTGCAATTCATTAGGTCTGTTCGCGTACTTTCAGTCACTGAATTTTACTGAATTTTCCTGAATCATGTGGTGGGGGAAATTCAGGAAAAGTACGAAAACGCTCTCATTGCATTTCCTGAAAATTTTCAAATAAAAGTGTCAGTAGTCGGCTTTTGGGAGAACAATTGTGTTTACAAAGACATCCTAAGCGGCGATCAACTATCGCCACAAAAATATTCGTCTTTCATAATAACATTACGCCAAAAATCGTTTGACAGTTTTCAGTATTTTTCAGTAGCTCAGACCCTACTGAAATTTACTGAAAGAGGGGAAAATTTCAGTATTCAGTAAAACGGAGTACAAAAACGGCTTCATTGCAATTAATTGCAATTAATCGTAGTACGCGAACAGACCTATTGCAAATGATCGTAGTACGCGAACAGGCCTATTGATTTGCAAATATTCGACTAAAAAGAAGATTGAGTTGGTAATGCTAACAATTCAGACGCTCTTGACATAAGGTCTGTTCCCGTACCACCATTAATTACAATTAATCGCGATTAATTGCAATGAAGCTGTTCCCGTACTCCGTTTTACTGAAAACTGAAAATTTCCCCTCTCTCAGTAAAATTCAGTAGGGTCTGAGCTACTGAAAAATACTGAAAAGTGTCAAATGGTGTGGTGCGAGTAAATAGTTTCAAATGTGCGCGGCAAGCAACATATTTTTTGCGTAATTTTGCTATGAAGGTCGAATATTTTTGTGGCAATAATTTATCACCGCTCAGGATAACCGTACAATCACTATTGTTCTTCCAAAAACCGAAAACTGACACTTTTGTTTGTCAATTTTCAGGAAATGCAATGAGAGCGTTCCCGTACTTTTCATGAATTTCCCCCACCACATGATTCAGGAAAATTCAGGAAAATTCAGTGACTGAAAGTCCGGGAACAGACCTATACAGGCTGAGCATACAGGCAACTGACTGTTTTCTGCGGAACCTGCGGAACTGATTGTTTTTGGTTGGGATTGGTTTAAGTGTAGAGAGGATGAGTTCTTTGGGTGACTTACCCATTGCATCCAGCAGTATTTTATCCATAAAGGAGGAGGTTGAAATTAGTGAAACACAATTGCAGGAGCAGATTTTCGGTGAAGTTGAGGTGAGACATATTAACCACTGTATTAAGGCAAAAAAACAGAGTGAATTCATCAATGGTCAATACCACAAGGTAACTAGAACATCTTTTCATGTTTAGTATATAATTTCTAGACAAATCACATTACAGAAGGAATGTAATCCAAGTGAATTAAAAGATTGTGAAACGATTGTCAAATCTTACGAATGCAACTTACGTTCGGAGGAACACGCCAATTCAGCTCCGATACATGACGATATTAGGCCACCTAGGAAAAAAAGTTACACATGTTCGTTTTGCACGAAACCATGCAGAGACAGATCCCACCTCAACGCACATATGAGCTCGCATACTGGCGTTCGGCCGTACGCATGCGAAATATGTAATAAAAGGTTCAGCACTCCGAGTAATATACGTAGGCATATGTTAGCTTGTGAAAAAACAAGGATTCGCTTCGAGCGCGGAGATGCTTACTCGGATGAAAATACAGAATTTCAATGTGAAAAATGTAAAATGTGTTTTATGCTGGAGGACCAGTACCGCAGCCATTTGCAAGATAATAAATGCAAAGGGTGTGCTTCAGAAAAGCCATTTCAATGTCCCAAATGTGAAAATGAATCATTCGCAAGCATTGAGCTTCTCAGTCGGCACAAGGCTCAAATCCATTGGGTCCCGAAAAAAAATTACACTTGTTCGGTTTGTGCGAAACCGTACAGGTGGAAGCATCAGCTTGATGTCCATATGAACTTTCATACTGGCAATCAGCCGTATGCATGCCCAACATGTCCTAAAAGGTATAGTCACCCCCATAGCTTACGCCATCACAAGTTGATTTGTGGCGAAGGGGCGAAGACTTGTTTCAAATGTACGGTTTGCGAAAAGGTTTGCGGTTCAAGATCCCGTCTTAATTACCACATGATTTCGCATCGTGACGAACAGCCTTTCAAGTGCGAACTCTGCACAAAGTCGTATAAGAGCAAGTATTCACTTTCGGTACACAAAGCATCATGTTCTGGTGAGAGGAAATATGAATGCATCTTGTGCCAGAATAAATTCAACTATATTTCTCATCTGCGTAAGCATGAGAAGATTCACTTAAATGAGCATACGAGGTACCAATGTCACAAATGTAAAATGTGGTTTCAATTCGAACATCAGTACCGCAGTCATTCGGAAGATAATAAGTGCGAAGCAAGTTCGCAAGAGTCCCGTGCTAGCCAAGAAAATGAGAAATGTGAAAAACAAAATCAAGCTCGAAATGAAATCGAAAATATCGAAACTGGTGAAAAGTCACAAAGCAAAAATGCATTTGAGAAAGTGTACAAGGAGTTTATTCAGAAACAAAATTTCCATTTGAGATCTCATCAACAAATGTCGTCAACTTGAGAAGAAAATGATTATTTTTAAGGATTTTTATGTAAGAAATGATCAGGATTGTGAATAAATAGGGTTTTGTAGAATTGAGCTCCCCGTGAGTGGCAAATAACTAGTACTGAAATGTTATTCTAGGTTATTCTCAATTAGCTCTGAATAGGTACTTGAATTAAATCAGGGGTAAAGTGAGTCGTGAGACTAATCAATCTACACTCATATTCCCGTTGATTGTACATTTGTGTATGAAGTCTCTGCCAGCTTAAATTTTTCTATCCAACAAGGGTTGTTCTGGTCTTCTTTACTTTTGCTCAATTTTATGGTCTGGCCGTAAATTGAAGGAAAAAAATCGGTGTTAGAAACCAATGATACTAAGGTGATATTAAATAAAATGGAAAATATTCTGCATACTTGAAAAATCTTCCTACGGGGGCTATATATGACATTCATTCTATCAATGACAATCCATACGTTTCGTGTGCATCGGGAAAACTCAGAATAATGATTTCTTGTTAAGGCAACTATGAATAACAAACCATAGATTAACAATTCTTTGCTTGGAATTTAAGTTGGTCGTTCAAACTAACGCAAGACTGCAGTACACGGATTTCACTTAACCCTGTGTCTGGTATCCGGTCACCTAGAGAAACCATCTTCTACAGTATACATAATAAACCTACTTCAGTTGAACTTTCCACCCCTGGTTCTAATTACTTTAAAACTTACAATAACTCAGTTGTTTCTGATTTCATAATGCTGATTATGAAAGCATTCACCAGGTTCTTGACCATATCGATTATACGAATACTCTTTCAATATTAAATCTTGACCAGGTCATTTTCTCATTCTGTCAAAAAATAATTTGACGCCATTAAAAGATCTTCCCTGAAGATTAAGAAGAAATGAAAATAGGTCGTCTAAGGCACGGCTCGATAGGGAACTTTGGCATGCGCGAAGTTGTAGGAACATAACAAACTAATAAAAGAAAATATTAACGTTAGTCCTGCTGTTCAGGGAAGTTGGTAAGGATTTTTTTTTGTGAAATCTCCTATACACCGACTTTTTCGATTCCCTGCTTCTGTCTATAAACGCCTTATTCGCCTTTAAAAAAAATTGAGCTGGTAGTGCTGTCAATGTACCTGCACTAGCCGCAAGTTCATTTGCAGGAAAGAGCAATCTAAATCTACGCACTGCAAACTCAATGTCCAGATCTACACGCATATGAGTTTTAAGGGGGAGTTTTTATTAAAAACTATCTATTGGATAGGACAACAGTGACAAAACAAGGAATCTACACTAGTCAGGAATGTTCTATGAACAAAGGTATTCCACAGGGATCGATCTTAGTGCCTATACTTTTCCTTATCTATGTGAACAGCGTTCAAGATCACAGGCTTTCTGGTAAGATAGTCTTGTTTGCTGACGATACGCTCCTGTTGTATGCTGGAAAAGATGAGTCAGCCATCCAAAGTACAGTAAATATGGATTTGGATAAATATTCAGGTGGCTGCGGCAGTGCAAGCTCGTTATAAATGTCCACAAAACCAAATACATTATGTTCCAGCAAAATAATGAACGCTATTTATCCATGTATTCAAACTGATGGAGTTCAACTGGAGAAGGTCGATTCAATAAAATACCTGGGATTGACTTTAGATGAAAAGATGTCCTGGACCCATCACATCAACTACATCATAAGTAAAATCTCACCATCTATCGCAACACTGAGAAGGCATGATTTCCTGGAAAAACACACTCAACTCCTAATCTTAAATGCTTTTATCCTGTCTACTGTTAAATATGGAGCAGTCTTGTGGAGCCAAACAACTAAGCACAACATCGAGCTAGTTGGCAGACTTGTCACTAAGTCGTTAAAGTTATATATAGGCTGCCGACCTCAACACCAACGGGCGCGTGTACACTCGATCAGGGTTGTTGAACATCGAACAGATTATTAATCTCGAAAGAGGCAAAATAATATACCAAATTAACAACAACGAGCTAAAATGGCCAGATATTCCTCGGACTGTTAGAGAGTTATCTAACAGGGAAACAAGATCAGCCAGCAACCTTTTGTTTTGTAAACCAAGAACAAATAGATTGAAAATGGATCCAATACAACAGGCTATAGCTTTCTATAATACATTGCCAGACTCGCTAAAGAACTCAAGCAATATCGTGACATTCAAAGAAAACATGCTAGTTTTGTATGATAATTCACTATAAAAATTTCGCAACAAGTAATTTATTCATTTCGTTTACACTTTGACTGTTGTCATTAGGTCTGTTCCCGTACTTTAGCAAACTGCGGCAGTAACAGAATTTGGCAGCTGGCTTCTTACTGCTGAAAAATTTGGCTTGCATTTGGCTTGCAGCAAAAGTACGAAAACGGCTTGCTGCGAATCTATTTTAATATATTATAATAGATTCAAGTACGGGAACAGACCTATTCACACTTAATTTGTTATAATTCGGGGAATTCCCATCTCAAATGTCAAAAGAAAACCAGTGCTGCCAAGTGGCCGAATATTTAATTGGAATTTAACAATCACATTTTGAATTTTGGCTTATAACTTTTTTGTTGATAAGCTATTTTTTTCCTAGATTATAAACTAGTGCTAACCAGTAAATATATATGCATTCCATTTTCTCCTAAATGGGATTTATAAAGAATTACTGACATAAGTCTTCGTCTCGTAGCTCTGTTCGATTATTTAATTGAGCCACTGTATTTACCGCCTTATTTCTGTTGAGCCTTCAGCTAAATTAAATATTCGGTGCGGATTCTTTTTTGGCCGGAAATATGTAGATAGTAAAGACCCGGCGTTTTAATATTTTAATAAGGAGTTTTCATTTGGGAGATACTATACATATATGTATGTTTCTCCAAGCTTGGGATGAAATTGCGCTCGGGCTCCGAAGATGGTTGGTCTGGACTAAAAATTTGTTTTTCGATTTCTTGCTCATGTGTAGATGTGTAATCTTTCCGAATATTTTGCCAATCATTCCATACTTGGAAACTGCACTAGTCATATGCAGGAAATATAGATATGAATCTGCAGACTGCAAATGCAATGGAATGTCATTAAAATGACAGTCAGTAGGTCTGTTCGCGTACCTGAATAATAGAGGTAACCTGAATCTATTATTAAAATAGATTCGCAGAAAGTCGTTTTTGTACTCTTGCTGCAAGCCAAATTTTGCAGCAAAAAGAAGCCAGCTGCCAAATTCTGTTACTGCTGCAGTTTCCTGAAGTACGCGAACAGAGCTAGCTGTAGCGTGTTGTGGGGCTGAAATGGTTCTTCATATTGTTTTTGACTTGGTATTGTGAAAAGATGAGTGCTTTAGTTAATTTATCATTTGCATCCAGCAGTATTACATCTATAAAAGAGGAAGTTGAAATCACCGAAACACAATTACAAAAGCAGATTTTCAATGAAGTCGTATTGAAAGGTAATGCGATTCACCACAGTGTTAAAGCCGACAAACGCACTGAAACTCTAAATGGAATACTCCACGAAGTAACTAGACTGCTTATCCTTGTTTACTATACTAAAAAAATTATATTTCAGACAGAAGGTAATCGAACTGAATTAATCGGTTGCGAAGCAAAAACAGATGATGAAACGATTAAAGAGCGACTCAACGAGTATAACTTTTGTCATACTTGCTCTGTTTGCGCGAAATCATACAAATCGAAGTCCGGTCTCAAAGTACATATGAACTCTCATACTGGCAATCAACCGTACACATGCACAACATGTCCGAAAAGATTCAGTGCTCCTGGTAACTTATACAGGCACAGGTTGAGTTGTGGCACAGAGGTGAAAAATCGTCCCAGATATAAATGCACTTTATGTGAAAAGTCTTACAGTTTAAGATCTCGACTAAATAGTCACATGAATTTTCATCGTGGCGAACGTCCTTTCAAGTGCGAAATCTGTCTCAAGTCGTATACGAGCCCAGAATCACTCAGGCAACACAAAAAATCACATTCGGATGAGACGAAACCTGAGTGTACGTTATGCAATAAAAAATGCCGCAACAATAGTGTTCGGCGTAAGCACGAGAAAACGCATACAAGTAACCGTATGAATTATCAATGCAAAATATGTAAAATGTATTTTAGATTGGAGTATCAGTACGGCAGCCACTTGAAAGACAATAAATGCAAAGGATATGCTCTGGAAAAGCCATTTCAATGTTCCAAGTGTGAAGGTTAGTACGCTGGCGAGCCTGAATTCCGGACACTCGTTGTGCTATTTATTTCTACACGGAAAAATTTTCGTGTAGAGAAGTGTAGAATATTACAAAGTGACAGTTAATTGTGTAGCTGTTTGCAATGCCTTCTAGAAGTACGGGCCGTAAGGCTACGTAATCGTTCTCGCCGTGACATCATGAGTTTAGGAAATTTGACATTTCCACGAGGCAGTGCCGATGTACACGGGGATTTCACTTGCAGTTTTTTGGTTAAAATATGGATAAAACGTTAGTTTTTTGTGCGTGGACGCGTTTTAATAATAATATTTAGTCATAGCGTACACCTTGTACCAATTAATTGTATCGCGACAGTAAATCGACACGAACCATCACATAACCTAACACCAACCGATAAACATTTCGTAGCGAATTTTCCACATTATACCGCACGCACCGCATTAATTTGTGTTTTAGCTGTTCACTAGCACTGTTCTGCATAAACCACTTTAGTTTTCATGTCACTCACTTTAACACAACCCGTACAATTAACATTTTCCCGCGGACGTCCCATAAGACTACGTGTGTTTTTCGCGACATTTGTCCCGATGCTCTGACGTCATCATTCTGCATTACGGCCCGTACATCTAGAAGGCATTGCTGTTTGGCACTTGTATTTTGAATTTTCAGCAAACAGAATAATGGGTAGTGGTTTCGTGAGTTTGCTGTTGATGTATGGCGCATATTCTTGGGACGCGAAGTTAATACCACATTCTGGTGCTCAAACTTTAGTAAATTGTAGGTGGATTTTTTTTCCATAATATACTTATTGAAAATTTTAAATTGGTTGTGGTGCAGACTACAGGACCATATTAAACATCGCTGTAATTTTCTTTTCCGTGAAAAGTACAAGCCTCCAGCCCTCTTCACCTTTAAATTGTTCCATAACAACGTTATCACCGCATTAAGCTCAAGTTTGACGGCATGCGATTTAGAAATTAACTTTCTTGGAAAATAACCTTAAGATTCTACCAACTGTATGCGAAATACTATATGTTACTCCTTTATCAATGCTTCTTTCAGCTCTTCAATTTTAAATTCATTCAAGTTTTCTGGCTCATCATACTGCTATATTATGAACCAGATTGAATTTTACGGTAGAAACGTAGCAACCAAGTTATAGTAGCAAATATTAAAAACTACTTTCACGTTAAATTCCATTAGGCTGAAAGAAAATAGGCGTAATTTTTCAAAGTCTTACAATTATGTAATCTATTTAATAATTGTTTATTTCAAATATATTTCCTTAACACAAATACATAATTTATATCCATGCATTTCATATCGCGTACACATGCGGTACTGAAAACTTTCTAACGTCGCACTAATCCAATTAACCAACCAGCTAATTAAAGTGTATTCTAGTAAAATTATCTGCAAAAAAATTGAATTGCTGGGAAATCATTGCTTCTAGTCCTGTACGAACTATCCTACGCATAAAATTAGTTAATTTGTTGACAGAAAGTGCCGACGTAACATAACTATTAAACAAATTTCAAATTTTCAAACAAAATTCAAAATAAAAGCGCGGTCAAAATGGCCAAAATGATTGCTTTCCGTGACCAAATAAATAGCAGACCATTTAATTCAGGCACCTCGTGCCTGAAAAAACTCTCCACTTGTGCTGCAGAGCCACCTACGAGCGAAGAGCAACACTGAAATTCTGACACTTTTCAGGCAACGTTTCAGGACGAGCAGCGTACCGATTTTCTCAAGTGACCTGAAAAAAAATTCAGGTCCGGAATTCCGTCACTCTTTTCCCATGCATTTTAAAGGGAGACAGGAATTCAGGCTCGGCAGCGTACTAACCTTGATAATGAATCATTCGCAAGCATTGAGAATCTCATTCGACACAAAACTGAAATCCATCCGCCTCCGAAAAAAAATCATATCTGCTCGATTTGTATGAAATCATATAAGCATATGACTGAGCTTGAAGTTCATATAACCTCTCATACTGGCAGTCGGCCGTATGCATGCACATTGTGTGCTCTAAAGTACGACCGTCCTGACACCTTGCATAAGCACATGTTAACTCACGTTCCCTTAAGCGTAGCGACAAAGAACCGTTCGAAGCTGAAATGTCCGCTCTGCGAAAAGTTTTTAAGATCAAAAGCATCATTGTATGGACACATGAATGTTCATCGTGGCGAACGTCCTTTCAAGTGTGAGATCTGTGCCAAATCGTTTGCAAGTCGAGAGACACTATTGGCACACAGAAAAAGGCATTCAAATGACATAAAACAAGAGTGCAGGTTCTGCAGTAGAAGATTCGTTGGCAAGTGGGGTCGGCTTAAACACGAGCAGACGCACTCAAATGACTGTTTCAATTATCAATGTGACATCTGTAAGAAGTACTTTCAATATGATGATCAATTGCACAGTCATCTGGAATATAATAAGTGCAACGGAAATTGGCAAGAAAATAACAAGTGTGAAACACAAGCTCAAGCTCAAAGTGAAATCGAAAATATTCAAAATGATGAGCAATCCCAGAAGAAAAATGCATTCGAGAAGAAGTATAAATGTGACGACTGTAAGAAAGAGTTTATATGCGAACGAAATTTAAATTTCCATTTGAGATCGCATTTACAAATTACATCGATGTAGAGAAGATACCGATTATTTTTAAAGATTAATTTTAAATATTTAATTTTAAATTAATAAAAAATGAGGTTTTCGTAAAATAGATTTGTTGCATTCTATTGGCCATATCAAGTGTATTCGAATATGTTGTTATTAACTATTTAACGCCCTTGATTATTCTTTTAAATAATACAAATATGGTTTTTACTCATGTTTGGTCGAAATACTAGTAGCTTAGGTTCGCCATCTTCCACGTTAATTGCTTTTGCGATAGGCCTTCTGTATCACGGCTAGGTTCGCATGCATGGATCTTCTCACCCGGCACAGGGCTGAAAGTCTGGTCGTCATGTAGAAGCCTGGCCGTCATATAGAAGACATATCATAAAAGCAATTAATGTGTAAGATGGCGGACCTAAGCTACCAGTATTTTGACCGGTCGCGGTACTTTTCTCCATCAGTTAGATAGCTTAAGACCTGTAAGATTGCAAGTCGCAATATGCCATCTATTGCCGTGTTCCATTTTTATTAATTAGTACTTCCAAGTACTTGGGAGTAGGTCACAAATGGAAAGCCATCTTCGTTCATACAAGCATATTCTAGCCTGTCAAATTGTATGCAGTTTTCAAATGTAAAACCGTTGAAAACAAATGGTTCAAATAACGAGTATAAGCTACGACAATCGATAGAAAATATAAAAGCAACTAACAGAAAATTACCTCTTTTAACTTTCTACACATTATGAGGGCTATTTCTAATTTCGTAACTACCAAAACATTCAACATTACCATGAAAAAACCAAAGCCACCTATTGACAACTAAATAGCCACATCACGGCAAAAAAAGGCGTAACTACTCATGAACTACTCGGGAACGAGAGTAGTTGGAAGTAGCCAGAAGTACTTGCAAGTATTAAATAGTAATATGTAATAGAACACGAGCTATATGACGGCCAAGAAAGAGGCAAAGAACCTTTCAAAGTTCAAATGTGCGTTCTGAGAAAAGTTTGTAAAATCTAAAGTCTCATTGTATAGCCACATAAACATTCATCGTGGCGAACGTCCTTTCAAGTGCAAGATCTGTACCAAGTCATTTGCGAGCCGTTGGGCACTATTGACACAGAGTAAACCACATACGTATTTTAATTTAAAACGGCCCACAGACACGGAGATCTGGTTGCCGACTTGGTTGGAAACTTGCGATATTTGTGAACAAACTAGATCTGAGACTAGCCCACAGACAATGAATTTGGTCGCAGATATCGCATATCTGCAACCAAGTCGACGACCAGATCTCCATGTCTGTGGGCCGTTTCAGGCACATGAAAGATACTAAATGCAATGGAAATTCGCAGAAGTCTCACGACGTTCTACAAAATGAGAAATGTGTAAAACAGATTCAAGCTCCAAATGAGATTGAAACTGATGAAAAATCACAGATGGGTGTTGCATTTGAGAAAAAGTATAAATGTGACGAATGCAACAAGGAGTTTATTTGCAAATCAATTTTCATTTGAGATCGTATACTCAAATTTCATGACATATATAAGATACCGATTACTTTTTAGATTAAATTTAAGCAATAAAGAAAATTAAGGAATTATGCATTATTATATTTTTTGTAGAATGAAATTGTTTTTTTCATGTTCTTTTTCCTCAAAAATCGTTCCGAAGAATTCTCTTTAGTCGCGATTTTAACGCCTCTATTGAGAACAGAATGGCATTGTATTATTAAAAACAACAATCGGGCGGGAGTTGATGTAGTATGCTACTGTCTCAATCTGTTCTCGGTAGCGGTGCAAAAAATTTGACTACAATGAGCATTATGCAAACTCGATCCGCGATTTTTACGCACGCCAAAATATTTCCCTCGACTCCGACATTGTCGTTATTCTGGAAGACACCTGAACTATTAAATATATTTTGTTTCTTTGTTTTACCGTATGAGTTCACTAGTTTTATTCGGGACGAATATATCCCGGAAATGTTTAACATTCATAGATTTTCAATAGAGTAGGACCAATTATTTTACCTCTTTGTTGATTCTTAAAGACTCTAAGAACGTTTTGATCATATAATTTTTCCTATTGTTACAAACGGCGAGAAGTTTTACTACAATATAGTCCAACATAGCTCAATATCAATATGCATTGCAAAGTAGAACTGATAAGATACTGAAATACACGTTTCCTGTAAATGTATGCATATGATTGAACTAAATAATTGCTGTTTCGAAATGAGTTTGGTTACTTCTGTAAGTGCTGTTCATGATATACATGTTTCCAAATTTTTTTATCATCCAAAATCAACTTCCATTCATAACAAATTCAAATAAAAGAATAAGTGAAATATTAGATTCTTATCGCCACGTTTCTTCGGTTCTTCGATTTTCGTAAGATAAAATCTGAGTTGTTTTTCAGCCCTAAATCGTTGTAATGGGTACTTCCACTGCTGATTCGTTATCTGCCGGAATTTCATAATGCTGTTAGTAGGCAAATTCAAGAACATTGTCACCTCCACAAACATCTGTAAGTAGGTGATAGCGAATGAAAAAATATTAGCATTACTATCAAGTGAAACAAATCCGAATGTTATTTGAATTCATGAATAAGATGTAGTATGCTACCAATCAGGCACTAGCACTAGCTAGAAACGTTTGTCCTTAGAAACCAAAAACAAAATATCTTCAACATCTAATTTCTTCTTCCTTGTCTTGAATTCGATGGTATTCTACCGAAATAAATATTTGCGTACATGCATAAAATTTTCGTCGGTCCATTATGAATGAACTTCTTGAGAAGATTAGACTATTAAAACAATAATTCCTATTCGATCAGTATCAACCAACGTTTTTCCTCCGTACGTTATTTTCGCAAGTTTCTCAAGCCATTTTCAAAAAGCCACGTCGGTCGTAACGTCGCAATCTCACAGCGATGAAAACCGCACGATCCTGATAACATCCGCATAACATACATTAAATATGATGAAATGCCTAAACGTCTGGTCTTCATCGGCAGCATATATAAATTAAACGAAAAATTTATTTTAATAATACTTTTCGCGCGTTACACATGAAATAGTTATTTGCTTATCTATCGGTCTGTTCGCATACCTGAATCTATTATAATGTATTAAAATAGATTCTCAGCAAGTCGTTTTTTTACTCTTGCTGTAAGCCAAATTTTGCAGCAAAAAGAATCCAGCTGCCAAATTCTGTTACTGCTGCAGTTTGCTGAAGTACGCGAACAGACCTTATATAAATTTATGGATTTTTTTGCCATTAATCTGAAGGATAATTTTTCGTGATATTGGCGATAAGTGTTCGCACTTATTTATTTATTTATTAAATCCTTGCGCTACAGATACAATTCCAATTACAGCGTCAAGAAAGCAAAAATAAAAGAATGAAACATAAAAAAGGAAAAGAAATGACAAAAATAACTGAATAATTTGAAAACTAAAATTAGGACTATGGTAAATAGCAATTCAAGGTAACATTTTCAATACATGCTTGAATTGTGAAAAAGATTGCGGGAGAGGACAAAGCTTAAGGGCATTATCGTTCTGGGTAGACGCAGCAAAGGTGAATGGAAGTAGACTTCCGTACGAGCAATCGGAACAGAGAACACCTCAGAAGAACGACTTGGACGATTAGACTCACGTCTGGTTATCTGGGAACCAAGATCTGACAAAAAAATGCCTTGGCAAAGTTTAAAGAGAAAACACTCATCGAGGAACCGAGATTGTAACGAGGACATACGAAGGAGGGAAAGACGAGAGTAGTAGGGAAATAGGGGATATTGAATTTAAAAAGAAGCGAGCGAGTGAACCTGCGCTGAACAGATTCAATGGCGTCAGATAAATGCTGAAAGCGCGGAAACCAGATTCGGCACGCGTATTCTAGAA
Organism: Nemotelus nigrinus; assembly: GCA_947369275.1. Lineage (NCBI taxonomy): Eukaryota > Metazoa > Arthropoda > Insecta > Diptera > Stratiomyidae > Nemotelus > Nemotelus nigrinus. The sequence goes on from OX376375.1 coordinate 63,360,604, forward strand.
TACTGCGTACTAAGGAGACATATAAATGAATATAGGAGGAAATGTTGGTAAACATATACGAAGAACGCAAAACAAATCCAGCAATCCTAGAGGCCCTGGATGTCATATCCATGACATGAACATCAAATCTTAACTTTGAGTCAAACACCACACCCAGGTCTTTAAAATGCTGGACAACTGACAGGGAAATACCAGACAAAGAATAAGAGAAAACATTTGGAGAATTTTTATACGCAAAAGACATCTGAATGGCACTTCAAAATGTTCAGTGGCAAAAAGTTGTCTTGACACCAGAGATTAAGAGCAAACAAGTCAGCTTGCAATTGATGAAAATCATTCGCAGACTTGATTGCTCTATAATTTTAAGTCATCTGCATATAAAAGACAAGGGAGGATTGATAACAGAAGGAAGGTCATTGAACAAGATAAAAGATAAAAAGTAAGGGACTGAGGATAGAACCTTGAGGAACTCCGGATGTGGGAAATATAGGAAAGGAAATGGAACCATTAAAAGTAACTCTGCAAGAACGACTATGAAGATAAGAGGAAAACCAGGAGAGTAGGGGACCAAAAACACCGCAATTTCCGATGGTGGCAAAAGTGCTACGTATTCGTTTCGAATATTTTTAAAAATATTTTTAAATATTTTTAAAAATATTTTTAATATTTTTAAAAATTTATTGCATTCGCATCAATGAATCGAAACCCACATTTCGATTTGAGACTTTTTCGAGCTTCTAATGAATTTCATTTTAGTCAATTCAGTCCAAGGTTAATCAAATATTTTCAAACACGTCGAAATGTGCCTTGATTTTAAGCCATTTCAAATCTAATAGTTTGATTCCTTTGACGATGCACTTAAAGGTGGCTCCGATGCACAATATGCTTTTGTATGCAATGGTATAAAAGGTCTGTTCCCGTACTACGATTAATTGCAATTAATTGCAATGAAGCGTACTAAAACGGACTAAAAAATTCTGTTTTAGTTCGCTTCATTGCAATTAATTGCAATTAATCGTAGTACGGGGACAGACCTAAAATATGATAAACGTCATCGTTTTGTAATTGTTTGTGGATTTGTGTCCATATATGGAAGAGAAATACCAAAAGGAGAAACCAATACTACGAATTTAAATTTCGATGAATGCATTTTAAGTCGAAATATGCTCTAAAGGCCGAAATATGTGTAATATCCTGGCCGTGTAATATGCAACATGTACGTGCATAACTAATCGAGCCCTAATGATAACCGTACTGATTTGTAATCGCACCTGAATTTCAGCAATTTTGATTACATACTACCTTTGCCAAAATGTTCTTCAATATTCGTTCCTCACAGGGGTTTTCTCAGGCATTTTTCTCGGGGGGTGTGTTCAGAATTTTAGGAGGAGTGTCCCTTTGGAACAAAGGACCCAAAGGTCCCTTTGTGTAGGAAAACTGCCCGTGCTAGTACTTTCCAGGGGGGCGGTATTAGGGGGGTGTAGGAAAATCTCTGGTTCCTCAATATTCTCCATCGCTCTATAAACGATTATGAAACCGGAAAAGGAACCGAATTGTTGATAGTGCTGAATATGGAGATGCACTAGACGCAGTTGCAGTGTGTAGATTTGCAGGAAAATCTGCACACTGGAAATTCAATGGAACGAAATTAAATTTGACAGTTAGCTGTAGTTTGTTGTTGAGTCCTGGTTGAGTTGCGTTGATTCTTCATATTGTTGAAATTGGTTGATTTTGGCTCTGGAGTGAGCAAAGATGAGTGTTTTGGGTGACTTGCCCTTTAAACCCAGCAGCATCTTATCCATAAAGGAAGAAGTTGAAATCAGCGAAACCCAATTGCAAGAGCAAATTTTCGATGGAGTCGAAGTGAAACAAGGTGGTTTTGATCAAAATGTTATGAGTGAAAATATAAATGGACTTGCCCACGAAGTAGCTAAGGCTCCGTTTCCTGTACAGTACATAAATTCTAAATAAATCAAATTTCAGACTGAAGATAATCACGCTAGACTAAATGGTAGTGAAGCGAATACGAAAACGAATGATCAAACCATTAATGAAGAACCATACGAGAGGCACAAATTAACTCACGATTCTTTAAGTGCAGAAGCGAAGACTCGTTCCAGATTCAAATGTAGACTTTGTGAGAAGTCTTATAGCTCAAAATCTAAACTAAATAGTCACCTGAATTCGCATCGTGGCGTGCGCCCTTTCGAGTGCGAAATCTGTCCGAAGTCGTTTACCAGCAAAGATCTACTTTCGTCACATAATAAAACTCATTCGGTTGATCTGCAATATGAGTGCACGTTGTGCAATAAAAAATACGTTCGCGATTTTAATCGGTGTGAGCACGAAAAAACACACTCAAGTGAACGTATGGATTATCAATGTGACGTTTGTAAAAATTATTTTAAATTAGAGGATCAGTTTCGCAGCCATTTCGTAGATAATAAGTGCAAAGGACATACTACTGAAAACTCTTTTCAATGTTCCAAATGTGAAAATGAATCATTCGCAAATATTGAGCTTCTCGATCGGCACAAAGCTGAAAAGCACCCACACCCCAAAAAAAATTACACTTGTTCGGTTTGCGCGAAAGCGTACAGGTGGAGGCATCAGCTTGATATCCACATGTACTATCATACTGACAGTCGGCCGTATGCATGCACAATATGTCCTAAAAGGTATAGGCAACCCCGTAGCTTACACCATCACAAGCTAATTTGTGACGAAAGAGCGAAGTTCCGTGATATCCGAGAAAATGACGAATGTGAAAAACAAAATCAAGTTCAAAACGAAATCGAAAATATCGAAACTGGTGAAAAATCACAAAGCAAAAATGCTTTTGAGAAAGTGTACAAAGAATTTATTCAGAAACAAATTTTCCATTTGAGATCGCATCAACAAATGTCGTCAACTTGAGAAGATAATGATTATTTTTAAGGACTTTTTTGGTAAAAATAAATCAGGATTGTGAATAAATAGGAATTTGTAGAATTGATTTCCCCGTGAGTGGCAAGTACCTTGCATTGAAATGTTATTCTAGGTTGTATTTGGTCACGGCATAAGTTTTTGGGCAATCATTTCATAGAAGCTTATGCAGTTAAAACCCTAGCTAATAGTAAATTTATAGTAAAAAAAAATTGTTAAAAATTAAAAAGAAATAGTTAATGGTAAAAAAACCCCTAGCTAATAGTAAATTTATAGTAAAAAAAATAGTAAAAACTTTGCTCATTTTTGAAGCTAGTGTAGTGTAGCGGGTTAAGCACTGGTTCCTAGTGAGTGGGGTCCCTGGGTCGAATTCAAGTTCGGACGAGTGGCCGCGCACTGAAGTTTGATTTCAGTTAGCTCTGAATAGGTGCCTGCGTCAAATCAGGGATAAAGTGAGTCGTGGGACTAATCAATCCACACTCGTATTCACGTTGATTGTACATTTGTGTATGAAGCTCTCCACCAGCTTCAATTTCTACACCTGACAAATGTTGTAGTGGGATTAATTTACTTTTGCTCAATTTTACGATCTGGTCGTAAGTTGAAGGCAAAAAATTCCGCGCTAGAAACCGATGAAACTAATGTGATGCTAAATAAAATGAGAAATATTCTGCATACCGGAAAAATCTTCGTACGGACTCAGTAGAAAATACCTCCTTCCCTCCGTCCTACCAACGACTTAATACATATATACGTTTTGTATGCATCGAAAAAGCTCAGAATAATGATTTCTTGTTAAGGCAAATATAGAGTAAGCTCATGGGAGGCAAAAAACTGCAGATCACTACCAAGCCATAGACTGACAATTCTTTATTTAATTTTAATTTGGTCGTTAAAACTAACACAAGCCTGCAGTACGAATATTTCTTTTAACCCTACGTCTGCTAGTGGTCACCTAGAGAAACCATCTTCTACAGTATACATCATAAAACCACTTTCAGTTGAACTTTCCACCCCTGGTTTTAATTACTTTAAAACATACAATAACTCAATTGTTTCTGACACTTTCTTAATGCTGATTACGAAAGCATTCTTGACCCTATCGATTGTATGAATACTTGTTCAATATTAAATTTGACGAGGCCAAGAAAGGAAAAGAAAAGGCAGAAAAGGAAATAAAAATCTAAGGCATGGCTCGATATGGAACTGAGGCATTCGCGAAGTTGTAGAAACATAACAAGCTGATAAAATAACATATTACCGTTAATCCTGCTGTTCAGGGAAGTTGGTGAGGATTTTTTTGAGTGAAATCTCCTACATACCGCCTTTTTTGATTCCCTGCTTCTGTCTATAAACGCTTTATTCGCCTTAAAAGAAAAGTGAGATTGTAATGCTGCCAATGCACTTGCACTAGATGCAAGTTTATATGCAGAAAAGACCAATGCAAATCTGCACACTGGAAATTCAATGGAAAGAAATTAAATTTGACAAACAGCTGGAGCTTGTTGTGAATCGGCAATTGTTCTTCCTGTTGGTTCTTGACCATGCAGTGCGCAAAGATGAATCTTTTGGGCGACTTACCCATTGGGGTCAACGGTGTTTTATCCATAAAGGAAGAAGTCGAATTCAGTGAAACACAATTGCAAGAGCAGATTTTCGATGGATACGAAGTGAAGTATCATGATGACACATTAAGCGAAAAATGGACTGAAGTTAATGGACTATACCGTGAAGTATACAGAATACCTTTTCCTCTTCTATATATAATTTATAAACAAATCATATTTCAGTCAAGACATGGTGAATTTGTATTAAACGATTGTGAAGCAAAAACGGAAACGAATATTGAAAGGATTAAGGAACAACCTTACGAGTGGAACTTAGGTGCGGAAGATGCCGCTAATACAATTCGAACCAGTGACGGCATTATAGAGTCCCGGAGAAAAAATCATTCATGCTCGGTTTGTGGAAAAACATTCAGGTCGAGGTATTTCCTTGACATCCACATGAACTCTCACACTAACAGTCGACCGTATGCATGCACAATATGTCCTAAAACGTATCGTGATCCAGGAAACTTACGCAGACACAAGTTAATTCATGATTCTTCTTCAGGTGCGAACACTCGTCCAAGTTATAAATGCACGCTCTGTGAAAAGTCGTACAGATCAAAAAATAATCTCAATAGTCACATACGTTTTCATCGTGGCGAACGTCCTTTCAAATGCGAATCCTGCCCCAAATCGTATACAAGCCCAGAGACACTCAGGTCACACATTAAAACGCATTCGGACGAAAGGGCATATGAGTGCACGCTGTGTAGTAAAAAATTCATTTGTGATAGTAAACGGCGTAGGCACGAGAAGACGCACTCAAATGACCGTCTGTATTATCAATGTGACGTATGTACCAAGCACTTTAGATTTGAGGATCAGTTCCGTAGCCATTCGGAAGATAATAAGTGCAAAGGACGACATACCACGGAAATGCCATTTCAATGCTCCAAGTGTGACAATGAATCATTTGCAAGTAGTGAGCTTCTCGATCGGCACAATGCTGAAATCCATTCGCCCCCCAAAAAGAACTACTCATGCTCAGTTTGTGCGAAAGCATACAATCGTAGGTACTTGCTTGAGATCCATATGAATTCTCATACTGGTAGTCGGCCCTACGCCTGTGCAATATGTACAAAACGGTTCGCCTGGCCTGGTAATTTACACCAACACATGTTGACGCACGATTCCATAAGCGCAGAGGAAAAGAAACGATACAATTTCCAATGTACAATATGTGAAAAATTTTACCACGCCAGAAGCAGACTGAATAGTCACATGAATTTTCATCGTGGCGAGCGTCCTTTCAAGTGCGAAATCTGTGCCAAGTCGTTTATGAGTAAAGGGCAACTCTCGTCACATATTAAAACTCATTCGGATGAAAGGAGACATGAGTGCACGTTGTGCAGTAAGAAATTCATTTACGATTCTAAACGACGTACGCACGAGAAGACCCACACAAATGACCGTCTTCATTATCATTGTGACATATGTAAAAAACATTTTGCATTGAAAGGTCAGTACCGTAGCCATTTGGAAGGTAATAAGTGCAAAGGAAAATCGCAAGAGTCTAGTGGTGTGCGAGAAAATGAAAAATGCGAAGCACAGATTCAAAGTCAAAATGAATTCGGAAATAGTGAAACTGATGAAAGATCACAACGCGGTGATGCATATGAAAAAAAGTACAAATGTAAAGAATGTAACAAGCAGTTTATATGCAAAAGAAATTTTAAATTCCATTTGAGATCGCATGCACATATTTCAGCGACGTAAAATAGATGAATTATTTTTATGAATTCCTTTTATGAAATAAAGCGAGAAACTATGAATCAAAATTGAGGATTTTATAAGTTAATTGTGAGCTTTAACCGTTTTTGTTAACCACAGAAAAATATAGAGTGAAGAAATTCATAGAGGTATGTCGGTACTCGATTGCAACATTGGTTCTGGATCTGATCGTCTTCCTACGTATTTCTTGCGTAAATGAGTACAACAGCTAATAGTCGCCTTATATTATATAAAATATTGTATAATGGGCTATTTTCGTCTTGAGTTTTATCTTCTTGTTGCTAACTTTTCTACGTCACACTCATATTCCAAAATTATGCCATATGCTTTATTTGATCCATAATGCCAAAACTTTTTGAAAAAGTCTACGATGAATTTGCTCCACTACTCGATTTTTGTTTGAACGAGCAACAGCATGGTTTTAGTAAAAGTCGTTCATTTTACTGTGAACAGATGTCTTGGAGAGCTTGCGATTACCCTTAAAAATACATCTCTTGAAGGGGATCGTATGAATTCGTTGGAATCTATAAAGACTCCCAAACAATTTGCATTGGAATTCTGTTTCTGGGTACCGGACTACCGTGAAAGTCTCATTTTTTATCGTTTTGTCGGTTTTGTTTTATTTATCTTATGTCGCTGTAAGGCTCGTTCGAGGTGGGGCCCGGTAGCTCTGCTTGCTAAGGCGTGAGGCCGAAAAGCGGCGTGCTACGGTGCCTGCGGGTTCAAATCCCGCCAGTGCCATGGCTGTAAGTGTGAATCCGTGTGATTGTCTATGAGGGTGGTAAATGGGCCCAAACTGGTGGCCTAATGCTGGCCGCGTTCCCGGCAGCCCTCTTCACTAACCTAAAGGCTCGCTCGAAACAGGTAACACGGGCAGTTAATACAGTGCTCACATTTCGGAGAAGAAACACCATATTTGTGCTAGCATTGATAGCCAAGAGGTTTTACGCTCTAAAATCATAGCTGCTACGACATGAGATGGATGAAAAACTGTCAAAATCAATGAGAGACTTATGTGGCAGTGGACATCGATGTTACCCATGCGGAATTCTCATCCGGAAATATTTGCCGCCTTATTTTTGTTAAGTCTTTAGCTAAATTCAATATTCGGTGTGGATTCTTTTTTGGCCGGAAATATGTAGATAGTAAAGACCCGGCGTTTTAATATTTTAAATATGTTTTTAATTGGGATAAGGAGTTTTCATTTGGGAAATACTATACATATACAGTGGCTCACAGCTTATTTGATACAGTGACTATTTAAAAATGCAAATCACTGTAACTTTGAAATAAAGAACCCTATCCAAAAAATTTAAACGTATTTGACCAGATGCATGTTCAACGAATACAATGCAAACAAAAAATGTTCCAACAATATTCCTCGGCGTCCGGTAAAAGAGAAATACCACTGGCGCAGAAAAATTGCAGCTCACAGCTTATTTGATACAGACACTTCAATGCGAATAAACTTCTATTTGTCGCGCCGTTAATCTGTCTTGTTTTAGTTTCTTGATTTTCGATTGTGTTTAGACATTGGCTAAATTAATTTTTAGCAAGATCTTGTAAGCTGAAGTGCCAAAATGAGCCAAAATTGTAAAATGGGTCATCGCACCACAATTGAACAGCGCAAATTGGTATTAAACCACTTTAAAAAAAGACAAAGTATTCGAAAAATTACTGAAAGTGTGAATTTGAGTGTCTCTACAGTGCAGCACATAATTGAGCGCTTCTTACACGAAAATCGGATAGAAAATAAGAGGAGAAATGCGCCAAACAATTTTTTCACCGTATCCGACGAACGATACATTGTAAGAAAAGTGAAAGCAAACACAAAGATTTCCGCTCCAAAATTGGTTATTGAGGTTCATCGTGAATTAAGGAAGTCATGTAGTGCTGAAACCGTCCGACGAGTGCTTCGCGACCATGATTTCAACGGGCGAGTAGCTCGTAGGAAGCCATTTATTTCCAAAAAAAATACAATAAGCCGATTTGCCTTTGCCAAAGAGCATGTGGGAAAGACATCCGCGTTCTGGAATACGGTTATTTTTGCGGACGAGTCCAAGTTTAACATTTTTGGCTTCGATGGAATGTCATATGTCTGGCGCAAGGCAAACACTGAGCTAAACAAGGAGAATCTCAAACCTACTGTGAAGCATGGTGGTGGTAATGTGATAGTTTGGGCCTGCATGTTCACAGCCGGAGTCAGAAATTTAAAGTTTATTGAGGAAACAATGGACCAAACAAAGTACCTTGATGTACTCAAAAACAATTTGCTGCAAAGCACTGAAAAACTGGGTGTTAGCAACCAATTTCGGTTGTACCAAGACAATGATCCAAAGCACAAGTCGGGAATTGTGCAGTCCTGGCCAATTTGGTATTGCCCTCATTTGATGTCTCCGCCGGCACAGTCACCAGATATAAACGTCATTGAGAATCTGTGGACTTTGTTGGATAACAACATTAGAAAACACAAGATTTCTAATAAACAAGACCTGAAGAAAGCACTGCTAGAGGAATGGCAAAAAATTACTCCTGACATCACAAAAAAACTAGTTAACTCAATGCCGAATAGGCTCCAGGCTCTGCTTAAGGCTAAGGGCTATCATACGAAGTATTGAAATCAACTGGAAACCTCATAATTCACAACAATTTTAATGTTTAATCAAACTGTATCAAATAAGCTGTGACATGAAATTTGTTATTACTTTTAGTTGATTGTTGATTTAGTTGATAGTTTAAGATGTAAGAATCGTATGTAATGTTCTGTTATGGATAGGGGAAGCAAAAAAAAACACGCCTATTGTCGTTATTCTGTTAGACACCTGAAGAATTAAACATATTTTGTTTCTTTGTTTTACCGTATGAGTTCAATCGTTTTATTCGGGACGAATGTATCCCGAAAATGTTAAACATTCATAGATTTTTAGGAGCAATTATTTTACCTCTTTGCTGATTCTTGAAGACTCAAAGAACGTTTTGATCACATAATTTTACTATTGTTACAAACGGCGTTAAGTTTTGCTACAACAGAGTCCAATATAGCTCAATATCAATATGCATTGCAAAGTAGAACTGATACGACTCTTAAATACATGCTTCCTCTAAAAATGAACTTGGCTACTTCTCTAAGTGCTGATATACACGTTTCCAATTTTTTTTAAATCATAGGTACCAAATCAACTTCCATTCATTGCATATTCAAATAACCGAATAAGTGAAATATTAGGCGCGTTTTTTGCTCCCCCTATCCATAACAAAACAATGCTAACCAGTGCAGACGCATTGGAAACAACAACAACTCCTGTTATGGATAGGGAGAGTTTTTGTTGTTTCCAATGCGTATGCAGTGGATAGCATTATTCTGTTATAGATAGCGGGAGCAAAAAACACGCCTATTGAATTCTTACCGGTATTTTTCTTCGGTTCTACGATTTTCGTAAGATACAATCTGAGTTGGCTCTTTAGACTTAAGGGGTTACCCCCACTTGTAACTTTTAAGTTTTTCGTTTTTTTTTTGTTGCATTTTTTTTAAGTATAACTATCTGAGAATACGTCCTTCAAATTTCAAGTCGATCCAAACATAATTAACCGAGATATGAGCGTTGAAAGAGAAGAAACTGTTGCGTATACAACCGTTACTCATACTTATAAACGCGTTTTTCTCGAAATGACATCTTTGAAGTCGGTGACCAAAATTACTCGAAAACTACTAAACCGATCTTTTTGAAACTTAGCAGGCTTATTTATTACATAAAAATGTAGTGTTTGATCGTTCGATTTTTTTTTAAAATAAAAAATGGCCGTTTTATAGCCAAAAGACGACCATTTTTTTAAGTGAAAATCGAAATATTAACTTTGACTGTCCGCCATTTTGAGAAAAATGGATTTTGTTTTAAATCCTTCGATCAAACACTAGTTTATACTGTTATTTGACTAAGTCCATCGCTATTTTTTGTTTCAGATGATCCAGTTCGACACAATTTTGGTCACCGCAAAAGGTGAAAATTAAAATTCCATTGTTTTGACGGCCATTTGTAATTAAATCATGTAATATTTTTCAATAAAAAAATTACTGAAAGGTGTTCAAAGTATGTACTTTAAGAAAATATAACAGTCGTTTAAAAACATTTCGTAGTTTTGTCAAAAAAAATTCATGAAAATGACCTATTTTATTGCGCTACAAGTGGGGGTAACCCCTTAAATGGTTGTAACGGATACCTCCACTGCTGATTCCTCATTTGTAGAAAATTGAAAAAAAAACTTAAGACAAGGCGGTCATTGTCTACGGGAATTTTATAATGCTGTAAGTAGCCCAATTCAAGAACATTTTAGAATTAACTTCCAATCGTGGAAATATCAAACTAGTAAAATAATTGACATTCGATCTGCATCAACCAACGTTTTTCCTCCGTACGCTATTTTCCCAAGTTTTTTTTGCTCGCGTCACAACTTTTTTACTACGCAATTTACTACTCAAGCGAAAACACGTTGCGATGCAGTGCAGTGCAGTGCAATGCCCGTGTTCCATTATTACTGCCCGTGTTCCATTATTACTGCCCGTGTTCCATTATTACTATTTAGTACTCGCAAGTACTTCTGGCTACTTCCAACTACTCGCGCTCTCGTTCGCGAGTAGTTCATGAGTAGTTACGCCTTTTTTTGCCGTGAGGTGGCTATGTTAGTTGTCATTGGTAGTGTTAGTTGTCAATAGGTGGTTTTGGTTTTTTCTGGTTATGTTGAATGTTTTGGTAGTTAGGAAATTAGAAATAGCCCTCATAATGTGTGGAAAGTTAAAATATGTAATTTTCTGCTAGTTGTTTTTATATTCTTTATCGATTGTGGTAGTTTATACTCGTTGTTTTCTCCCTTTATTTTCAACTGTTTTACATTTGAAAACTGCATATAATTTGACAGGTCAGAATCAGCTGGAAAGAACGAAAATGGTGTTCCTTTTGTGCTCTACTCCCAAGTACTTGCAAGTACTAATTAGTAAAAATGGAACACGGCAATTGCTGAAGCAGTGCACGCAATACAAAGCACATTGAATGCAATGCAGTGTTCTGACAATTAATGTCAAATTAATATGTAGAGGTTTTATAATTAGATTTTCTGTATCGGTTTTTCGTCCATTTACAATTTAATGCCTGGAACGGAATTTCCGCCTCAATTTAAATAGTAGTTGCACGGTCAACTACTTTCAAGCAAATGTCAAATGTCAACGGTCGCAATAGTCAATTGACTGGTCCTCGCAGAATTTTATGAGCGTTTGCTTAAAGTTTGCATTTTTTGGTTTGAATTTACTGGCAAGTTTACGTTTCAAATAGTTTGCATTTTCATAATTGAACACTTTAGGTCTGTTCGCGTACTTCAGCAAACTGCAGCAGTAACAGAATTTGGCAGCTGGCTTCTTTTTGCTGCAAAATTTGGCTTGCAGCAAGAGTACGAAAACGACTTTCTGCGAATCTATTTCAATATATTATAATAGATTCAGGTACGCGAACAGACCTTTTGATTGCAAGCCCGTTTTCTGAATGTAAATAATTGTTACTGTTTTTTGTCTACAGGTGACGATTGTCGTTTTTTTTACATTGTGATGAAACCGCACGATCCTGATGGCATCCGCATAGCAAACATTAAATATAATGAAATGCCTAAACATTTGGTCTTCATCGGTAGCATATATAAGTAAGTTTAACGAAAAGTTAATTTTAATAACACTTTTCGCGCATTTCATGATATAGTTAATTGCTTATTTATAATTTTCCCCGTTATTCCGGAGAATAATTTTTGGTAATATTGGCGATAAGTGGTCGCACTTGAAGTGTCACCTTTTGGGGCGATTACTACCTTTGTTTAAATGTTCTTCTTTGCATCAATTTTCGTGTCCCCTTGTTTCGGATTCTGTTGAAAGAATTTGAAATGAGTTCTTGTTGTGATGTTTAAATGTTTCTGCGTATGGATGTTGAAACATATAAACTTTTACTGTCGTTGCGATTCTTTCATGTGGGATTAGTGCCTTTTGATACATTGCGAATCAAGTTTGAAAAGTCTGGATGATACGATGATATGTTGTCCCCAAAATGGATATTTTTCTCATAGATTATTATTTTCTTGCACGGAAATGTGTGTTCATAACAATTACATATTTCCAATTTCCATTACATTTTATTTGAAACATAAAAGTTTCATTGTACGGTTTTACCAGGAAATTTGTAATATTTGTCCATTTCGGAGCTCAGTAGACGAATTCTTTCAACCCTCAAAATACACAGACCACTGCTGAAGTGTAGTGACCGCAATCGGTTACGAATGAAAGAAATTTAAATTTTAAATTATTCACTATAGTTTTTCAGAAGTGTGATAATAGGAATCGCATTCGCCCTTGCGACCTAATCCAATTAGTTATTACGATGAGTTTAAACAAATCCGGTGCAAAAGCACAAAAGGCGAGGACGCAACGTGTTAAGGGGTTATTCTACTGTTAAACGGATAAAAGGCAGTATCATTTTAAAAGTGTTGTAAAAAAAAAACTATTAGAGATATCAATTTGAAATTTTCCATGCATCTTTATTAGCCAAAAAAGTATAAAATCGCATAGTTGAATTTTTCAAAAAGAAACAAAATGGCGGCTTCTGTATGCAATTGATGGAGCGCGCAGTGACGGCCAGAGTCGATTGCGCGGCACATTGCCCAGGTCTTTGAGGTGATCTGCAATCAATTCAACGATGAACTTCTATTAGTTTAGCTAAAAACACACAAAGTGACAAAGACAACAAACGCTATAGATAACTATAATAATTTTGTTTATCGAATTCTAATAAACTTTGATAATTAGCGCTCAGTTTATTTGAATTCATTATTAGATACGGGTTCACCCAAAAATTTCATTAAAATAAATAATCTCTTGTGTGATATTATCCCATACGATAATACATGTAAAATCACTGGAATTAACGGAGCTCCACTAAACGTTTTAGGTACTGTTATTTTGAACATCGAGATTAATTGTTTTATTCTTAGGATACAGTTCCTGGTTTTGCCTGAAGAAGCGATGTCTCATGACGTGTTGCTGGGAAGATCTCTCCTTCGTGATTCGGGACTGCGTCTAGTTATTGAGGGAGCTTCAGTCGAAATTTGCGAATCGGAAATAGCTAACGAAAAAACGTGTGAAATCTTTAACATTGACTGCAACGAAGTGGCAGCCGAAATTGATATCGGAGACGATAAAACACCGGTATGTACTAAACAAACAGTTCTTGAAATTTTAAATAGTTACAAAAACTCGAACGAAATAATAAATTCCATACGAAATTAATATTGAACTAACTCGAAACGAATATTTTAAATGAACGCCAGCAAGACAATCTTTCTCTGATCTGGAAACGACTGAATGTTAAATTAATCATTTACTTTAAAAAAATATAATTCGCCCGTCAAATTCATCGGTTTGTTCGCGTATTGTTCTCATAAAGAAACCAAATGGAAAAACTCGTTTATGCGTTGATAAGGATTGTTTCCCTTTATCGGTCATTGAAAACCATATTGCTTTACTTCACAACAAATTTTATTTCTCGCTTATCGATTTGAAAAATGGTTTTTGCCATGCATACGTGAATGAATCTTCAAAATATCTAACTTCTTTTGTTACTCACAACGGCCAATACGAATTTAACCGAATGCCGTTAGGTTCAACAAACGCACCAGCCGTTTTTGCTCGATACATACAAATAGTCTTAAACGGTGTAATACTATCTAGTAACGTTTTAGTATATATCGATGTTATACTTATTGCAACGACGACAGCCGATGAGCATCTTGAATATTTACAGAAAAAAATTTGTACTTTGAAAACAAACGGATTGGCGATTCAGATGGCTAAATGATCATGCTCGGTTATATCATTTCTGCCAATAATATTACAATGAGTGATCGTCATATAAAATCCATTCGAGGTTTTCCGATTCCACAAAGTAGAAAGCAACTGCAGAGGTTCTTTGGACTGATTGGTTATTTAGGCGATTTATTAAAAACTTCTCGCACTTAATAAACCCGCTTCAAGAGCTATTAAAAACGGATGCAACGTTTTTTTTTATTTCTGAAAACCACATTGCAACTATGCAACATGTTAAAGGGTTGCTATGCGTTTCCCCCCGTTCTTGCAATTTATGATCGTAATGCACCGCTTCAATTGCATACCAATGCTTCTACGTTCGAACTCGGAGCTGTGCTCTTACAACCTTCAAGGGATCCGTCTAAACCATTTAGCGTAGTTCAGTATTTTAGCCAACGAGCGAGTTCGGCCGAATCCAAATATTGGTCTTATGAGCTGCTCAGAGATTCGATATTTACTTGCACGGAAGATTGTTTGATATTTACACTGACTGTCAAGCGTTACAGCAAACGTTCAATAAGAAAGATATCAATTCACGTATCCTGCAATCGTACAATTTTAGGATATTCCATCGCAACGGTGACAAAATGAAATATGTTGATGCGCTAAGTCGAGTATACGAAGTATTCAAAATCGGTACTGTAGATTTATACGGAAATCAATTACGCGACCCTGTAATAAATAATATACGTTACGTGAGAGATTACAGCGAGCAGACTCTTCCGCTATCGCTCGAGAATAACCTAGTATATAAACAAGATGATAAAAAGCCTTTGTTTTGCGTTCCATGAAATATGGAACAAAACTTATTAGATCTAGCCATGTTGGAACTGGACATGGGGGATTAACACGCACGCTGCATCATTTGCAAAACTCTTATTTTATTTCTAACGCTCGTGATAAACTTCGAACCTTTATTCGGAATTGCTTAGCATGTATTAAGTATTCTCCATTGGCTGGAAAATGTAAAGGATATTTATATCCACCTGAAAGTGGAAATGTTCCATTGGAAACATTACACGTTGACCATTTTGGCCCATTATAAACAACCCGTAGGAATAATAAATTTATTAATAATTTCATATTAACAATAAATATATTAATAATATATTAATTGTTGGTTCATTTTCGAAATTTATTAGACTTTGTGCAACTAAAACTACGAACTCATCGGAAGTTATAAATCATTTGCGCGTGTATTTTAGAAATTATAGCGTTCCTTTACGCATTATATGTGACCGTGGATCAGCATTTATGTCCTTGTCGTTTTCTAAATTCCTTTCCGAAATTTCAATTAAACAAATATTAAACGCTACTGCATCGCCACGTTCTAACGGGCAATGTGAACGGATGAATCGTACTCTTTTAAGGTGTTCTTTCGAAATGATGTGAAGACGATAAGAAATGGGGAAAACAACAACACCTTGATGAATGCGAGTTTGTGACGAATGATTCTTACAACCGATCTATTGAAACTACTCCTAGTACAGTCCTTTTCGGAGTCGACTAACGAAATTTTGTTACCGATCAATTACAAGAATACATTCATTCATTCAATTCAGTACCTCGCGCTTTGGACCAAATCCGTGAACAATCCATAAACGCGAATCGCAGAACACAATCGTATAATAAATAACAGTTTGATAAAAAGAGGGTACCGCACCAGCGCTTGAAAGAAGGTGATTATGTCATGTTAAGAAACAGAGTTACGGCAGCGGGAATAAATCGGAAATTTATTCAAAAGTTTAACGGTCCATATATCGTTAAATGCGTGCTTCCACACGATAGATATTTAATATCCGATTATTGGGGTTGATGCTTTTCTTTTAAAAGAAAATTTATTGGAACCATATATCTTTGACCAAAGAAGAACTCATATTCAATAACAGGCTGTCAAGGGCTAGGAAAGTTTTAGAAAATGCTTTTGGTATTTTAGCACATTCGTGCCAATCAAATCAATTTGGCTCCAGAGAAAGTAGCAAAAATAGTTCTGGCCTGCTGCTACTTGCATAATTTCATGAAGGATAACAGCACGACAAATTACTTAAAGCCCACTGCAAATGTTGAAATAAGTCAAGCATCAGAAATGCAGACTACTAATTCGCAAACTCTCAACTAATGGGTTTGGGAGAAGAGAGCGGTCGAAAGAAATTTAACCTTTTAAAGTGACTCTGCAGGGATGACTATGAACTAACCTATAAGTTTTTGTCGAAATTTTGAGAAAATATTCACGCAAACTAAATTTGATTTTCATGACGGTATAGTCCCAAATAAAACTTGATAATATGTAAATAAAACTTTAAAACTAAAAAGGATAAGGAACGGACTTTGAGTACATCTCAAGAAATTTATGCATTGGGAATAGGGAATATGCACGCTTCCAGTAACAAATGTTGAGGCATCAGAAAAAGGAACACCTCAAGAAAAGATATCTTGTTCACGAAAGCTTTGGGGCCATGGAGATCTGTGGAGAGGTATGATGAACTGAATCTGAATAGGATTAATTTTGCTGAAGAAAGTTTGAGATGGTGGCTTTTATGGTTGTGGGAAAAATGATGGTTGGAGCTTTATCTTTCAGAGAAAGTTGCAGCTTTATCATCTTCAACTGATTCATCATCTTCAACTGATTCATCATCTTCAGCTGATTCATCATCTTCAATTGATTTATCATCGTATGCTATCGTTTGAAGTAAAATTACTTCGAACTACTTATTAACGGAAGTAAAATCACGGGCCTAATCTACTCTAATTGACGTTTCTACCGCCAATTTGTCCTCTGCTGGTGGAAATTTTAAACTAAGCATACAGCAAATGCAATGGGGATAGCAAGCTGACAATCAGCTGTTGCTTGTTGTGAAACTGCGATGATTTGTCTTGTTGCTTTCGGCTGGGGAGTCTGCAAAAATGAGTGCTTTAAGTGATTTACTTTTTGAATCCACCAGTATTTTATCC
This sequence comes from Nemotelus nigrinus, assembly GCA_947369275.1. Taxonomy (NCBI): domain Eukaryota; kingdom Metazoa; phylum Arthropoda; class Insecta; order Diptera; family Stratiomyidae; genus Nemotelus; species Nemotelus nigrinus. The sequence continues at coordinate 63,377,713 of OX376375.1, forward strand.
GTAAAAGAAGAAGTTGAAATTAGTGATACACAGTTGCAAGAGCAGATTTTCGATAGAGTCGAAGTTAAACATCTTGATCAATGTGTTCAAGTCGAAAAACAGAGTGCAATTATCAATGAACAATGCTACAAAGTAACTAGATCGCCTTTCCCTGTTTAGTATGTAATATCAAAACATAATTTCAGACAGAAGATAATCAAACTAGATTGAACGATCGTAAAGTGATTAATGAGCAACCCTGTGAGTATCTGGAGAATAATTCCAGTTCAGTTCAAACAAATGACGATACTAGGTCGCCCCCAAAAAAGAATTACCAATGTTCATTTTGTGAGAAAGCATACAGGTCGAGGCATACACTTGAGGTCCATATGAACTATCATACTGGAAGGCGGCCGTACGCATGTTCAATGTGTCCAAAACGGTTCGCCTGGCCCAACAATTTCCGTAGACACAATTTGACTCACGATCCCTTTTACGCAGCGGCGGAAAACTGTGAATTCAAATGTACGCTCTGTGAAAAGTCTTTCCCGGCAAGACTCCCATTGTATAGTCACATGAATACACATCGTGGTGAACGTCCTTTCAAATGCGAACACTGTCCCAAGTCGTTTACGAGCAAAAACAATCTGTTGACGCACAGTAGAAAACATACGGATGTCAGAAAATATGAGTGCACACTGTGCAATAGAAAATTCATTTTCGATTGCCATCGGCGTAAGCATGAGAAAACACACTCCAATGACTATCAAAAGAATCATCAATGTGAAAACTGTAAAAGGTATTTCAAATTAGAGTGTGACTACCGCAGCCATGTGGAAGATGGTAAGTGCAAAGGATATGCTAGGGATAAACCATTTCAATGTATCAAGTGTGAAGAAGAATCCTTCGCAAGCCTTGAGCTTCTCAGCAAACACAATGCCGAAATCCATCCGCCTCCGAAAAAAAATCATACATGTTCAGTTTGCCCCAAGTCGTTTTGGAGCAAAGACCTACTTACAAAACACAAAAAAACTCATTCTTATGACAATAGATATGAGTGCACATTGTGCAATAAAAAATTCATTTATGAATCCAGGCGGCTTAAGCACGAGAAGACGCACTCAAATAATAATATGCGTTATCAATGTGAAATATGTAAAAAGTATTTCCATTTCGAAGACGCGTACCACAGCCATTTGGAAGATAATAAGTGCAAAGGAAATTTGCAACAATTCCATGGTGTTCGAGATAATGAGGAATATGATAAACAGATTCAAGCTGAAAAGAAAATGGAAAATGCTAAAACTAATGAAAAATCACAGAAGGATGACGCATTTGAGAAGAAGTATAAATGTGAGGAATGTGACAAGAAATTTATCTGCAGACGAAATTTAAATTTCCATTTGAGATCGCATAGAAAAATTTCGTCGGCATAGATAAGAAACTGATTATTTTGACGAATTATTTATAAGAAATAAAGCAAAAGATTAAGAATAAATAAATAAAATATTATTGAATTGATTTTTTGTATGGAGATCTTAAGTAGGTTGGGGAGATAGGCTAATTCAAGATTTTGGTTTTGCATCATGTCATATGAGAGGTTTATATGGAAAACAGTCGTCTTAGGTCTCGATATAATTAAATCGTATCGCATAGGTAATCCTATATTTAACATCAAATATACTGATTCTTACTGTCCGTTAAATTCAGCAAATTGGCACTAGAATCCAAATCGCTTCTTTAAATTAGAACTCGACTTAGGTCCCTCTTGTCCTAGTTTCTCTACGATGAGAAGAAAATCGAACGTTATCGAATAATAGCCACTTCTACATATAAACAAATATTTGAGTCCCGTACTTTCCTTGGTCGCGGAGCTTGATATTAAACGTGTCCTTGATCGATCATCGCCGTAAGGCGAGTCGATGCGTCGTCATATGCACAAGATTTTTTCCCGCGAGTTTGCTAATCTCCGAAATAAACCTCAGTGCTGGTGGAATGACTCCAGGTATGTTTTATTCGGTGATGATGGCGATTGTATAAGGCTTGAATCCGCTCGACACCTTATTCCACCAGCACTGAGGTCTTGACTGACAATCACATCTCACAGACGACCGATTGTTAGTCCTAAAAACTTCGTCGTTTTATCATTTAGTAATTCGGCAATGTTCGCTATGCTGTTGTATAATTATCAGATTCAAAATATACTTGTTGGACCAGTATGTCGTTTCCTTCATAATATAATTAGTTTTTTAAGCACTTGTTTAATTAAACATTGGCTATGAATAAAATGGCTGTACCATCTGCAAAATCTTTAAATTTAATGGACTCACCTAATTAAAACCGCGACGCCATATATATCGCTTAGAATAAAAGAGAAAGGACGGTGCCTTGAGGCATTACGTTCACTGCGGATGTGAGGATGTATGTCAAGCGCTTTAAAGTATGGTACACTGTAAACACGGTAAGGAGGCCTCCAATGCGACGGCTGGCATCAAGGGTCAGAAAGGTCAAATCTCCCTGTCAAACGATATGCATTCATTTAGTGGAGCCACATCCTCTGCATTTTGACAGTGATGGACTATGTCACCGCGGGGCTGTCGTGGCACGAATTCTCGAATAACACGTCCTATTTATGTTCGGAATCCCACGAAGTATCGCTCTTTGGAAGTCCTACAGATGGCCGAGATCCATGGGATTACATTAAGGTTCAAAGCGCTGTATCACCCTCAGGCAATTTCCGCGGATAGGTTTAATCAAAATACCATGTGCCTGCTACAAATTTACCTATGCGAGATTCATCTGGAATAGGTCAGAGAGCCACCAAAAGTAGATCGCACTTTGTGAACTTTACACGCATGAAAATATGAAGGTTACTCCATATTTGTCAATCTTCAGGAGAAAACCCTAAGGCCTCAAAGGCGAGTAGCGAAAGGGATAAGTAGGACGACGGGACCAAAAAGACTAAGCTCTTAAATAACGTCCAAAAGGAGTTGCTTCAGTGAAAGCGTTTGGGTCGAGATCACGCTATGATCTATCCTCACGGGGCAAGGATCTACTGTTGTGACGGAACTACGTGCTGTTGGATACTGAAGGCATTTTTCGCTGCCTTTTTTATCCTATCTTTTCCGAATATTTTTCCCAAGGAACACATTTCCCTATGCATTTCTTTTTGTCTTCTAGTGAATTATTAACTTCCTTTTTTACTTTCCGACCTCTGCTGGGTGATTTTTTTTCCTTTGTTTCTGATACGTTTTTCGCTTTAACACCAAATTATAGAATGAAATATTACACTGGGATGCTGGTGGGTTCAGGAAGAAAGGTGGTAGGCTAGTGAAAGTATGTATGCGCTGTAACTCGAGCTTTTTTTCTCATTTCAAAATTTTTGAACGCTGCATTCTGACTTAGCTATGATTGCTCACCGAGTCAATAAGATGTCGAGAGGATTCAAGACTTACATTATCGACACAATCGCCAAACAAAACACACCTGGAACAAAGAGTAAACTTAATAGACTATGTATATGATAGGAAGATTTCTTAACGAAATTATTAGTTATTTTCATAATCCGTAGAATAATGTTCCGTAACACATAGGATAAGTGGTCGCACTTGAATTGTCGCCTTTTCAAAATCAAAATGTTACTTGATTAGCGATGATTAGCGTAAAATGTAAATCACATTTTACGCTAGTGTCCAAACTAATTAGCGGAATCTGCTGTGTATTTACGGCTGCTGGAAGTAATATCACGACAAACCATGTTGGGTCTAGGAGTTGAAGCTGGTAGAGAGGTTCATCACAAATTTACAATCAATGTGAATACGAGCGTGGAGTGATTAGTTTCACAACTCACTTTACCCCTGATTAACTCAGATACCCATGAAGAGCTAGGTAAATTCAAAGCTCGGTGCGCGGTCCTTCGACCGGACTTGGATTCGAACCAGAGGCCCCACACACAAGAAGTGATCGACTCACTAAGTTACTACTACTGGTAGCACCTTAAAATATTACTTGAGAGGTAACAACCCTTCATCGATTAAGGAAGTATTATCGTCGTTGCCACTGGAGATTGAAAGAATAAGCGCATTTTTAGACTTCTTGATGAGAATCCACGCTCTTGGTGGATCTGAAGATTTGAATGACACTAGCCAGTATGCGTAAATAAGCAATCCTCAGACCCAGTCTTTAAAGAGGCTTTTCGACTAGCACTATCTCCTCTGCGTTCCTATACATATAGAAGAGATAGCCAGCTGACGCAACTTTTACATCAACTCTCAATTATCCGGTGATACAATGCAGTCGCTGTTGCTAGTGTCGAGAGCATTATTGTATTTATAATTATTGTATACATAATTATCTCGTAATTTTGCGGATTATGATGTAATTGCCCTAGCAATTTTCATACCAGAGTATCCTTCTTGCTTGAATACCTTTGTCTAATATCTTCTATTCGTCTTCAGTAACTATCAAAAAAATAATTAGTAAGGTATTCAAGACCACTAATTCAGTTTAATCAGTTGATTCACTTATTTATCGGTGTTTTTAGATAAACAATATTCCTGCTTTATTCTGTAGATCAGCTAGGCACAAAACATTATCATTCGGTTACAAATTCCAACAGTTTTATAAGAATAAAACATTAATTTTAACCTGATTCATAATTCCTGGGATTATGCCTGTATTTAACCATGTTGATTGTTAGTGTATCTGTATTTAAGAAAGTCCAATGCAAGTCTGCACACTGCAAATGCAATGGAAACCATTTATATTTGACATTCGGCTGTAGTTTGTAGTTTTTGTATTGTTCTGGACTATGGAGTATGAGAATGAGATGAGGGTTTTCGGTGATTTACCCTTTGCTTCTAGCAGTATCTTATCCATAAAAGAAGAAGTTGAAATTAGTGAAACACAGTTGCGAGAGCAGGTTTTCGATGCAGCCAAAGTGAAACAAAGTGATGTATACCAAAGTTTTAGTGTCGAGAAACGGAGTGAAATTATAAATGGAATACGTCACGAAGTAATTAGAGTGCCTTTCCTTTTTCGGTATATAATCCCTAAACAAATCATATTTCAGAAAGAAGATGATCAAACTGGACTTAATGATTTTCAAGTGAATACGAACACCTATAGTAAAACGATTAAGGAGCAGTCCAACGAGTGCAACTTATATCCGGAAGAGTACACCAATTCGGCTGGAACTGATGACAGGGCTAAGCCGCTCCTGAAAAATAATCATACGTGTTCGGTTTGCGCTAAATCATATAGATCGAAGTCCAAACTTGAAGTGCATATGAACTCTCATACTGGTAGTCGACCGTATGCATGCATAATGTGCCCTAAAAAGTACAGCAGTCTCGACAGCTTACGCAAGCACAAGTTGACTCACGTTTTTCTAAACGCAGAGGTGAAAAATTGTTCCAAGCTTAAATGTACGTTATGTGAAAAGTCTTACAATTCGAGAGCCCGACTGAATAGTCACATGAATTTTCATCGTGGCAAATGTCCTTTCAAATGCGAAATCTGTCCCAAGTCATTTAGGAGCGTAGAGCTACTTCTGAGACACAGTAAAACGCATTCGGATGACAGAAAATATGAGTGCACGTTATGCAATCAAAAATTTATATGCAATAGTGATTGGCGTAAGCACGAGAAAAGGCACTCAAATGAACATTTGAAATTTCAATGTGAAAACTGTAAAAACTATTTTAGATTGGAGGAGCAGTACCATAGCCACTTGGAATATAATAAGTGCAAAAGCTATGCTTCAGAAGGGCCATTTCAATGTGCAAAGTGTGACAATGAATCATTCGCAAGCATTGAACTTCTCAATCGGCACAAAGTCCAAGCACATCCGCCTGCCAAAAAAAATCATCCATGCTCGTTTTGTGCGGAAACATTCAGTTCAAGGTACAGGCTTGAAATGCATACGAACGTTCATACTGGCAGTCGACCGTATAGATGCACAATATGTCCAAAGCAGTTCGTCTGGCCACAAAGCTTACGCCGTCACATGTTGACCCACAATTCCTTCAGTGCAGATGCGATGACTCGTTCTAGATTTAAATGTACACTTTGTGAAAAGTCTTACGTATCAAGAGTCCGACTAAATAGTCACATGGAATTTCATCGTAGCGACCGTCGTTTCAAGTGCAAAATCTGCCCCAAATCGTTTGGAAGCGAAGATACACTCTCGTCACATAATAAAACGCATTCAGATGACGGGAAATATGAGTGCACGCTGTGCAATAAAAAATTCTCATATAATAGCCATCGGCGTAGGCACGAGAAGACGCACTCAAATGGTGATTTGAATTTTCAATGTGAAAACTGTAAAAAGTATTTTAGATTCCAAGATCAGTACGACAGCCATTTGGAGGAAAATAAGTGCAAAGGCTATGCTTCAGAAATGCCATTTCAATGTTCAAAGTGTGTCAATGAATCATTTGCAAGCATTGAACTTCTCAATAAGCACAAAGCTCAAGTCCATCCGACTCCAATAAAAAATCATGCATGCTTAGTTTGCGCAAAAACATTCATTTCAAGGTTCAGGCTTGATATGCATAAAAACGTTCATACTGGTAGTCGGCCGTATGCGTGCTCAGTATGTCCTAGAAAGTACAGTTCTTCCGACAGCTTACGCAAGCACAAGTTGGCTCACGATTCCCTTAGCGCAGAAGCGAATAATTATTCCAAGTTCAAATGTGTGTTATGCGAAAAGTCTTACAGTTCAAAAGCCCGACTGAATAGTCACATGAATTTTCATCGTGGCAAATGTCCTTTCAAATGCGAAATCTGCCCCAAGTCGTTTAGGAGCGAAGAACTACTTTTGAGACACAGCAAAACTCATTCGGATGACAGAAAATATGAATGCACGTTATGCAGTCAAAAATTTATATGCAATAGTGATTGGCGTAAGCACGAGAAAAGGCACTTAAATGAACACTTGAAATTTCAATGTGAAAACTGTAAAAACTATTTTCGATTGGAGGAGCAGTACCATAGCCATTTGGAATATAATAAATGTAAAGTCAGTGCTTCAGAGGCGCCATTTCAATGTGCACAGTGTGACAATGAATCATTCGCAAGCATCGACCTTCTCAATCGGCACAAAATTCATATCCATCCGCCCTCGAAAAAAAATCATGCATGCTCGGTCTGTGCGAAAACATTCAATTCAAAATACAGACTTGAAATGCATATGAACTTTCATACTGGCAGTCGGCCGTATGCATGCACAATATGTCCAAAACGGTACGGCTGGCCCTGTGGCTTACGCAAGCACATGTTGAATCACAGTCCGTTAAGGGTAGAGATGGAGAGTCGTTCCAGACATAAATGCACGCTTTGTGATGAGGCTTTTAAATCAAAAAGTCTGCTGAAAAGTCATATGGATTTTCACCGTAGCGAACGTTCTTTTAAGTGCGAAATCTGTACCAAGTCATTTAAGAACAAAGAGCTACTTTTGAAGCACAACAAAACACATTCTAATGGTAGCGGTTATGTTGGAGAGAATGAGAAATGTGGAAAACGAATTCAAACTCAAAATGAAGTCGAAACCATTCAAACCAATGAAGAATTACACAAGGAGAATGCAATGGAAAAGAAGTACAAATGTTACGAATGTAACAAGGAGTTTATCTGCAAACGAAATTTACATTTTCATTTGAGAACACATCTACGCGTTTAGAGCAACCGGTTATTTATAAGGATTAGCTGTAACCATTAAGGATTAAAAAAATACAATTTAGCAAAAATTTATTTAGGAAGTCTTATCTCGTAAGTAAATTGTGATGACATTTTTTCCACGATTTTGGTTTTTCATCGCCTCATAAAAAGATTTGTCTTATATTTGTCTTTTGGGTAATCAACTCAACGAAAATACAGCAGTTTTTTTTGGCTGCGTATGATGGCCCTCTTTGGTGTAATTCCAAACTATCCTCCGCCAAAACTATCCTCCACCATCACCGTTTCCATATTTCACCACTATCAGCCACTAAAAGCCATCATACATATTCTCAATAGTGATTGGATTCATTGAGCCATAGTGTAGAGTTGACATAACAATCTAACCATATTCATAATTGATGCAAATTGGTACCAGAACTCGAAACGTGTCTTCAAACCAAATAACGCTAGAGTTCTTATGAGGCCACTTTTAAAAACAAATACTTGATACTACAACCATGCCGTTTATAGTGCAATTTTTTACTTCCCTTTTTTTTCCAAAGAAAAGTTGTCCAAATGAAGTATATTGGGAGAAGTTTTCGCAGTATCTATACCGTGAAATGGTATATACAGTGGTGGACAAAAGTTTTCACACATAGCCGTTTGTTAACTAAAACAAGTATTAAAACAAAGCCAACAGAAAATATTCATTTCATTATTTTTGGAAAACAATTATTCATTCTTAAGCTATTATATACGTTAAAAATTAATTTAAGAAAATAATACCCTACTCTGGAAAATAACAAAATATTTTAAATTACACGTTTTTGTCCGGACAAAAGTTTTCACACACTAAGTTTGAAAAGATTTCCTATATCAAGTAAGTTGGAATGCTGGCAAGACTCATGTTGATAATTTGACTGGAAAGTCCCGTTATATATTTGATTGGAGGTAAAATGTATTTGCGTGTATGGTTTAGCTGTAAAGTCATTAAAGTAGTGATCATGTCGCGCAGGCAGAAGGAAACTACGCAAGAAGAACGTAAAATAATTTTGAATTTATTCAAACAAAATAAATCGTATGGAGAAATTGGAAATATAATGGGTAGAAGTCGGTTTTCAATTTGCAGTATTGTAAAACGTTACCGAAACGACGCAGAATTCGAAAGTACTCCACGAAAAGGACGCCCACGAAAACTAACAACTAGGGAAGAAGCGCAGGTTGGTCAAATACAATTTATTTTGGTTTAGAAATCCTATTAATAAATTACAATTCTAACATACAGGTTGTAAGAATCATTAAGAAACAACCCAAAACAACATCATCAGAGGTGGCAGCTCAAGTTAAAGTCAATTTTAAAAAAGATGTTCACCCCAAAACCATACGCAGACTCCTTCATCGCAATGGATATAATGCACGGGTACCTAGACGAAAACCTCTAATTAGTAAAATAAATAAAAAAAAGAGATTGCAATTCGCGAAAGACTTTATAAATAAGCCTGAAGGTTTCTGGAATAATGTATTATTCTGTGACGAGAGTAAATATAATATATTTCAGTCTGACGGTAGAACCCTGGTATGGAGAAAAATCAACACAGAGTTAAATGCAAAGAACATTACTAGTACAGTCAAACATGGTGGTGGAGGAGTTATGGTTTGGGGCTGTATGGCTGCTTCAGGTGTTGGCGAGCTTGTATTCATTGAGCAAACGATGGATCAAAAACTTTACTTAAATATTCTAAAGGAAAATTTGAAAAAGAGTGCCGAAAAGTTGGACTTAGACGATCAATTTTATTTCCAGCATGACAACGATCCGAAACATACGGCTCATAATGTTAAAATGTGGGTTGCTTTTAATGTTGCTCATACTTTACCGACTCCCCCACAGTCACCGGACCTCAATCCAATTGAGCATCTGTGGGAAGAATTAGAACGACGCTTGCGGAAACATACAATTTCCAGCAAGACACATTTAAAGGAAATGCTTCAATTAGAATGGCAAAAGTTAACGGCAGATTATACAAAAAAACTTGTGTTATCGATGCCTAGGAGATTAAAAGAGGTCATTAAACAGAAAGGACTTCCGACGAAATATTAAATATAAAAAAATTACTATAATTAAAGTAATATCACAAACTGTGTGAAAACTTTTGTCCGGGCAAAAACGTGTAATTCAAAATATTTTGTTGTTTTCCAGAATAGGGTATTATTTTCATAAATTAATTTTTAACGTATATAATAGCTTAAGAATGAATAATTGTTTTCCAAAAATAATGAAATGAATATTTTCTGTTGGCTTTGTTTTAATACTTGTTTTAGTTAACAAACGGCTATGTGTGAAAACTTTTGTCCACCACTGTATGCCAAGTATATACTGTTTCATCGAGCTGGCATTTAATCTAGAATTGGGTGATACACCGGTGTTATGGGCGATATCATAATATCCATGCCAGTAGAGTATTAGTAGGTTGCGAATTTAAAGAATAAAAGTACTTGCCATGGACATCTCAACCAGACCGAACCCCGTCGAGTGCCTACCAAGAGGTTTAATGGCCGTAAATGGTTAGTAGAGAAGGGGTTTGGTTAGTAGAGAACAGTAGATAGCTCTCAGACTTGGACCCAGCGCAGACATGGTAAAACACGTTGCTCGGCCAAAAGGGGCTAAAATAGATATGAAAACACAAACACGAGAAAATATCGGCATTCACAGCCGGACCGAGCAGAAGCAGACAGCCTCTGGTACCTGATGGTATTGGGGCCAAAAGCTATGCGGCCGAAGTCTCTCCCTAAAATAAAGGGTCAACCAGGCAAAGTCATATCCTGAAAAAGAAAGAAGCGTATTTAGTGACTTTCGCTCAATAAGGACGCCAAAGTTTTTCAATTTTCAAATCTCATTATTGTATTTACTTAAGTAATTGGAAATATAATAGTCTTATTCTGTGGTTTATTTCTTTTTTTCGTTACAATGTTTCATTTCTTTCGTTTCGTCCGTGATTATTTTATATAATTAATATCCTTCTACATAAGGGTGAATCGGAAAAACTTCGTCATGCAAGTCCTATTATTACTATTAAACTAGGCCAGATACTTTTTGCAAACAGTTAATGTTAAGAAACAACGGATGCGTGTGCGAATCTGTTGCTTTTAAGGTTCACTAGTATTGCTGATGTATTTGCCGGTTCTCAGTGCAGGACATTCTCTCAGCTGCGAAAAACGAGATTGTGCGGGCTGTTTAAAGATTTTTCCTTAAATCCGCCAGACTCTTATGTTAATTACGTTTGCGGTCCACCTGGTTTAGGGGGCCTCGGTTTGGTCCATTCATGCAAACATTTTTCTTGGCTCAAAAAAGTGCTGCCGTTTTCTTGCTGATCTGGTTTTATCCCAGAATTACTCAAAGGTTTCCGTAAAAACCCAGAGCTAGGCGGAAACTGTCAATCTGGCAACATTGCGGGTGCTCTAGTTGCAGTTCATATGCAGGGAAGGTTAATGAAAATGCAATGGAAGGCAACTAAATTTGACAGTCAGCTGTAGTTTTTTTTTAGTTGTGTTACTGTTGTTTTGCTGTGAAGATGAGCACTGGGAGTGCTTTAGATGAACTACCCTTTGCTTCCAATAGTATCCCACCCGTCAAGGAAGAAATTGAAATATACGAAACACAATTGCAAGAGCAGATTTACGATGGTGTTGTAGTGGAACATGTTGCTAGAAGTGTTAATATCGAGAAACAGAATGAAGTAATAAACGGATTCTGCCACGAAGTAACTAGATGTCCTTTCACTGATCACTGTATATAATTTCAAACCAAATCATGTTTCAGGAAGAAGATAACCAAACTGGATTAAAAGGTTGCAAAGCGAATAAGGAGCCTTCCTATAAGTGTATTTTGTGTTCCAAGAATTACGGCAGTCCACAAGTCCTTAAATTGCATCTTAGGAAACACCAAGAAATAAAACCTAACTCTGCCACAAAACATAAATGCCAGATTTGCTCGAAAACATACGTGCAAATGAGGAGCTTAAAATATCATATGAACAATCGCGTTTACTGATCCTTCGGTGCTTCGACATCACATTGAAAGGTATCACAGCCATCAAGGGCGTTTCAAGTTCAAATGTACGCTCTGCGAAAGATCTTTCATGTATAAAACCTTTCTGAATTATCACATGGATATTCATCTTAGCGGAAATCCTTTCAAGTGCAATATCTGTATCAAGGAATTTGTCAGCAAAGAGTTACTCTCGTCACACAACAAGATGCACACGAAAGATAATAAGAGCAACGGAAATTTGCACAGTCATTTGGAAGATAATAAGTGCGTAAAATATTCGCTAGAGTCCGCTGATGTTCGAGAAAATAAAAAATGTGAAAAACAGATTCACCCTCAAAATGAAATCGAAAATACTGAATCTGGTGAACAATCAAAAAAGGACCATGCATTTGAGAAGAAGTACAAATGTCATGAATGTAACAAGGAGTTCATTTGTAATCGAAATTTCAATTTCCACACGAGGTCACATTCAAAAATTTCGTCGGTGTAGAGAGAATTGATTTTAAGAAATAAAACAGGATTGTGTGTGTGTGAGTTGGGGGAGAGGCGCATTGGCACCTCTAAGCACTCAGGCCAAAGGACCCATTGTACTCATTTCCCCCTGCCTACCACAGTTTCCCAGACTTCTTGGTAAAGTCTAGGATCACTGATAGGTGAAAAGAGGCTATCGTCTGCATGCGTGCAACATCCCAGCCAAAGCATTGATATCTGAGCCAAAGCATTGATATCTTCACACGTTTGTTCTTTAAATTCAACATTCCTTTTGTTACGTGCAACTGCACGTATAACATTTTTAAAAATTCCGTTTGTTGATTCACACAGACGGTTCCTTGATAAACGCGTCAACAATATTCCAGAGGTCAGGATGAACAATGCTCCAGAGGTCAAGATAGACCCCTGTGCCGCCACCGATGTCGGGCAACATTCCATCGCGATGGCAAGTCCTCCGCTACTAAAGAGGAATTATGTAAAATCATTAATAGCCGCGGTTGACTCTCCGCTATAATTTTAAGTGCTTCGACCGGCATTCCATCAGGGCCCGGGGCTCAATATTTTTAATTCCAAACACTAGGTCAGTCAACTTTTGGAGCTATTGGAGTGAAGGAACAACGAATGAGCTGCATAATGTCGAACCTAATACGTTACGACTGCTGTAGTGTCCGGCCCGCCTGGCCCACCCTGAAGAGCCGCCACTGAGCCCGCTCGATACAAAAACACTATTATAAGGTATACGCGGATACCAACAAGAAATATCTACTTTACTTTAACTCAGTGGCGGCTCGTGAGGGTGGGCCAGACGGGCCGGGCCCACCCTGACGAGCCGCCACTGCCAAGCGCAATACTGATCGCCGTCTGCATGATAAGACTCACACAAATAATCGTCTGCAATTTCGATATGAAATCTGTAAAAATTATTTTCATTTGGAGGATCACATCCGCAGCCATTTGGCAGATAATAAATGCAGAGAAAATTCACAAGACTTCCATGATGTCGGAGAAAATGAAAAATGTGGAAAGCAGATTCAAGAAGAAAATGTTGAAACTGATGGAAAATCAGAGAAAATTGATGTATACGAGAAGAAATTTAAAGTGTAACGAATGTAAAAAAGATTTTATCTGCCAAAGAAATTTGAATTTCCATATGAGATCGCATGTTAAAATTTCGTCAATGTAATGAAGATAAGATAAAGTAACTTTTTTCGTCTCAAATAGCGTATTGTTGACGAACAATATTGTAACGTGCATAAATGTTTGGGTTAAGATCTTTAGCAATAAGTATCTCCTTCGATGTTACCCCTAGAGATCTATAGAAAGTCGGGAGTTCATTTGCTACGGAAAAAGCTATGATTGAAGGTGATTGAGAAGATATACCAAGACATCTTTCAAGTATGGAAGATTTTCTGAAATCAATTTTTGCGAAGAAGTATTTCTGAACCTTAAGTTTGGATAATAGATGACTTTCTAGTTTGCATCTTATTAGGGCCCTGTAAATGATTAGTCTGTTGAAAGGATTTAAGCCACTCCTTCTGCCTGTGAGCGCCCGCAGTACGCCGCTCGTTTTATCTACTTTGTTCAAAGTTTCATTTAAGTCCAGCTTTATAGTTTTATTGCTTGAAAAATGTTTGCCTATATATTTAATGTTAGATGGCCATTGTATTTGGATGGAATTAAAGGTGATGATCGGAATTCCGGTGCTTCTATTATTTAATCAAATTATATTGCATTCTGCAGGGTTAACTGTTAGTTTGAGATTTGAGCATTTCTCCGCAAAGATGATAATGGCAGATTGTAGGCTCTAACAACACCATAAAGTGTCTTTATTAGTAGTTAGAATAAAAAAATCATCAGCATATTGTAGAAACTCAGAAGCAGGTAGATTCAAGGAATGAAAGGATCTTGTATATAGGTCAAATAAAAGGGGATTAAGAACATAACCCTGCAGTAGGCCATTATTGACATAAGTGCCGTCTTCCTCCAGCCAGATCGACCTTCTTGATAGAAAGTTTATTATCCAGAAACTAATGTTCTCCGGGACAAAGGTAGAGAGAGAGAGAGAGAGTGCCATGTAATTTTTTGATATTAATTCCCTCGTAAGCCAAATCTAGCATGGCAAGCATTATGATGTTTTTCTGCAGTTTATCCTTTCTGATTAATACCTGTGTATTAACGGATTTTCCTGATGTGTAAGCACGTGTGTTTTGTGGTAACCCGAATCTTTATCAGGTTTAGGTATTGAGACCATTTTTATTTGTAAATACTCTGCAATGTTAAGTCTGTTGTTGACAAGCTGATAAAGTGCATTAACGCAATTTTGTATACAGATTTAGATTTAGATTTATTTATTCAACCATACATTAAATATACTACAATTTGTACAAAATATTCCAGTAGGTGAATCGAGCTTTGGCTCTTGCAATCCTATACAACTGTATTGACATGCATCTTAGCAAAATGAATTTTAGTGTAAATGTCATTGTTGATTCGTATTATATTTTCGTAAAAAATTCTGTGTAGACCCGGCGCCGACTTTTTGCTGTGTGATTTGACGACCTGTGTGAATTCTTGTAGTGAAATGATTAAGGGTGTACTAGGGGTATAGTAAGATATTCCGAAGTTCAGACACTTTGAATACTTTTACTTTTGATCAGGTTTAGAAAATTTACATTATTTGCTGCATTTCAACAAGATGTCCTGCTGGTGGACCCATTTTTTTAAAATTGTTGATCAAACTCTCGAAATTTCTCTCATTTGCAACATTAACTAGAAGACTACACTCCAAACTCTCCTTTACTCCTCCCTAACAGTCTTTATCCAATCCTCTTTAGCTTGAGACAAAAGTTTAAATACATGAGCGGATTTAATCACTTGGAATACCCTTGTCAGACGCTTCTTCAGGCTCCATATTTGCTTAAGAGTCCACCAAAGCTTTGCGGTGTGTCTTATATTCAGAGTAAAATTGTGGTGTGCAATTTTGTTCTTTAATTTAGAAGAGCTCACCCAGGTTTTACGTGCAAACATGATTTTGAGTTTAAATGAAAAAATAATTGGCAGGTGTCCACCGCTACTTATGTCATTTGAGTCGGTTGTCCATTTAATTCTTTTAGGCAACTGGTTTATAAATGTTAGATCTGGGACCAGGGCATCACCATTGCCAGTGCATTCGTTATGCAAGTATGGGACCCATTATTGATGCACTTTATTTTCATCGTTATTACCAGGCTCATAAGAATTTTTGTTTTTAGCATCACCCCACTGTTTTTTTCTTGCATTAAAATACCCGCGAATTACACCCTAGGTCTTCGAATAATTCATCAACAAGTTTTCGATTCTAGGCAAAAGAACTCATTGTTAAGATCTGGAGGGCAGTAGATGGAGCAAATTTCGAGTAAACAAATTAATAATCACACTATTGACAACTTTTAAAAACTCTTCTTCTTATCACAAGTAACTATTTATTTGTCTATATTTAAAACTTAAAAACTAAATATTACTATTAAGACTACGTTTCGTATGATCTTGAACGAGTAAAAAGCTCACTTAAAAACGGTTCGTTTCATTTGTCACGGATGTACGTCTTCTACGAGGAATTTCGAATCAAAAATACTTCCTGATTTCTTTCATCCTCGCATTGGATGATTTCAATTACATTATCACGTTGGCCATCATTGGACTTCTTTGGTTGAAGTTCATTAGCTTTTTCCCGACTGCACTTGTTCAATTTCAAGTGCCTGTCGAGCTGCCGCAACAATTGGAAATACATTCTGCATCCGGTACATTGAAAAGGCTGCTCTTTTAAATGCGATTCCTCATGCTCACGCCTTCTTATAAAACTTGTAAACTTTTTATTGCATACGCTGCACTCAAGATTTCGGTCAATTCTTTTGTGTATATTACGGTGCCCTATGAGCGATAAGTGGCTAAAGAACGCCTTCGAACAGTTTTCACATTTGTAAGGACGCTTGCCTAGATGCATATTCATATGCTCTTCCAGGTTATACTTATGTCTGAAAGTTCTTGTACAAAATGAGCAGTTATTCTTCGGATGAGTTCGCACTTCTTCTTCTATTAGATCTGGATTGCATTTGTTATTCGCAGTATGACCGTGCAGTTGCGATTCCGTCCAAAAATACATTTCGCAAATTTTGCACTGACGACTCCTTACGAGCAAATGTTTCTTCTCATGTACACGCCTGCGAGCGATCACATTGAATTTCGCATCGCAAATTCTGCATTCGAATTTCTGTTCAATTTGATGGGTTTGCTTATGTCGATTGAAAGAGTACAGGTCATAAAATGACCAGGGACATATTTCACATTTAAAAGAACGTTCGCCTTTATGAAAATTCATATGTCCTTCCATTGCGCGTTTGCTGATATAATACTTCGGGCAAAGTGGGCATTTTTGTACTCGATCGTCGTCTTTTGGGTTTATGAAATGCTTTCGGAGGTGATTAGCCAAGCCTGACGAACTAGCGTACTGTTCCGAACACTGATCGCATTTATATGGTGTTATTTGGTTGTGTGCGTTTATATGAGTATTTAGACTTTTCTTGGAAGAGAAAGTCTTCTGGCAGATGGAGCATATGAGTTCCTGATTCGTTTCCGGGACGAGAAAATGCGTTTTTAGGTGTCTTTTCAGGTCGGTTGGACCATGAAAGTCTTTCGGGCATTTGGTGCATTTGTAGGGCCGATCACCGGTACATAAATTAATATGAATCTTATGTAAATGGGGTCTATCGGATATTTTGGAGCATATTGGGCAAACTAACTTGACTTTTCCAATGTGTTCATTCTTGACATGATCTATCAGTGCTTTACTATCACTAACCACTCTATTGCACACTTGGCAAACCTTCTCGGTATGACTTTTCATGTGATACTTGAAGGCCAGTTTACTTTTCATAGCCTTCCCACATACAAGACAGCTTTGGAGGAAATCTCTGTGTGTCTTTCTTCGGTGAATTCGAACAGCTTTCACAGAATTGAAGTCTTTTTTATGGCATTGCGGGCATTCAAATTTAAAGGCATTCTTAGTTAGATGAGCTTTTCGCAAGTGTAGTTTCCACAATCTCTTCTGCTTGCATGAAAATGGGCAATGTGGACAACAATGCTTGTACTTTACGCAAGAATTTGTACTAATACCGCTACCTTCGATTTCGCCAACAACATTTGCGTAATTGATGTTATTTAATCCTGCCTGGATTTAACATAAGTTAAGAAAAACCTATATTAAGTGCATTCTTTTGGTTTTACCTCATTATTTAGATCTGGCTCTGTTTTGATTTTAAAGCATTCGCTTGTGTTTTCAACTTCATTGTGAGTGTCTGTCTTCAGTCCGTTCCATATTTGCTCTTGCAACTGGGTTTCTTCTATTTCGATTTCCTCCTTAATCACAACGGAATCATCATTTACAGTGTAAGATATACTCATTTCACAAATGATTTATCGAAAGCAAAAAGACACTGCTAGTGCTGCTAGTGTAGCGAACTGTCAAATCGAGATGCATTAAAATGGCTGCGAAATACAGTTGGTAGTCCTGACAATGCAGCTGGGGTGTGTTCAATGTGCATGCTATAGCAGCTATTAGCTGCTATTTTAGCAGCTCTGGCTGTCCAATGTCACGAAATAGCTACTTTCTGATGCTTGCTATTTGACAGTCGGGCTGTCCAAGATTCCGGCATAGCTGCTAAGGTAGCAGCTATTCGCTGCTCGTAGTCTGGAGGATAGCTAGAAAGTAGCTAAGGCAAAATGGCCGTGCGTACACAGCTGACATGCAGTTTAAACGTCATTTTCAATTTGAAAATGAAATGAAAAGAAGTTTTTGCGCTTTTGTGACAAAGGAGATGAGGAATAAATTTGAAAATAGTGACAGCATAAATTAAATACGGGCTTTTAAACACTTAAACTCAACTCGATTTTTAAGTTGGCTTATACACAGCGCAGCTCATCTTGAGTTTTTGGAAGGCAAGCATGAAGAGTAAAAGGCCGGGTGCACTGATTCCTGTATTATCAAATTTTCAACGATTATTTTTTGCTCTTTTTCTCATATATGGCGTCAAAAGCCGGAAATAAATAATACGTTTTAAATATGTTAGGAAAATTTTAATGGATTGTGCAGCTGTATGTTGAAAACTCCTAAATTTCATACAGTTTCAAAAGTGCAATGAAAGTATTGAACTGATCCACGAAAATGCAAAAATTACAATAAAAAAATTGAAACAAAATTATTTTTGAATTTCCTGCGTAAAGGCTGCCTTCGTAGCAGCTCTTGGCTGTCCAATATCCATAGCTGCTTCACCTAGCTACTGCGAATTTTGACACTTGCTAACGTGATGCTATGCTATGCTTTTGGAGCAGCTATAGCATGCACATTGAACACACCCCTGCATAGCTTGCAGGTCATATGTAGAAAAGACCACTGCAAATCTGCACGCTGGAAATGCAATGGAAGGATTGCACTTAAATTTGACAAACAGCTGAGACTTGTGAAACTGCTTGGTTCTTCATACTGTTTTTGACCGGGAATCAGTGAGATAGTAGAAATGGAGTGGACATGCCCATAAGGGGTGTGTTCAATGTGCATGCTATAGCTGCTCCAAAAGCATAGCATAGCATCACGTTAGCAAGTGTCAAAATTCGCAGTAGCTAGGTGAAGCAGCTATGGATATTGGACAGCCAAGAGCTGCTACGAAGGTCAGCCTTTACGCAGGAAATTCAAAAATAATTTTGTTCCAATTTTTTTATTGTAATTTTTGCGTTTTCGTGGATCAGTTCAATACTTTCATTGCACTTTTGAAACTGTATGAAATTTAGGAGTTTTCAACATACAGCTGCACAATCCATTAAAATTTTCCTAACATTTAAAACGTATTATTTATTTCCGGCTTTTGACGCCATATATGAGAAAAAGAGCAAAACATAATCGTTGAAAATTTGATAATACAGGAATCAGTGCACCTGGCCTTTTACGCTTCATGCTTGCCTTCTAAAAACTCAAGATGAGCTGCGCTGTGTACAAGCTAACTTAAAAATCGAGTTGAGTTTAAGTGTTTAAAAGCCCGTATTTAATTTATGCTGTCACTATTTTCAAATTTATTCCTCATCTCCTTTGTCACAAAAGCGCAAAAACTTCTTTTCATTTCAATTTCAAATTGAAAATGACGTTTAAACTGCATGTCAGCTGTGTACGCACGGCCATTTTGCCTTAGCTACTTTCTAGCTATCCTCCAGACTACGAGCAGCGAATAGCTGCTACCAATGCCTCCTAGATGTACGGGCCGTCAGGCTACGTAATCGTTCTCGCTGTGACGTCATTGCAGTAGGCCATGTTGACATTTCCACGAGGCAGTGCCGACACACACGGAGATTTCACTTGCGGTTTTTAAGCCTAAATATGATTAAAACGTTAGTTTTTTGTGCGTGGACGCGTTATAGTGTTAATATTTAGTTATAACTTGCATTTTGTGTCAATCAATTGTATCGAAAGTGAATCGACACAAAACACCACATAACCTAAGAACATCTGATAAACATTTCATGGCGAATTTTTCTAATTATACCGCGCGCACCGCATTAACTTGTGTTTTAGCTGTTCACTAGCACTGTTCCCCGGATCTCACTTTGTTTTCACTTTACTCACTTTAACACAACCCGTACAATTAACATTTTCCCGCGGACGTCTCATAAGACTATGTGTGTTTTTCGCGACATTTTGGCCTACTGCTCTGACGTCATCATTCTGCATTACGGCCCGTACTTCTAGGAGGCATTGCTGCTACCTTAGCAGCTATGCCGGAATCTTGGACAGCCCGACTGTCAAATAGCAAGCATCAGAAAGTAGCTATTTCGTGACATTGGACAGCCAGAGCTGCTAAAATAGCAGCTAATAGCTGCTATAGCATGCACATTGAACACACCCAAGATTTACATTAGGTCTGTTCCCGTACTACGATTCATTGCGATTAATCGCGATTAATTGCAATGAAGCTGTTCCAGTACTCCGTTTTACTGAAAACTGAAAATTTCCCCTCTTTCAGTAAATTTCAGTAGGGTCTGAGCTACTGAAAAATACTGAAGTGTCAACCGGAGTAAATATTTTCAAATGTGCGCGGCAAGCAACATATTTTTCGCGTAATGTTGCTATGAAGGTCGAATATTTTTGTGGCGATAATTTATTACCGCTTAGGATAACTTTATAGTCACTATTGTTCTCCCAAAAACCGAAAACTGACACTTTCGGTTGTCAATTTTCAGGAAATACAATGAGAGCGTTCCCGTACTTTTAATGAAATTCCCCACCACATGATTCAGGAAAATTCAGTAAAATTCAGTTACTGAAAGTACGGGAACAGACCTATTGAAGGGGATGGTAGTAATTTTTTAGCAACTCATTGTCAAATCGAGTCAAATCCAAGTAGTTCCCCTCCAATTTGACAATGAGGTCGAAATGGCATAAAGGCAGCTTTAACATGCTTTGTGCGTGAGAGGATTGAAGAGGCTAATGGTGGAAAGTTATACCGTCCGTGTCCAGGGGCTGCCGGGAATACTGTGACTAGGGACTGTTCGAAGATGAGTGTTTCGGGTGAGTTACCCTTTGCATCTGAGGGTATTTTGTGCATAAAAGAGGAAGTTGAAACCAGCGAAACGCAATTTCAAGAGCAAATTTTCGATGGAATTGAAATTAAGAAAAGTGGTAGAGCAGAAACACGGAGTGGAAAAAGAGGTAGACTATGTCGAGAAGTAACTAACACTGCATTCGTTTTTCAGTAAATAGCTCCTAAACCAATCATATTTTAGAGAGAAGATAGTCAATCTGGATTAAACGATTGTGAAACGAATAAGGAGCATCCGTATAAGTGCAACTTCTGTCCCAAGAATTACGCTAGTCCACAAGGCCTTAGACAGCACCTAAAGAAACACCAAGTCATAAAACTAAATGATAGTAAAGAACATAAGTGCCCGATTTGCTCGAAAACATTCAAGCAGATGCAAGGCTTACATTATCATGTGAACAATCACAATGAAACACGCCCATTTGAATGCAACAAATGTCCTAAGGCTTTCAGTAATCCTTCGTCACTTTGGAATCACGTTGAGAGGTACCACAGCAATCGCATTTTTCCATGCAGAAAATGTGGCAAAGAATTCTTATCGCATTCGAACCGCTGGGAACACGAACGGACGGTCCATGATACGGAAAAGCGATTTAAATGCTCCATGTGTAATAATAAATCATTTGCAAGCATTAAGCTTCTAAATCGACACATAGCTCGAATACACAATGCCATTAAGCCGCCCGTGAAAAAAAATCATATATGCTCGATTTGTGCGAAAGCGTTTAGGTCGAAGTCCAAACTTGAAGGGCACATGAACTCTCATATGGACAATCGGCCGTATGCATGCACGATATGTCCTAAAAAGTACCGCCGTCCTGACACCTTAAGCCAGCACAAGTTGATTCACGATTCCATAACCGTAGAGGCGAAGGTTTGTCGTCCTCGATTTAAATGCACGCTTTGTGAAAAATCTTATAACTCAAGAATTAGACTGCAGAGTCACATGAATTTTCACCTTGGCGAACGTCCCTTCAAGTGCGAAACTTGTGCCAAAACGTTTATTAGTAAAGAGCTACTCTCTTCACATACTAAAATACATTCAAATGACAGAAAATTTGAGTGCACGTTGTGCAATAAAAAATTTAATTTCAATTCTGATCGTCGTAAGCACGAGAAAACGCACTCGAATAATCGCATGAATTATCAATGTGAAAACTGTAAAAAGTTTTTTAACTTGAAGGATCAATACCACAGTCATTTGGAATATAATAAGTGCGAAAAAAAATCACAAGAGTGCAAGAATCACACTGTTCATGCAACAGAAGAATCATTTCAATGTTCCCAGTGTGATATGGAAACATTCACAAGCATTGAACTTCTCAACCGGCACACACTTGAAATCCATTCCAGGCGGAAAACTAATTATAAATGCTCAATTTGCGAGAAATCCTTCAGGTCGAGGTATAATCTTGATTCCCATATGAACTCTCATACTGACATTCGATCGTATTCGTGTACAATATGTGCTAAAAAGTACGGTAGTCCTGTCACCTTGCGCAGGCACAAATTAACTCACGATTCCTTAAGCGCAGAAGCGAAGACTCGCTCCAGATTCAAATGTACGCTTTGTGATAAGTCCTACAACTCGAGAATTAGACTGAATATTCATATGAATTTTCATCGTGGCGTACGTCCTTTCAAGTGCGAAAACTGTCCCATGTCGTTTATGCGCAGTACGGGACTCTCTCTGGTCACACAACAAGATACACGCGGATAACAGGAAATATGAGTGCATGTTATGCAATCAAAAATTCACTTACAACAGTAATCGGCGAAGACACGAGAACATCCACTCAAATCATCAACCTTATCAATGTGGTATCTGTAAGAAGTATTTTAAATTAGAGGATCAGTACCGCAGCCATTTGGAAGACAATAAGTGCGAAGGAAATTTGCAAGAGTCTCGTGAAGATCGAGAAAATGAAAAAAGTGAAAAACAGATTCAAGCTCAAAATAAAGTCGAAAATATTGAAACTAATGAAAATTCACAGGAGGATATTGCATTTGAAAAAAAGTACAAATGTGACGAATGCGACAAGAAGTTTATTTGCAAACGAAATTTAAATTTCCATATGAGATCGCATATACAAATTTCGTCAACGTAGAATTATTTAAAATTATTTAAAAAAATAAGCCATTTTAAAAAAATAAGCCAGGGGACTATGAATAAAAATATAGAATTTTGTAAAATTGAAGAAAATTGTGGTGTATAAATTATTTCACGATTGATCACGACTTAAATCGACCAAAGGAAGCTTATTTGAATACCCTATCTAACTGTATTCAGAGTTTTTATTCATAAAATCTTTTCTTGAATCTTCAATTGAATATATTCGTTTTACCAACTTTAATTCTGTGCAAGCATTCAATCCTAATATCGGCGCAAATGTAGTATTTACCACACTAAATTGTTGTACGGAAATTTTATTCTTTGCCTTACACTATCTCACCTAATATTTATAATCTGGAGAAACCATATGTTTCTACCAAACCGGGTGTCTTGCTTAATTTGAAATCTCTAATTTGCTTTGCATTATCTAGCGGGAGAATATTTGCCTGGGCCCCGGGGTCTAAATACTATATATAATTAATTAGTACATTTTCAATTTTGATTTTTTCACACCACGATTTATTCAATCTGTTAAAGACATTAGAATACGCTTTACGCGTGATTGCATCTAAAATGAATACATTTTCTTCGTTTTTTAATTTAATATCGCGAACACCTTTCGTCATAAATGCTGCTGTGAACTGTGTTTTCCTTAGAGTTAGTGCTGAATTTGTACCCTTACTCCATTTGTGGCTGTGAGCATAGTTAGCCCATTCAATCTAAACAGCATTGCCATGTGCTTATTCTAATTTAGATTTTGGCATTTACAGTTTATTCTGGGAGTTGCCTCAGACTAGGATAGGTTAGGCTATCAAGGTGCTTTAAAGTATCTAAAGAACTGTTTGGGTGTCTGTAGTATCGAAAAGTTTGAGAGCTCTGTGACGAATGTATGTTTTAACTGTTTCTAATCTCAACTCCTTATGAATATCTGTGTTCCTAACGTATCTCGGGATATTAAAAATCGTTCTTAAGGAAATGTTTTGGCATGCTGAAGCTTTTGGATATTGGTTTTGGTCGTTTGACCGAAGGCTACATCTACGTAGAGAAGTTGAGGTCTTTGTACAGAAGAGCTTGGTTTGTTATATTGAGGTTTCTGGAGCTGATGATTGGGTTTAGAGATTTAATGGTGTTCCTTATGGTTGCTCGTTTAATAGCAATGGGTGATGTCCATTGGAGTTTGTTATCAAACGTGAGACCTAAGTATTTGGCTGTCCTTTGCCATTCTATGGATTCACCGTCTACCGTTAGCATGCGAGGCCTCTGATTTCTTTTCCTGGTGATAAAGAGTGCTTTTGTTTTATCAGTGTTTATCTTTATTTTCCACTTATGAAAGTAATCTAGGAGGGAATCAATAGAGCGTTGGAGATTCGAAGTGATACTAAGTGCCTGCGGGCCTATTATCAAAATCCGAAAGCGGAATTCATACGATATCGTATTTTCGAATTACAATTTGCTATTTACCCGGGAATCCGCCAACTTCGGATTGTAAATTCCGAAGGCGAGGTGTCTTATCCGATAGCTCATTTGTTGTCGAATTTTTTGGCGGATTCTGGCGGATTTTTATTAAATTTTAATCCCTATTTTTGTTATTTCCGACTGACCATACTTAGGCAAAGCAAAATAAATAGCCATAGAGTCAATATTGGCAAGAAACATTGAAACTCCGTTCATTTTTTTAAATTTAAATAGCTATTTTGACACTTGATTGGAAATATATTGGAAATCTGGAATCGATTAAATTCCGATTTCGGAATTTATCATAATACGAAATTCTGACCATTGGCGAGTCGGAAAATTTTACGAATTCCGATTTCTTATTTTGATTCATAATAGGCCCCCTGTTTTGAGGAATAGAAGATGCATGTGTCGTCAGCAAGCAAGGATATGTTTGTTCTATTGGAACGAGGGATGTCCGCAGTGTACAGATTGTACAAAATTGGCGACAGGGGTGAGCCTTGGGGGCTCCACCTTGGATGTGGGAGTTTGACGAGAGATGGCTGTCGATTCTGACTTGAAAAGTTCTCTCTTGTAAGAAGGAGCCAATTAATTGGGAGTATGATTTAGGAATATGAAGATTTATTAGTTTGACAATCAGCCCTGCGTTGTGTGCTGTACATTTTCGTCTATTGAACCCTGTTCTATGTGTTGGACAACTCTGGATAACTGTAGTTCGTTTGAATGTTGAGACTTAAAGCTGAATTGCTCATCAGGTAGGATGTATTTGAGATGAACTATCACCTTTAGACGGGAGAGGAAAATATGTTCTGCTAGTTTGGCCAGAGATGAGAGAAGGCTAATAGACCTCCAGTTTTGGGGGAAAGTTAGATCTTTATCGGGTTTTTAGTATGTTCGAAGCGTCTTGATCAATGCAATCTTCGCTGTCAAGATCGTCGTCTGAAGAGATGTTGTCCTGAATGTAGTTATAGGGCGTCCACAAATGCTTCAGCTTTCTCGGATTTGTGTGGACTTGTGCCATGAATGGGGGGCATGGTGGCTTTAATTTTTGTCCTGAAATATTTGGACAACATCCAGAATGTGTTGCTACCGGGTTCGATACTCTTCATGAAGAGCTCCCATTGTTCATTTTTGAACTGATTAATTTGAGTACGTATAACGTTGGTTAACCTTGGGTCACCCGTGCTTCTGGTATGTCTCCATCCAGATTTGGTTTCCCCTTCTGATAAGAATATCGATTGAGTGTGGGAGTTCATAAAGATCATTGTTATCCTTAATATGTGTTATAGACGTACATTTTTCTTGATGAGGATGTTCTCAATGTGAAAGAGCACAGGTTTGTGGTACGACGGCAGTTCATCGGGAACACTGATCTAGACATTCTGGAGGATGTTCTAGGAAATCCCGATATCTAAATTTTGGTTGTGCGTCGACCCAAAGTGGGTGGGTTCATCAGGAATGTGAAGGCAGCATGTGCACCCTGCTGAAAATCTGTGAAGTTCTTTCCTGCAAGATTGTTTTTAACAGATCCCCAGTGGCGGTTGTGGGCGTTGAGATATCCGCCTAGAAAGATGGGGCCTTCAATGTTAAAAAGTGATCTAAGGTCTTCTGCAAAATGTTGATGAAATGGTAGTAAACAGAAATGGTAGTAAACTCTAGAAAGCTGGTGTGAACTTTGATTGCAGTAGCTTCCACGCCCATAAAGCTGGGATGGGATCCATAACACATGGTGATTGATGTTCCTTCTAATGAAAATTGCTGTGCCTCCTCACCTGCCTGTCAGTCTATGATTTCTGTACACCTGATAGTTTGGAAGACGGAGCTGTCTACTAGGTTTGAGAAAAGTTTCTTGAATGAGTAAGATGTAAATTCTCCGCTCCCTAAGGAATTTTAATAGCTCGCCCTTTTTGGATAAAATGGAATTTGCATTCCCAGTGAGGATAGAAATTCGATGGTCTCTGTTCATTTAGGTGATTGAGAGAAAACTGGGGGTGTTTGAATAGGAAACATGCCCTGAACCATTTCTGCTATTATGTACTGCATCATTGAATGAAGTTGAACTTGCTTGACGTCTAGGAACTGCCCCATTTGTTCTTGTGGATTTGGGAGCTAAGTCTGGGGTTTAGGAATGTTATTGGAAGATGCCACAGATTGCGCAGTAGTTGAGTTTTCACGGGCTATTTGACTGAAGGCTATTTGACTGAAGGCTATTTGAAATATTTTTGGGGTTTTTAGGATAACCACCATAGCTTGCGGTATGCTCCCCGCCATAGTTAAGACAGTTTGGTTTCTGTTCTGGGTGCTTCTTGCTGTTCTTGTAGTGATGAAGACGCTCACTCTTAATGCAACGTGATTGGACTTGACAATAGTTAGAGGAGCGGCCAATTTGTTGGCAGTTGTGACATTGATTTTAACCAGCTCGTGGTTTCTATTATATATATGTTTTTCTTCTCTTGGAAGAAGAAATTTTATTAACTTAGGAAAATGTTTCCTAGTTTTGAGGTAGAACCTCTATTTCTAGCGTTAAAAATCCTCCGTACCTGTGGAGCTAGCTTTTCCGGAATGAGAAGAAGAGGTTGTCTCAGAGGATGAAGTTTCAAGCCTTCTCCTTTTTTTGTTTTGAGAATTGGAATTCTTTCCTTTAGCAATATATTTATTTAATTTATTGAGCAGCTCATAATTTTGCTTGATGAGATCTGCATTGCGGCGACGTTTCTCAGCCAGGTCGTCTTGAGTTTTCTTGAGCTCATCTAAAAGTTTATTCAGCTTCAATGAAATTTCGATTTTCATCGAGTTATCATGGGACGAGCCGTGCTGGGAATCTATAGTGACGGGGGATGTTTCTGAGGTTCTCATTATGGTAACAAGTTAGCCTACCACGTGTGCCTATTTGAGGTTCTCCTGGCCTGTGGCTAACCCAGGAATTGGGTTTGCCATCACAAAATATTTTAGGATTTACCGATAATTTAAAGTTAATGTTCTTCTATTTTAACAAAAAATAAAATAAAATAATAATAAGTAAAATACTACCACTGTAATGCAAGCACATGTGCTGGTACTAAGCTCCGCTGCTGATACGTCGAATCGATGAGCTCGAATTTTCCTTTCACACGATGAGCTCAAATTTTCCTGCCTGGGTTGATCGGATTATGATAACTGGTTTGAAAAAACCTTTTTCTCCTTTGCCTGTGCATTAATAAACGGCTAAATTATAATTAATTACTTCATCGGCGTCGTAGTAATTGAAATTACTGTTTGTTTAAATCGCTGTCCACCGTGATGTGTTCGTCTCGGCGACTCACGGCGAACTGTCGTCATAAATGATTCCAATTTTCCGCAGTTGAGGCAAGACTTCTCAAATATGGAACACTTTCTATAACTGGGTTGATGTACCCTTACGACCACCATATTTTTTTAGCAGCCTCACCCAATAAGTTCTTTTTACCTGTGTCGCACTGTATTTTTGTTAGTGTATTTTCTACTTTTGGGTTGCTTTTTAAAATACATTACATGCTCTTAGGTTCAATATTACTTCAAGTATTACTATTTTTATAATTATGGACATTAGACGATGTTTTGTGATAATCACTCTTGGAATGAGTCAATCGACGTTCCAGAATATTTTTCGTTTGAAATTTTATGCACATGTTGTGCGCGCCATAGTTAAATCGTGTTTCCAACAATTTCTTTTGTAGTTTCTTATCAGAGATTCCCAGAACGATACGATCACGTAACATTCTATTCTAGTGTGTAAGGCTACTTTACGACTAGATCGTCATTAGATCTGCTATTAGATAGCATATCAAAAGAATTAAATACTTCCACGCCATCAGGACCGATAGCATTTGAAAAAATGTCAACCCTAATTGGATTTTTTATCCAATTCAACTGGAGTAGCAAAAATTTCGAAGTTTTGCCAAAAATCATTCCAATTTTCTGATACATTTTCATCTAAATTGAAGTATTCGTTTTTTTTCACAAATAAATATTGGTAACAGTTTCTTTTCAATGTACATTTTACTTTTAGGTGATTTTCCACGTGGTTTTTTTTTCAGTGCAATATATTTTTAGTAGCTCCCATTAATTATGAATTTCACATTGTATTCTATGTATAAAAAATAAAATAACATAAAATAAATACCGCAATTTAATTTTATTGTCCGCAGCGCCATGTATTATTTATATTGAAACTCACTAATTTATGTACTCGCTATAATTCATTTTAATACTACTTAGACAACGAATCACATTTAACTCCCTAGTCTACTTGCGAGTGCTACTTATCGCATTCATAGCGAACAGGTTCAGGGGCAACCTGCTTTAATGTCGGTTGCCATTATTTTTGTAGTACGCTGCTACTACACACTGAATACGAGATAATTGATCTCCTAACTCTAAAGACTGCGTCGGTTGCCATTATTTTTGCAGTACGCTTCTACTATACCCTGAATACGAGAGAATTGATCTCCTAACGCTAAGGACTGCGGTCAGTGGCGAAGCGTACATTGATTGTAAGATAACCTCTAATAGCAGCCTTAAACTGGTTAATACGTTATTGGCACGTAGCAAAACCATTTGAGAGTAACACTGAAATCAAATTGAATGAGGCTATCCAAATGCACTTATTGGAGCCCTATTAATTTTCAAATAAATTCAAGACTCATAACATACCTTAAATATATTCTTTTATTCAAAAACCTATAAGAACAAGGTTTTATTTATAGTATAAGATTTACATTTGCTAAAAAAACTACACCTTTTTAGAATCAAAGCTATGAAATATGTTTGTTTGATAGACATCAACATCGCTCGATTATATACAAAATCAACAATTAAAAAGATATATTTTTTCTAAAAATCGGTTTGCAGCGAATTTTTTTTCAAATCAAAACTTACATTCCGTTTCGAAATGAACATCTTATTGCACAATTGGCATACTTACGTACACAATTGCTTCTCAGGAGGAACCTCATTTATTTCCTGAGCTTGTTGTTCATTGTCTTCTTGGAATTCAATATCAGACTGACATTCTTCGCGCTCTTGAGCACATATTGCATTTTCGTTTTCTCGATCAACCAAACCAGATTTCAACGCATTTGGGGTGCATTTCCGCTTCCGCAAATGGCTATGCAATTGAAATTCCGTCACAAAATACATTTCGCAGACTTGGCATTGAATCGGTTTCGGATTTGAGTGCGTTGCCTCATGTACACGTCTATGTTTATCGACCATGAATCTTTTATCGCAAACCGTGCATTCAAATTTCGGTTCGTCCGTATGCAATTTGCAATGTTTAGTCAACGAGTCTTTACCGTAAAATGATTTCGAGCAGATATCGCACTCGAAAGGACGCTCGCCTCGATGAAAATTCATATGGGCTTCTAGCAACTGCTTTGAATAGCAAGATTTCTCGCAAAGTGTGCAGTTGTATTTTAAACGATCCTTTGCTTTTGCATGCGTGTGCATATGGTCGCGTAGGAAGTCACGGTTACTAAACATCTCAGAGCATATTTTACACTGGAACGGGCCATCAGTGTCGTGCATTATTTTTGTGTGACGTTCGAGTTGATAATTGGCAAAGAATTTCTTGTCGCAGTTGGAACACTCGAACAAGCACCCTTTGGTGTGTTTCTTTTCATGGAAAGTACGACTGCGCCGCCAAGAATATTCTTTGCCGCAAATTCGGCAGGGAAACATTTGTTTGTGCGATCGTTCATGCCTTTGCCGATTAACTCGTGACGAGAAACCTTTGCTGCATACTCGACACGAATAGACTTGCTTGTTGTGAAGACGTTCGATATGCGTAGTGAGCGTTGTAGGGGATCTGAACGACATGAGGCATTCGTTGCATTCAAATGGCCGTGCGCCAGTGTGAACGTACATGTGATTACCTAGATGCTGCGCGGATTTGAAGACCTTCGAGCAAATCTGGCATTTCTTCTCCCCGCCCCTGGGTATTCCCAAATGCTTTTTTATATGTCGCTCCAGACCCACGGGACTGGTATAGTCCTTGGGACATAGATCGCATCTGTAGGGCCGTATTCCGGTGTGAGTGCTCACGTGAATTTCATGCCTAAAACTGTTCATAGAAAGCTTGTAGCACATTGGACACATAAATTCAACTTTGCCAATATGCAAAGCTTTGACGTGGTCTTGAAGTGCGTTGCTATCAGTGGTTACCTCATTGCATACCGGACAAATCTTTTCGATATGTTGTTTCACATGAAGTTTGAATACAGTTTTGTTCCCGAAGACCTTTAAGCAAATCAAGCACCGTTGGGGCTCTGTTCGAAATTCGCGGTGCCGTTTGTCTATGTGCCGTTGAAACACAGCCCAAGCGGCGAATCTTCTGGGGCATTTTGGGCACTTGAATGGCTGTTTCACTGGATCCCCGGATTCGGCGTTGAATAATTTCCGTTCCGGATGAGTTCTTCGGTGTGTTGACAGTGAGCTCTTATG
Organism: Nemotelus nigrinus; assembly: GCA_947369275.1. NCBI lineage: Eukaryota > Metazoa > Arthropoda > Insecta > Diptera > Stratiomyidae > Nemotelus > Nemotelus nigrinus. The sequence continues at coordinate 63,408,542 of OX376375.1, forward strand.
AAAAAATACTTTTGGACAGAATTGGCATTTGAAAGCGTTTCTGTTTTTTGTAGTTTCTGCTTTTGCAGGACGTGGTTTAGTGTGACATAATAATCTCTGTGGAATGACACTTGGATGAATCGACTTCATGTGTGCGATACACGACCGCCTGTTCTTGTACGAGACTGAACAATGTAGGCATTGATGGCGTTGTGTTATTTCACAAAATAAATTTGGCCATGAATCAACCTCGGGTTTTGGTCGGCCGCATTTTCCCTGAAATGAAATGAGTGTTTAGTTATCATCTCGATTCCGTCCGTGACATGCCACTGATTTTGCTGATATAAAATCTGTGCGAAAGCGATTATATCAACACTCGAACTTACCTCGTTGCATATATGTTGATCGTTTTCTACTTCGTCAGGAGTGCATAAATGAATTCCTCTCATGTGGTCTATGCACGACCTTCTGTTCTTGTATGAGCCCGGACAAAGAAGACAGCAATGTCGATTAGTTACCGCACAATATAAATCTGGCCAAATCCGATCAGAACCTTTACTAATTCGATTCCGATAGTATTCTTTTTGAAACTAGAAATTGCGGAAGGCGTCTTGTAAAATCATAATAAATTTTGTGCTGTAAATGGCTACCTTTTTGCCAGCCAACTCATCGTATAATTGCTCTTGCAATTGCGTTTCATCAAAATCGATTTCTTCCTTTATAGCGAGAATTGTATCGCTTACCAAAGGCGAATCGTTCATGTTTCAGGATTATAGGTACGTATGCAGCCTAGCCTGAATTCCGGACACTCGTTGTGCTATTTATTTCTACACGGAAAAATTTTCGTGTAGAGAAGTGTAGAATATTACAAAGTGACAGTTAATTGTGTAGATGTTTGGCATTTGAATTTTGCAGCAAACAGAATAATGAATAGTGCTTTCGCGAGTTTAGTTTTAATGTCCGGCGCATTTGCAGTGGCTGAGTCGTTGGAAAATAGTAAAAAGAGGAAGCCATCAATGAGGGTGAACCCTTATCTGAGTGAAAGGAAAACAAAAGGAAGATTCAACAAAGATGTAAGTTTTGCAAGTTAGTCCAAATATACGAGTACTTAGCTACAACCAATTTATTTTTTGCAGTTTGAAGATTTAAAGAAGTGTCCGCACGCTTTTAAAGAAAATTTCCACGTCGATCTGGACACGTTCAGTGAAATTTTTGCAAAGGTACAGCCATTTTTGGTGCCGAAGGCTAATTCTAGGCCAGCGGACGAAATCTCGCCTGAAGAGAAATTCGCTGTGGTGTTAGAGTATGTACAATAAAAGACACTATCGTTCGTGGGAATATTAAAAGTTATCTTAAAATTTTCAGATACTTGGCATCGGGGTCGCTACAACAGCATTTGGGCAAAATAATAGACGATGTCTGTGATGGAATCTGTGCGGCGTCCTCACGTTATTTTTGAATACCTTCAACATCAATGAAAATATACCCATTTGCATTTAAATTCGGTATTTACGGATATATGAAATTATATGACAACACATTTTATGATGTGCTTTTGGGTTTCCCACCTATATGCAGCAATGTAAAATAGTATATTGTTAAATATTCAATTTAACTAAATTACCATGATAAACACTAAAGACATCGCCTAGTCTGTTTATTATTGCAATATGTCTTAAGCAATACAAAAATAAGGTATTACTTTCCAATGTACCTATTCCTTTACTATTGATAATTATTCTATTGCAGATGTCTGGTTGCCATTTGAATGTTCTCGGGACGCGAAGTAAATACCGCACTCCGAAAATTTTCATAAATTGTAGGTGGAAATTATATCCACAATACTTATTGAAAATTGTAAATTGTTTGTGCTGCAGACTAAACAACCATATTATACATCGCTGTTATATTGTTTTTCCTCAAAAGTACAAGTCTCCAGCCAGCTTAATTTTTAAGTTGTTGCATAACAACTTTAGCACCGCACTACGCTCAACTTTGGCGGCATGGGATTCAGAAATTAGCTTTCTTTTAAAATAACCTATACAATGTACCAACTTTATGCGAAACACTCTATTCAATTGCCTATTTATTCTATGTTATTAGTACATCAATGCTTATTTCAGCTGTTCAATTTTAAATTCATTCAAGTTTCCTGCCTGATCATACTGCTATATTATTAAGCAGATCGAAGTTTACGAAAGCAACCAAGTTGTAGTAGCAAATGTTCAAAACTAGTTTCACGTTAAATTCAATTAGACTGAAAGAAAATAGGCGTAGTTTTTCTAAGTATAACAATTATGTAATCTATTTAATAATTGTTTATTTGAAATATATATCCTATACACAAATACATAATTTACATCCATGCATTGCATATCGCGTACACATGAGGTACTGAAAACTTTCTAACGTCGCACTAATCCAATTAATCAACCAGCTAATTAAAGTGTATCCTAGTAAAATTATCTGCAAAAAAAATTGAATTGCTGGGAAATCATTGCTTCTAGTCCTGTACGAACTATCCTACGCACAAAATTAGTTAATTTGTCGACAGAAAGTGCCGACGTAACATAACTATTGAACAAATTTCAAATTTTCAAACAAAATTCAAAATAAAAGCGCGCTCAAAATGGCCAAAATGATTTTTCCGTGACCAAATAAATAGCAGACCATTTAATTCAGGCAGCTCGTGCCTGAAAAAACTCTCCACTTGTGCTGCAGAGCCACCTACGAGCGAAGAGCAACACTGAAATTCTGACACTTTTCAGGCAACGTTTCAGGACGGGCAGCGTACCGATTTTCTCAAGTGACCTGAAAAAAATTCAGGTCCGGAATTCCGTCACTCTTTTTCCCATGCATTTTAAAGGGGGACAGGAATTCAGGCTAGGCTGCATACGTACCTTATCTGTCGAGGAGCTGCGCCAAGTAAACAAATTAGTGCGATGACATTTGGCCTGACACTTGATTTTCAATTCAGCCATGTCGGCTTAATTCAGCTGCTGAGCTTGATGGATGCACTCACTGTACAGACTCCGCACAAAACCAATCCACACCAGCGTGTACGTATCGCGATATTACTTTGGTTAGATCAAAGTGGTCGGACAAAATTGGTACAAATCGCACGACAAAATATATTTTTTCTATTTATCATTTTCTGTCCTTCGTGTGAGCTTGTTTTCTCCATAATTTTACGAAGGATTATCATCGGGTTTTTCGTTGAATCTCTGTGTTCGCAATGGATGTAGAAAACATGCTAATTAAAACGAAATCAATGAATATCGTTAAACTGGATCTTTCAAGAGATAGCACGCGCTTACAAAAGTACGTGGTCCAAAAAGCAGCATCGTTTTTCAAAATATTCAAAACTACAATGCACTTGTAATGACGTAATTGTTGAACTAATAACAAAAGTAGTGCTCAAAAACTATTCAATCTATTTCGATGAAAATCTAACAGTGTTTAGCATCTTATCCAACTTTGCCAAGCTCTTCCTGCCACACTTTCCCTTGCTGACCATTTCCAGGCGCTTGTTTTCTTCCATTTAATTGTGTTAAAAACGTGCATATTGTACTACGTGCATCTGGGAGTAAGCGTCATTTCCATGCTTTTTTTTTGAAGAAATTTATAAATAAAGATCTTTCTGCGATTAACAGAAACAATTTTGAAGTTAGAATAACAAAATGTTGCTATACAATTTGGCAAATCCGATTCTATAAGAAACGTTGCGGAAAATGTTTCGTGATCTCACTATAACAGCATTTTTGAACAAACAAGAAATAAAGTCGCTTGTTTGACAAATGACAGACTGCCAACCGTGGCCAGTTTTTAAAAACAATAAAAATGATACTAACACCAAAATTAAGGGAAAAAATGTATTTGAATTAAGTTATTCATTCAAAAAATTTATTTAAACTAGATAAAAATATATTGGCACTGCGCTTCAACTATTTGATCAGCTAATGCAAAAAAAAAATCAGACCTGTATCAGGTATATTACTCAAGGTCCCGAAACCAGCCAAGTGATTAATTAATTAGTTAACATGATGATGTAATGATAGTCTTAATGAATAAACAAAAATTTTTCTCGTATTTTATTTACGTTTTATTGAAATCTAACTGCACAAATATACAAATTCATATACTATACCTCTGGAGCATATAAGTCTACTTAATGTAGAATGTCTTCGGATATATCAGAAAATGAATCATTTTCATTATGCTTGGACAAAATATGCTCTTTCAAAACATTAAAGTTTTCGACCTTTTCATCACAGTACTGGCACAAGATAATCGAGATTTTTTCGATCTTGTGACAGTTTTCCACGTGTCTATTTAACCATTTTCGGTGCTTGAAGCGTCGTGGACATTCTTTACACCTAATTCCTTTAATTCTATCTAGACAAGTGTGCCGATGAGCTCTTTGTTGAGAAGCATTGTTAAATTTACTTTCACAATAATCACAACCTAGCTTGCCACTTTGTATTGTTGTCAATCGATGGGGAACTAAATAATCCTTAGATTTGCAAGCTTTGGATATATTAGGTAGCTCGCTGATTTTTGTATGCCTTAGGTCTTTCATCACAACTTTATTTGAAGCGTGATTCGTTTGTAAGCTAGTCTTTTTTTGTAATCTATGCTTAGCGCGGAGCTTACATAATGGAATTAACAACGCGTCACCATCCGTTTGAGTTTCTGGAATGCATTTTGAGTATGTGTTGGCATGTCTTTTAGAACTATTATCAAAAAAATTCTAAAAAAAAACAAATTTGAAAAAGATTACTTTCATTCAAAAGACTCACTACCGCGACATTATCGTCCACCATCCTCGAATCGCACTCTTTCTCGTCGATAGGCTCTAATTTCGGAATGATATCTATTTCATTGATTGGATGAACATCTTTCTTCTCTGGGGGCTCATTTTTGATTGTCACATCTTGGCTTTCTGCTTTCTGAAAGCACTATTATTAGCTTAGAGATTTGACATGAAAACTACTTACTAAATCGAATGAAAAACTACTTACTGATTTTTTGCTGGCTGAATTTTCGGGTGAATACCAGTTAACAGTTTCTTCAACTCCGATTTCTTCTTTGATTTGTAGTTGCAGCATTTCCTAAAATAATGAAAGAAATTCGAACAAAGTCACATAATGAAAACTGATTGTACACACTGCCGATGTGGTGTCTTCTTTAGGCCCTGAAGATTCTAGATTCATATGCAATTTAAGACACAACGGTTCCGTTTTTGTAGTTTCCTCGTTGTCACCCACAGCATCCTCCTCCTCAAGCTTAAATTGAACAATAAGAAATTGGCCCTCCGTTTCGTCATTTGAATCCATCTGCAAAAATCTAACTTGAGTTCTAGCGTTACAGCAAATTACATCTGAATTACTTCTTCGTTTCCATGCGGACCATTTGGATCACTATCCGCAGTTTCGCATTGCATTTCTTCTGCGTGATCTTCATCGAAAACTTTCCTCGTGGCAGTCATATATTCATCTCTTGATTCGATCTGGCATGAAAATATATTTATTTGTGCATAGTTTATTAATTGAATGTTAAACAAACACACAATGGGGTCAGCTTCATTGCAGAGCCTCTTCTTAGCAGCAGTAAGCCGCTTAGTCGAGAAACAAGCAATTAAAATTATCATTATCCCCCGATAGGAAACAGGATAGGAAGGAATCGCAAGCCACACTCTCGACACATTTAATTTGAAATTAAATTATATAATAATTAAAAAGAAAACATAAATAGGATAAATGGAGAATAAAGAAAGCAAGATAGATTTAGTTGATGGGAAGTTAGTGGAAAACATAAAAAAAAAGTATGCAAAGAAGAAGCCCAGCCAGCAACAGGGTGCTGGTATGAAGGATAAAATGAGGATATAAAGTTCGAAAATCGGTGATCAGTAAAAACTAGTAGTAAATAGTACGTAATTTACTTTATATGGTTCTAATGTGATTCTTCAGCAGCCGTTTAAAAACGGGAAAAGATCTAGCATTCTTCAAATAGTTAGGTAAATTTTTGAATATTTTCATAGCTAATCTAATAGGATCTTTATGTTTTCTATTCGCTCTAGCGATATTAAGCCTGAGATTATCCTTAAATCTTGTGTGATGGCTGTGATAATCACAATGTATTATTGGAAATATCGAAGATTTTATATTGTTATTGAGCGTTTTACATATTATCTTAGCTTTTTCCATAAATATAATATCCCACACATTGAATTTATCTGTTTGTCTGTTGGGTCATTCTATCAAATCCATGCACTGCCTTAACTATCCTATTGAGTGTTCTATGAATTGAGTCAATATTCATCTCTGAAGTTTGACTTCAATTCAATATACCATAAGTAATCTTAGGCAGCACTAAAAAGTTGTAGATTATATTTTTCATGTCTAAATCCAAGTAATATTTCATTCTGAACAGCCTAACCCAGAAAATCAACTTAGATTTCACATTACTTATGTCAGGGGACCAAGACCAAGATACTGAATCATCAATAATTAGTCCTAAACATTCAGATCCAGCCACTCTTTGTATCTCATCTCTATGTATTCTGATGTTAAGGCAAATCTCACTCTAATTAATCTGCTTGAATATCATGTAACAAGTTTTACAGGTATTGCTTGTAAGCCTGTTTCCCAAAAGCCAGGACTCGTAGACTATCAAATCATTATTTATTTGTCGCTCCATCAGTTCAACAGTTAGCAGAGAATAGCAAAAGAGTATCATGAGCATAAATAATATATTTTCCAGTCAGATTAGAGAAATATAAATTATAAATATAGAGTAAAAATCAAAAATATAAATATAGAGTAAAAATAAATCTTACGTATTCGTCATCTATTACTTTCACTTTGCTATGATCAAGAGATTGCGATTGTTGTGGCCCTTCACTGTCAATGGCTCGATTCCCATAGCCAGAAGGCACAGTATGCTGCTCAAAGTAATGCTTACCGAAAGCTTCAAATTGTTCGAACATTCTACCACAATCGGAGCAAATTATAATGAAATCATTTTTTCTTTCCCAAATAATCTCACCGCATTTGATATCGAATTTGCAGTGTTCGTTTGTATCACAGGTTTCGTTCTTCTGATTTCCCCTATCGCGGCCAGTGTTTTCAATGGTTTCGCTCATGGCGAAAAAGGACAAGAAATGAACAAGACAAGAAATATTCTTCAGGCTCTTTACTATAATCCTTGTAACGCCTTCCACCGACTGTCAATATCCAAGCAGATCCTGGATGAATACGACCAGGAAACACCTGTCGAGCAAGCTGCACCAAGTTTTTTTTCGTTCTAAGTTCCTATTTCTCAACCAGCGGGACAATCGGGTTCGTTTTTTAATTTAATTTTACACTTTTTAAGATTTATAAATGTTTAACTTTTTCTCAGAATTGCATCTTTACGGTCATCGATTCAATTGTGCCCAATTCCAGAGAAAGACTATCCTTGTGAAAAAAACAAATCACTGCAATTCTTCGGCTAAAACCATAGAGGCTAAAACCCTCCATACGTGAATGCTGCGCCCGCTGCGCCAAGGACAAATTAGTACGATGGGTACGATGACATTTGGCCTGACACTTGATTTTCAATTCAGCCATGTCGGCTTAATATTCAGCTGCTGAGCTTGATGGATGCACTGTACAGACTCCGCACAAAACCAATCCACACCAGCGTGTACGTATCGCGATATTACTTTGGTTAGATCAAAGTGGTCGGATAAAATTGGTACAAATCGCACGACAAAATATATTTTTACTATTTATCATTTTATATCCTTCGTGTGAGCTTGTTTTCTCCATAATTTTACGAAGGATTATCATCGGGTTTTTCGTTGAATCTCTGTGTTCGCAATAGATGTAGAAAACATGCTAATTAAAACGAAATCAATGAATATCGTTAAACTGGATCTTTCAAGAGATAGCACGAGCTTACAAAAGTAAGTGGTCCATAAAACAGCATTGTTTGATGCTTATAAAGTTAAGAATATTCAAAACTACAATGCACTTGTAATAACGTAATTGTTGAACTAATAATAAAAGTAGTGCTCGAAAACTATTCTATCTATTTCGGTGAAAATCTAACAAAAAATCTTGCCCTACTTTGCCAAGCTCCTAAAGAGTAGTGATCCTCTTTCTGCCACACTTTCCTATGCTGACCATTTCCAGGCGCTTGTTTTCTCCCATTTAATTGTGTTAACAATTGTCCTTGAAAACGTGCATATTGTGCTACGTGCATCTGGGAGTAAGCGTCATTTCCGTGCTTTTTTTTAAAGAAATTTATAAATAAAGAATTTTCCGTGATGAACAGAAACAATTTTGAAGTTAGTATAGCAAAATGTTGATAAAATTTAAAAAAATTACCAATGCAGTTTAGCGAATCCAATTCTATAAAAAAGGTTGCGGAAAATGTTTCGTGATCTCACTAAAACAGCACTATTCAAAAAACAAAAAATAAAGACGCTTGTTTGACAAATGACAGACTGCCAACCGTTGCCAGTTTTTAAAAACAATAAAAATGATACTAACACCAAAATTAAGGGGAAACATTTATTTGAATTAAGTTATTTATTCAAAAAATTTAAACTAGATAAAAATTTATTGGCACTGCGCTTTAACTATTTGATCGCCTAATGCAAAAAAAATTAGACCCGGATCAGATATATTATTCAAGGTCCCGACACCAGGGGGCCTATTATGAATCAAAATCCGAAATCGGAATTCATACGATATCGTATTTTCGTATTAGGTCTGTTCTCGTACTTCAGCAAACTGCAGCAGTAACAGAATTTGGCAGCTAGCTTCTTTTGCTGCAAAATTTGGCTTGCATTTGGCTTGCAGCAAAAGTACGAAAACGACTTGCTGCGAATCTATTTTAATATATTATAATAGATTCAAGTACGGGAACAGACCTATGATTTGCTATTTGCACAGGAATCCGCCAACTTCGGATTGTAAATTCCGAAGGCGAGTCGTCTAATCCGACAGCTCATTTGTGGTCGGATTTTTTGGCGGATGCTGGCGGATTTTTAATTTTCATATTTCTTTGTTTTTTTGGTTCGATTGATATGATTAAGGGGTGTCCACTGTTAAACTGCTCAAATGAACTTTTTTTTAAACAGCTACAAAAAAAAAATATTCAAGATATCGATTTGAAATTTTACATACATCTTTATTGGAAAAATTTTGTCGTGCAGTCCTTTATATTCAAAACTAATGAAATATTTTTGGTAATTTGTTCACAGATGCTTATTTTGTCCAGAAATTTACGAGGCGCAGTTTGCTTTTTTTTCGGCGGTGCTGCGGCGATCCATTGGGGCGGTCGCCATTTTGTTTCCTAATAATTTTTCCCAATGAAAATGTTAACTTTAAACTTCAATAAAGATGTATGTAAAATTTCAAATCGATATCTTGAATAGTTTTCTTTTGGTAGCTGTTTAAAAAAAAAGTTCCTTTTGAGCAGTTTAACAGTGGACTAACCCCTTAAGTAAAACCTGAAATTCAGGTAGGTGATAGACACCGTGTGTTATAAATCGTAATTTTGCCACCAATTTTAAAATTCGTGATATTATATTCTTATAAGATTCTCCTTACCTACTGGACTTATTTCGACTTATTAAATTTTAGTCCTTATTTTTTGTTATTTCCGACTGACCATACTTAGGCAAAGCAAAATAAATTGCCATAGAGTCAATGTTGGCAAGAAACATTGAAACTTCGTCCCGTTTTTTTAAATTTAAATAGGTATTTTGACACTTGATTGGAAATATGTATACTGGAAATCTGGAATCGATATTCGAGCGAAGCTGTCTGCAGCTTAAAATCGGAATTAATTTCCGATTTCGGAATTTGAATCATAATAGGGCCCCAGCCAAGTGATTAATTAATTAGTCAACAAGATGATGTAATCATAGTCTTATCTTTCTATGAGTGATTAAACAACAATTTTTCTCATATTTTATTTACGTTTTACTGAAATCTAACTGCACAAATATACAAATCCATGTACTATACCTGGTTAGCATATAAGTCTACTTAATGTAGAATGTGTTTGGATATATGAGAAAAAAATGAATCTTTTTCATTATGCTTGGACTAAACATGCTCTTTCAAAACATTAAAGTTCTCGATCTTTTCATCACAGTACTGGCACAAGATAATTTGTTCGATCTTGTGACAGTTATACTGGTGTCTATTTAACCGTATTCGAAACTTGAAGCGTTGTGGACATTCTTTACACCTAAATTCTTTATCTCTATCTGGACAAGTTTGTCGATGCGCTCTTTGTTGATAAGTAGTGTTAAATTTACTTTCACAATGATCACAACCTAGCTTGTCACTTTCTATTGTTGTCAATCGATGGGGAACTATATAATCCTTAGATTTACAAGCTTTGGATATATTAGGTAGCTCGCTGATTTCTGTATGTCTTAGGTCTTTCATCCCAACTTTATTTGAAGTGTGATTCGTTTCTAAGCTAGTCTTTTTTCGTAATCTATACTTAGCGCGAAGCTCATATAATGGAATTAACGCATCACCATCCATTTGAGTTTCTGAATTGCATTTTGTGTATGTGTTGGCATGTCTTTCAGAACTATTATCAAAAGAATTCTAAAAAAAAAATGTGAAAAAAGTTTACTTTCATTCAAAAGACTCAATACCGCGACATTATTGTCCACCATCCTCGAATCGAACTCATTGTCTTCGATAGGTTCTAATTTCGGTATGACCCCCATTTCATTGATTGGATAAAAATCTCTCTTCTCGGCGGGCTCATTTTTGATTGCCACATTTTGGCTTTCTGCTTTCTGAAAGCACTATTATCAACTTAGAGATTTGACATGAAAACTACTTACTAAATCGAATGAAAAACTACTTACTGAATTTTTGCTGGCTGAATTTTCGGGTGAATACCAGTTACCAGTCTTTTCAACTGCGATTTCTTCTTTGATTTGTTGTTGCAGCATTGTATGCCTTAGGTCTTTCATCCCAACTTTATTTGAAGTGTGATTCGTTTCTAAGCTAGTCTTTTTTCGTTTTCTATTCTTAGGACGGAGCTTATATAATGGAATTAACAACGCATCACCATCCATTTCAGTTTCTGGATTGCATTTTGTGTATGTGTTGGCATGTCTTTCAGAACTATTATCAAAAGAATTCTAAAAAAAATGTGAGAAAAGTTTACTTTCATTCAAAAGACTCAATACCGCGACATTATTGTCCACCATCCTCGAATCGAACTCATTGTCTTCGATAGGTTCTAATTTCGGTATGACCCCCATTTCATTGATTGGATAAAAATCTCTCTTCTCGGCGGGCTCATTTTTGATTGCCACATTTTGGCTTTCTGCTTTCTGAAAGCACTATTATCAACTTAGAGATTTGACATGAAAACTACTTACTAAATCGAATGAAAAACTACTTACTGATTTTTTGCTGGCTGAATTTTCGGGTGAATACCAGTTAACAGTTTCTTCAACTCCGATTTCTTCTTTGATTTGTAGTTGCAGCATTTCCTAAAATAATGAAAGAAATTCGAACAAAGTAACTTAATGAAAACTGATTGTACACACTGCAGGTGTAGTGTCTTCTTTAGGCCCTGCTGATTCGAGATTCATATGCAATTTAAGACACAACGGTTCCGTTCTTGAAGTTTCCTCGTCATCACCCACAGCATCCTCCTCCTCAAGCTTAATTTGAACAATAAGAAATTGACCATCAGCTTCATCATTTAAATCCATCTGCAAAAATCTAACTTGAGTTCTAGCGTTACGGCAAATGACATCTGAATTACTTTTTCGTTTCCATGCGGACCATTTGGATCAATATCCGCAGTTTCGCATTGAATTTCTTCTGCGTGATCTTCATCGAAAACTTCGCTCGCGACAGTCATATATTCATCTCTTGATTCGATCTGGCATGAAAATATATTTATTTGTGCATCGTTTATTTATTAAAAGTTATCTTACGTATTCGTCATCTATTACTATCACTTTGCTATGATCAAGAGATGGCGATTGTTGTGTCCCTTCACTGTCAATGGCTCGGTTTCTATAGCCGGAAGGCACAGTATGCTGTTCAAGGTAATGCTTACCGAAAGCTTCAAATTGTTCGAACATTCTACCACAATCGGAGCAAATTATAATGAAATCATTTTTTCTTCCCCGAATAATCTCACCGCATTTGATATTAAATTTGCAGTGTTCGTTTGTATCACAGGTTTCGTTCTTCTGATTTCCCCTATCGCAGCCAGTGTTTTCAATGGTTTCGCTCATGGCGAAAAATTGTTATGAACAGGACAAGAAATATTCTTCAGGCTCTTTACTATAATCCTTATAACGTCTTCCACCGACTGTCAATATCTAAGCAGATCCTGGATGAATACGACAACGAAACACCTGTCGAGCAAACTGCACCAAGTATTTTTTGTCGATAAAAGTTCCTATTTCTCAAGGAACAAGGTTGGTCTTAAACCCCTTAAACCAGCGGGGCCATCGGTTTTTTTTTATTTTAATTCAATTTTACACTTTTTAACAGATTTGTAAATGGTTAACTTTTTCTCAGAATTGCGTCTTTACGGTCGTTGATTCATCTATGCCCAATTCCAGAGAAAGACCATCCTTCTGAAAAATACAAATCACTTTGTATTTCTTCGGCTAATACCTTCCGGACGTGAATGCTGCGCAAGGAAAGAAATTAGTACGATGACATTTGGCTTGACACTTGATTTTCAATTCAGCCATGTCGGCTTAATTCAGCTGCCGAGCTTGGATGCACAAAAACAACTCCACACGAGCGTATACGTGTTGCGATATTTCTTTGGTCCAATCATGGCCTTGTCCAATCAAAGTGGTCGGTCGGTAATAGGTCTGTTCCCGTACTACGATTAATTGCGATTAATCGCGATTAATTGCAATGAAGCTGTTCCCGTACTCCGTTTTACTGAAAACTGAAAACTTCCTCTCTTTCAGTAAATTTCAGTAGGGTCTGAGCTACTGAAAAATACTGAAAAGTGTCAAACGGAGTAAATATTTTCAAATGTGCGCGGCAAGCAACATATTTTTTGCGTAATGTTGCTATGAAGGTCGAATATTTTTGTGGCGATAATTTATTACCGCTTAGGATGACTTTATAATCACTATTGTTCTCCCAAAAACCGAAAACTGACACTTTCGGTTATCAATTTTCAGGAAATGCAATGAGAGCGTTCCCGGACTTTTCATGAAATTCCCCACCACATGATTCAGGAAAATTCAGTAAAATTCAGTTACTGAAAGTACGGGAACAGACCTAATAATTAAATAAATAATAAAAAAAAAAAACTTGGCGCTACGCGCCTCGCTTGGGGGCTTCGCCCCCCTGGACCCCCCTCCCTCACTCCTGCTTCGCGCTCACTCGGGATGTCCGAATCGCTTCGCGATTCGCATTTTTACCAGGCTAAAACATGAAAAATATGGAACATACTTTTACGAGCCTAACAACAATACAAACGCGATATCTGGATAAGCGTTTTTGCACCATCGGGTTTATGCTTGACCGGACTGCCGGAATTAATGTATATGTAATCAATGTATGTACAATGTATATACATACACACATACATACACATATATATATACATATACACACATATATACACATGTGTGCATATACATATATATACGTATACACATATATATACACACATATACACATACATATATATATATATGCACATATATATACGTACATATATATACATACATATATACATATATGTACATACACATATATACATACATACACACATATATACACACACACACACACACATACATACATATACTTACATACATAAAATAAGCATACATATAGATATCTACACATATATATCATACATACATACATACATACACATATACATATATATACAATATATGTAAATATGTATACACAACGTATTAAGCTAGTTATACTACAAGCAACAAAACACGACAAACCTTTTCATTTCCAGAACACGCTATTTATAGCAACCAAGCACACACCAACACAGCCAATGTTCGTGGAACGCTTTCTGATAACGCTTTTTTATGTCGTTTTTTTCCAACAGGCTCCCGTAAAAGTATGTTCCATACTAATAAAAGAAAATTAAAATTGAAAAAATATGCTGTATTGTACAACCGGAGCTCTTAGCAGAAATGGCAGGTGAGAACCGATTCGCGGCCGAAAGTGCATTGAACCATGGCCGTCATATAGAAGGCCGGTCGCAAAAGCAATTAACGTGCAAGATGACGGACCTAATGTACCTTTTCTCGACCAGTCCGCACAGTGAAGTTTTTCTATGGGCTGCTAAAGAGAGTCACGAGATCCACCTACAGGAGATATGAGGAAACTCATACGTCAAGTCCATCGAGCGGGAAAACAATGTAAATATCAAAGGTAATTTACAATGAACAAATTTTTAACAAATTTAACCAAAATTTATTTGTATTAACAGGCAGAAGAACTAGGAATTTAAGGACTCATTTATTGGTAAGTATACTAAAGAAGAAACTGGATCGAAAACTTAGTATATACAACCCTGGCCGCCATAATACAACGCGTTCAATTTGGAAGTGTCTTCCATTTCCAATCCTGGTACAAGCCAGATCTGTGTTAGGCTTCGTACGTTATCGGATTGCCTCCTAATATTGATTGGCTGAAACTTATGGCTATGGACACACTCCAAACTAAACCCCCGAGTCTCAAAATTTTCTTTGCCACTAAGCTTCCCGCTGGAATTATCTCATCAGAGCATTTCTTGGGAAAATTTAGCATGCGAAACTTTTATTTGTCAGTTTTCACCGGACCAGTTACGGCTTTAGTGAACTTCTGTCTTTAATAATAAGAAACGTCAACAAAACATATTCGGAAGAATATCAGTTTCAATCGAACATGTGTGTAGTAAAATTTTTTTAAGTCTATTTCAGTGTGTTTATTATAAATTTATTGAAATTTATTTGTATTTACAATGAGATAGTTAATAAATTAAATATTGATACATCGCCAATGCATTTTTTTTTATTAAATTATACTTTTACAAAAATAACAAAGGTTTGTCTATTCAAACTTAATCAGTTAACAGCCTTTCCACTTTACTTATTTCATTTCCTGAACTATCACAAACTGAAAAAATTGTGTTCACAAATAAATTCACGAACATAAGTCATTCTGTTGAACTTGAGTAGCCGAACCAAGATAGATATCCATGTCACTTTGTTTGTTGCTACCAAAATCAAAGCTATTTTCCTTACATTCTTCGATTCCATGCTCTCCAATAGGAACAAATCGGTCGCCGATTGTGATAAGATAAAGCGTTCGATTTACATTAGCTCGAAAACGTTGGTCCGGATGATCAGGTTGCCAGTAATGTACAACAAAACTCTCATGGGGCCATATCACGTCTATTCGTCGTACTAAGTCTGAGCAATCGTAAATCTAAAATAAAATATAATTTGAAAGTTTTCCCAAATTCATTCAGAAATATAATACCTCCATCCCATCAACCATTATCACTTTTTTTATTAATGTCCACCAAGCCTTGATGTATATTAGGTCATAATATCGACATATTACTACTCGTTATTGTAATTTCAGTATGTGTTTGCGGTGAGTAATCACTGAAGTTAGACGAAACCCTCAAATTATCATTACACGAACTTGTCTTGCATGAATTGTCTAATAAATTCCTTGTTGATATTTCTTCGTTACTCCGAGCTGATGAAAATTTGATAATGTTATCAAATTGCACTTTTTCATTTAATGGAAGGGTGATATTTTTTTTACAATGACGATCTCGCGATTCAAAAACCCTGTCAATATATTTGAGCTTGAAGGCTTGCCAGTGTTTTGAACACTAAAGTTCAACGCAGACGCATTTCCTGCTGAGCTGGACAAGAAATATGTTCCTGGTACTTCATATGTAACATCAGAATCTAATACACTATTTCCACTGCTGCAATAACGCAATAGCAAACACTGAATATTGCTTATTGAAATACATCCGCCGATGAGTGAACATATCTGTTGATTAGTTTCCGCGTATGAAGTTGTTAAGAATGATACGGATGATAAGGATGATATCCAATGGGTTGATCACATGACGAGTTGATAATATTTCTCCAGGCTTGTTTGGCATTTTGAATGCTTCGTCGTTCAGGATTTCTGTTCCGTAAGTAAATTAGCTCTTGCTGTTGACCGGCCCAAAGACCTCGTACACATTCGCGATTCAGTTTTATAACTCTAAAACTTAAAAACCTTTTCGGTTTTATCCTCCGCTTCGAGATACTGTTCTTTACTAAACAGCTCAATCAACTCATTGATCTGTTTGCCATCTGGTTGCACATGATCGTCGCGAATTATTTCGATTTCTACTTTAAGATGTAGAATAAACATCGCGCTAGTTATCGGAAAATAGTCTAGTTATGACGGCGAACACCTTTGACAATTCGAACTGTCAAAGCAATTGTCATCGAGCAATAGCCATTAAATCTTAATCCCGAGAGGATAGGGCGATTTTAAAAGGTACATTAACACCTGTCAGATTGCAAGTCGCGACCGGCCTTCTATATGACGGCCATGATTGAACACGGCCATGATCAGTGCTGCCATTTTAGCATTTTGAATGCTAGATCTAGCATTATTTTTTCCAAAACGGCATTCGAAATTCGGAGTTAGCATCTAGCATTATTTTTAGCATTTAAATTTAGACTTCGGAATAATCTGGCACTCATCTATTTACAATCTCGCCCATCAAATTTTAATTTCAAAGTCAAAATTACTCGTCGATGCCAACAAGTTCGAGACTCTTGACCATTTGGAAGACAACAGCCGCCGCGTTATTGGCGCGATACGGCCCCAATTGTTGGTTAGAGTAGTCGAAAATTGGACCTCTCGTTTGGACTTCCTCCGCCCCAATCGTGGCACTCACGTGCCCAAAATCATATTTAAATAAAAATGGCAAAGAATTATCTTTCCAATAAAACCAATTTCATGGCAATCAAAATAATTTACCCGAATTTTAGGTCTCTTCCCGTACTTTCAGTAACTTAATTTTACTGAATTTTCCTGAATCATGTGGTGGGGAATTTCATGAAAAGTACGGGAACGCTCTCATTGTATTTCCTGAAAATTGACAACCGAAAGTGTCAGTTTTCGGTTTTTGGGAGAACAATAGTGATTGTAAAGTCATCCTTAGCGGTGATAAATTATCGCCACAAAAATATTCGACCTTCATAGCAACATTACGCAAAAAATATGTTGCTTGCCGCGCACATTTGAAAATATTTACTCCGGCTGACACTTTTCAGTATTTTTCAGTAGCTCAGACCCTACTGATATTTACTGAAAGAGGGGAAGTTTTCAGTTTTCAGTAAAACGGAGTACGGGAACAGCTTCATTGCAATTAATCGCGATTAATCGCAATTAATCGTAGTACGGGAACATACCTTTTATTTCATTTCAAAGTTCTACACCTCTAAAAAACACTCTCGGAGTACAGAGTCGAAAGAATAGAAAGTTTTATTTCTTTTATTTAAAAAAAAAAATACTTGCATAAGACGTTGCTAATTGAATTTCAAACGGCACCAGTCAAACATCAGCACCTCAATGCGATGTGAACTTCCCTGATTTCAAAAGCAGTAGCTATAATTACGTTGTTTTGACTGCGGTGTGAGCTGGTTATAAATCTAGTCAAAACCAGGTGTTTCAGCTTAATTTATTTCAGAGCTTGCTGGATTTTATCCCAGAGAAATTTGTTACAAAATAGTGGAAATTTAGACAACCGGAGAATGTGCAGTACACAAACAGACAAGAAAATATTCAGCCATAATCGTTTCTTTTTCATCGGCTCTCATATTAAATTAATAGTTCATATAAATTTGAATAACATTTTCTGCTGAAACTCTAGATCACTTCGGCCAATTCACACGTCTCACCTAATTTTTGTTGTAAGCTTGAAGTCTACTTGATTTGAGATTGCAGTGCAAACGTAGTATTATTTTGATACATCTTGGAAATTAAAACGGAAACCATGTTTTTATCATAAACGTAGGGAAGTTGTTAACATGTAACTGTTAAATATCAGCTTTATCAGCATATTGATTTTAGATTTCTAGAAAAACCGTTGCGAGAATTCATTAGACGCAACTTAATTCGTCATGTAACAAAGTAGTTTATTTCGTAAATACTTCCGTAATTTACTTTGGTTGTGCTGGTTTTCCAGCTTAAAGAACAATTGCTAATATTGGGTCTAAAATGTCCGAGTAGTATTCTTTCTTACAGTTTTCACTTTCGCATCGAAAAGTACAAACTACTGATACTTCTGTTATAAGCTTTCATTTATTACGACCGATATATCGTTTGCTTACAACACTTAACTCCATTGTGCTCGCAAATATCCATTGTCAACAATATTTGCTTTGCCACTGAATGACAATGAAATTGTGACCAACTTATTTCTACCGTATTGCACTTGATACACAATACCATCGTTGATCTGACGTATGACACAAACTATTGAAGCCGTGCTTCTGCAAATTAAAGAAATTTAAAAAAAATCTCGCTTCCGGCCATGAACATGCCACTTACAAGCGTTCACTTTGCAAAAAATGTATTAAAGCTTCTAATGCGTTTTGGTCGAGTTGTCCAAGACAGATCATTTGTTCACCACCAGGAACATTGTTTACCGGTAGCTGACAGTATGACTGAAGTAATAGGATATTTAAAAAAAAACGTTAGCGTGAGATTATGCTTTTTATTATGCTTATTATTAACGGTGCAAACTGAAACTAAATATAAACGTGGATATAGTTTACCTTAGGTGTTTGCCATTCAGGGTTAGCAACTAAGCTGCGGAGTTTATATTTTGCAGACACCAAAACGACAAACACTCCTGATAGTAAAACAAAACTGAAAATCGTTTTCATTTCGTTGGATTTTTCAAGATTTTAAAGTTTCAAAATTGATTTGCTCTTTTAAGGAGTTACCCCCACTTGTAACTTTGATATTTTTCTCTTTTTTTTGTTGCATTTTTTTTAAGTATAACTATCTGAGAATACGTCCTTCAAATTTCAAGTCGATTCGAACATAATTGACCGAGATATGAGCGTTGAAAGAGAAGAAACTGTTCCTTAAACAACCGTTACTTATACTTATAAACCTGTTTTTCTCGAAATGACATTTTTGAAATCGGTGACCAAAATTACTCAAAAACTACTGAGCCGATCTTTTTGAAACTTGACAGGCTTATTCAATACATAAAAATCTAGTGTTTGATCGTTCGGTTTTTCTTTTGGATAAAAAATGGTCGTTTTATAGCAAAAAGACGACGGTTTTTTTAAGTGAAAATCGAACTATTAACTTTGACTGTCCGCCATGTCGTAAAAATAGAATATTATTTTAAATCCTTCGATCAAACACTAGTTTATACTGTTATTTAACTAAATCCATCGCTATTTTTTGCATCAGATGATCCAGTTCGACACAATGTTGGTCACCGCAAAAAGTGAAAATTAAAATACCATTGTTTTGACGGCCATTTGTAATTTAACGATGTAATATTTTTCAATAAAAAAATTACTGAATGGTGCTTAATGTATGTACTTTAAGATAATATAATTGTCGTTCAAAAAAATTTCGTAGTTTTCTTAAAAAAAATTCATGAAAATGACCAATTATTTTCCGCAACAAGTGGGGGTAACCCCTTAAAGATACTTACTACAGATACTACCGCACTCTGCTCTGTTTATATAGTCAACACAGTGGAAAATCAATCTTATGGTATGATTCCTTGCTAATTATCCATAGCTGTTTCAAATTGTAGAATAAATTGATTCCGCTATCTATCCGGTTACTATTAAAATTATAAAATTAATATTATTTTTATTAAACTAACGTGAAAAAAAGCAAAAAAATTGTACAGTATTTGATTGTATATCACACGTACTCTTTCTTGTGACCAACCTGTTTCAAGGGCAATGTACCACTTTGGAAATAAGGTGCAAAGGTTTTTTACCATTTGCATGAATTTAAAAATTTTGGAGAGTAAAATACTTTTCACTTGCACTCATTATCGGATGCTTACCTTATGAAGCTATGGCATAAATGATGAAAATGCTCAGTGCTGGCAGCACTTTACCAGATTTGCAATCAAAAGTATACCACAACTACTTCACTAAAAAATTCTCTAACTGTTTGAATTTTGTTTTCATCCGATGACTGCATTAAACATTAACGAAAAAGAAAGATGTTTGGAGTAACCATCTGAAAAATATCCAAAATTTGGAAAATTTAAATAATGATAACTTATTTGCATTGTAGATTGTTACCATTTTACGTCGGAACGCAATCTGAACTCGGTTATCCCCGACAGTGGCAGTTTCCGGGCGACCTTCGCTCACGAGAATTGGGGTGGGTAGGGCGCCAGTCGCTTCTTTACTGAATAACTACCTTATGTCCGTTGCCCGGGAGTGAGAAGAAGGCCACGTATCTCACCAGTCACCACCGTAAAAGGGTAATATCCGTCTAAAGTTGCAGTTTGCACGTCAACAGGAACAGTCGCGCTCCAAGGCTGATCTCGATCCGAGTTAAGCAGAGTTTCGGCAGTGTAATCAAGTCTTTCCAGTGCCATGGTAAAGTACTTTTATGCCCTATACCCAACACAACTTGGTGAGCCCGTTCCATCGTAACACCATTAGTCCGGGGAAATTAAACATGGTGCTTCGGAAAAATGAGGGGAAAGCTGAATTTTGGTGTGAACCGTGGCACTAGTGTATTGAACAAAATGTCAAAAGTCCCCATCGATCCGAGTGCTGCGTTACTTTTTATACGGGGTCAAAGGTCACATAAAGTGACCTTTCCTAAATATCTCAGTAACGGTCAAGTCTTCAGAAAAACAATGTATGATGAATTTGTAGCCTAAAAAATTTCTAACAAAAAGATTTTGGAACTTTTTCTTGTAACCATAACCATTTTTGAGATATATTGATCTAAACATTTGCTAATAAGAGCATCCTCTTTTTCAACGGCATGTTGATATTATCGGATTTTGATTACGACTTGTAATGTTTGTGAGTTTGTTTTTCTTTGTTTAAGAGGCGCATAAAAAAAAACATGTACACAAACTTATCTACCACACTCCAGGGTAGATGGAAAAGTGTGCTCCGAAAAGTTACGCGAAACATAAATCTCTTGCCCCGCGAAAAATAAATCTCTTGCCCCGCGAAAAATAAACCTCTTGCCCCGCGAAAAAATAAATTTCTTGCCCCGCGAAAAACAAATCTCTTGCCCCGCGAAAAATAAATCTCTTGCCCCGCGAAAAATTAATCTCTTGCCCCGCGAAAAATAAATTTCTTGCCCCGCGAAAAATAAATTTCTTGCCCCGCGAAAAATAAATTTCTTGCCCCGCGAAAAAATAAATCTCTTGCCCCGCGAAAAATAAATCTCTTGCCCCGCGAAAAATAAATTTCTTGCCCCGCGAAAAATAAATCTCTTGCCCCGCGAAAAATAAATTTCTTGCCCCGCGAAAAATAAATTTCTTGCCCCGCGAAAAATAAATCTCTTGCCCCGCGAAAGTAAATCTCTTGCCCCGCGAAAAAATAAATTTCTTGCCCCGCGAAAAACAAATCTCTTGCCCCGCGAAAAATAAATTTCTTGCCCCGCGAAAAATAAATCTCTTGCCCCGCGAAAAAATAAATCTCTTGCCCCGCGAAAAATAAATCTCTTGCCCCGCGAAAAATAAATTTCCGAAAAATAAATCTCTTGCCCCGCGAAAAATAAATCTCTTGCCCCGCGAAAAATAAATTTCTTGCCCCGCGAAAAATAAATTTCTTGCCCCGCGAAAAATAAATCTCTTGCCCCGCGAAAGTAAATCTCTTGCCCCGCGAAAAAATAAATTTCTTGCCCCGCGAAAAACAAATCTCTTACCCCGCGAAAAATAAATTTCTTGCCCCGCGAAAAAATAAATTTCTTGCCCCGCGAAAAACAAATCTCTTGCCCCGCGAAAAATAAATCTCTTGCCCCGCGAAAAATAAATCTCTTGCCCCGCGAAAAATAAATCTCTTGCCCCGCGAAAAACAAATTTCTTGCCCCGCGAAAAATAAATTTCTTGCCCCGCGAAAAATAAATTTCTTGCCCCGCGAAAAATAAATTTCTTGCTCCGCGAAAAATAAATCTCTTGCTCCGCGAAAAATAAATCTCTTGCCCCGCGAAAAATAAATTTCTTGCCCCGCGAAAAATAAATTTCTTGCCCCGCGAAAAATAAATCCCTTGCCCCGCGAAAAATAAATCTCTTGCCCCGCGAAAAATAAATCTCTTGCCCCGCGAAAAATAAATCTCTTGCCCCGCGAAAAATAAATCTCTTGCCCCGCGAAAAATAAATCTCTTGCCCCGCGAAAAATAAATCTCTTGCCCCGCGAAAAATAAATCTCTTGCCCCGCGAAAAATAAATCTCTTGCCCCGCGAAAAATAAATCTCTTGCCCCGCGAAAAATAAATTTCTTGCCCCGCGAAAAATAAATTTCTTGCCCCGCGAAAAATAAATCTCTTGCCCCGCGAAAAATAAATCTCTTGCCCCGCGAAAAATAAATTTCTTGCCCCGCGAAAAATAAATCTCTTGCCCCGCGAAAAATAAATTTCTTGCCCCGCGAAAAGTAAATCTCTTGCCCCGCGAAAAATAAATCTCTTGCCCCGCGAAAAATAAATTTCTTGCCCCGCGAAAAATAAATTTCTTGCCCCGCGAAAAATAAATCTCTTGCCCCGCGAAATTTAATCGTGATGATGCTAAAAATCAGTAGTGGGGTCCCATCCACTTCAGACTCCCAGGAGCCTCGGGCATCTTCAAGTTCAAGTTCAAGTTTACCAAAGTATGTGCATTCTAGTTAGATATTTTTTCCTGAATAATGTGAATTAATTGTTTTGTTAGGGCTTCAAATGCAAGCAATCGTACGGATAACGCTGGAGAAAAATCTTCGTTATCCGACACTAATACTTTTTCTTCACTTAAAAATAAATAATTGTTGCTGTTTTGATTGAGTGATTCCAAACGATATTTTGACAAATATTGGTAGAAATGAGCTTTACATAAGAAAAGAAGATTTGGATGTAACTCATTTGTCTGTAATAGATGTAGAATCATTTTTAAATGTAAATTTTAAACTTCTAATTTGTTTTTGTTATACATACGAGGGTTGATCAATAAGTAATGATAATGAATATAAACTAAGGTGATTAAACTTAAAAGATATATTTATTTTTCAACATAGTCTTCTAATAAGTTAATACATTTAGGCCATCTTTTTTCCAAACCTAGGATACCCTTAGAAAAAAATTCTTTATCTGGACTCTCCCAAAATGCCATAACAGTGGCCATCACTTCCCTATCATCTTCAAATTTCTTACTCCGAAGGTGTGGTTTGAGCCAAGGAAAGAGGTAGAAGCCACTGAGAGCTTGGGTGTTCAAGCAGTTTGAATCCTGTTTCTTTAATTGTATCCATCGCAACTGCAGCCTTGTGACCCGGTGCGTTATTTTGAAGAAACAGAACTCCGGATCGCAGTTTGCCGTGTGTTTTCTCCTTCAGTGCCTTTCGCAGTTTTCTTATTAGGTCAGCTTAGTAAGAGCCTAATATAGTGCCTCCCTTTTCCAAATATTCCAGCACAATAATTTCTTCAGCGTCCGAAAAAACTGATGTCATAACCTTTCCTGCTGAACTTGACACTTTGAATTTCTTCGGCATCGATGAAGGCATCGATCGGCATCGAGGGTGGATATAAATGGTGGATCCAAATCTGGTCCATGGTCACAAAATGTGACAAAAAATTCTCCTGATCTGCTTGGAACTTTTTGAGATTCATCCTTGAATTGTCGATTCGTTTTATCTTATCCTCGTCCGTTAATATTCTTGGACAGAGACCTTCTTCATATGTATTTTGTTGGCAAAGATTTTTCGAACACTACCATATGAGATCCCTGTGACCTCAGCTACATGCCTGAAGGTCACTCTTTGGTCTGCCAACACGACATCTTTGGCTTTTTTACGTTGTCTTCAGTGAGGGATGTGGATGGACGTCCTTCGCGGTGTTCATCTTCAGTGTATGTTCTTCCCAACTTAAACTCCTTGGCCTAGCGTGCAACGGTGAAATATGGAGGAGCAGAGTCCCCTAATGTTTCCACTATGTCCCCGTGTATGCCTCTGGTAGACAATTTTTTCAAACAGATTTTCAAACAAATTTCGTTTTTCCCCATTTTGATGTTCTCTCTTCGTCCGTTCGTATTCAAATGAATGTAGCTCCTCTTAGAACTGTTTTATACTGGAGCTAGTGCCTTTGGCACTTTGAATCCCTGGGATTGTGGCCTATTTATGTTTTTTTCATGCTGACTTTGTGAGTATATGTAGTGGTAAAATTTTTCATTTTTTTTTAATTTTATGCGAACTGGAAATAACCGATTATCATTACTTATTGATCAACCCTCATATAAATTTACATATTGTTTTCACATTGAACCATGTTTATTTCAATTAAATAAGAAAGCATTATTTAGCATTATAATTTTACAAGATCTAGCATTATTTAGCATTAAATAAAATTGAATCTAGCATTATTCCAAAAAAATAAATGGCAGCACTGGCCATGATTGAACATGACGGCCATGATTGAACCATGGCCTTATTGAACGCGCAATAAATTAACAATTTATTGAAGACTTTTGCCTGTAGACTTTTTGATTTTATTAGCTGCGTTTTATTATCATCCAGAGTGTAGTAGGTATCCTGGATGCATAATAAAACGATCCAGAGTAGCACGCGAGTTTTTTTCTGTCAGACAGTTGTCATTTCAAAATTTGAGCTGTCATATAACCAACGCCGTTTTCAAATGTATGACTATTTATCCCATTGATATAAAAGTATAGAGGATATGCGAATAGCATATACGTATACTGTCCGTGACTGTTGCCAGAAACAATTGTATTAATATGGGTGAGAACGCAGTGTTCTGACAATCTCAGGTGTTCCAGCATCGTTCCAGTTACTGGGACTGTCAATTTTCGTTTCATAAAATCGATTGTCTTCAAGCCGCGCATTTATAAAACGCTTTATAATTCGTGATCGGGAGCTGCATTCAAAAAAATATTGCATTTAGTGTCGTGCGCATATGAGTGGCAGTGTCGAGTGATTATTTCATTAAGCTAATGTGTATACAGAATTAGGTAAAGCAGGTTTTATGTTGTGCGGTTTGGTTGTGGTGAAAGAAAATGAAGTTAATGAGTGAACGGTTTAATATTTTTAAAATATAGCTTTTGTTAGAGAATGCGTGAAGTGTTTAAATTTCAAATACGCCTGTTTATTTCGTTTGCGTGAATGATAGCTTGGCAATTGTCGCGAGAACGAAAACATCACCCGGTTTGTTTACATTTTAAGCAGTGTGACATGTTGACTTTGTAAGTAGGTCAAAGCGGGTACTAAACTAAATAATGAAAGGGGGCATTTTCAGCATATGCTCAGGTACATGAAAATAGAAAATGAAATAGTAAAATTGTAGTTTCTGAAGCCAATAAATAACAGTTAATTATGTAACGAGCATTGTAAATCTGCCATAGCCGGTCCCAAGCTCGGTTGCAAAAGGAGGAGGGGGGCTGGTAACTTAAGATTTGGTTCTGTGGTAAGATTCGTATTTTAAAATGCATTTTAAATATTCTGAGTTTATGGTTGATAAATGATTTGAACAGAAGTTATTATTATCAATAACATTGGTTTATAAATTTAATAACGCGCACTGATTTGCGTTGAATTTTCTCGGGATAAAATTCAGAAATTTATTCAAATCATTGATTCAATTTCTTTTATTTGAATTCATCACAAATGTTAATAAATAAAATTTCCACGTATTTCATCATTAACCGTTCATAGATATTGTGAATGTATTTTACTATTAAATTCTTCCAGTTAAATCGAAACACCATTTTAATATATTTAAAATATATTGGCCCCTTTAATTATACGAAATCGTATAATCACTACACCTTTGTATTTTTATGCCAGATGCATGTATTCACTACAACTATCAAACAATCCAAAAAATGGCAACAAAAATTTCGCTATGCCCATATCCTCTATACTTTTATATCAATGATTTATCCTGGTTGCCAGGGTGACATGGAACATTTTTGAAAATTCCAACTATTCCAGTTGATATGACTTTTCAAAATACGTTCCACAGAGAGCACGAGTACGAAATCTACTGAATTCACAAGTGTTTGTACTCTGGCTGTTGTTGTTGTTTCGTGTGCAAATCGATATCCTGCACTACTCTGGATGTATAATAAAACGCGCCTATTGTAAGACTATTGTATTGGGATGGTGAACGGAGGTGGAAACGCTCTAAACCAAACCGATTAAACCGATTAGCCAAATGCGACTGTGTCGAAAATGAATGGTTTTTTGCTAGGAAAAATCCGAAGAAACGACGTGTTTATTAGTTCTAAAATGTTCTAATTTCCGATTTCACTTCCAAAGCGTCTAAAAAGGTGTCGTTTTTGTACAAAATGGCTTAGTTAACGACGTGGAAATCCGGGATAGTCGCCAACAATTGCCGAAAATGGCGAGAATGGAGGAATCGAGGAACATTTTTTTTCAATTTTAAATTATTTAATTTAAAAAAAGAATTAAAAATTCTTTTAGTTTTTATAGCTAATTGAAGCTAAAATTAAAGCTAATTAAAACTTTTAATTTTTGAAATTCTTGAAAATTTTCGGTAAACTTATTGTTATAACTGTTTTTTTTCAGATTTTATCGATTTAATTTTGAAAGAATGACTGACTACTAAATAAGAAGAATATACACAAAGATACTAAAATAGAACTCTAAATCAAACTCTAAATCAGGTAGCTTTCAAGTGTCAGACGCCGAGAAAAATGTATGGGTAATCAGGTAGATTTAAGTTGATTTAGCTCTAAAGCGATCAGCTGATCGAAATCGCCTGATTTAGAGTGTAGTGTGAACGGCATATTAGTCACGTTGCAGTGTAAATCAGGCGATTTCGTTCACTGCGGTTGGTCACTGTTCGCTGCGTCCCACACACTGTCAGATTAACTGCAGACATTGGTCTATCAGGCCATCGAAACTGCCCACACACACATCAGTTCACCTGATGATCGCGGACTGCAGTTGAAGTGGACTGTAGGTGTGTGCAAGGCAAAAGGTAAAGATCTAACGACAGTTCAGTCAACAGACATGAATCTGTTCAATCTATGCCTCAAGCTCATTCCACCACTCACTGTCAGTCGGCCTGCAGGCGTGAGTACTGACACGTTCAAATTCATTAGTACCTGGTAGTCGGACGGCAGGTCATTTTTTGCATTGTTTTCATCAAGTACTTTTGGACTGATCGAAGCCATGGACAACAAATCCTCTTTTATTACCGCGTTTATTGAGTTGTATAGTCAATATCAATGTCTGTGGAAAGTTAAAGATGATACGTATTCAAACAAAAGACTAAATCGGTATTTTCACAGATAGCCAAGCGGCTATTAAGTCCCTTGCTGATCCTTGTACAGTGTCCATGATTGTTGCACAATGCCGTGCATCTCTTAAGGAGGGTGAAACTCGACTTGATGCATCGCAGACGGGAAATTCTACGACCAGAGGGCGAATAGGTGGTAGCAGGGGTCGAAAATTGAAAAAAAGTACACAACATTTTACAAAAAAAATACACGAGAAGCTAACACAATTAAGAAAAAAACAAACAAAACACCTCCAAAAATAAAGACACAACCACAATAACACAAACATACTAACCAGACATCTGTCGGCAAAATTCAACTAACGGCTATGTGGTGCATCAAGTCGAGTTTAGTCCTATGAGGCCGATGAACTAGCTAGGCTTGATACCTTGCTACCGTTGGTGTCATGCTCCTCAGTAGGTATACCGATGACATCGGTTAAATTGGCCATCAGGCAAAAATATCTTGAGGACGCTAGGAAGTCTTGGGCAGATGAATCATCCTGTGCGATAGCAACGCAGTCATGGGTATCCATGGATGCGCATCACACCAGGCAGCTATTAGGCTTAACTCGAAGCGCTCTGCGTATCACTGTGGGCGTTCTTACGGGGCATTACCTCATAGGACGGCATGCGCTACGATTGGGTGCAGCTTCAAAAACTTCTTTTGGAGTTGTGGCTCTGAGGACGAGGAGAAATCCCTCCTCCATCTCATGTGCCAGTGCCCGGCTTTGGCAAGGCGAAGGGTGGCGGCACTTGGTGCACCTTTTCTCTGAAATCTGACCGAACTGTCCCTGGTCAATTTAAAGGGGATAGTGCGATTCGTCGAAGGAAGCAGATGGTTTCCTGATTTCAGTGAGTACGAGAGAGTAATAAATTATTGTTGCATCACAAAGGGCCTCTCCTGTGCCTGAGTGTGCCTGTCGGCAGGCTTCTGTCGATCGGTAGCAACTTCAACCTACCTACCTACCACCTACCTTCTGAATTTCTTTAAATCGATATACATATTAAAACTTTGTAGCTAAAAAATAATTAAACGAATATTTTAATTTCATATATTTTCCTCTATTTTCAAATAATATTTATCTCCATCATTTACATTATCATTTTCATATTTTTTGAATAATTTTTTTCAGTTCTATCAAAAGGCACAGTTAATTTACAAAAATAGTAACAAAATACATACAATTTAATTAATTTGCATCATGATTATATTGTTATTACATATATTTTTTTTGGATGAATTTGAATTTCAATATTTTATTCAACTAACACAGATTGATTTATGATGATTTATGATAATCATGAAAAGTGGCTTTTATATAATAACAAATATATAATAGTAGCAGTGGAGATGTAGGTTTAATGCATTGATTCTATTGGAAAATATCAAACAAATGCTTTATTTTAACAGACATACATATGTATATTAATTTTTGTTTTGAAATTATATTAAGATATATATTTCAGAATTCAAATGCTTTTTTCGTGGTTTTTATTGTGTAGTTTGATTTTTTGATTTGCGAAAGCAAAATATTCAGCAATATGCATAAGTACACGGTTTTATCTAGATTCTTAATTGGAATTGTTTATTTTTCTTGTAGCTGTTTATTTTTTATATTTTTTTATTTATTGTTTTAGAGTGTTTTTTTTTGTCTTTTGATTCAATTCAACATTAACTATTAACTATCTATACATGTTTCTGGGTTATATGTTGTAATTTATATAATCTAAATTATAAAATTTTCTTTCATTTGATTTAGTAGCATTTGTTGCATGTTTTTTGAATGCTTGTACATTGTACCTTCGAAAATAATCTTTTTGTTTGTTTGTGATTATGGGATTAATATGCGTTAGTGAAATTGTATGTTCAATACATTGAGTGTTCAATGAAGATGTTGGTTTTTGCATTTTTCTCGGCATAGTTTCTTTTTCACAACATTCAATATTTTTGTCTAACGCCTGTTAATTCAATGAGTTGGAATGGTACTGAGCTTTCATTTGTTGCCTTCTTTTATAGTTATACTTCTTTTGGCTCTTTGGGTTGGTATTAAAAAGCATGGGTGAAATTCGCTCTGATCCGTCAGATTTTTTTTGAAACGCTCTGAAAGAGAAAGAAAACGGAGAGAGAAGAGGGGCGACTATGCTTGGGATAGAATCGCTCGGATCCGTCAGATGTTTGTGAAACGCTCTTATATATATATTGCAATGCTTAAGAAAGAGAAAGAAGGTGTGGGTTGATTCCCTCGCTCTGTTTATTCATGTTTGTTTCTCACACATACGTACAGTGTGATATACCTAATATATAGCTGTTGATATTCAGTACCCGGCACGAAACTAGTGTTTATGGTGTATGCTCTTGCGTCTTATTTAGTATAATATTTGTGTAATGTAAAATAAAACAGCACAAAAAAAGTGAGTATTTTTTACCTATTTAATATTTAAACATTTATTAAACTTGAAAAACACGTGTTTACGTTCTTCAGAGTAATGGCATAACTGCGTAATAAAAGAATTTAAAAAAAATTGTTAAAATCTCTTGTAGTATCGGGTTCACTATTTTGACCTAAAAATAAATTTCACAAAACAAAGATTATCAACATTTGTCCGGAAAAAATTTAATAAAAATTAACATAATTAACTTTTGTCCGAAGAATTACACTGCATTTACAAGTATGCTCACAACTTTGGACTGCTGTCTGCTGTCGTTGTAATTCTGCCTTTACATGTTTCGTTTCAATTTGTTATTTTAGGGTAATCTTTGGGTTCCAATAGTGCAGATATCTATATCTCACCTTATTGCAAAATTATTGTTAATAGGCTTGCATTATTGTATCTGAATATTTAAAAATTTAAAAAACCGGTTTGAATTTGTTATTTTAGGGTAATCTTTTAATAAATTGGAAAGTTATTATAAAACCTTTATTTGATAGTGGAATTTCATTACGAAATATAAGATGGGTTTGGAAAATTAATAAATAATTTCTTCATAATTAAAGCCAAAGAAGTATAACTTCAATCGGTCAGTCCCCAAGTAATAAAGTAATAATTCAATATTTTCAATATTGAATTATTACTTTAGTCAACGAAAAGTTTCTTGGCCACATTTATTGAAATAATTTTAGGATGAAAATGTGGAGGCTTCACAACAAAACTAATTTTAATTTTGATTATAATATATAGAAAACGTAATTTTAATTGTATAGAAAATTACTTGCGTCATTATTTGGACGCTGTTTTATAAATCGCAGTATGGGCATTTGGATTTTTTTTTGCATTAGAAACTCATTCCACTGGAAAATCGATTTAATTTGTATTGGATATTTATTTAGGTGGGCACTATTTCCAATATATTTGATTATTTCACGACTTTGTGATGCATCTATGTGGATCATTCTGAAAACCAAAGATGAATCAAATGGGAGTCTGAAAAATGCTTGCCTAAAATTCAAAAGTTTTTGATTATTTTTACCATATTCTACTGTGTCTGATTTCATTAAAATTTCTACATACAGTTCTATTTAAGTGATATGTAGTTTTAATTGTTGTACATTTAGATCAGAAGAATATCTTCGTTGAAACGTATGAGTTTCGATATTGTAATCGAACATCCCAGTGGAATATTTCCTTGCATTCCTGCGTTGACTTTTTTGAAACCGTAGCTGATCAAGTGCTTATAATGCGTATAAAACTCATAAACTTTCTTAAAAATACTATAGATAAATCTAACGGTGGTCTAATTATTCTAAAAGTATATGACTGTCACATGTAAAGTATGTGCATTATAAGCATCTTGTCCAGCCGAATTAAATTAGATTTAAAATAAAATTATCCAGTTATGTAATGCAATTTTCATTTTAAATTTCTCTTAATGTGTGTTATTTTAATCCATTCATTGCCAGGCCGATTTAGGGCGTGTTGCTCTGCATGCCAACATTATATTTAAAAAGTCCAAATTATGGAATTTTATGAAATTCATATTTTGTTGCAAATATAGTTCAAAAATAACATTTAGAGTAATTTGATTTTTAGTAATTTGAAAAAATATATTTCGATAGAGGTGTAATCCAATTTAATCTCTTAGTTGGCTGTTGTAGCACATGCTTCATTGATTGATTTCAAGGGAACTCAATCAATATTTTCCAGTATTAAAATGTTGAATTTATTTTAAGCATTTAGTTGCTGAGAAAAAAGTCAACCGAAATGATGAGGAGAAGAAGAGCGGAGGGATGCACGTAAAAAAGGTGAATGTATCATTTGATATGGGAATAGATCCTTGGGTGTAGAGGAAACATGATGACCTAAGTTACAATTTGACCCAGTTTCTTATTTTGCATGGCTGCCACCAATATCTCTCTAAATTTGGGCATGAGAAACAATGCTTGAACACCAAAACAACGGAAGTGGATGCAAGGGTACTTATAAAATACTCTTGCTTCCTCTTCTATCGGACTAGGGTACTTATAAAATTCCCACCGTATTCACAAAATTTAGCCCAATATGGGTTCGCTTTGTTTCCCAAACTAAAAAGGGTTGTTCCGTGGAATCCGGTTTGAAACGATTGAAGCTATAAAACCAAATTCTACGTAAAGTGAAGTAAATTTTAAAAACAACTCTATAAATGATGTCTGGAAATTTTCGGGGAAATAGTGACGGCCATGTTTCAAAATACATCTTAGGTGCCAAATTTTACCAATTTTATTCCAACATAACGTATTTTTTAAAAGTTCTCAATAAAAAAAAATAAAAAATTTAAAATCGGCGCCACAAAGGTCTACGTGCGCCTGAAAAATTACACCATACATTATAAAATCAAACTTTCTGCAATATTTTCACATCGTTAAAACACAATAAAATGCTATGTAAACAATGTGAGAAAAAATGACGATCAAATTAAAAAATAAACCTCAATTACAAATAATTTTTTCATTCTTTTTTATTCTCAAATAATTATATAAAAAAAAATTCACAAAAATACAGAATCATCAAACATAATATTATACAAATCATAATACCTATACTTAACCATAACAAAACCCATTCATTCATTCAAATTTCCATATCAACATTTTATCTTCGCTCATTGTTTTTTCCCTCATTTTGTTTATACGTTATCACTTTTTTCAATAAAAAATAGTAACATACCGAAAAACTTCCTTCACGTAGAAAATAGATTATTTTGTTTACATAATTGCGATTAATAAAGTAATATAAACCACGTACATCGGTATTTAAAAGTTATCAACTTTTTTCTTACATCGTATTTACACATGGTTGCATCGGTTTTTTGTTTTCAATCTTCATTTTTCAATTTCTAAATGAAAAAATTATTTTCATTCAGATGTATCATTCTTGACCAGTTCTGTTATTATCATAGCAACTCGACTTTAAAAAAAAAGTTGTTTTCTGTTTTATTAGATTTTCTCTTCATTGGCTGCAAATAATGTTAGCTGCTGCCATTTGTACACAAGTGACATTAGTACCCATATCCTAACATCGATTTTTTTCTTCTAATTTTTACATTATTACAAAAAACATGTCTTTTTGGCATAAAAATTATGTTGTTTATGAATTATTCGTAGATAAAAACAAAAAAAGACAGCATAACTTTGATCTCGGTCAACTACTTGCAGTGACAATTTTGATTTCAATCGAATACTTTTTATATGAACGTTTTAATCGCCGATTTCTCATTAAATACATATGTAAAAGAGTTTTTGTTAGTTGTTCGGAAATGTAAAAACAATGCAACAATCAGATTTCACAAAAAAAAAAAAAATAGAAAAACAGATCAATTTTTACCCCCGATTAATATCAAAAAAAGTATTGAAAAATTTTGATTTTTTCGACTTTCAGATTCTACTTACTTTAAGTTTTGTTGTTTTTGATGATTTCTATATGATAGTTTTGAGTTTCTATTCACATCTTAGTATAATTTCAGTTTACACTAATTACACAATAAAATGCGTCTCTTAAACATGTACATAGGTATATATAGGTTTATGCACAGATTTGTTTAAATAGTAATAGAATTTATCATTTATACATATATATTGTGTTCTCCTTGTTCTTTTTCAGTTGTGTTATTTTTATCGTTTTTCTTATTTTTTCTATCATTCTTTTATACTCTGTATACATATATATAGTAGGTGTAATAATAGTGATAGTAACAGGTAATATGTTAACTATTTTTAAATGTTTTATATTTACCAAAAATTAGTAAATATTCTCTAACGAAATTTCTCGTATTCTCATTCAAGTTGCTCATAAAGTTACCACTAGTACTATTGAGTTTCGAATGATTTTTATTATTGTTTCTTGTAGCTTCCGAGCTGTTGTACGGTTCTTGTTGTTGTCTTTCCGAATTCTCCTTGTGGCTGTGATGATGATGATGGTGATGAACAAGATGATCGTATTGGTTTTGATCTTTATGATGAATACAATCATCTTCCGATTCATCGTTGGCTTTCGTCATCGTTTTGCTTTTGTTTCGAGCATTTTGCGAAGCCGAATGACTTTTATTCGGAATAATTCGCATCAAACGGATATTACTTTTATTTAAATATCTTAGACAGCTAACTAACGTACGAATTAGATTTCTATAGTAGTTTGTTGTTGAGTTGTGGTTACGAACATTAATCTGTTGCGGTTGCAGCTCTTGAAATGTATCTGAATGATGGAGCAATTGTTGTTGTTCTGACATAAACTGATATTCATGTTGTGACGGCATTACTAAATGATAGTAATGGCCATCGTGAATTTCGTGATAATCAGCGTTATTTAGAAAATTCATATTAATAATGTGCTTAGTTGATGTGGCTGTGGTAGCGAACGACGAAGACGACATGGTGACGTTATTGGTGGTGGTGGCAGCTGCGGCGGCGTTTGTGGCTGATGTTTGATTAGATTCCATTAAAAGTCAGACTTTTGCGTTTTGTTAACTTTCACGATTCGGCAATTTGGAGTGGAATTGTCGTGGCCATGGCAAAGGCCATTCGTATTGTCTTGGTACAGGACCGCGTACATTCTTTTCGAAATATTTAAAGTATGTATACCACCATGCGCGGCCTATATAGTTGTTACTGCCCGATTGCTGGAATAAGGTAGAGGCGAAATAGAAATTTAGAATTGCGCTGAAGCCTATAGTTTTTCAAGGTTAGGTGTATAGAGACCGATGTAAAAAATGATAAAACATGACAGGGAAAATATTAGAATAATGTGAATGATGATCGTTGAAGTTTTAAGCAAATGATATGATATATGGATGACCAGTTAATAACTAGTTCATTGAAGATATGGCAATAATTTGAAGGATTTATTAAACAGTCAAATGGTCATGTAATAAAATCTCTCGCATATTCAATGGTCAATCCTCTAGAGAATAGGATGAATGGTATGCATATACGCAGCTAGAACTGATAGTGAGAGTAGTTGACATATAATTCAACTATTTTTGAAGATTTTTCCGATTCGCTGTTTGTTTTCCTAAACTTCAATGGTTTATTATTGTAGTCGTCTGTTCATATACATATTTCTAGATATTGTATTATGGAAGCCGCGTGCTTTTCCAAATTTTACAGCACTGTCTCTTTCTCTAAACTTCTATAATCCTTTGAATTTATTATTCATACCGCTAAAATCTTTTTCAACCAATGAAGTTACGGCATATCTAAACAGCTTTAGGCTTGGGAAAGTGTTCAACTATACGCGCGCAACACTCTCAATTTTGATTTAAACTTTCGCGCGTCAAACAGACTCACACCGTAACTTTATCAACAAATAAACATCTCTTTCATCTCTTGTTCATAAAATAATTTTTTGTAAACGATTCAAGTAAAGCAAAATGTTTACAGAAAATCGGCTTATTTATTTAGGGAATAGCGACAGGTTATGGGCCCAGGAACCCTGAGTGGTAATATTTTATATAAAAAATTGAAGTCAAAAAGATCACGGCACCGTAAACAAAAAAAATCATTTTAAGGAGAATCTAGTCCTCGTGCAAACGTGAAAGAAGGCCTTAAAATGATCGAAAACGAAGTTTGGCAGATCGCTAAGCCCAGAATACCTAAAAATTGTGCTACTTGAAAATTTGAAGCACAAATTTCTTTAAGATGGAGTGGATATTACGTAGACCGAAGCAACCTTTTTGTTATCGCCTGAAAAGACGAAAGAGCACTGACGAACTTCATCTCGTTGCTCGTTTTGGAGGAAACTCGACTCGGAAAGCAAAATCTATAGGTAGAAGGTAGCGCGCTGGCCGCGACGGAGTAATCTCGGAGAGTATGGACAGCAGGCTCAAACAACGATTGCGGAAAATTAGAACACTGGGCTCCAAAATGCCGTACCAAAAGATTCAAAGAATCATCTAGACTAGATGACGGAAAGTCCAGAGGCGACTCCTTGTGGGAGAGTCATCAATCAGTGTGGTGTTTTGACTCGAGTGTAACTGACCATATGCCATTATGTGAACATAATGGCTTTCAACGGGGACATATGGAACAAAAAGCACTTAAAGATTGTTCTCGTTGCTTCCAAGCTGACAAATAACTTGCTTTCTGAAGGTGGAGCGCTTAACAAAGAAACCAGATTCCGCTCCGACAATGCCAATTTCAAACTGTTGAAAGGGAAACACATATATTATCGGAGAGAGAACAAGAGAAAATCGTATTTTTCACAAGACGATCAAAACCGCCAACAAAAAGCATGTCAAAGACCACGCCGCCAATTTCACTGCAAACCTGGTTAGCTCAGCAAAATGTCCGCCAGTTGAAAGGAACTCTAGTCCGACTTAAAATCAACTATCAAAGCTCGAGCGAGGAATATAAATGTCGAAAACACCAGAAGACTGTACCATACACTCCGGGACTAAATGGAGTCTCTGAGAGAGAGAGAGAGAGAGAGAGAGAGAGAATCGAACCGTTGTTAACCCTCCGAGAACACACCTATTTTTTCGATCATCGAGAACGATTGGGGTCAAATTGACCACAACCACTTTTGAACGTCTATAGAATCGTCGCCACTGAAGATTTTTATTTGAAAAACTTTTTAGCTATAATTTGAGACATCTTTTAGTAGTTTTCATGCATTAGAAGTGCCCTAAATGTCCTAAACATACCTAAAAACATTCACGAAAAAACAGTTTTGTCGAAAATCAGCTTTTTTTTTTACAAACAAAAAAGTAACTTTTTTAATTTTCAATATTTGTGGTTATCTTGACCCTTGAAAAAAAGGTATTTATTTTGCATATTTACGGTGGCGATTGTGAAGATTTTAAAATTTGCATATTTAAAAAAAATCATAACTTTGGCAATTTTTAATATTTTGAGCTAAAAATGTATATGGATACTCTCAAAATATAGTAGAATAATAAAAAAAATTAGCCCTACATAAAGGGTTGCAAAAAAAAGGTATAATCTTCTGAATAATCAAATTCTGATTGCTCCGTGACATGGTCGTCTTGGGAGGAATCACTGTCGCCAAAATTATTATTATTGTCTTCAGTTAACAAATTATTGCGTACACTAGAACGCAGATTATACGCCATATTGCTAAAAACAATAAATAAAAACAGTTGCAAACTTATTTTTTGGCCTTTTTAAATTAATCTGTCAATTTATAAAGTAAAAAAAATCTGAATTTTTACCTCAAAATTGACGTCGAGTACATATGGGGTCTATTTGACTCCTTGATCTGTTTCAAAGGCTTCTCAACAACGACTAACGACTTGGGACTGTATGCGAACGGTGTAAACTTATAGTCAAGACACAGAAATAAACTTAGGAGCCTATAGTACTCCCCTTTTCCCGCAGGCATAAGCGATGCGATCGGTCAAAAAGGTCTCTGGGATCAATTTGACCCCATGAGTTCTCGAAGGGTTAAACTGGCTAGCACACCTCATCTTCACACCAGCGGACTTCCCATAAAGATGTAGGCTGAAGCAGTAAATACATTTGTATATACCTTGAATCTCAGTGGAAGAACGACACCCTATTCAATTAGGCAAAGAAAAGGAGGATATGTCTTGAACAGTCTTTAAACCTTTAGAGAAAAAGGCCTGTAGCCATAACTAAATCATCTTTTGGGTGACTCAGGGAAGACAATGACAATAGAGCTCTTGACGAAAATTATTTGTCTGAACTGGAATACTTTCAAGTTGAACAGGAGTAACCAAACAGCATTTTATCTGGCGAGATCTTTTTTCAGAGAGCGAGTGATGTGTCGATGCCACAACGAAATTGACGTTTGGGGAAACATCAGGCATTTTGGTGGCCCGAGGAGGGATTCAGAATTGCAGTGTGCAGACGCAGCGCACATCAATTTATTACTAGGGGAACTAATACCTAATCCAGATAGGATAGGTAAACTACTGTCATTGCTAAAAACCATTTCAAAATCATTTTTTACGATGATCTGGTGGTTGTTTATATATTGGCGTATGTATTCGCACATGCACAGACATACCATACTCTTATTGTTTGTATTACTTTTGGACTCTGTATAAAAAAACATGCTGGAGGCTGGTAAGCGACATTTTCAGGTAGATTATTATTTTGTAATACTACCTCTAACGATTCGTCATCTGATATACGAGACATATCAGGAAACTGTGCACAAAAATATCACAGCTAAAGCAACACAATGGTCTATTTTCGGGTCAAACTGGTGAAATTTTGCATATGATGGTCTCTTGGGACTTCTGATGTGATCTTGGTATTATATTTTAATGACTTAGTAGTTGTCATTTTATACATATATTCTCTCTCGTTTAACTTAAATGAACATTCTTATTGTTCTCTTGTGGAAGAAGGCTGCGATTCGAAAGATGCGCGTGGTACAAAACCTCAACGAATATTGCTGTAGGGTACTTCACGTGGTTTCCCAGGAAGATGACTTTTCGCTGTAATAGAGCGTTCGCGATTTAGATAGGTTAGCAAAATTTAAATCGAAACCGTTGGTAGATACTTAAGGATTCGATTGATAGGAAGTTTCTTAGGACATTTTAACAAACAACTAAATAAAAACAAAAGTCAAATCATAATCAGGGTTGAGATTTGTTTGGAAAGCCATGGTGGTCTTCAGCTGCCGATTATGGCTTATGGGGAACACATTCGAAAAATATTTAGACGGGCACAAAGGTTGTAATTTTGTTTAAATTTGAATAGGCTGGAAGCCGGGCGGACAATGACAGCTACTCAAGCACGAGCATGGACTTGAGCTTTTGGAGGAGAAACTTTGGCTCAGTCAAACCACTATTTGTGTCAGCTGATAACGTGTCACGGCTACTTTAGGAAAAAACTTTAATAAAATGGAATAAATTAGGAGAGATACCTACATACTGTGCTGAGGAAAGTGCTAATACACCTTTCACATTTTCGACGATGGTTTCTGCTTCAAAAAGGAAGAAGAATCGCTTTTCTTGGGAATCGACGGAAATGATACTGACACTTTGGTATCTGCAGCTTATGCAGAGACTGTGCCATATCTTAAATACTATATATAGCTCCGAAAGTACGTGAATCGCGATACAATTTGCAATATTTCCCCACTGATTGCGAGAATTAGATAGCAATATCCAAGTCCAAGTTGAAAAAAAGACTGAAAGTACCCCGCCGAGATAAGATACGCCCCCTTTGTACGATCAGATACGTTTCTCATTCCCACTAGGCAATATACATGTGCTTTGCCAAAGAGACTATTTTAAAGAATGGCAATTCAGGCTATGCGAATGGCTATTTTAACGAAAAGCCTATTCTGAGTATAAAAATGGTAAGTGATAAGATAGTTAACGCGGAATATTACTTTCGATACCATTTGGCGAGTGAAAGGAATATCTCCGATCCTTTTATGTATTTCGTTTGTTGCCAGCGAATGTTCGCTGCGCTTACTGTTTCTTGATGGGATCACCTATCAGCTAACACGGATATATACATTCCCACCTGCCATTTGAGAGTATGCTTTTCTCACTTTTGAGAGTATGCTTTTTTCACATAAACGATTTTGCTTTTTAGACCTAATGAAGTAATTATCTTTGCTAGCATTAATTTAAATTTAATTTAACATATACAGCTACTGTATAATTTTTTTTCTATGGACAGCAGTCAGTTTGTAAATAAATAAATAAATAAATATAATGAAGAGAACTTATTTTGGTTTTGATTCTTCTTAGGTGCCAGCTGATGGTAAATCCTTCACCCCCTGCCATTTTGTGCCATCAGGCAAATATCGCACAATACCGTTCTTTCCATGCTATTTATTAGTTCTTATGTTATGACTGTGCTCCGAACAAAAAGAGAAGAAGCATATCTCAAAGACTCCTGAACGAAAGTAAGCTGAACTGAAGTAGTGACAAACCGTTTTAGTTTGTACTTCCGTGGTTATTAGGTGGTGATTTTGTTTTTAAAGTGCAAGACAACTGATTTGGGGTTAAGATTTTCTAATACTCAATCTAACAAAAAGTATAGCAGCCATGGTCATAGCCAAAATCTCCTTAAATGTTTATACATAGGTGAAGGTCTTAGAATAATATAATAGTTGCAAGCTCATTTGTAACATTACCTAAAACTTTTATAACACTTCCTAAAACTGTGACTTCAATTCGTTACAAACTATCATTCGAACAAAATTATATAAAATCGATAATAATAATTATCTAACAATCCAATCCAAACTAACACACTCATATTTTTTTTTAAATTATAAAAATAATTTAAATTAACTATATTAGTCCTTTAATCCTGTTTTAATTTTTAATCTCATTTCGTATTTCTCGTAGCATTTC
Source organism: Nemotelus nigrinus (assembly GCA_947369275.1). Lineage (NCBI taxonomy): Eukaryota > Metazoa > Arthropoda > Insecta > Diptera > Stratiomyidae > Nemotelus > Nemotelus nigrinus. The sequence goes on from OX376375.1 coordinate 63,448,819, forward strand.
ACATTTTTTGTTTTTAAATTCCCTAATACTGACCACAATAGTACTGCACATCAATAATGGCCATTCAGTAAGTGTTCTTCGATTCTGCAAATAGAATGGAACAAATGAATTCGTTTTTTCATTGTGAAAGAGTAGAAGACTATCGATCGGGATCTTAAACATTCAATTTATTGATGTTTTTTTGTGCAAAATTCATTTCATTTGAAATAGCTATGTATTTGAATTGAATCTGTTTAATATTTCTTCAATCAGTTTTTTATTATTCCTATTTTATTTCATTTTTTCTGTCTAACTAATTGGTTTTCATTACTCAATGGTCTAAGTTGATTGGATTTATTTGTATCTATAAATAGTTATTACATCATACAATGATCGTGAACAGAGCTTTAACTTTTCGTTTACAGCGAGCTATGCGAGTAGTAAAGGCATTTGGTAATGTGTTGGCCCCTTTTTGTCCTGATATGAGAAGGGCATTATTTTGTTGTTAAATACAGAAGAAGTAAATTCGGACAACGACACGAGAGTTAGTCGTTAATTATTTGACGACGACAGTTTGGTAGATTATAGGTATTATTAAACAACATTGCATGATTATTACAATTATGGACACTCTTTTATGCAGACAGACACAGAAAATCAACGGATAATTAGTATTAACATCAAGTGTCAGGTTTTCAGAATCGATACAAAGAGCTTTCAGCTTGGAAAACTAAATGATAACAATCTGAATAATAATTATGGGCATACTGAGCATTTTAACGGATGAGAAAGATTTGTTAAATGCACTTGAAGCGTGAAGCATATGATTCTATTGTATTTTAGTAAACGCAATCAAAATAATAATGAAAAATATCGAATAAGTACAAATACATATAGAAAATATGAAAAAATGGAAAAATTTGAAAAAGATGTTATTTACGAATAATTACAAAAAATACGTTATTTCATGGATAATTTGATTTTGATGACAATAATGCTATTTTTTTTGTTTGCTTACCTTCAATAAGTAATGATTGTTGGCCAGCGTATGATAGGTCCAAAATAGACGTGTTGTAACATAATAGGCAATAATAACATCGATCGTGTAGTGTCCGTGTGCAATTAATACAAATATCACACCAGCAAGAGCTGTTAGCCATGCGGTCCAGTGCAAGAGATAAAAGCGTCTTGGCGAGTCTAAAATCAAATCAAATATTGAAAGATCAGTTTTCACTGTGGAAGGTTTTCTGGATAAATCAAAATGACAATAATTTGACTATATATATGACATGAGATTGACATGAATTGGACCCTTGGTTGTTGGAAAAAATATATTTTCATCTTTAACTAGGGATTTCATTAGAAGCTGATAGCTACTGGAATTCATTGGACATTATAGCTTAAGATACTTGAGTATAATTAGAAAAGTACGATCATTGGTGAGTAGGTATGCAAATAATTAGCAAAAATACTCAGTAATTATTTTATTCCATTGACCATATGAAGGTGACCAGCATTAGAACTAGTATTTCTAACTGCTTATTTATTCAATCGATTGACTTGCATCTATCTATCTAAATATTCAATTATTCGCATACTAATTACACCACAATCGTCCCTCTTTCTCCTCTTTTTGCATGCCTTGACTTAAATCGGTATACTTACATTCTGCTATAACTTGATATCCTAAGACTAGCATTACAGTATGACCGCTATATATCGAATCACCACAGTATGTATGCTTTCCATTTATCGATAGTCCAAAGCCAGATATCAATTGAAATGCACGTTTGAGTATAACAAGCGGCGTAGTTGAATTCGCTTTCGGACTACAATAGTATGTTGTACTTGAAACGGGTAAGACGGTGACATACATTGTTATCGAACGCATAAAATATAATACGGCCATTAGAAGAAATACACGACGCATTACAATAAATCTGAAAATAATTATGAGATTAGTTTCAATTTTATAATTGATTTCGAGAATTTTAAATGAATGTAAGTAGAGTTTCAGAAATGAACGTAAAAATTGATGCACAATTAACTGAGTGTTGAGAATAGATAGTTTTTTTACGAGTAAGTTGAAAACGATAATCTTTTACGCAACTCTATTTGAGAATTGGTTCTAAATACTCGTAATTATCATCATTAATCGAAAAGGATAACCAATAATTATATTTTTTTTTACTTTAATAGCCTTATAGTGTGCCATCGTTATTTTTGAACAAAAAAGATTAACGATAGCAAAATAATAAAAATCTATCTTGAATGCGGTTTAAAAAATAATAACACAAAAAAATTAAAAACGAAACAGTGCAGTACTGAGTTTTAGGATAATTCAGATAGTTAAAAATGACAATTATCTGGCCACATCTGATGATTAAAATAATTCTACAAAAAATCAATAATTCAATCAATTTCGACAAAAACTCAATTTAATCATAACATTACGTTTAACATGCTAACATTATTTTTTTCACACGAACATTTTCCAAGAGCTTTAAAATTTTGAAATAAAGAAAAATCAATCAATCTTTTGTTGTCAACTTTTATTCTCTTCGCCATGAAATTTGCCAATGTTTCTCGTCAACTTGAGAAATTGATTTTCACTTCATGTCAAAGAAGTTGAAATGATTGTCTCAAGAAGGATTCGAACAAACAAGCAATAACTATGTCTTATTGCTTGTGTGTTTGGTCTGTTGGATTGGAAAACTTTTTAAAAACGTTTAAGGACAGTTTTTATTGGCCTTTGAGAGAATAATTGGGAGTGGATTTTAATTTTTTAAATCGGATTCGGATGCAAAAATATAAATATAATTATTTAATGAAATAGAAATGGAAAATACATAAAAAGAGAGAAATAAAATGAAAAAATAAATCAATCTCAAATTAAAAATATAATAGATATTAGTATGAATTATTTTCTTTTTCACTCAATATTTAACTTACCTGTGCTTATGGAATATAATTAATAATATACAGGAATTAACAACTATCATAATAAGAACTTCGCTAACATTAAGTGCCCATTCTTGTGGTGCAATATTATCTAAAACAATATCGGGTAATGGATGATAGATCTCACGATCTGGTAGCCTCTCGTGTACAAGAGATAAGGACACAGTAGCCAAAATGAAATTTGCTGCTAATACTAGAAATGCTGAAATAGAGAACAAGAAAAAAACAGAAATTAAATTAAGGAATACAACAGTTCTTTGTATAATATAAATATTAAGAGATTTATTTTACTAAATAACGGATGTTGTGATTACTTAATTTTTCTAGCTTTCGAAACCATTTTTTTTTTCATTTAAAGACTCACTTCAACTTATTTAGGGTTTTAGTGATTGGAAGTGTTGGAGGCTCTGTTTTCATAATCGATTTTTAACAAGCCCTTCGCCTCTTTAATTTGATTCAAGTACCGACTCAGAGTTAATGTATTACAAATTTTGCTGCGCGGTCTGCCTTCGCACCAGTGATCCCTTTCGATAGGGACCAGTGCCTAACCACTACCGTTTATCGTGCGGAGGTTAGAATCTAGGTATATTTCAATATTGTGCTAGATGTAGACATTTCGAAGGTAAAATGCGCTTATACTCAGTGTCTATCGGCTTAAATCCTAATCTAAACTTAATCTTTTAATTCCTTTCAATATAGACTAAATAAACAGAAGGTTACAGTTAGATTAGGAAAACCGATAGACACAGGAAAAAGGGGGATAATAATCCTCAAAGTCTTTGAAGAAATTAAAATATATCTCTTATAAAGGAAAAAAATGGACTTTCAATTAAAATGTAATAAGACTTGAAATAATACAAGCCACACAATTTGAATTTTTGAATTTTTAGCCCTTTAAATGTGGTAAAAGATTAAATATTAGAATTTTTAATTTTGTAAATCTACTGACACACAACTAGTATTGATATCATGGTATATGAAACTAGAAACGATGAATGAAACACAGCACCTACCTAGTAACATATATTATTTTTTATCACCTATTGTAGCGAATTGCCGAACTATAAACAAATCGGTGGGAACACGTGTTGGTACAGTAAAACCTGCTTATCAAGACACTGTATGATCGGACCACCTGAACAATTGAGCCATACCATCGCCGCACATACAATCTCAAGAAGAAACTTCACTTTGTAATCGGGGCACCTCTAAAAAATCGGACCGTGGACCAGATTAGATGCACAACAATTTGTCCAGTAGTACTTGCTAATCGGTCCAAACGGTTTTAAGACCAACATAAAAAAGTATAAAAAATGTGTTTTCCAGAAAAATATTCTATAAACTTTCTGAAAATTAGTAAGAGTCAGGTGCGAGGTATGTAAAAATATAAAACGCAAATAAAACAATCATTGGAAAACTTGAAACACTGGAAGAAAGCGGTTGAATGTAAATTCACCGTACTGCCTGATAAATAAATTTTTGTATCAACGGTTCCCTAAGGCATGCTTCAAATATATACCAATATCCTTCTCGATACTTCAAAGTAAAGCCAGTCAAACCGCTACAAAATTAGAATTATTTGATATCGAGGTTTCAAACGGATGGCTAGAATCCTATGAAAAGCGTTACAATATTCACTGCGGCAAACTTTGTGGCGAGGGAGCTGATGTTGATTTAGACACAATATAAAAGTTTCCGACAGAGCTCAAATTGTTATGTGATGGCCATGGTGCCTCAAATATTAATAATCTTGATACGACAGGAATATTTTTTAGGGTAATACCACAAAACAAATAAATCCGAAAATATACAAAAATAGTACAAATTGAAAACTTTCGAAGGAACGTGTGACAGTTGCAGTCCTGTTTAGTCTAAGCGGCGACAAAAAGAAGGATTTCCTGGTTACAGGAAAAGTCAAAAGACTAAAGGAAGTTTGGGCATACCTCAGCGGGCTATCACAAAATGGTGGATAACTGGTGCTATTTTGACACACTTGATTCTGAAATGCTGAAACTAAACCGAAAATCATTATCTTTCCCGATAATGATAGTACAGCATTGACAATCTAAAAAACATCAAGCTAAAAAAATTGGCCACCTAATTGCAGTTCTCATTTACAACCCTTAGATCAGGGGATTATACAAAACATAAAAGTAAATTAGCGCATATATATGATGAACCGCATACTGTGTGCTTTGGAAAATGCTCATGGTACTTCAGAGGTGAAAAAAGTTGGAAATCATTAATTTTTTTTATTTATGCTAGTTGTGACAAATTTTAACATCTCCGACTCCGACTCACAAATCAATAACCTTTATGAGTAAATTATTTCGATGGATATAAGTCGGAGATGTTAAAATTTGTCACAACTAGCATAAATAAAAAAACAAAAGATTAATGATAAATTAATTAATAATTTTAAAATTAATTAATTCCAACTGCAAGTGGTCACATCAGTCAAGTATGCTCTGTGTCCTGATGTCTGATGAGAATTAGTACATACTTTCGAAACCACTTTGTCAAATAAAATTTCAAAGTAAAACTTTGGAAATTCCATGTCGGACAAGAACGGCAACCCTTCTTCAATTTACCAATATTTTTAGCATCAAAAACTTCTGTTCACGGTAACTCACGACCCAATAATCAGATACTGTTGAAATTTACAAAATGTATTAGTCTTGAGTAGGACCACGTCTGATAGAAGTCATTTTGAAATTTGAGTAATTCTGTGTCAGTGGTGCCATATTGAAAAATCACTAGGAAAAATAACTCCTTTTGGCCCTATAAATTCTGATTCAGTCACCAAATTTTGACTAAATTCATACAATAGCTGAATCTTACTCTAAACTAAGTCTGGTAGAAATTTGGTGGAAAAATTAGGTTGGAGCTGCTGGCTATGGTAATTTTGGAATTTTACATTTTGGAAATTCGCTCAGGAAAATAAAGTTCTTTGCCCTATAGATTCCAGTGCAGTCATGGAATCATGACGAAATTCATATGGTAAATTAAACTTATTGTAGGCAATACTCAGTAGAAATCTTATTGGAAAAATAGTGATAGGGTTGTCAGCTATGGTTGGTTTTGTATTTTTTTTGCATATCTTTAGTAAGCGATTTTATCATACAATTTTCAAATCATAGTGATCTCGTAGTGAAAGTAAACAACGAATATTACGATCTAGGAAATTTGACAACTTTTACGGCTGGTAACATTAAATTTCTTTGTATCCCTATAACTGCCACCGGATCAATACGAAATTCGCAGAGTAGGTTGACTTGAACGTGAGGTAAATGTTACATATTTTTGGCATCGGTGCTAGAAAAAGGCTGCCACCACGAGGCGTTTGTGCTATTTTCGTACCAATAATTGCTGAAATTAAGTATTCACATCGCGAACATTTGCAATGAAAATAAGTAAATAATGTTTAAATTTTTTAAGGTCTGGACATTTTTTCGGATGGCAGCCCCAAACACCTTTCTATCGCTGTAACTTTCGATGAAGTCATCCAAATTAAATTGGCTTAGGGTCTATTATTACATAGAGTGTATTGGTCCTAAGGAGGAGAAGAAGCTAGTGGTAGTGGCCTTAAGTAGCTAGTGGTAGAATACACACTCAAAATCTGCACAAATCCTCTACTATTCTTCGAACTTAGTGTTTCTATCGGTTCTGATGCGCTAGGGTTTTTGTTGTTGATACTTTGAGAGTAATATACAATTTACATAGCTTTAATGTCTGTCAGTTTGAATCTAGTTGCAAACTGTTGAAGCTTCATATGTCTCATATATACCAAAACATACGAAAAATCATTCACAAAGAACACTACATGCAAAAGGTTCTCACCTTGGTTTCACGATTATTGGCTCCTTTTCAGAAGGAAACACGTCGTTTAAGACGATGAGAAGTTACTGATTTTTAGATTTTTTTTTCAATCTGAACCAAAGAGCATAGGAGCAGAAGCACAGTGACTTATCGCAGAAGGCTAAGAAGTCTACTGGGAAGAGCATACTGTCTGTTTTTTAACTGTAGAAGTTTAGTTTTAACACCATTTGTCTTAACTAAGAGTGATATTCGGAACAATAAGCGGCGCGATTTGATTACCAAAAGCGGATGTCTGCTTTGCCACAAAGCAGTAACCACTTAACTGAGGAATAAATACGGTGGGGCCTTGATATTTGGGTCAGGAGGCTTAGGTGAAAAAATAGCGTTTTATCTGATTGAATTTTCATTTATGCTTCTTGTAGAAGTTGTGCATAAAAGCTAGCTAATGTTGCAGATTTTGTAAAACTAGGTCGATATCGCGGGAGATACATACATCGCGATATTACATTGTCGAGGTAGTTCTAAATGTGATTAATAAATGGTATGTCGAGTTGATAAAAATTATAGAACTTTAAGGAATAGCAGCAGGGAACATTTGCAATAATGGTGTCACACTAATGGTGTCGCTAAGAGGAGCAGCGGTAGAACTTCTCCAGCTAATCCGGCTTCACTAATGCTTTGGATATGATGGATTGCGAAGAATACATAAAGGAGGTTCTTCCTTCTCAGGTAAGAACACGTATACAGAGGAATTTTATAGCAGCTTGCACACGACATCCAACGATTGACGCTTTTATCTCATCCTGCGTCATATCTAGAGTACCAAGATCAACAGCGAAGGATGCATTCATCCAGGTAGTATGGGATGCGGAAGTTCAGCAGGCACTTTGGCTAGCAGATAAGCCAACAGTCTAAGATGCTTTGACCTAATGTTAAAAAGTGCGTATGCCAAAGAGTCGTTATCGCCAGTTAATCAATGACAGTCGGAACTCCAAAATGTTGAAGCTGTGGAGACACGTGATTACCACAAGAAATGGAAGCCAAAGTATTGCCAGGAATTCGTACGTTAAAGAAAAAGTACCACAGGAACTTCACCAGCAATTGGAGCTCTCTGATGCTAGAGCTGCGGAGAGAAAGAATCGCCGAGTTGTGATTGCCACCAGAAGAATGAGCCCAAGTTCTTCCAGGGATGAGTAGCAAGATGCAAGCAAAGCAGTGAGACTAGAAGATCGGAAGTAACTACTTCTTCTTTGAGAACTGCAGTGAAGCTAGTAGGAAATAAGTTCGAAGATCGGATGTTTAACAACAGAGCTGATGACCCTAAAACCATCACCGTTTTCAGACAATAAAAGGATCTGACAATAAAATTTGAAACATCACCGTTGATACCAGAGCAATGAGACAAAGAGTTTTGTGAAGTCTTGAAAATGTTGCAGCATTGGACAATTCGTGCTCCGAACGACTACTTATGAATTTAAATCAGTTTATGGTGAGATCTGTGAGCAGATACAGTTCAGAAAATTTGTATATCAACATGAAATCTTACTAACAGATATAACCAATGAGTCCATACTTGGAATATATTTCTTAAGCCGTCATGGCTTCATCTTAGACTTGGAAGAGCGAAAAGTTAAATGGAGGAACTTGGAGCCGGATCCTCTTCGCTCATTAGAGCTAGGTGTCCTGCCCACCGAAGTCTATCGAGCTTTATATTCGTAATTATATCTGCTTCCAGGTAGATAGCGTACAACTCATGGTTGTAGCGTCTCCGGAATTGCCCTTCTTCACATAAGGGGCCAACGATTATCCGCAAGACTTTCCTCTCGAACGCGGCTAAGAGGTTAGAGTACCTTTTACTGAACACCCAAGTCTCGGATCCATGGTCCATGGACCATGGTCTTGTGAGATTTCGGGATTTTCGGGTGAGATATCGGGATTTGAAGAGCCTTGACAGACTGTAGTAGGGTTAGTTGGATTTGAGCAGCCACCCATGTATTTCGTCCTCCATGTTGTTATCGGCTGCTGCAATTGACCCAAAGTGGCTGAATGATGGCACTACTTAAAATTCGAATTGAAACAGCCGAATTTAAAGGCAAATTTTTCCCTTCAAAGCTAAATTGCTGTCTCTAAATTCGTTGACATTCGTACATGTGTTCGTCTTTTTTTAATGTTAGTTCGTTGTGTTCTCGAATATGCTTGTCTAGTGTGGTCTCCACGTTTCCTTAACCTTTCTGAGACCATCGAGTGTGTGCAGCGTAGGTTCAGAAGCTTTTTATTTTTTTAAATATAATATCCCTTACTCCTCATATGTTTCCCGTTTGTCCTTTCTTCAAATTCCTTCGTGGGAGTCACGCCGGCTGTTGCTTGACGAGTGCTTCCTGCTCAAATCGCAGCGAGGTATTATATCTGGCTTCACCGATTCATTCCGACCTCGCAGTTCGTTACGGGGCAATAGGTCTCAGGAAGTCTTCACTGTTCCGTTCGCGCGTACAAATGTCTACTTCTTTTCTTCTTTCGTCAGAATCCCTAGACGTCATAATGAATTGGGGCTTGGATCTCTGCCACAATCGTTTTATAGCTTCAAAAGTCATTTAAAAGCATTTATACTTGACCTGAGCGTTGGGACATTAGATTGTTGAATTGAATTTTATTTTTGTAAATAGTAATCTTTTATTTTTTCATTTATCATTGCCATAATTGGAATTTATATTCTGTTGCGATGAATTTATGTAAATATATTCAAATTCCTGAAAGGTATCGATATTTCGAGGATAATATACACATACAGAGTTTTTGTAGCATCCACAATATTTTTTTAAATTTACATTGATGTGGTTCGTTTTTTTTGTTTAATTAAACAATTGATTTTAATTGAAACAATTGAACAATTGAAACTAAACAATTGAGTTAATTTTTCCGCTATGCATAAGTATGTAGAATTTATGACTTAGATAATAGCAATAAAGTAAATATATCGAATGATAAAAGCAATGTTGAAAGTGAAAATAAATCTTATAAAAATAAATATATACTTACAAACAAATGTTTTCCATTTTTCTTTCGGAAATTTTGGTTCTTCACGTAAAGGCACTGGTACATCTATTTTAATTGTTACCGCATCGCCAGGCACAACATTATTTGTTTGATGGTATGGCAAGTTATAATTTTCCTCAGGTACTTCCTAAAATATAAACAAATAAAAATACTATGTTTAGAAATCATAATAATATGCTTCAGAGATATATTAATTTTATTTACAAAAGCAAAGCGTTTTCTAAAACTCTAAGACGAGAAATCTAAGGGTGAGGAGAATATCGGTGCTATTCTATTTAAATATGTGTGCAACGTAATCGATAAAAAATAAATTCATGAAAATTGTATTTACATAGTAGATTACTAAAAGTATATGTAGACAAGTACAAGTATATGCAGAGAAAATGTAAATAGAAAAATTTGAATTTATTGAGTTGAACGTGCTCTTTTTCCAACATTATTCCCAGTGTATGTGTGTTCGAAAACTTAATCGAAACAATAAAGTGTTTTAAACCTAATAAAATCATTTACATGAATTGTTATTATTGTATAAATGTGAGAAAATGTGAATTTAAGCCTCCATGAAACCATCGAAAATGCATAGTTTGCAATTAAATTTACAATGTCTGTTTCATGTAGACTTCCATCGATTCTCATTTGTATTTGGCTCTTTACATCTGTATTTGCTTAAGATCTAAAACATTTTCGTGGGAATTCGTCGAAAATAAATTGAAAATCATTAAAACGTTCGAAAAGAATTTCAGAAACATGAAAATATGATTGCTACGAAATACACATGTGCATAAGTATCTACGTGGGCATGGTGTTTTCTATTTAGAAACACTTGAAAAAATTTGTATTGGGGAAAGTATAAATGTGTTTGCGGATAAGATTGTGCTTTTTTCTTTGGAAATTAAAATCGAAAAGTGAAAATGGGGATTTAAAATAAATAAAAGATAATAATTGTTTGACAAGTTGAAAGTAATGTTTAGCAATTTATTATTTTATATAGACTTGTAATTTTTTTTAACAATTTTATAAAATATTATAAATGAAGAAATTCAATTATATTTTTTTATTAAAATAGTTGTGGACCACGTTGCCTCCAGCACAATTCCAACAAAACGTTCGTCTTGAGAAAGCTTAATTCACCCGTGAATCCATCTAATGGCAGTTGCTCGAAATCGACAACCGGTGTATTGTCGTGGCGGAGAAGAAAAAGGACTTGATCGATATTCTATTACTATGAAAAGGCAAAAAAAGTCTTTAGTCGTTTTAAATTGGTAATGAAAAAAATCGACACAAAATCGAAAGGCAAGTATCAACCAGTGGAAATTACTATCATCTACTGGATGATGTAAACGACGCCGAAATTGTTCAGTCTATATTTCTGAGAGAGAAAACGTGCAACTGCCTGGTCAGCTTGTTTATTTCGGTAGCGAGGAAAAATAACTTCTAAGTAACTCTTGATAAACGCCTTTGAATCGAAAAATACAGATTGTCTCAGAAAATTAACTCAAGTGTTATGCTCAACGTTGTCAGTATTACACGTATCAATAGAAAAGCAGCAAAGGATTGACAGTGATAAGCAATCATATTAGTGTCTGTATTATTGGTGGTGGGTTCCACACAAAAAATCTTTAAGCAGAAGCGAACAAAACACATTGATCAAAAAATGTGTTAATTGTGGTGATAATTATACTGCCAACTGCGGAAGTTGCCCTGTTTTCCTTTTGCTGAAATAAAAAATGATTCCCCCTCAAAACAGTGTTCAATACGTTCTGATCAGACATTCCACCTTCAACATAAAAGATTTACAGCTGCAAAACATTAATTGCATGCTGGAGTTCCACAAGGAAGTGTTTTGGCACCAGTACTTTACACAATATTTACTACTGATCTTCTAGTAAGTGAACCAACAATTACAACGACGTTCGCAGACGACTTCGCTATTTTATGCACCAACTCATATTCAGATACGGTATCCTGAATATTGCATCGCACATATCGTACATCGCACATATTCAAGATTGGCTTATAAAAAGGAAAACTGACAACACTATTTTCACATTGTTAAAGCCAACTTGTCCTCAAATAAAAAAACATGATACTAATTACGTTTTATCTATGTCGTTTGGTATTGAAATGAAATAAATTCTGGATGCTTTTATATTTATAATGCCTCAATTTTTAAAACTCATATAATAAACTAAATTTCTTTTTACAAAAACAGATCGTTTTATTTTTATTGCTTTATTTTTTTTTATAATAACACCGCAAACAAAAAAATACCGCGAAAAACGATCAAAATAGTTTTTACAGTCTATCAATGAGAATCTATTAAGAAAATCAATGTGTAGTTACTTTCAAACTAATCGAATAGACCAACGTCGATTTGTCTCGATTTAAAAATAACTTGATTGCGTCAAATGTTTTGGCACCGGCATTGCTTTTTTTCAGCTGGATTACTATGGAAGCCGTTTTATGTAGAATTTATGCATCAAAGAATTTTCAAATTGATATGTTTTTCTACTCAGTCAATGTTTTTTCCTAGTTTTTTTATGATCATTTTTTAAAAGTCTATTATTTTTCATGTAAAAAATGTTCGATTTATGTACCACCTACACATTTGCCTGAGTTTTTTAGTTAGGGAAATGTCAGATTTTTGATAGAAGTTGATTGAAATCTAAATTTTTGAAGCTGTTTTTTTTTCAAGTAAAATTTACTTTTCAAGGTACACAAAAGCATGCCAAGACAGTTTTAAATAAATTCAAATACAACGAAAAATACATTCAAAAAAATATATTATACGCGCCAGACAAAAGTCTAGATTTATTTTTGAACATCCGAAAACAAAAGACGGAACAAATAGAGGGTTTAAAATAGATGTGTTTATTTTGCTGCATGTAGGTTTCAGTATGTATATGCAAATTCGCAATACTTTTTTTTATTAGATGTCGAGGGTGATGATCTTGTTTTATTTAAGAAATATTAAATAATTTATATACGGGTAAATTATTTTATTTAATTTATTTATTATATTATTTATTTGATCTATTTTTATTTGAATTATTTTATTTTAATACAAGGAAAAAGAGTATCGACACGAAAATATTTCAGGTGTAAATATAGGGTGCTATAAATACTTAAAGTTAAAATGCATTGTGTCATTATTAGAAACACAAATACAGGGTGGCACAAAATTATCGAACAGTTGTGAAGTGTTGATATTTTTTGAAAGTGCGTACTTTTGCCAATTTGAAAATAGCCAGTATTTGGGTGAAACTATTGAAAATATATATAATACAACATATTTAGATAAAAATCTACAAAAAAATCGAGTGAAAAGACTAGACATTTTATTCATTTATGACACTAATAGCCTAATTATGCGCCACTTCGTAAAAGTCTAGTGTTTATAATGATTTTATTTTCGTGACATTCATCATTATTTTCAAGTATTTATCTTAATTTTACTTAGGATGCTTCAAATTTTGACTTGCAGCAAGGTCAAAAAGACAAAATAACGAAAAAAAAACAATAATATACAAAATTGAAAGTGTTAATTTAATTTTCAAAGCGAAAATCGCTCTCAGCAATGAATTTAGCTCAGACGGATTTTCGGCCTTTGGCTAAACGACGGCATGAAACAAGACAAATGAAATAAACAAACAAATTTGATGATGCACGTGGTTATTTTTTTTGTGTGCTGAGCTTGAAAAAGATCATTGTATGACACAATGGTGTTTAAATTGAATGATAAATGATTTTTTTTTCTCTCTCTAATTTTACTTTTGTTGGACTAAACGCAGACGCACGCTAGTGATGATGACCGGTGCCGTCGGTCTTTCAACTTCTGTAACGGCAAATATTTTCGTGAGAAAATGTGATTTAAATTGAAAAATTGCGTTGAATTGGACGATTTTGGGATAGAATCGTTTTGGAGACTTTATTTTAGTTTGATTTACAAATGCAAATATCAAAATAGAAGCTGAGTCATAGATACTTGGAGTGAAAGTATTCGGTAAAATTAAGCATTTTTCTTACTTTTTTTTCTTCATTGAATTGACTGAATGGAAATTCAAAAAAATTGTGGTGCATAACAATAGAATCCTTTGAACATTGGGTTACTATAGATTAAAATATAGTATATCATAGTTTATTATATGTATATTTTTGACAAAGAGTGGTCTAAAATATAATAAAATAACTAACAGAAAACTACCTCTTTTAACTTTCTACACATTATGAGGGCTTTTTCTAATTTCCTACTTACTAAATCTTTCAGCATAACTTTGAAAAATCCAAAGCCACCTCACAGCAAAAAAGGCAACTACTTATGAGCTTCTCTTTTTTTTCTATCGGCACATTCTATAGTTCAGCACATGAACTTCCTATGCGCAGAACATTAAATTCACTGGGACAGGAGTATGGTTGTTTCCAATACGTCTGTTCTGTTCTGGATAGAGCACCTATTATGTGAAATGACCGCCAGTTCTATTACAGCGCTATTTAAGACACATCATCTATCGCAGCAGGCAAGCTATGCAAGGGAAAACTAGACTGGACTTGGGGGGTATGGTCAGAAAATCGATTTTTTTTTGTTTAGTGACTAGTGTATAGTGACTCAGGAGTGTCCATACAAAATTTCAGGTCGATCCAAGCAAAATTAACGAAGTTATCAGCTTAACAATACAAATAACTCAAATTCATATTTTCGCGCAAATCGCGTGTTATAGCGTTCCTTTCCCGCTTTATTAGCCGCGCGCAGCTCTCATATACGTAATAGTAGAGTCTTCCCACTCTATCCACACCTGTCTGTGCTATATTTGTGTAAAAACACTTATATATATATGACTTGTAGTAGTATACATTCATTTCATCGAGCAGTTACGGTACACGTATTTCGTAATTTTTCACGCACTTTTGTTGCACAGTAAAAATTTTAAAACGCGTTTTTTGAGGAATTTTATTTTTCAAGTCGGTGAGACTTGTAACTCGAAAACTACTCGACTGATCTGTCTGAAATTTCGCACACTATTTCTGTAGGCAATTTACTAGGTAACGCTGTCGAGATATTTTTTTTCTTGCTTTTTTTTTTATTTATGGAATTTTTTACAACTGAAAACAGAAATTTCGAAAAAAAAACTGCCGTTTATTTCGTTTTTTTGACTTCAAACTTATACCAAAAATTAAATAATCTAGATATTTGGAAAAACTCCACAGCGTTACCTCAAGAAACTCATAAACTAACGAAATATTTTTGGGTTTTTTGTTTACGATGATCCAGTCATTAGTTATGTGTCTCACCGCAAATCAACTCTTTGTCCTGAACGAAAATATTAAATTCATGTCACGAGCTTAATTTTCGATATTTATCAATAAAATTTTTTTTGGATACTCTTCAAAGGTTGTTCTTTACTGTAGGTACTATCCCAATCAAGTTACTATTAACAGTTTTCTAAAAAAAAATCTTGAAAATGGATATAAAATGTGCTGCATCTAATCTCAAATATTCTCTCATAATGCAAGATATCACTTTTAGAATCCCATGCTACGTTCACGAATTTATCAAATAAACGTAAATATTTGTCAAACGAGCTACTGGAACCATAAAAACAAAATAAATTGGGATGCGACTCGGCTTGATCTTGCCATCAATTGTTTGAGGTGCGATTTAAGTGGGGGTCTCCACGACTTTATCCGTACGTACGAAAGTATCCGTACGTGCAAGAAAATAAAGTCATATTAAAAAATATGAATACTAAAGAGGGATGGGTATTGTCACGTAGGTCAATAGAAAGAAACGAATGAATTTTGAAATGAATTCATAATCAAGCCTCCAAAATTTCGGGAACATGTCTTATTTATTTATTTAGGCGAAATAGTTGAGGCTTGGTGCTGACTTCTGGTTCCAACATGATAATGATCCCAAGCACGGGGCATATAATGTCAAGCTTTGGTTGCTCTACAGCACAAATCTTCAGTTACGTATGCCACCCCAATCCCCAGACCTTAGTCCCATTGAGCATTTGTAGGATTTACTGGAGCGCAGGATCGGTCAGCACAGCATAACTTCCAAAGGAATGCTTAAAAGCGTCATCAGCAATGAATGGAGAAAAATCACCAGACATGACACATCCAATTTGGTACATTTCATACCACATCGACTTAAAGAGGTCCTCAAGCGTAAAGGTTATCCCAAAAGTTACTAAACCCTATTATTAAAAAACAAAAAAACAATTTGAATATTTTAAATTATTATTGCTCTGGATGATACTTTTTTTTTGTTTTGCTTTGTGAAATTTCGTTATTAAAGATATTCTCAAGTAAAAATGGATAGAAAAGATAATTTAATTAATGAATAAAAATTGTTGATAAACCAATTAAATGTAAAAGTTTCTTTAGAATGAATTTCTTATATAAGTTGTTTTCTGTTCATGGTGTACGGATCCTTTTTCTGGCAAGTGTATGTGTGGGAGAAGCAAATATGCCCGATTTTGTCTAGTCAGATATGTTTTAATTCTGGCGGACATAGTTTTGACACTTTAATTTTCAAAATGGCCACAAGGAATACATGCCAACTAAAACTTTCTATCATAATTGATGTGTTGCTAGATTTATGACACCGTTTTTCGCACATAATGTAAGATTACATAAGAATACGGATTCCTTAAAGTACATAGTGCCACTTTCTCCTACTTACAGAGATACTTGACAGATGGATTCATCAATGCAGATGTCATCTGGTCGAAGGGTTCTAGCACCTGATTTACACGTCTCAGAATCAATTTTTCAATCAGAGATTGGATTGGATATGTCTATTGTTTGTACCACATTGTCTAGTAGGTAACACACGTTGTTGTTTCATCGGCTTACCAAGACTTTCATTTCCTCTTGGTCAGTAGAGTTTAAAAATTTTAGCTCTCGAGGGTCTGAACTGAGACATTTTATAGCTGCTCGCCTGATGTGATCTTTGTTGTTTGTTGATGCATAATTCTCGCAAATCTGCTCCTCTAGATTAAAATGAATCTAACCTACAGGATTTGGGGATAAGTGCTACTTCAGCTACTACAATCTACAGGATATCAAACAAGGGATTTCATTAGAATAACGGTCACAGTAGAATAAGTAATGAAGCAAAAGATGAACAATATGGATTTATGGTTCAATTTGGTAAAGGCTCTCTTTTGAGCTTAATCTAAACTCGGCCAATTGAGTTCAGCCTGCTTTTATCTAGATATGGGAATTACATTTGAGTCTACGCCCTGGATTAGTTACATTACTGGGGTATTTATTCGTTCGAAGGTTCTGTAAAGATGCTAAATTATAACCACCTCCGACTACTCATTCTTTTGCCAAGATATCTGGCTATGCATGATGCTGGTATGCCGGTTAGTTTCTTGTTCTACCCTGGAATCACATGCACATTTACCTTTATACGAAGTTTGAATTGTCCTTTGTGTAAGAAATTTAATAGGCTTATGGAGGTCCAGAGTAATCGTATTGTCCTTTTTAATTTTCTTTATAGCATTCGTGAGCAAATCAACTAACATTTCAAGCCACTTGTCGATTTTGGACCAATTCTGTACTGATTTTTATCGGATTGCCAAGGGGTTTTCAAGAGGTGAGGAAGGTCCTACTCTTAGAGGTGAGGA
The DNA here is from genome assembly GCA_947369275.1 of Nemotelus nigrinus. Taxonomy (NCBI): domain Eukaryota; kingdom Metazoa; phylum Arthropoda; class Insecta; order Diptera; family Stratiomyidae; genus Nemotelus; species Nemotelus nigrinus. The sequence goes on from OX376375.1 coordinate 63,466,269, forward strand.
AGGTCCTAAATTAAATAGGAGCACAGAACAGCCTCAATTTAATATGGATCCCCGACCATGGGGATCCCCAAGGAAACGAGAAAACTGATATTAATGCCAAAGAAGGAGCAAGAATGAATGCCCTACACAGGTCGTACTTCGTACTGTGGCTTTACAAAGGCAGACACGGACACGAAAATCAAAACATGGAGCAAGAAAAAGATTGACGATTTGAAAATCTCAAAAAATACCATGGCTTCGATCACAAAAGAGCAAAAGAAGCAGTGACTCTCTGAAAAATTAGCATAAGAGTCCTATGTGGAGAATCGACACGTCACCTTTCTTCAAAAAGGACCTCCACAGAATAGGTAAGGAGCGGAACGACTGCTGCAGATACTGTGAAGAAACGACAAAGTGTGTAGAATATCTTCTGACACACTGTTCAGCACTAGCGAAACGAAGATTAGATCTCGTTGTGTCCCGTAAAGGAACATATCTAGGTTGATAAGAAGCCCGAATATCCGATAGGATATAACCAGTGCTGCCATTTTAGCATTTTGAATGCTAGATCTAGCATTATTTTTTCCAAGACGGCATTCGAAATTCGAAGTTAGCATCTAGCATTATTTTTAGCATTTAAATTTAGATTTCGGAATAATCTGGCACTCATCTATTTACAATCTTAACCATCAAATTTTTCTCAATAATAGCTCTGGTCGTGTACTTTCAGTTGCGTTCATGAAAGGAAATTTCCTGAATCATGTGGTTGGGGAAATTCATGAAAAATACAAAAACGCGCTCATGTCATTGTCTTCGAAGTAACAACCAGAAGTGACAATTGTTTGTTTTGAAATAATGATAGCGATTATAAAGTCTAAAATATAAAGACTATAAAGCCATCTATATTGCTTTAAATATGGTAACTTTCCATTAAATCGTAATGATGCTAAAAATCAGTGATGATGTTCCCATCCACTTCAAACTCCTAGGAGCCTCGGACATCTACAAGTTCAAGTTTATCAAAGTATGTGTATTCTAGTTAGATATTTTTTCTTAAATAATGTGAATCAATTGTTTTGTTAGGGCTTCAAATGCAAGCAATCGCAAGGATAACGCTGGAGAAAAATCTTCGTTATCCTGTTTCTTCACTTAAAAATAAATAATTGTTGTTGTTGTGATTGTGGGATTCCAAACGATGTTTTGAAAAATATTGGTAGAAATGAGCTTTACACAAGAGAAGGAGATTTAGGTATAACTGATATGTCTGTAATAGATACAGAATCATTTTGAGATGTAAATTTTAAACTTCTAATTTGTTTTTAAGGTGATAAAACTTAAAAAATATAATTATTTTTCAACATAGTCTTCTAAGAAGTTAATACATTTAGTCCATCTTTTTTCCAAACCCAGGATACCCTTAGAAAAAAAATTCTTTATCTTGACTCTCCCAAAATGCCTCAACAGCGGCCATCACTTCCCTATCATCTTCAAATTTCTTACTTCGAAGGTGTTGTTTGAGCCGAGGAAAGAGGTAGAAGCCACTGAGTGCTAGATCTGGCAAATAGGGTGGGTGTTCAATCTGTTCGAATCCTGTTTCTTTAATTGTATCCATCGCAACTGCCGCCTTGTGAGCCGGTGCGTTATTTGGAAGAAAAGAACTCCGGCTCGCAGTTTGCCGCGTCTTTTCTCCTTCATTGCCTCTCGCAATCTTCTTATTTGGTCAACTTAGTAAGAGCCTGATATAATGGCTTCCTTTTCTAAATATTCCACCATAATAATTTCTTCGGCGTCCCAAAAAACTGATGCCATAACCTTTCCTGCCGAACTTGACACTTTGAATTTCTTCGGCGTCGATGAAGAGGGTCGCTTCCAGGTCATCGATTGCACTTTGGTTTCTGGATCGAAATGATGGATTCAGGTCTTGTCCATAGTCACGAAATGTGACAAAAAATTCTCCTGATTTGCCTGGAACTTTTTGAGATTCAGCCTTAAAATGTCGACTCGTTTCTTCTTATGCTCGTCCGTTAACATTCTCGGTACCCAACGCGCAGAGACCTTCTTCATATCTAATTTGTTCGCAAAGATTTTTCAAACACTACTGTATGAGATCCCTGTGATCTCAGCTACATACCTGAGGGTCGCTCTTTGATCTGCCAATACAACATCTTCGACTTTTTTTACGTTGTCTTCAGTGAGGGATGTGGATGGACGTCCTTCGCGGTGTTCATCTTTAGTGGATGTTCTTCCCAGCTTAAACTCCTTGTCGTAGCGTGCAACGGTGGAGTAAGAAGAGTCTCCTAATGTTTCCCCCATGTCGCCGTGTATGCCTCTGGTAGACAGTTTTTTCAAACAGAGGTACTTAATGACAGCTTTAATTTTGTTTTTCCACATTTTGATGTTCTCTCTTGAACTGTTCGTATTCAAATGAATGTAGATCCCTGGAATCGTAGCCTATTTATATGTTTTAATGAGTATATGTAGTCGTAAAATTTTTTTTTTTAAATTTTATGTGAACTGGAAATAACCGATTATCATTACTTATTGATCAACCCTCATATAAATATGCATATTGTTTTCATATTGAAACATGTTTATTTCAATTATTGATATTTTAATTATATAATTATTAATATTAAGCATTATTTAACATTATAATTTTACAAGATCTAGCATTATTTAGCATTAAATAAAATTGAATCTAGCTTTATTCCAAAAAATAAATGGCAGCACTGGATATAACGTAGGGAAGACACAATAGACCCAGGAAGTCGCAATGCTAGGGGCATTCTGAACCCACAATCAATTAATCAATCTGTATATTCCAATTAATATTTCAAAAAATTAAGCTTACTTTTTATTGAAAGTTTTTATGAAATATGTTTTACTACAAACACCGAATTATTTCAGTTTGAATTTCGTGTTGAAAAGCTGACGGTTGGGGTCTTTACTCTATATTCTTTACTCAAAATTTTGTTTTTTTTTTTCATTTTTTCATTCTGTTTTATTTGTTTATATAGAAACCGAAATCTAGTTTAAATCCCAAATAACCAGCCATGAAACGCAGAATGTACAAAATCTACACAAACAGACCTGTCAATGACAAAATTGCGAATAATAATTATTTATATTCTTAGGTACTTGACATTGCAACAATGTAATTAAAATCAAGTATCTATTCTACTCGATTCGTTTTTGCCTTTCACATTCACTTCTCACTTTTTTATGGAATTTTTTTTTTTACAAATAAATCCTCAACTATGAAGAACATTGCTTCGCTTCAAACTTATATTCAAGAACTGGTCGGTTTAGATCTTTGTAACTTCAAGCAATATTAACCCACTTCAATACAATCTTAATTACATCTCGTTAAACACCGTCCGCTCACGTATAATAAGTGAGTTGAGCTTTGATCCTATAAAAAACATGTTATCTACTGTTGCAAGTCTGCATCTAAGTACATTGAAAAATATATTATACATGCATGGAAAATTAATGCTTAGATAAAAACTTTACATGTATGTTGTAAAAATTCATAAGTTTATTTATGACTAGCATACATGCCAAAAGTTGTGCAACAGGAAAAATCATTTCGAAAGGTTTCTATTGTGATACTTTTAAAATGATAACCTTTTACACCGAAAATTCTTAACAAATCATAAATTCATTTAACAATTACTGTCATCACCAGACAGCTTTTTTTTTGCTTTTAACAGCCTACTCATTTAAACTGATCCTAACAATATCGTTATTCGAAGTCCAAATTCACTTTATTTGGCTCTTCACTACCTTCGAGACAACCTTATAAAATCCAATGACATCCAAAAAGTCCAAAATACACATCAGAAAATTGCATATTTTAACAACCGAATTCAAAACAATGATTATCAAACCGAAATTACTTCAAAAATTCTCCGTTTCAACTTTGCAGACTATTTACACTGTACACAACACTGAGAGGTCAATGCCATTTATTCATTTTTTATTGATTTTTCGTCGTCTGCTTTGATTTTTGGCTTCTTCAAATTTTGGTTATCGGCAATTTCTTCATCAATTTTTGCACTTAATTCCGCTGCTTAGTTTGTTGTATGTATGTCTACTTGAGATTGAATTGAGGTAATAAAACAGGTAATAAGAGTGACGGAGTCGAAATTTTTTCTTCTCATTTATGGTCTGTAATTAAAGCATCTTTGTCAAGGTGAAAGAGAATAACTGGTTTCGAGATATTTCAAAGTCGATTTTTTGTAGTATTTAAACATCATTGCGTCATGTTTTTTTTTTTTATATTTATGCGCTTGATTTATTCTGGCTAAGAAAGACTTTCGTAAGAAAGTCGAAATATTATCCAGGTAACTACAAAACTATTATGATCTAAATTAGTTTGATGATGGCGTATGGAGTAGTAGTATTAAATACTGCGTAGATCTAGTACGATCTTCAAAATTAATTTTTCATATGATTTGCGTTCAGAGAAAAAAATATTTAGGTTAAATCAAGATTAAGGGACGGGTAAGCGTTTCAGCGTGAGAGAAACACTTTTTTTTAGAAATATGGATAGAGCAAATTTATTTAAACCTTTTGTACATTATTAATTATCATTTCAATAACATTGTGTCATTTGTTTTGCGAAAATATCAACAAACAAACCGGTGAAAAACGTTTTCCAAGAACGTCTTTGGAAAAAGACGAATTGCGGTGTTCATTGTATCTCACCTGAAAATTATCGAAAATCAAAGAACATTAAAATTTAGTCAAAGTATCATTAAATCCTCCCCCCAACGTTCTCTGATTTCAAATTTTTTCATTTTTAAATTTTTGGCGGTCATTTCAAGTGAAAACTGATATTTTTCACGAAAAATTTGGCCTTTTTGTAGGTAGATGTAGAATGTGTGTGCCAAGTTTGAAATGAATCGGTAATGTAATTTTTAAATGGCAGTGAACACGGTCTTTTAAAAAGTGGTTTTGAGAAAATGACTACTAAACTCCGAGCTGTCGGAGCTACAATGATAGAGGAGATGGGACTAAGTATTCAATAGCTTCGAAAGTTTTGCAAATTTTGGGACTATATTCTGGAAATGTTTAATCAAAGGACTTTTTTTTACAAGTGCTAGCCCTAATGTCCGAAGAACATTAGTATTAAAATATCTTTGGCCAAACATTCATATTTCTATATATATATATATATATATATATATATATATATATATATATATATATATATATATATATATATATAAATAAATAAATATATATATATATATATATATATATATATATATATATATATATATATATATATATATATATATATGTATATATATATACATACAGTGGCTCACAGCTTATTTGATACAGTGACTTTTTAAAAATGCAAATCACTGTAACTTTGAAATAAAGAACCCTATTCAAAAAATTTAAACGTATTTGACTAGATGCATGTTCAACGAATACAATGCAAACCAAAAATGTTCCAGCAATATTCCTCGGCGTCCCTTAAAAGAGAAATACCACTGGCGCAGAAAAATTGCAGCTCACAGCTTATTTGATACAGACACTTCAATGCGAATAAACTTCTATTTGCCGCGCCGTTAATCTGTCTTGTTTTTGTTTCTTGAATTTTTGATTGTGTTTAGACATTGGCTTAAGTAATTTTTAGCAAGATCTTGTAAGCTGAAGTGCCAAAATGAGCCAAAATTGTAAGATGGGTCATCGCACCACAATTGAACAGCGCGAATTGGTATTAAACCACTTTAAAAGAGGACAAAGTGTTCGAAAAATTGCTGAAAGTGTGAATTTGAGTGTCTCTACAGTGCATCACATAATTGAGCGCTTCCTACACGAAAATCGGGTAGAAAATAAGAGGAGAAATGCGCCAAACAATATTTTCGCCGTATCCGACGAACGATACATTGTAAGGAAAGTGAAAGCAAACACAAAGATTTCCGCTCCAAAATTGGTTACTGAGGTTCATCGTGAATTAAGGAAGTCATGTAGTGCTGAATCCGTCCGACGAGTGCTTCGCGACCATGATTTCAGAAAAAAAATACAATGAGCCGATTTGCCTTTGCCAAAGAGCATGTGGGAAAGCCATCCGCGTTCTGGAATACGGTTATTTTTGCGGACGAGTCCAAGTTTAACATTTTTGGCTCCGACGGAATGTCATATGTCTTGCGCAAGGCAACCACTGAGCAAAACAAGGAGAACCTCAAAGCTACTGTGAAGCATGGTGGTGGTAATGTGATAGTTTGGGCCTGCATGTCTGCAGCCGGAGTCAGAAATTTAAAGTTTATTGAGGAAACAATGGACCAAACAAAGTACCTTGATGTACTCAAAAACAACTTGCTGCAAAGCACTGAAAAACTGGGTGTTAGCAACCGATTTCGGTTGTACCAAGACAATGATCCAAGGCACAAGTCGGGAATTGTGCAATCCTGGCCAATTTGGGATTGCCCTCACCAGATATGAACGTCATTGAGAATCTGTGGACTTTGTTGGATAACAACATTAGAAAACACAAGATTTCTAATAAACAAGACCTGAAGAAAGCATTGCTAGAGGAATGGCAAAAAATTACTCCTGACATCACAAAAAAACTCGTCGACTCAATACCGAATAGGCTCCTGGCTCTGCTTAAGGATAAGGGCTATCATACGAAGTATTGAAATCAACTGGAAACCTCATAATTCACAACAATTTTAATGTTTAATCAAACTGTATCAAATAAGCTGTGACATGAAATTTGTTATTACTTTTAGTTTTTTGTTTTTTAAGATGTAAAACATCAACTTTGTAACAAATAGAAACTTGTTTAATAAACAACTAACATTTTTCTTCAAAATGGTGTTCAAATTTTTTTGATATTGTTATTATGTTTTGAGTTATTGCAACTTAATTTTTTAAAGAAGCACTGTATCAAATAAGCTGTGAGCCACTGTATATATATCATCAAAAAATTTAAGTGATAAAATCTAGGAAATGTGCCATCCGATTGAACTGAAATTTTCAGGATACATTAACCCTTTGGTGCCAGTGCCCATTTTAGTGAAATTTTAAATATACCTATTATTCTGTTAACAAATAACTTTTGCAAAAATAATGTTTTTGGAACGTATTCTAAATGTGAGTGTGATAATTTTTTTTGAAATGTTTAACCCTATGTGTGCGCTAGGTGCCTCAAATGTGGTTGGGAAAATTTGTAAATTTTTGAATTGCGATAGCTTTTGACCAGGCTATCAGATCGTTATGAAACTTAAAGGACGTATTGATTTTACTAAGTTGTAGACTCGTGTAATTTTTTTTCCAGGTCTGTTAGAAGCGATATGGAAAAATGGGCAACTCTGTGCCAGTGGTGCCATCTTGAATAATTACGAAGCAAAAAACTACTTTTTGCCCTATGAATTCTGATTCAGCTACCAGATTTCGATGAAATTCACACAGTAGCTGAACCTTACTCCAAGCCACGCGTGGTAGCCAGCTATGGTAATTTTGTTGTCTTGGATTTTGAAAATTCGCTCAGAAAAAAAAGGGTTTTGCCTTATAACTTCCAGTACAGTCATGAAATCAAAACAAAACTCATTTGGTAAATGGAACTGATTGTAGGCAATATTCAGGAGGAATCTGGTTGAAAAGCCATGATAGGGTTGTCAGCTATTGTTGGTTTTGTATTTTTTGTCATATCTTTATTACACAATTTTATCGTGATGTATGTACTCGCATGTACGAGGTCTGTTCAAAAAGTATCGCGAATTTTGAATTTCCGCGGGCCACGTGTATTTGATTCTCGATATTTTTCTGGCGTTATGCTGGTACTCATGTTCTTCACTTATGCTGACAAGTTCGGCCATTTTGAGTCCTCAGTTAATTTTTGACAGCTATTCTACTTGGACGTGCTTGGGCTTGTCTTCGATTTTTGTCTATTCCAAAAAGTGGATCAAAGAATCTGCATTAAATTTTGTGTGAAAAACAACTTTAAGTGCGCGGACGCATTCCGAATGTTTACTGTAGCATATGATGAAGCTACCTTCGACCAAAGCAACGTTTATCGATGGTACAAAATGTTCTCAGAGGCCTGAGAAGATGTGAACGACGAACGACAAATTTGTTCCAGAGGGTCATAATTGATGACGAATCTTGGGTTTATTGTTATGACGTGGAAACCAAAGCTCAATCATCCCAATAGAAGCTGCCACACGAGCCAAGACCGAAAAAAGCGCGCCAAGTTCGATTGAATGTGAAGGTTTTGCTTACAGTTTTCGTCGATTGGAGGGGCGTGGTGCATCATAAGTTCTTGCCAAAGAGTAGAACGGTTAATAAGGAATATTACCTGCAAGTAATGCGCAATTTGCGCGAAGCAATCCGCCAGAAAAACCCAGATTTGTGGAAGAAGAAAAATTGGCGTTGCTTGTCCACGAATTTTTGGGCAAAAACAACACACTAATGTTGCCGCAGTCATCGTATTCCCCAGACCTGGTCCCCTGTGACTTTTTCTTGTTCCCAAAACTGAAGAGGCTCATGAAAGGACAACAATATGCCATGATTCATGAGATGAATAACAAGATCACAAATATAACTTTTTGAAGTGCTTCGAGGATTACTTTCGAACAGACCTCGTATTTGTAGTGACAACTAACAACAAAAATTAATATTTCGAAAATTTAAAATTTTTTGCGGCTATTAGCCTAAATTTCGTACCCCTATAACTTCCAATGCTGTCATTGGATCGAAACGAAATTCGCAGGGTAGGTTGATTTTAATGCGAGGCAGGTGTGATATATTTTTGGCTTTGGGTTGCATTAAAGGTTGCCACCGCGAGGCGTTTTTGTTATTTTCGTATCAATGAATGCTTACATTAAGTATTCATATCGCGACTATTTACAATGAAAATAAGTTACCAATGTTTAAATTTTGTATGTTCTGGAAATTTTTCGGCTAGATTGATATTGTAATTTGATTTTGACGCGAGGTAGTTATGGGAAACTTTTAGTTGCAGTACTGCTAAATTGTTGCAAGCATTGAGCATTTTATTTATAGGAGATGCTGCTTTCAAAGTTTTGTAGTGTTTGACTTTCCTAAATCTTGAAATTCATGCTAGTGGTAGCCCTGGAAACCTTTCCACCTTATGAGTTTTACTGCATTGCGAAGATCAAAGCGGTTTCGCCATTGAAACAGGTTGGAGCACGTGTGGTAGAATATGCACTCAAAATCTGCACGATTCTTCTATTGTTCATCGAACTTTAGTGTTTCTAGCGGCTCTGGGGTGCTAAATTTTTTCGCTCTACTTTTTCACCTGAAACCCACATTTCATTACATCATATGTAAAATAATCATTTTGACCTTCAAATCCACGCAATAGCAACAATTTTCATTTATCAACAAAATCCATTCACGCATGTTACGCTCTAAATATTTCGATATTCCAAGTAAACATCTTCATACTAGTTCAGCTCAGTTTAGCTTTCAAGTCGTCAACGCACCCAGAGCTTGACCTTCATGATCCAATACTCGGTCAATCTACTAACACAATATGTAATTTATTTTTCAACAAGTTGTTGCATAAGTTGCATCAACCCAATAAACACCAAACCTGTATCATTCGTTCGTTCATTCTCATTCGACTATTTTGATTGTTTTCTTTCGTGTACTTTTTCAACGAAGAAAAAAAGGAACCGAAAACAAATTAGTGCCGGGCCCCCGTTTGGAGCGGCTTACTTGGTTGGGTTTGCTGGTACCATGTGAAATCATACAATTGAAATTCATGAGAAATTTCTCGATCGTCATATGTGAGAACATTGATTTCAATAGAATTTTTATTATTGAGACGAATTCAGCAATAAATCGTGACTTGCTTGCGAATTTTTCGTGATTGTAATATGACATGAAAGCAGCGACAAGAGCAATTGATTGGTAATTGAGGGGGGCAGTGCTGTTGATTGGTTATCAGCTCTTAAATTGTCTTGTGTATTTTGTTGAAACAAAAACTACAGGCGAATTTTCTGCTAATGATGATTTTTCAAGGTCATGATTTCTTCAGTTTTATTGAGTGGAATTGACGCGTTTCGAGGTCGAATGTACTTGAAAGGGATGGGGAAAAAAAATTTGGTGGAATGTTGTGAGAGCCGGGGGGATATGTATTTAATTTGTTTGAGTTTGTATTTTTCTTCTAAGTTTTCTATGAATTTATCATCTACTATGTATATTGATAAGCTTGAGTAGCCTAGTGGGTAGAGCACTGGCTTCTTGTGTGTGGGGTCCCTGGTTCGAATCCAGGTTCGGACGAGGGTCCGCGCACCAAGCTTTGAGTTCACCTAGCTCTGATTAGGTACCTGATTTAAATCAGGGGTAAAGTGAGTCGTGGAACTAATCACTCCACACTCGTATCCACAATGATTAAAAAAATTGTAATGAAGCTCTCTACCAGCTTCAACCCCTAGACCCGTACAAGGGTTGTCGTGGGATTGCTTTACTTTACTTTATCTATATTGATAATATGTATGTTGTTAATTAATAACAATATTTTACTCAGAATTACCTATAACCACGGGGTATGTGAGGTTTGGCTCACTAAAAATAAGACTATCTACAAGCAAACGAAGTTCCGAGTTGGGACCCACCTAAACATCGCTTCAACCTGGCCGTGTTGACTCACCTATTGGTAACCACGGACTTCGCAAACTACAACAGCTCATAGACCGCTAAAGCAACCCTCCTCCCGCTTTATGCGCAGCACTTTCTAAACGTATGTTGGGACTGCGCGCCATTTCTCTTCTCTTCCTTTCACAGCATTGTATCCACGATCGTCTCAGGCGTTACCAGGCCGATGGTGCACTCAATGGTGAGCCACGAAATTAGGAAATGACTGAATGTATACTGAGTATCATCGAGCTCAGTTACACAGTACTGGCAGTACGGTTTGACCACCTTATCCATTCTGCTCAGATATTTCCTGAAGTAACCGTGCCCTGTCAAGAATTGACAAAGGTAAAAGTTTACCTCTCCCTGGCTCCGGTTAAGCCAAGGCTCAATGAGACCCATAAGCATAGCTGTCCAGAGTCCTTTATTACTTGCACTCCAACGTTGTTGCCAAAGCTAGAGAGTAATCGTAGGAGCGTGCGTCAGAGCCTCAGTTCTGCTCAGCTCTGAGCGAATGAGTTACCTCTCTTTGCGTTCTCGCGCTAGTAGATCGATTGATATTACTCTCGATACCACAATCACAGCCACTTCTGAGTCTGTCCGGTAAATACAAGCGATTCGCAAGGCACCCCTGCGCTGGACACTGCCAATACGCTTCCAGAACTTCTCAGTTCGGAGCGCATCTCCCCAAATTTTGGCTCCATATAGCATGATGAAGTCGGTCGTTGCCATCAGCAGGCTCCGTCTCGTCTCACTGGGTCCACCTACGTTGGCCATTAGCCTACTCAGCGAACTGACGACTACTAGAACCCTGTCACATGCCCTGTGGATATTATCCCAATTCGTCAGCTTGGTGTCCAGGGTCACTCACAGATACCTGACTGACATCATGGCTAACAAGTAGTCAGAGGTACGGAACCTCTGTTCAAGAGCCTGGAGGATGTCCATCCACCTCGCCGAGTTGAAAGCGTTTTGCACGTCCAGCTTTACCAGCAGGACGAGCGGTTTTTCTTTATAATATGCTCTTCCTACAGTCCCAACAATCTCTGAGATGGCATAGATTGTTGAATGCTCTTGCCGGAAGCCGCGCTGCTTGCAAGAAAGATCGCCGGCAGATCTCACACAACTGCTCGAGGAGCTTCCCCGCAATATGCCGATGGATTTCCCAGGTTATCCTTCCCTTTGCCTATCAGTACCATTCGAGCTACTTTCCACAGCGACGGGAAGACCCCCGCGACTACACGTGAATTATACAAATCCAATAATAGACGCGGTTGAATTTCCTCCACGACTTTAAGCACCCCACTAGGCCCCAGAGTCTGCCAGTTCTTCATCCTGGTCGCTGCACTGTTCAGCTCCTCGTCCGTAAAAGGTGGAACATCCGCCTGTTTGACGAAGATGGGGTCATCAGTCCTTAGTGCAGCGAACCAACGATACGCTCCATTGATATCGCACCCACGAGAGTGCTAGGCCGCATTCAGCCAAGTCTACGGGTGACCAATTTGTAGCCATCAGCGGGGGGAGTTGACCTCTTTACAAAGATTTTACCACTTGGCACGTTTGCTTCTCGTGATGGCCTTGGTCAGCTTCCTCTTTGCCGTAATGTGAGCAGCAGATAGCTCAGCCACTCCCGGCTTGTTCCTGGTTGGCTGCGCCCTGCGCCTGCACGCCAAAGCGATGCGTCACTTTTCAGCGATTTCACCGTTCCATAGTTCTTTCAGCAGCGACCTCTACTGCTGCACGAGTCACTGGGGTCCCAGATGTTAGAGGCTCCCCTCCCAAGTTCGAAACGAGCGGTGCGGTCATCTCGTCCCTGTCAAGTTTGGCGGCATTCCGGCTTAGCCACTTACAGGGCGAGTGGTGGAGTCTTTGCCTGCTCTCAGCAATTTCGAAGGTGATGTAATTGTGATCGCTTGCAGTGTAATCGATGCCATGCCGTGGTGATATCGGGAATGGATTTGCCAAATCCGGGGCTTTGGAATGTTGGTGCCGAACCCGTATTCAACACCAACAAACCCAACCTCGATGCCATCTCGACTATGCGCCGTCCGCGAGTGTTTTCGGTAGGCATGCCCCAATCCAATGTCCTTGCATTGAAATCAACCCCTAAGACGACATTGCCGAATTCCTGCATTGAGTCATTCGGGGACAGGTAGCAGGGGACAGGTAATTTCATACATAATACTTGGCTACAGCATTATATTGGTATAAGACTCAAGATTTGATACAATCATCAAAAAGGTTTGGTTTCTGTCACCGGTTTTCTTATTAGTAATGTTAAATTCCATGGGTAAAAAACTTCAATTCAATAGGTAAAATAGCTCAGCCACCTTGTAAACCAAATTTGCTGTAGACCTAAATTTAAAAACAAAATATCAATCCTGACACTAACAGCTTTAGAGTTCATATTGGTTTTGGCGTACAAGGACTGTCATCTTACCATAAGCTGGTTTTGTTTCGCAAAAAGACGAGTGTCCAAATAAAAAAAAAAACCTAAAAGTTTCTAAAAGTTACTTATTTTCACTTTAGATGTTTGCTATATGAATATTTAATGGTAGCATCTCTTGGTACGAAAATCACGCTAAAGCCTGATCCTGGCAACTCTGCTAGTATCACAGCCATAAATAAAATAAATCTGCTTGACGTTGAGGTCAGCCTAAACTGTGAATTTTGTTTCGATCTCATGACTTCATTGGAAGTCATAGGCGTAAAAACAAATTTAGGGATAAATAGAGGTAATTTATTGAAAGTTTACCGTTTTTAGGCAGACAAATTCTGACAATTTTAATTTGGCTCTGCAGACAAAGCATGAAATTTATCAAAAATTTTCGAAAACGCAAACAATTTTCAGAAGGATCTTAGACTTGAAGGTTTTCTGTTTACGTACAATGATGGACAAAATTATTTGCACAATTAAAATTTTCATATAAAACAAGATTTTAGAGGAAACATAAATTATATTTTAATACAGTTTTTTTTCCACAAAAGTGTTCTTTCACATGCTCTGTATGAACTAATATCAAAAACTTTAACAGAAATATACGCATAAACGAGAATTATAAAAAAAAACTCCAGTTCATATCACGTTTTTGGGTGAACAAAATTATTGGCACATGGAGCGTTTCACGTGAAGCGGACAACGAAAAAAAGTCGAGGTTCTGGATTTCGTTCATATTGTGCATAATGGTACTTCTAGAGGATATAAACGTGGATACACATTTTTTTGTTTCTATGACGTTTAGTTGCCGAGTTCTGGGCTTCTGAATAATGAACGATGTTGATGAAAGGTTTTTTTTTGGAAACTGAAAAATCTAAAAAACATTAAACATACTGATTGCTATAGGAAATTAACTGTTCTTTTTAATTTTGAAATTAGTTTTGAAAAAAAAATTGTTATTCCTGTGTAAAACCGGCAGTGAACATTTCAATTCGCTATTTGAATAATTTGGACCAGGTTAATTTTGTTTATTTTTATAACAAAGCAAAGCTTAAAATATACTTCTTTTATGATAAAAGTTTTAGAATGAGATGACCAGTAGTATAGGAGGTAGGTGAATTTCAATTCATGTTAAATTTAAATAAAATATGAAATACTAAATCCACTTTTAATACCCCATTGGGAAACCTTTTAATTTTCTTGTTTAATCTAATTGGCACCGATAGCACCAACTTTTTTCTATAACTACGGGTCCAATTTCACCCCATTTTTCTGATGTGAAATCCTTAAGTTGAGTTTTTCTTGAAATGTGATGCTTTCGTATACGTCTTTCCAATTTTTCCCACAAATGCTCGATCGGATTAAGGTCGGCCGATTGTAGGGTAGTTGGCAAAATGTGTGGAATGTTGTAAAGGAGCTACGATGGCACGTCCTAAGCAACAGTTTTGAGGTCGTTGTCGTGCTGAAAATACAAACTGTTTCCCAACCCCAAGTTTGTTTTTAAATTATTTTTTTTAAATGTTAAGGTAAACCGTCTTGTCCAGGGGGTCTTCTATGAAAACCAGTTTATCTACTCCTGTTGCAGCCATGCAACCCCATGCCATGACCCCTCCGCCAACATCATTTACTATGCTTCGAAGATGTTGTTCATCTAATTCTGCTTTGGATTTTCTCCACACTAATAATCTGCCGTTTGACTGAAAAATATTGAATTTGCTCTCATCAGAGAACAGCACGTGCATCCGAAATTCATCATTTTCATTTTTATAATTAAATGCGAAATGCAAACTATTTTTTTATTTACTTTGCTTATGAGGGGTTTCGCTCTATATTCGTCACGATGTAAGAGCCTAGACAGACAGCGCAGCCTAAATGATCATTTAAGTGCTGTGTGTCATATAGTAATATATATATTATACCACTAAGTGATCAAATCATTTATCATTAAGCAAATCGCTAATGATCATCAAACTTTGGTAATTTACTCTCAAATGAAGTAGAGTTGCTTGATATAATAAAAATTCTCCTTGTAAAAAGTCGCATTTCGCAATGAAAAGGAAGTAGAAAACTTTTTTGAGCTGTCAGATTTAAATTCGAAATATTTGAAGAATTTTAATGTAGTTCTTGCGTGGTTAGTACTATAACTTCATCAATTAGAACATGAAAAAGTAAGAGTACATAAACATGCATTTAAAACACATTCGATTTCTCCATTTTTCAAAAACTAGATTCTTTGAGTGACAGGCAGTGACAGTATTCAACATTAACGCAAGGGCTGTGTATCAACACCTTTTAAATTACTAATTTAGGTATAAATGATCATTAGTAAATTAGTAATTTAAGTGCCTGTCTGTCTAGGCTTTAAGATTCTTCGCACTGTTTTTGGGTGAATGTCTTTGTTAAATTTTTGTTTTACTTGCGCTGCAACATCCGATGGAAATATTAAAGGATTTTTTTATAGCTTCCTCTCAGCTTTCGCGATTTTCCACTATGCGCACGACTTTATGAGCTTTGACTATTGTCAGCTTCGCTCGTTTTGTTTTTTTTCGACCCATAGTTAAGTTTTATAAGAAAATTACGCAACGTAATGAAGCTTGCACGCAAGAAACAACTCTGTCACATTAAAAGGTACTTTAACGTTTTATTCCCTCTACTTGAGTTGTCCAGACAGACATGTACAAGCTGATACGCCCGTTAAAAGTTCAATGTGGTAATAATTTGGTCTATTCAAAAACGTGATGTGAACTGTATTTTTATAATTCTTGTTAAGGTGTATATTTCTTGTTTTAAATGTGTACCATTTTTTTCTTAGCTTGTAAAAAAACATATTTTACTAGAAAAACCAATTTTTCCTTTCGAAGCTAGATATTTTTATTTTTGTGACAAATATCGATATTTCGAGGATAATCTGCCCTCTTCTTCAGTGTCAATCGGTCTAATGTTAATCTAACTTAGGTATGTTATTTGTAGAGCTTACTTTTAAAGTATTGATTTATATTGACGAGAGGATAATTGGAAATCTTGTCAAAAAGAAAAAGTATAGAATACAGAGTGATCTTTTAACGACGCTCTTTATGCAGGAAAAACAAAAGACAACCATTAGAGTTTCAATTGTTTTTCGTCAATATTCAAAAAAATTCGGGAACTTCTTGAATGCTTTGATATTAAAGCAGTTCCAACCAGTAAAGCTAAAAAATTAGGTACTATACTTTTGAAATGACGTCACAACTATCGCCTTTCTTAATTATCGTTGACAAACGGCCGTTCAAAAAAAACTTGAAACGCCAACCGTAATTTATTTTTTTCTATTGAAGCTTCTAATATTAATTTCGTAGATAGCAGATCGAAGCAGTTGTTACTTTTGCGTGGCGAATTTAACCGCCGCGTAGCAATCGTTACAAACTGCTCGATTCAATAATCTTATGAAAAAATAAGACAGATTTGTCGTTAAAACAATCTACTTGGTCGCCTAAGAGCTTTGGCTTACCGAGATAGACTGTACTTTATTCTGTATTCTGTTTCCCTATATATATGTTACATTTTGCTGAATCGATCGGTGTATGGACTGGTTTTTGAATTTGAAAATATAAAAATTAATTAGCTAGTGTGCGTATTGTCCGCTTAGAGTAGATGTCGCGGTTGTCGATAGGTAGGAGCTATTTTGACATTTGTCAGTGTGACAATTCAATTCGTACACAACACCCTCTCCCTTTGGGGAAAAAAAATTTTCTTTTCAGTAGTAAATGAAAATTTTTTTTTGTTTTGAATCCATACACCTTTACAGTTTTTTACAATTATCCTGATTCATAAGTTCATGTTGTTGCTTAAATATATATTCTTATAAAATTTTTTTTTTTTTTTTTTTTTCTTCGATACATATGTTTAAATTTTTGTTTTGTTTGAATATAATTCTAGTCTTGTAATAACTATATGCATTTTTTTTTTTTGCATATTTTTGTTTTTTTGATTCTTGTTTTACATTAATACTGTACATGTTCAAATGTGTTTATCACTTTTTCAAATTAGTGGTGTATATAATTTTAATAGGTTATTATGATATTTTTTACATTTTCCGTTTACTAATATATAAGTATTTACATTATCTCTTTCTATTATTTCATATGGTCCGTGATATGTGTTTTGTAACTTCTTTCTATTAATATTTCTGACTAAAACTAGATCTCCTACTTTGAATGTTGCTGGGTTTGTGTTACTATCTAATCTATTTTTTCTTTCCTTTTTCACTTTCTCAATTATGTTTTGAGCTAAACTAATGCTATTTCTAAGTCTAATTTTTAGTTCATTGACGAAATTGTCTATATTGTTAATCGGTTCATTTTTTTCTATAATGTCGTCGGGCAATTGTGGTAGTCTGCCATATACTAGTTCGTATGGAGAATATTCTGTATCAATATGTGGACTCGTATTGTACGCGAAAGTGTAATACGGTATCCATTTGTCCCATTCATAATCGTTAGCAAAATTAAGCAAATATTCATTTAATACTCTGTGGTTACGTTCCACTGAGCCGAGTGTTTCGTGATGATATGGTGCTGAGAAAATTTGTTGAATTTTTAATAAATTGCAAATGTTTCCCATTAGCTCATTGGCGAATTCAGTTCCATTATCTGATTTTAAAATTTTGAAAATACCATGCTTTAATATTAGTTGTTCTACTAATGTTTTGGCGATAGTTTTAGCATCTTTTGTTTCAATTGGGTGTGCAATAACGTATTTTGACAATTCGCATTGCATTGTGAGAATGTATCGATAACCGTTGGATATTCTTAATGGTCCTACTGTGTCTATAGCAATTGTTTCGAATGTGTTCTTTGGTGTGTCTGTTACTGTTTGTTTCTCTTTTATATGTTGTGTTTGTTTATTTTTCGCACAAGTTTCACAGTTTTTAATAAATGTCTTTGTCATCTTATTCATGTCTTTCCATATATATTTTTGCTTTAGTTTTAGTAATGTTTTTCTGACACCTAAGTGTCCTCCTATCGGTGTTGTATGGTAGTTGTTTATTAGTTTGAATTGTATTATTTTATCGGTTATTCGTTTTGGTGGTTTGTATATTATTATTCTTAGGGGTTCTTTATTGTTTGTTAGGATACTCTTCTGTAGTTGATTAAATTGGTTTTTAAATTCTTCCTTTTTTATCATTTTATATATTTCATCATCTTCTTCTATGTATACTTTCGTTACATTTTTTCTAGTTGCTTGTGATGTCAGTTTCTCCAATGTCGAAACTAATTCGGATGGATTATCGCTGCATCTAACTAGAATCTGATTATGTTCAAATATAATTTTTCGAATTTTTCCCATTTCGAATTTTAATTTCTTTAAATTTTTTATATCAGCTGGGGAATCGCTGTCCCATATATAGATTTCGTTGTCCATTGGGTTATATTTTGGTTTGACTATTCTTCTTGTTTGCGCTTTTTCAGTGTTTTCTAAATTTTTTACCATGTTTCTTGTAAGTGGTAATACTTTCTTTTCTTCAGTAATGTTCCTCTGCTTTGGTATCATATCCTTTAACGTGTCTGAATTTAATTTGATGCGTGACAATGCATCTGCATTGACGTTCATCTTGCCTTTTCGATATATTATATCGAAATCATAATCGCATAAATCTAGTCTTATGCGTGTCATCTTTGATGATGGGTTTCTATGTGTAAATAGTGATATAAGTGGCCTGTGGTCTGTAACGACTGTAAATTTATTTCCGAATAAATAGGGTCTAAAGAAATTTATCGCCCAGTGGATTGCCAATAGTTCCTTTTCGATTATCGGTTTGTTTAATTCATGTTTTACTAGGGTTCTACTTGCGTAAGAAATGGGTAAGTCATGTCCTATTTCGCCTTGTGAGAGTACTGCACCTAATGCGTAGTCTGATGCATCGGTTGTGACAATAAATGGCTTATTGAAATCTGGGTATTGTAATATTGGTGCATTCATTAGTTTATGCTTCAGTACTTCAAATGTTGATTGACATTTTTCTGTCCATAAGAACTTCGTATTCTTTTTCAGTAAATCGTTTAGGCATTTTGTTATTTTTGCGAAGTCTGGTATAAATCGTCGATAATAATTAGCAAATGCGACGAATCTTCGAACCTCGTCTGCATTTGTAGGTATCGGGTAGTTTTTAATTGTTTTGAATTTTGCAGGGTCTGTTCGGACTCCGTCTTTTGTTATTAAATGTCCCAAGTACACTACTTCACTTCTCAAAAAATTGCATTTCTCAGGGTTCAGTTTTAGGTTGTATTTTTCTAGCCTATCAAATATTTTCATTAAATTTGTGTTATGATGTGCGAGGCTGCAACCAAAGACGATTATGTCATCGACATATAAGAATGCTGCTGAGTCTAATCCACTTAGGGCTATTGTTAGCATGCGTTGGAAGCTGTTTGATGAAATTGTTAGACCGAAAGGTAATCGTTTGAACTGATAATGCCCTTTATTTGTTGAAAAGGCTGTCAATGGTCTTGATTCCTCTGTCAGTTCGATTTGGTGAAAGGAACTTGTCATGTCCAGGGTGGAGAAGTATTTCGCTCTTCCTAGTCTGTCTAAAACATCTTCTAGCCTTGTGAGTGGAAATTTGTCATTAACAATTTTTTTGTTGAGTGCTCTAAAATCTACAACTAGTCTCCATTTTGTTGGGCCTGACTCACTTTTCTTTGGTGTTAAAAGTAGTGGTGAGTTATATGGACTGGTAGAGTTTTCGATAATGTTGTCCTCTAGTAATTGGTTTACTTGTCGATTTATTTCATCAATATGTGTATGGGGCAGTCTATAGTTCTTAATATATGTTGGTGTATTATCCGTGACTTGTATATTTTGTTTGTAAAAGTTATTTGATGTAAGACTATCCTGTTCCTGGTGAAAAATATGTTGATAATTTTGGATGATTTCTAATATTGATTCTTGGTCTTTTTGGTTCAAGTGTTGCAGTTTAATGTATGTTAATAATTCTTGAAATCTTTGCTTTCTTTTGTTGTTTTTAATTACTGAAACATTATTTTTATTTATTTTATATTTAGTTAATGGTTCTATTTCTACTTTAAATTTTTGAATTATTATGTCTTCTTCGTTCGTGTTCAGTAGCTTTATATGTTTGATGCCTTCTGCTGGTATTATTGTGCTGCCTATGTAGACTCCTGGTGTTATTTCTTTGTTAATTACTATGCTGTCTTCTTTGATGGTAAAGTCGACTGGGCAAATGTATTCGCACCTTGCGGGTATTGTTAACTTGTGTATTTCGCAATTTGTACTGATCGGCATAGTATACTCTTCATCGTCGACATTAATCGTTATCGTATAAGTTTCATAATCAATTTTTGCTAGTTTTTGTACAAAGAAATCTCTTCCTAGTATTCCGTCTGTAAGGATGGGGAAATCAGGTTCTACTATTTGGAAGGGGTAACGTATACGTTTTTCACCAATGTTCAAGTCTAGATTAGCAGTGCCTATTGAAAATATTTCCTGGTTTGTTATGCCAGAGAATTTGCATCGTTTATCCGCTTCTATTTTCTCATCCTCTGAAATTGCACTTATTTTGCATATTGATATATCGGCTCCTGTATCTATCAATAGCTTCAAATTTTTCCTTGATTTCTCGCAATATAGCGTAACGTAATTTTTTAATTGTGTGTTTAGTAGGTATATTTTTTCTTCCTGTATCCCGGGGTCAACTTTTATTCTTCGTTGCTGCTGGCCTCCGGGCCTATTGAGTTTCCCTGTATTGTATTTATTCTGTTTTGTCTGTTAATTTCATAGTTTCTGTTTGTTCCTCTGTTGTTCCTATTACTTGTGTTAGGGTTCTGATATGTATTTCGATTTACTTCATGATATCTGCTGTTATTATTTCTATGGTTTACTTCCTCATATCTGGGATTGTAACTATTTCTAAAGTTGTTTCTATAATTGCTGTTCTGGTTTGTTACATTATTTCTTGTGTTGAAATTACTGCTGTTATTTCTGTTGTTATTTCTGTTACTATTAATATGGTTTTGTCTATAATTATTATTCCTATATGTGTTATAATTATTCGGTTTATTTCTATTATTATAATTCAGTTGCCGACTTATATTATTTCTGTGATTCACGTACATAATGTTTTCTGTAACATTATTGCTTGATTCGAATTCAGTTGCTATTTGAATAGCTTCTACGAATGTTTTTGGCTGTGCCGCAAAAATAGTAGGTTTAAGGGTTTCGCTTAACCCATTCTTGAAAATAGTTAGTGCATACGAGTCGTTTGACTTCTGTATTGCACTTTTCTCTGCTTGAGACGGATTTTGACCCAAGCTGTTAATTTGAATTTCACTTAATTCGTTAATGAGCTCGGACAGTTTTTCACCAAATTTTTCAACTGTTCCGCGTTGACTTGACTGTGCTAATTGGGTATGAATGTGTTGCGGGCTTTTTTTGCTTTTGTATCTATTCCTGAGGCTATTTTCTAATTCTTCATAAGTTTTAATGTCTAATGTTATGAGTTGTGTTCTAACTACTGTTCCTAGTTTTACATTTTTAGTAAAATTTAATAGATTGTTTTTTCCGTCTTCGTTAAGACTTTGATTTAGTAGACTTGTTATTGTTAGGAACGCTTCCAGTTCTTTGGGATTTCCATTAAAGACTGGAATTGATTTTAATGCTAACTCGATATTAAAGTTGCTCATTTTGTTGTCTATCGAATCTTTTAGTTTTTCTAGCAATAGTTCTTTTGCTTCTTTGTATTTTTGTTGTAATATTTCTAACAATTCCTGACTACTTTCTATTTTAAGTGCTTCTTCTTGAATTTCCTCTAATGTTTCTAATTTTTCTTGGATATAATCTCGCTTATAAGTTCTGTTTGGTGTTTTCTTTAGGTTAGCTATTATTTTTGAAACTATAGTAATGTTTTGTTCCATTTATAATGATTTACCATGGACCATATGAAAACTTACTAGCAATTGAGAATTTAAATTTGAATTTTTCATTTCAATATCAGATACTAGATGTCGTTTGTGACGCTGAGTGGGACAAAGTGAAACTTGTCAAAAAAGAAAGAACTTAGGATTTCTTATATTGTCTCAAAAAGTTTGTGCAATAGAAATGTTGTTTGTGTTTTCGTTTTTAAATTGCATTGTTTTAATTCGTTTAAATTTGCTTTTGCATTTGAGAATACATTTTGTAAATACATAATTCATTCTAATTTCGAAAATATATTCTAATTTACGGCTATTTGTTTGTTGTTTTTATTTTTCACTTGTGTTCGCAGCTATTCGATATACTCGTAGAGACAAAGTAAAACTTGTCAGAAAAGAAAGAAGAAAGTTTGTGCAATAGAAATGTCGTTTGTGTTTTTAAATTGTGTTGTTTTAATTCGTTTTCATTTGTTTTTGTATTTGAAAATACTTTTGAAAATACATAATTCATTCATTTGAAAATACATTCTAATTTGATTCTATTTTTTTATCGTTTTTATTTCTCAACTGTGTTTTTATTTCTCAACACGTGAAAGACAAAAAGGATAAAAAGGAAAAGTGTGGAGTTTATAGAATTACCTGCCCAGAATGCGACAAAATATATATCGGTCAAACGAAACGGTTAGTTGGTGTTAGACTAACGGAACATAAATGGGAAGCAGCTTCAGCGAGGAAAAGGAATACAACATTAGTACGATCAGCAGTGGCGAAGCACATCTTGGAGGAGGATCACAACATAACATGGGACAACGTGGAGATGATTAAGGAGGTACAGCAGGTACGAAAACTGGATGCGTACGAAAGCCTCAACATATGTAAAACCCCAATGAATAGAAGACTAAACACAGACCAAGGAAACTGTGCATCACCATTGTTCAGGTTAATTTGAACATTCATTTGCTAGTAAGGTGGAAAATTTAGTTAATATAGATCGTTAAATGTATTTAAATAAAGTAATTAATAGACAATTAGTTGGTAATTAGTATAAGTCAATACTTTAAAAGTAAGCTCTATAAATAACATACCTAAGTTAGATTAAAATTAGACCGATCGACACTGAAGAAGAGGGCAGATTATCCTCGAAATATCGATATTTGTCACAAAAATAAAAATATCTAGCTTCGTAAGGAAAAATTGGTTTTTCTATTAAAATATGTTTTTGTATATTTCTGTTTAAGATTTTGATATTACTTCATACAGAGCATATGAAGGAACGATTTTGTTAAAAAGACTATCAAAATATTCTTTATATTTTCTCTAAAATATAGTTTTAATCGTGCCAATAATTTTGTCTAACACTGTATGTGCTGCAGCTACAGGGTTGCCTGCATATTTATCAAAAATCACAAAAGCGTATTTCTTGGGCTCAACAATATGTTCAGTGAATTTCATAATAATCTGTACGAAGTAATCGCATTTCCAAATTTTACAAATTTTGTTTGCCTACTTTTAGGCAATTATCGCCCACATGGGATTGAAAATTTCCTAAGCACTATGATAACCAAGCAAAAAACAAATAATTTTCCTTTTCTGTCTAATTTTTGTTGATATTATTTTTCCACAGAAATATAGTGATATCTAAAAAAAATCACTAAAATGTCCGCTGTTGCCAAAGGTTTAAAGATATTTTCTCGTAAAGCAATAAAGGCTTACAACTGATCACTACCAATATCTCCTGCTTAATCGGATATAGAAATATGAATTTATAGGTAAGGTGATTCTAATACAAATTTTCTTGGAAAATAAGTAAAAACATTGCGAGCTTGTTGATGAACCACATTGCGTTCCTGCAGAAATTCCTCTTGCGATTATAATAAAATTATGCTACAAAATTTTAAACGACGTAATATTCACTTTATAATCTCGTAGATGATTAGCAATTATCCACTCGATTGTGTAATTCTTTCAGTTCAAGGCCTCGATTAATGTTCATTCGAGAAAAGCACCGGGGTAAAAAATTAAAGTCCATCTGCTGCTTCAACATCTAAAATTAATCGGCTTTCACAAAAAAAACTATCAACATAACTCTTTCCAAACGTGTTTGTATGCTTTTCGCTACGAATTCAAGAAGGTCATCCCATTAACAAACTATTCGTAGATAGAGCATTAAAAGGTAGTGCTATGCGCATGAAATGAAGAAAAAATATGAGGAAGTCGGAATACGATACTCTTCCACCCGGAGCAATATTCTGGTTTTCTCTGTACGAGTGAGGACAATAACCCGTGCAGTAAAGTCTATTAAAAATCGGTTGTGTTATTTTTAACCTCCCACATTGATAGATTTTACATTGCAGGCATACGTGAATTGAACGTTCGTAAAGCGAAATATCTGATGGAGGCCTCAGAGTTTATAGTTTTTCACATGGAGCACAGAGTTTACTAACCCGATTAATGACTCTCCATACAAAATACCATGCTTGGTCCGATCAGAAGAAACCGTTTCTATTGAATTCTTTCGATGCTGCAACTCAGCGGATTAGCGTAGTGCTACTTTTCTGCGACCGCATTCTATTGCATATTTGCATAGGTCGCGATGCACACACACTTTGGAGAGTTTTTCATTCACTGTTTTACTGAGTTTGTTTCGTTGGAAAAATCTTACGGCCAGTATGACGAGTACAGAAATATTTAAGCTGTCTGCAATAACAGAATTGCATTGGATACTGGGGCTTTTACAGTAAATCTGATCATCAATGAGTTCAGATGTATGTAAATCGTGTAGGTTAGGTAGTATTGTACGATGCACTCAAAGTAGATAATTCGATGAGTTGCTGTGATTATTTCTTTCGAATTGAATAGATGGAAACAGCTGACATAAATTGCTACAAAACGAATAGCCACACATGAATTAACATCTTAGGCCAACCGTTGATTCATTGAGTATAAGTTTGTGAAAGCAAAAAAGTCTACACAAAGTTCAATCCCGCAAAACCCCTAGATAGTTGGAATTCTCCTAATTGCACGGAGCTTTGCTGAATCAAATGCAAAAATTACAAACAATACAAATAAATCATTATGTCCAAAAATCCAGATTAACAAAATTTCATTTTATATACTGATTACTTGAATCCATATATGTATCAATATCTCAAAATGCACAATGATAGCACTTGTTCTTACTCATATAGATTAAAGATCTGGAAATACCCTGAATTTATGTTGCGAAAATATAAGATAAACATCGCCTAAATCAAATATGTGGTCTCATCCCCCTGTCTGTAGACAAACATTAAAAAGTCTGAATTGAACAGTCTTCCGATACTAAAGTCTCCACACTTTGCATGCAAAAGCATTTAGATGTCTCTGAGTCAGTTCTTTTTCCAGTAAAATACCTGCCGTTTCCCCATTTATTAAATAAATATTTAAACAAGAATTTTAAATGCCATTCATAATCCTTCTAATTCTCTGCACACACTTTCTTTATTTCGTTTTGTATCTTTTGAAATCGTTGGCTTATCACTAACACTATCGCTTGTTGTTATTATACCAAAATGTATTTTTTGAAGTACATAGATAAGATTGAACTAAATCGATTGGTCACAAATATTATCAGCTAGTAATGATGGAGTGAAAAAAATATTGTTCGTTTGATCAAAGTGATTTATTAGTCTTGACCTATGTTACTGAGATTGAAATTGTTCAGAGGATTAATTAATTAGAAGATCGGGTTGAAATCAAATTGAAATTAATTTGAATCGATTAAGATAATAGAATTGATGGAATCACTGCCAGCTGCAGGCTTCGAGCGTGAAAACTATTTGGCCTGATAATGATTTTGAAAACTATTTGGCCTGATAATGAAAACTCGCTTCGCGAAAATACGTCATATATATATATATATATATATATATATATATATATATATATATATATATATATATATATATATATATATACAGTAAACCCTCGTTTATCCGTCCCGCGTTTAACCGTTCCTCGGTTTAACCGCTCCCTTTGTTTTTTAAAACTATGTATGTATCTCCTTCAATCATCCGACTGATGAACGGATAAACGAGGGAGAATGTCGTGCACATTGCATTCTATTGTGAAATTCATTCGTCATATACGTTGTATACATATATCGAGACGTTTAGTAGAGTTTTCTGCGATTATCAAAAGTTTTCTATTGGGCAATTCATTCGTCGTCATATTCGTTCGTGCATTTAAATTCTTTTTCTTCCACTGTTTTGTAACGGCTGAATAATGTCTAAGAATATCAATAACTTGAAAAGAAAACGAACGGTTTTGTCCATTGGCTCTAAGAACGAAATTTTGGATAGGATTGATAAAGGTGTTCCTGTTAGTGTTGTAGCACAGGACTTTAATATCGGTAAAAGTACGGTTCGGGACTTAATAAAAAAGAAAAGTCAAATTCGCGCTGCCCAAATGCATAGTTCGTCCTCTAAAAAAACTCTTCGAACATCGAAAAACATCGATATAGAGGATGCTGTGTTAAAATGGTATAAGCAGCAAAGATCCTCTGGCATCCCAATTCGTGGTCCTGAGCTTAAAAGTGCTGCATTAAGATTCGCGGAACGGTTTGGGTGTTCCGATTTTAAAGCCAGTGAAGGGTGGTTGTGGCGGTTCCGGAAAAGGCACAACATCAGAAACGTTCGTATTCAAGGTGAGGCGATGAGCGCTGATGTAGGAAGTATCGAGCCATTTCGCGAAAAGCTAAAATCCATTATGTCATCTACCGGGCTTAACAAGAGTCAGTTGTATAACGCTGATGAAACTGGTTTATTTTGGAAGTCTTTGCCACAAAATACACAAGCGTCTAAGGAAGAAAGCCACGTTCCAGGTCGCAAAGCGTGTAAAGAGAGGCTGTCGGCATTGGTATGTTCTAATAGTGACGGTAGCCATCGTGTAAAGCCAGTAATTGTGGGTAAATCGAAGCGGCCTCGAGCTTTGAAAAATTGCATGGATGACTTGCCCTTAATTTATTACAATTCAACCAAGGCTTGGTTTACACAATCGATATTCAAAGATTGGTTCCAGCGACATTTCGTCCCGGAAGTGCGAAGCTTTCAAGAAAATCGAAAGATTGAAAGAAAAGATATTAAAGCGTTATTAGTCTTGGATAATGCCCCGGCTCATCCGGCAGAAGATGAACTTTGTAGCGAAGACGGACAGATTCGATGCATTTTCCTACCACCCAATACGACGTCAGTTTTGCAACCGATGGATCAAGGAATTATCGAGGCTACCAAAAGGTTGTACAGAAAAAAGATGCTAGCAGAAGTCCTCGTATATTTTCAAGATGACGACGAAGAAGTTGATAAAAGGGGTATGTTAATTAGTGTTGATATATTTTTATGTTAAATTCTATATTTTGACGTAAGGAGAACGAACGCTAAAAAATTTAAAAAATTACACAATCAAATCCGCCATTTTCAATTGGGACAGAGCATGGAAAGATGTCAAGGAAACCACTCTCATTCATGGTTGGAATATGCTTTTAAAAGATGACAGCGACGACGACTACAATGAAAATCATGAAGGCTTGACTGCAGTCGATTTTGATGAAATGTTAACGTCAGCTGGTGAAAACGGGGTAACTATAGACGACATCGAGGAATGGTTGGAGGCGGATATGCAGGATCCCGGCTATCACTTTTTGAGTGAAGATGATATCGCGCAGCATATCTCAAAAAGCCAAGAGGACGTTTCAGAGGATGACGATTTGTTTGAAGAGACAGAAACTGAAGAAAAAATTAAACTAAAGGACGCACGCGATTCATTAGATTTACTTATTAAGTTCATTGATTCATCAGATGGCAAAAACTACAACCAATTTTATCATTCCGTAATATTGTTTAGAA
The DNA here is from genome assembly GCA_947369275.1 of Nemotelus nigrinus. Lineage (NCBI taxonomy): Eukaryota > Metazoa > Arthropoda > Insecta > Diptera > Stratiomyidae > Nemotelus > Nemotelus nigrinus. The sequence continues at coordinate 63,494,099 of OX376375.1, forward strand.
AGGAAGTAATTAAAGAACAGCAGGAACGCATCAGTCAAACCAAAATTACGTCTTTCTTTCAAAAATGATTTACAATGCACATTTTCATTCGAACTATCACACGTACTGATTGCAGTTTTTGTCATTTTGTTGTTAAATAAAGTCCTACGAATATGCTTGGAAAAAATATGTATCTACATATTTATATATATGTATGTGCAATATAGATATGTAATTACTAGTGATTTTATTTCTGAAAAATTGGCTCCCTCGATCAACCGTTTTTTCGGTTTATCCGCGCCTTGCCTGGAACCAATTAGCACGGATAAACGAGGGTCTACTGTATATATAATACGTCATATATATATATATATATATATATATATATATATATATATATATATATATATATATATATATATATATTATATATATATATGTATATCAGCAAAATGGTTAAGGGAGATAGTCTCTGGAGTGGCCGATCCGATTAAGCTGAAATTTTCGGAAAACATAGATGTATATAACAGGTAGGTCCATGACTAGAATTCAGATATCTTAAACCTTTTGGCGGCGGCGGGCATTTAAGTGAATTTTCAGGTACTCCTATATTTCCAAGCAGTGTAAATTTTTGCTAAAAAAAAGTATTAGGAATGAAAACTTATTATGTTTTTAGTTTGCCTATGATAAAGAATTGGAAATTTTGAGCCTGGTGTAGGCGCTGAACGCCTAATAGTATGCAAGAATGTTTTTTCAAATTTCGATTTGTCATAGCTTCTAAGAAAAACAATAGATCATCGTGAAATTTTTAGAGCGTATTGACGTAGACTAGAACTTAACACAAATGGATTTTCAAGATTGTGCTACAGCAAGCTCATGAAAAAAAATCCTTCAAATCATCGACCTTCCTATTTGTTTTTCGTTCAATTAAAATTCCAAGTGTTCAAATTGTTCACTATTCTTTACACCGTGTATTTTGAAGAGCTATTGTGGTCACTACTAGTAATTCTCTCCGAAGCTTTCCACAACGCGATAGAACCTTCTATTCTTACCTCTTCCCCCTCGTCATTCATAAAACTTTTCTTCTCACGGCCCCATCAATCCTACGAAATCCTTGCAAAACCACCGATAGTTAAGTTGAACCTGAACTCTATTCAATGTACACGTACACTGGTACCATGCTATTGAAAATACGTCCATACTTTGTTCGTGTGGTCGCATTTTTTTCCCCGGGAACTGAATTATTAATAACGGTGTCAATCAAGAAGCTATTATTCAGGTCATATCGATTTCGTTCGTTGGGTGTGATATGGACAAAAGATTGTTAAGTGGACTGTACTGTAGCGAGAGAGGGGGGCGGGGGGTATGTGGCAGTAGTAGTTGCTGGGAGTTAATTTGATTGAAACTAATAATGTGAAGTGCTTGGAGTGTGATGTGATTGTGAAGATTTTTTTTTATTATCTCTCGTTTATTCAATTGTCTATTTGCGAAAGTGCTGGATATTGACACTTTCTGAAAACCTCATGCTAGATACAGAGATACGTATTCATTAACTTTATTGGAAATTAAAAACCATTTGGTCGGAATTTTTATCAAAATTAGGCTAAGGAATTATGTTTCTGTCAACAGGTGCGATTTTATTGTTTACAAATCAACTTTGATCTAGGAAATATCCTATAATCGCTGGTGTTACACAATGGTTTCACGGTCAGCCGTCCGTACGGGGACTCGAACCAGGGACCCCATATATTAGTTTATTTATTTAATTATTTATATAATACTTGATAGAAATTAATAAAGGTCAGTAACGTTTCAGTTGATTCAATAAACCAACAATCCAAACCTTTAATAATGCTCAATAATCGATTGAAATATAGGACGAGAACTAGAATTAATAACTGATGTAGAAAATACTTATATGTAGTATGATTAAAATCTTCACCACCTAATTGACATCAATCACCAGAATTCGGGTGCTTGACAACAAACCTATTGTTATCTTTTATTCATGGCTCATTTTTAGGGTATTTACAATATGAACTATAATCGATTCGTTTTATATAAATATTTATACTGACCCGTAAAAACCTATGTTCGACTATTAGAATTTTCCGCGGTTTGTTTTCTATAGTTTTTGTAATATTCATTACTAAACCTGCAAATTGTCTATGATTCAGCATTTTAAATATTCCATGGCTTTCATATTACCATTTCTAATTATCATTTCGGAGTAATCGTCAGTACGTATTTAATGAATATTGCGTTCCAACACGCATGTCCTTTGTAATTAATACTATCTGCGGAACAAAATACTCCGATATATAATAAAATATACAAAAAAAGTATATATGTACTTATACTTAAGAAATAAAATAATCAATTCTAGTTTAAAATTAAACTAAAAGTAAAATAGAGTAAAAAATAATATAAAATAAAATATCAAACAAAACTGTATGAAAATAATTAATAACAGAACGCTAATATTAAAGCACTTATAAAATAAAGTGAAGAATAAAGTAATATAAAAAATAAAGTGAAAAATAAAGTAACATAAAAATAAAATAATTCATAAAATAAAATAAAGAATAAATATTTGAATTTAAACCAATTTTTTTTTCCTTTTGAAGCTAGATTTGTTTTGATTACTCGACATACGTATATCGATATTTCGAGGATAATCTGCCCTCTTCTTCAGTGTCAGTAAAATTAAGAATAAAATAAAGAGAGAAATAAAATAAAGAAAGAAATAAAATAAAGAACAAAATAAAATAAAGAACATAATAAAATAAAGAACAAAATAAAATAAAAAACGAAATAACATATGAAACGAAATCAAATAAAGAATAATAATTAAGAAAAAAATAAAGAATCAAAGAAAAAAATGATACACAAACAAAATAATATCTAACAATTCATATAACAAAAATCATAAAAGGGAAAATTAAGTACAAAACTCTAGCGCACCTGAACCGCTAGAAACACTAATGTTCGAAGAACAGTAGAAAAATCGTGCAGGTTTTGAGTGCATATTCCACCACATGAGCTGCTTATTACGGCCAAACTGTTTCAAATGCCACGTTTTACTTTGGTCTCAAGAATGCATTATAACTCATATAGTACAAGGTTTCAGATATTACCACTGGCATGAATTTCAACGTTTATGAGAGCAAAACACGGGTTAATTATATTCGTTATCAGTTGCTTATTTCACAAAATTTTGAAAGCAGCATTTCATATAACATCAATGAAGAAAATGCTCAGTGCCTGCAGCACTGTAACTGAAGTTGGTGTTTGGGGCTGCGATCCGAAAAATTTGCAGAACTTTGGGAATTGAAACATCGGTTATTTATTTTCATTGTAAATGTTTCCGGTATAATTTTATTGATACAAAAGTAGCATAGCCGACTCGTGCTGTGCAACTTTTCGCCAGTATCAAAGCCAAGAATATATCACATCTGCTTCACGTTGTTATATTACATTCGAAATTATAGGAGTATGATGAAATTTAGGGTTACCTGCAGCGAGGTTTTTCAAATAATCGAAAGTTTAATATTTGCTGTTTATTGGCACTACAATATCATTACCAATTGAAAATTCTACGTTTAAACCGCTTAATAAAGATATTGCAAACAAACACAAAACCAACAATAGCTGGCAACCCTATTGTGGCTTTTCAACCAAATTTGGCCTGAATAATGTTTATAATAGGTTCCATAAATTGTATGAAATTCGTATTGATTTCATGACTGCACTGGAAGCTATAGGGCAAAAAGTTTTATTTTCCTGAGAGAATTTTCAAAACCAAAGACACAAAAATTACCATAGCTGGCAGCACCAATCGAATTTTTCAACCAAATTTCTATCAAACAGAGACTAAAGTAAGGTTCAGCTACTGTGTCAATTTCATGAAAATCTGGTAACGAATTCACATTTCATAGGGCAAAAAGCAGTTTTTTTTCTTTGTAATTTTTCAAGATGGCACCACTGGCACAGAGTTGCCGAGACCTGGTCCTACTTAAATCCAGACCTGGTCCTATTTAAGTCCAATGCTTTCTGTAAATTTCAATGATATCTGATTATTGATTCGTGAGTTCCCGTGAACAGAAGTTTTTGATGCTAAAAATATAGGTTGACTGGGAAAGGGTTACCGTTCTTGTCCGACATGAAATTTCCAAAGTTTTACTTTGAACTTGTAGATAAAGCATAAGATTTGTATACAGATTGGTTTTATTGTAAGAAACGGACATTTTTAGAATATTCGATGGTTTGAATGTTTTCACTTCCAAATTTTTATTTTTTCAAATTTAAGACACCAAAATTATCATAGCTGGCAGCTCCAACCGAATTTTTCAACCAAATTTCTACCAAACGTGACTTAAAATAAGATCCAGCTACTGTGAGAGTTTCGTCAAAATCGAACGATTCAATCAGAATTTATAGGGCTAAAAGCAGTTATCTTTTTTAGTGATTTTTCAAGATGGCACCACTGGCACAGAATTGCCCGCATTTCAAAATCACTTCTATCAGACCTGGTCCTATTAAAGACCAATACATGCTGCAAATTTCAATTAATTCTGCTTATTGGATCGTGAGTTTCCGTGAACAGAAGTTTTTGATGCTAAAAATATAGGTAAATTGGGCAAGGGTTACCAGGCGTGCCCGTTATACCATATCAAATTTTTTTCTTTGTCTATGTAAACAAAGCATGGGATTTACATATGAGTGGCTTTTATTTGAAGAAACGGCATTTTTTCAAGAGAGACGATGATTTGAAGGTTTTCACTTTCAGTACCTGCCCTAGCTACAGGGTTGCCAGCACGCTCAGTGAAAGCTACGCAAATATACAACTAAATAATACCAATAGGTTCTGAAAATTTCGTAATGATTGATTAGCTTTGTCAAAAGTTATCGATATTTAAAAATTTTCAAATTTTTCCGTTCTCTTTTTAGGCACCCAGCGCACACATGGGGTTAAAAAATTCCAAAACATTATCCGATTCACATGTAAAACACGTTCGAAATTTATTTGGTCAACTTTATTTTTGCAAAAATTATTTGTGTACGGAATAATAGGTATAATAAAAATATCACTAAAATGGCCGCCGGCGCCAAAGGGTTAAAGATTTTTAACTTTTTCTGAGACCTGGCACTATTCTGCATATACACCAATGTGTCCTGAAAATTTCAGTTCAGTCGGATGGAGCGTTTCTGAGATTTTTTCACTGAAAATTTTTGATGATATATATATATATATAGAAATATGAATTTTTGGCCAAAGTGATTTTAATACTAATGTTCTTCTTCGAACATTAGTAAAAAGAGAAAACGTGAATGAGAGCAAACGGATTAGCAAATAATTCAAAATAGGCTGATGTAAATCGTAACTCGAAGGCACAATTGAAGATACAGAACAAATTCAAGATAAAAGAAATCCACAAATTTAAATATCCGGCATTCATTTGAAATACATTGAAGGGGAACCGATAATTTTAATACACCCCAGTTGCTATTTCAGGTTTTTGTATCTTGAGTATCGTTATTTTGAATCGAAACGGCGAATATTATTATTTAGCATCGAAAGGTTGGAGGTGGTTGAGCTGACTTAGCCCAACACTTTAAAAGTGATTTTAGCTTGTGCTAGGTGTTTACTCCTAGATTTTTCTTAAATTTAAAAATGGAAACCCCAGCTCCCCACCTTCACTTTTGTCTCATCACCTGCTAAAGGCGATATTCCATTCAACAGAATGGAGTCATCCGACCAACCTTTAACTTTTTCATCCCTTGCGCGCACACTTGACCTCTCTTCAGAAGCGTAAGGGAGTTTAGATGACTTTTTTCATTTTTTAACCATCAAATCATTCAGAACGGATGCGTTCATAAAAGAAGAAAAATAATAGTTGGAAAGAGTAAAGAAAATACTTTGGAGAAAACAAAGAAACTAGACAAAGCAAATATTCCAAAAAAAGGAAAGATTATAGTTGAAAAGTTTAGAAAATATTTGGAAAAAATGCAAACGGAACAATTAAAGGAGCAAATCAGAGCAACAAGAGAACGATTCAAAATATAACAAAACAGAAAAACGTTTGAAAAGCAACAAAGCAAAAAAAAAAAAAATAAAAGATTGAAAATTTGTAAAAGCAAATGAAACAAAAAATATAAAAACTTAAAAATTTTCTAAAAAAAAGTAAAAATTTAATAAATAAAAATAGGAACAAAGAACAAAACAAAAGAAAAACTTAAAACAAAGAGAAAACTAAAGTTTTCAAAACGACTACGAATTTTTTCTACGATAGACGGTTAATGAAAAAATTTGCAAATTTAACAAGCAAAAGGGCTTGTGAATATTTAAAATGAATCAAAAGTAAAAAAAAGTTGAGAAAAATAAAAAGTAGAGAAGAATAAAAACTTCGCAAGAAAAAGAGTAAAGAAGAAGAATGCAAAATATGATCTGATGTCTGAACAGTGCATACTTGTATTTTCGAAACCACCTAGTTAAATTGCAATTTTCGGTCGTTTCAAAAAACAGTTCCATTCAAGAATAAAAAGTAAATAAGTAAAGATTATTAAAAACTAAAAAAGAAGGAGAGGAAATTGATATAAGAATAAAATGTAAAGAAGAATTGAAAAAAAAGACTAGTAAAAAAAAGATTAATAATAAAAAAAAATAATGAAAAAAAATAGACAAAGGAAAAAGGCAATGAGGAAGTCAACGAAGAAAAATAGCAGAGGAGAAATATAGCTAAGAATAAACATAGCAAAAAAAGCACCGAAGAAACATAGCAAAGAAGAGGTGCAAAAACAAAAGAGCGAAAAAGTTAAAAATAGGCAAAGGAAAAAATCATAGAGGAAGGAGAATATCACAGAAGAAAAAGTATCAAAAACATAAGAGCTATAGAAGAAAAGAGGCAAGTAAATAAAGAAAAAGAAAGAGGAAAAATACAAAAGTAAAGAAGAAAATTGTTGAAAATTATTAAAACTGTAACAGAGGAAGTTTTATGAAAAACGAGAAAAATATGAATGGAGAAGAATATGAAATTTAAAGATCATGAATACAAAAAATATGGATGTAAAAAAATATCAAAGTGAAAAAATGTGAGAAAAAATGTAGGAGCAAAAATATATGAAAGTAAAATTACATAAAAAAAATTGTAAAAAAATATGAAAGGAAAAGAATATGGAAGGACAAAAAGGAAAAATCTATCATAGAAAAAAAATTCATGAAAGCAAAAATTTAGTTAATTATATGAGAGAAAGTAGAAAAAACTTCTTATAAAACCTTAAAAATAAAAATGAGTAAACCGAAGAAGCGAAAAAAGGACAAAGAAAATATAGGAAAGAAAAAAAAAATTAGAAAAGAGAAATTTTCGAGAGAAAGAATAATTAGAGAGGAAAGAAAAATTAGAGAGGGAAGACAAATTAGAATGAAAAGAAAAATTAGGAAAGCCAGAAAAATTTGGAGAGCGAGACAAATTAGGAACGAAAGAAAATAAGGATAGAAAGAAAGGAAGATAATAATAGGAAAGGAAGAAACTAATAAGAAAGGAAGAAATTAATAAGAAAGGAAGAATGTAATGAGGAAAATAATAAGAAAGGAAGAAAATGACAGGAAAGGAATAGAAGGAAAGAAAAATATGTTGAGAAAAATTAATTAATAACAAGAACGATAAAAATTAAAAACAAACAAGCTGTACAAAAACGGAAGTAAATACCGAAGGAAAGAGATAAAAAATAAATAAAGTATAATTAAAATCCAAAAAACGGTCAAAATAAAGAAACAAGCAAAGCAAATAAATACTAACACATTAATAGTCAATCAAGTTCAACTTTAACGAGGAAACAAGAGATATTAACAGAATTATTGCAAGTGAAAAAAAAATTAAAAATATAAAAACACCTCTCAAATCATTATTTAAATACACAAATATGCAAGAAAAACATCCCAACATCAACAAATCTCATCCCAAATACCAAATTTATACGACAAAGAAATTCTTGATTACAGTTATATGTACAACGATTAATTCAGTCACGACGTCAAGTAAGTTCGTCATAAATCATGCATTTTGACAATGAATGAACTTTTCAATGACAGTAATAATAATTTATAAGTATACACTTGTACTATTATCAATCATCATTCCAGTCATACTGAATTCGTACGTTGACCGTAATGAAAGAAAAATCGAAATGAAACTAATTTGGTGCAGCTTCTATTTAATTGTTGCACTGCCAGACTGATAATTATATGTAAATAACATACTTTGACTTAATTTTTCATTAATTCTGATTTTGATTGTTGTCTACAATCTGGTTTAGTACTTGATGTTCATTTTTCTTTGATTAAATGTATGCACTTACAAATGTATGTACGTCTTTTCGAATATTTTGTTGATTGTTCTCATCGATTTTATGATTTCATCAACAGGATACGCTCAATTAAATTGATAAACAGTGAATCAATGCTCATAAGAAATTAATCATAACAAAGTTTGTTTTTGCGCACCTTATCACATTTGTCTATTCTGTCGGTACGCATTATATATTTACATTGAAGGTATTTTCACTGTTTTGTTCAGTATGCTTTGTTTTTGATCAAATATTATTTTGGGAGATTTATTAAACGCCATCTTATGCTGGTTATTTGTTTGCGAAAATCTATCTTTTTGACGTTTTTTATATGTTTGGTATCAATATAATTTTGACTTCGATTTATAGAGTAGTGAAAATTTAGACTTATTGTTTTTGTTACTTTCCTCACTTTTTGATGTTAGCAAAACATTTATTTCTTTTTTTTTTAGATTTTGAAAGAAAAGAAAACTGCATAAGCATAACAGCCACCGAAGCTCGTGCAGCTGAATAGTTAAGCTGCTAAGGTGTGTGGTCCTTAGTTCAAATCCGGCCATGGACGATCAATAATGATCATACACTTTGAGTTCGCATAGCTTTGAATAAGCAGTCCTAAAATATGACACGGTTTATAGAGGGAAAGCTTTACTTTTATATCAATTGTTACAGCACGATAGTCTTTTATTTGTATTTACGTATATTTCAACAACGTTTCTCGTTTAAGTTAAATAATGTCAACTAATGTGTCTAGCTTCAACCCTATGAAGTACTATCCAAGCTTTGTAGCTCTGCCTAGTAAAAATAATATCGCTTGAATGCTATAAATAACTAAAAAGTTGAGTGTTGCAAAAAAATAATAGGCGCGTTTTTTGCTCCTCTTATCCATAACAGAATGCTAACCAGTGCAGACGCATTGGAAACAACAACAACTCCTGTTATGGAAAGGGAGAGTTGTTATTGTTCCCAATGCGTCTGCATTGTTCTGTTATGGATAAGCAAAAAAACACGCCTATTAATAAAAATTCTTGCACTCAGTTTTTCTCCATTTTATTTCACTATTGCAATATAATCTTACAAAGCGTATATACTTGCAAAACGTTTTAGTGATTAAACGCATACAATATGTGATAGTAGTATAAATATTTGCTCGGAATATGCATGCAAGTATGTAAGAGGAAATCATTATTGCGAAAAATGCGTCATATTTGAAATAGTTGATGACCAAGCCGGATTCGTTTGATCACGAGTTTTTCGAGATTGTGCTAAAAGGTTTCAACAAATACAGAATGCAATAACAATACACTTTATACATGTTTTGATAGAATATTAAGACGGTTTGCTTTCAAACGCGGAAGAAGGCAAATTAATAGCAGACTATTTACTTGAATCAAATGCACGCAAAATTTTTTTTTGTAATTATCACTAATAAAGCGTCAGGTTTGTTTTCCTCAATTAAATTTTACTTCAAGGCAATGATAAATACACTTGCAACTTTTCTGAAAGCGTTTGAAGAAATTAAAAAATCGAAAGCTTCAACAGTAATTAAATTATTAATTAATAGAACGGGAAGCATTAATTTTACGTAAATTTTAGTTGATGTTTTTTTTTAGATCCTAGACGTCATCTTCATTTGATAATTCCTTTAACACGATTTGATTATGACTTCAGAGCTCATTCTGAGATGATATGAATCTCAAGTATGATTGTGCTAATTGTGACGGAAACCATCTGGCTAGCTTCAAATATTATCTGACTGTATGTAAAGGCATGTTTCAGTGTTTCGATATCTAGATTTGAAGAGGCAAGGCAATAAATTTTTAGATTAACTTTTAAATTTTTTAAAAAAGATTTTGTGTTTTACGAATTTTATTGAAGCCACCAGAACGCCCAAGTAACCGAATTAGCCCATTCATATGCGTTTGTCTGTCCGTAGAATATTGTAGATTCTACTACCCGGTCCTTAATTGGCTTCAGTCCCGAATCCCGACACAGCAGAAGGTTTTTCGGCCACCTATAAGTTACCGAATGTAAAAGTTGGCTGTCCAGAGGCGCAGGATTTTTCTTTCGAATATCTCTGCTTCGCCTATGACAGTTTTATAACAGATAATTCAGGTTGGGGATGCATCAGTTAGGATAAGTCGGATCATAATAGCGAAAGGACTAAACTTTGATGATCATGGCTATCCTTTTGAGGAAAAAAAAGGTCAGATGCGTCGGAATGCGGATTAGGCAGCTTTAATATTTCGTCACACATAAGAATAAAACGTCAGATATTCTTGGAAATAAGCATCGATGTGCTTTAGCGATGAGCTAGGAGTAATTTTAGAAGTTCCCAAAGAGGCAGTGAGTTTTTTTGCTATGTTGCGAATAGTTTGGGATCCCCGATGCTTAAAAGGATTACGAAGTACACATCTTACTGCTCTTTGATTTGGTGCCCCATTCATCAAAAGAAAGAATTAGTTCTTAGTTACAGGTTCTTCGCTACTTTGTTCTAGGACGCGAATAAGAGCGAATCATCGGCATATTGGACGACATTGATTTGAGGTTGGCCCAGTACAATAGCAAGGTTAGCGGTAAACACGGCATAAGAAATTAGTCCAGTGACAGAATCTTGTGGAACTCTTAATGTCACGTGTCCTATGGAAGACTCTGATCCATAAACACTGAGGTAGCATTGTATGTTGGTAAGAAAGCTTGCGAAAGCGTATTATGCTTGCGCCTGTAGCCAAAATGGCACTCGGGAATAGCCTACATGAGCTCACAATAGTTTTGTTTTATCATTTCCATCCATATGATTGTAAAATTTTTTCTCAAATTTGGAAGCAGAGAGATTGGATAGAAATTGCTGGCCTCTTTACTTTTGCTCTTGTGGTGAATGGGAGCAACCTTGCACTAAGCAGGGCAGCAGTTGCACCAAGTATCCACTATTAATAAAGTGGAACTGGTAATCTGCATCTTACGGATCTTTCGAAGCCTGGGTAAATATGACCAGTGGTGTCAGCAGATGAAATGACTGACCTTCTCTTGTACCATTTGGCTGTTAAAAGCTGAGTAAATAGGTGGAGCAGTGTTAAACTGAATTTCGAATGGTGGATGGAAACAAACTTACTTGATGCTCAGACTTGAGCACAGGAACATTGTCAATCGTCACTGCTATCTCCTGGGTTTTATACTTGCGATTTCAGCCATTGGACAAAACAAGACACTCATTGCGAAATTTACTAACCATTTCAGCAATGATTTTTCTGTGACAGTTGATGTTCGATAGTTGTCACTTGTACTGTGAAAAGTGCTGATATTTGTCAAGTGCGATCTAGCGTGTATTTTGTGCTATGGTCTCGCTTATGATTTCATTGATGAACTCTATTAGACTATCAATTCGACGATTCGCTAATGCTTTCGTTGCACAAACAGGAAGATTGCGTCCAGTAATGTGGAGGATTAATACTGCTATGGAAAAAGGAGAAAGAAATCTATTGTTGAGGTACCACTTGGTCTGGTTGGTGATTTCGGAGTAACTAGTTGCAAGGGAACGGGAAGACTGTTTAACTGCAGCCATTCGAGCAACGCTTTGCCATTTCTATTCTTCACGGAATCTATCGTTGGTGTCTCGAGTTCAGGGGGCCTATTATGCATCAAAATCCGAAATCGGAATTCATACGATATCGTATTTTCGTATTATGATTTGCTATTTGCACGGGAATCCGCCAACTTCGGATTGTAAATTCCGACGGCGAGTTGTCTAATCCGATAGCTCATTTGTTTTCGGATTTTTTGGCGGATTCTGGTGGATTTTTAATTTTCGAATTTTTTTGTTTTCACAGTTCGATTGATATACGTAAGTAAAGCCTGGAATTCGGGTAACTGGTAGACACCGTGTGTTATAAATTGTAATTTTGCCACCAATTTTAGAATTCGTGATATTACATTCTTATAAGATTCTCCTCAACTAGTGGACTTATTTCGCCTTATTAAATTTTAATCATTATTTTTTGTTATTTTCGACTGACCATACTTAGGCAAAGCAAAATAAATTACCATATAGTCAATGTTAGCAAGAAATATTGAAACTCCGTGCCACTTTTTCAAATTTAAATAGCTATTTTGACAATTGATTTAGCCCATTCGAGTGAAGCTGTCTGCAGTTTAAAACAGGTATTAAATTCCGATTTCGGAATAGATCATAATACGAAATTCCGATCATGGGCGAGTCGGAAAATTTTACGAATTCCGATTTCGGAATTTGAATCATAATAGGGCCCCAGGTCACCACCAAGGGAATATTTGTATAGAGAAGTGTTTGAGTGAATGACTCTGAAATCGTGGAACAGCCTTGACTGATTGATCCGTTGTTTTTACGACCGGTGTGCAGTGTTTAAGATCGGGTACCGCGACGAGGCTCATCTCCACATTACTCGTAATCAGGAGATTATTTTGCGGCGAACCCGTGGCGAACCTTCTAAAGCTCATCTAATGGAATTCTGAGAATTTAGTTCCTGTTATCAGCACAAGGTTCTATTCCAACTCGTTTTGGAGGTCTTGAGCAGACGTTCTTTGCACCATCGAAAGATAGATTGATATTGGCTGGAGATGATCTCGTGGAGGTTGGAGCCTTTTGAGCACCAAAAACTTTGCCTGTAGTTCGAGACGCTTTGCATCACAAACAGAAATTCCTTCTGGGCCTGGTTACGGTTTCGCTTGGATCCTGATCGCCATTTTTTTATAGGCCGGACATTTTTTCATAGGCCGGACGAGCTGTATACCTTATATGACGAGCCGGAAGTCTCTACCGTCATACGACTCCAAAAATTACAATGGGCTGGCCACGACGAACGAATGAGCGACAATCGAATCCCCAAACGATCTCTGAAGGGGCGAGCGAGCGGAGCCAGGCCAGTCGGTGAGCCACGCAAGCGCTGGGAGGATTCTATAGATGCTGACAGCAGGTCACTTTTGGGAGCACCGAACTGGAGGACGCGGTCACTGAACCGAGACGAATGCAGGCGAAATATTAAGGAGGCTAAGGCTCGATTCGGGCTGTAGTGCCCCGATGATGATGATGAGCTATAGATGGCTGGGTGACCATCAAAATTGCAGTTGGAGCATGAAAGCGATGCGTCTTCCATTTCTTTGCTGTCGCCACGTGAGTGCCTTTCCAGTCACTTCACGTTGCAGCGGACGATGGTGAAGCTGCCTGCAAGATGTCTAAAATTTGGGCAATTATAACATTAGCCTTTCTTTGTTCCAAAATTTCTTGCAAGACACTATATGGACTGAGAGAATGGATCGTATCTCAAATACAGCAAAGAGTGAGAAAGTAAAAACAGTAGTGAGAAAGTGTGAGACCTTTTTGTGGTCTTCTGAGGAGGCACACAGGATGAGATATCTATCACTTGAAATATTTTTAAAATAGCTCAGTGATGAACCTCGTAAAGTCCATCTAATAGGCTGTTATAAGAAGAACCTAAGGAATTTTCGTCAGTGGGATGAAAAGGAAAGAAGTTTTTGGTTTTTCTTTTGGGCTGTCAGGAAATATACTTTGACCATCTGGTTTTTCTTTCGTTATGCTACCAGGTTGAAATCCTGGCTTTCGGTATCGGTTTCGCTCGATGATGTATGCAGCAGCCAAGTCTACTAATTTAGGCCCATTTGTCGGATCATGAGTGGCTGGTCCGACACGCTCGGGGTTAGTATTGGTTTTGATAGTGGCCTCGATACATTAGAAGACATCACTTTGTTGCTGGTTAATGGCCCGAAAAGGCGACATCTGCTTACGTAGCTCATTCTCCACACTGCGTGATTGTCTTTTTGAGGACCGCAGTCTTCTCCATTGCTCACCTCGTCTAGTCCGATGATTCAGGTAGAAGCTCTCAAACCAACATATTGATAGGAAGCATTCCGTTGGTTGAATTGAGTTCAGACACATAATTAATAATTGGACGATTCTGTTTAAACATCATACTGCAAACTTTAGAAGAAGAATAGTAGCCACATGAGTCAGAAAAAACAAGGGTTCCAAATAAATCGGTAAGCTGTTTTTCTAGCGGTGATCTAACGCTTTGTTTCTGCAGTCAATACCAATCTCTCTCCGAGAACTGTAAAATACGAAAATTATAAAATTTCGGACTGTTATATTGCCGGAACAATAGCTCTCTCAATATTTCATCCAGCAAAATTCCACTTTGCAAAACTCATAAAACCTAGTGTGCTCTCTTTGTATTCCTGACTATTCTAGACTGTAAACATGGAAATTTACGTGAATTTCTACTAAACTTTCCAAAATTAGTCACCCATCAAAATCAAATAGAGCATGCTTATTTATTATCATTTGTAGGCTTGTGGATCGCTCGTTTTCGATTACATTGTACCCCTATTTATATAGTTTTATGGAACATACGAGTACGTACATGTTTGTCATTGATAATAGAATAGTATAGTGGCTCGGTCAGCTGGCACTGAATACATAGTCTGATAATTTTTTGTTAATGTATTTCACCGAGTAATGAAATTCGGTAGTTAAATTACGCCTTTCATGAATAAAAGTATGCACTCTACTTATTTATTATTTTTCATAGATAAGACAGACATTCACATTTGATTTTGTGGTGACGCTATCATGGAAAAATCAGGTAACAATTTCAAAGACAAAATTGTAATTACAGACGATGATATCTGTCGGAACGAAACAGATTGCACTTTTAAGAGATTAGATAATATTTTATATGATGCTGTGATAAATTTATGATAGTTGTTCAGTAGATATGGTGTCTCATTCATGTATGATAATGAAAAATGTATGCAAAAGATTTTTCAGTAAATTTTTTTTTCATCATGCAAGTTCAGTTTAAGAATTCTCAGAAAAATTTTTACGAAAAAATTCAAGATAGGTCAAGGACAGCAATTTTTGATGTGAAATATCTCCCAAAACCTTCGAAGTAAGTTATACTGCCGAAATAATTTAAAATATTTGTTGGTAAATAGTAAGAAAACTATAAACAAAAGTTTCAAATTATTTCAACCTAATACTCGCGATATACCGAATGAAAAAAGTTGTTCAGCTATACCAGATGGCTCGCTTGCATTATTGAACCGAATTCATTGGAAATCTCATGTTTATTTTCCTTTGGTTCATTTGCGTACTCTGCCGTTCATTCGACCATACCAACACTTAATCCGATCTTTTGCTTATCAAATTTCAGTAACAGTAACCGCACGAACTGAATGGTTCCTCCAACCCAATGCTTGTTGAGTCTCTTCGATCCACACACAGAACACTTATTTATGTACGTACAGTCTGTCAAGAATGAGTTTACACATAGGGAAAAAATTCAATTTTTCATCTTTCTAATTATAAAATACTACTTTTTGTTTATGTAAATAATTTTTTTTTTTCTTAATTATCGTTATTTGCATTATTTCCAACCGATATATACAAAAAAAGGACAACTTCAATGCAAAAAAAGAACGAAAAGAACAACGAAAACAATTATTACAATTCTTGAAGTGTCAAGAAACTCTTTACACAAAAGTTTTTTTTTGCATTACTGCAACGATACGGTAAATTTACCGTAATTTTTGGTCTGTATTGTAAAGCTCTTTAAATTTGATCATTATTGTGTGATTAATTTTTGGCTAATACGCATAAATAAGTGAGATATTGTGTTTTAAAATGCCAGGCAAAAGATTATCCTTTGAGTTAGTTCAGATGATATACTATAATCACCAATTAGGTAAAAGTGCACAGGAACTGTCGGAAATGTTTTGTGTAGCACGAATGGCAGTCTATAACGTTATAAATCGTGCTGAAAATGAGAATAGATTGGAGCCAAAGTGTTGAGGTGGCTCAAAACCAAAAATATCTAAACGTATAGAGCGCCTTATGATAAGGAAGCTTGATAAAAACCCCTGGATTTCGACCAGAACACTTGCTAGGGAACTCAAGGAAGAGTGTGATGCTGCTGTTTCCCATGAAACAGTACGACAGGCCATCCTACGAAATAAGTTCTCATCAAGAGCTGCACGAAAGAAACCACTGTTTTCTGCACTAAACATCGAAAAGCGTTTTTCTTTCGCTATGATGCACCTTTTTCAACCCGTTGACTTCTGGGACGACGTCATATTCTGCGATGAGACGAAAATGATGTTGTACTATAATGATGGACCGGCTAGAGTGTGGCGCAAGCCTTTAACATCGTTGGAAAATCGAAATATCATTCCGGCTGTAAAATTTGGTAAGTTGTCCGTTATGATTTGGGGTGCTTCTCAAGCAGAGGAGTAGGAGACTTGGCATTCATCGAGTCAACCATGGACGCCCAACCATATTTGCATATCCTTAAAACATATTTGGCAAGCAGTGCGCAGAAATTCGGGTTTATGCATAACAGCAAACCAAATTTTAAGCTTTACCAGGACAACGATCCCAAACATAAGGCGAACATGGTGCGAATGTGGCCCTTATACAACTGCGGAAAAGTGATGGATACGCCAGCCAAGAGTCCGGACTTAAATCCCATCGAGAATTTATGGGCTTACTTAAAACAACAAGTCGCTAAAAGGCAACCCAAAAACCGAACTGCCTTAAAAATTGCGATTCTCGAAGAATGGCAAAAAATACCAACCACGTATGACCTGCAAAAGTTGGTTCATTCAATGAAAAATCGGTTGCGATGTGTGGTGGATGCCAAAGGTGGCCATACCAAATGTTAAATATACCAAATAATATTAAATATCCTGTAAATATGTAAATATGAAATACAATAATAATTTGTGTAAAGAGTTTCTTGACACTTCAAGAATTGCAATAATTGTTTTCGTTGGTCTTTTCGTTCTTGTTTTGCATTAAAGTTGTACTTTTTTTTGTATATATCGGTTGGAAATAATGTAAATAACTATAATTAAGAAAAAACCATTCATTTACATAAATAAAAAGTAGTATTTTATAATTAGAAAGATGAAAAATTGAATTTTTTTCCTATGTGTAAACTCATTCTTGACAGACTGTAAGTATTTTTGCACTTTTACTTCGAGAACGCAAGCAAACTGCTTCAAGAAATATGGAAAATTTTATTTGTAGGTCTTCTTGCAATAGTCTTCTTACTCCACAATGAAGCTATCTGGCCACCAATGGGGAATTCTGATTGGGAAATATTTAATCTCTTTTTTCCTGCATTTCTGTTGACTTCGTTCTGCGAAGCGATTGTTACAAATAAGAGGAAATTGCTGAAACTAGAAGGGGTGTATATTAGACGCATATATGTATGTGGGTTGAAAGCTGCTTTAAGCGGCTTATCTAATTTCAATTGGGAATTTTGTATGATACTTTGTATGCCTGGAAATTATGATATTGTGGTAAAAAAAATCTTTGTTTTCAATTATAGGAACGAGTAGATAAATTATCGACTGATATTACATTTTCATACACAATATGTAAACATTGATTTTGAATTTATCTTCTATATGGTTAGTATTAAAAAGCTGATTTAGAGACTCGACAAAAGCCTTTTCATGAGTGTAAACACGAACTTTTGTAATATTTCTCTAAAAAAACAACTTTCAAATTAACTTTAAGTTTAAATTTTTTTTTATAAACAAAAGCCATTTCCAATGCATAAGCAAAGGCCTTTTGTTTTCCCTTTCAGTCATATTATATTTTTCCATCGAACCATGTAATTTTTATTAAACAATTAATATTTGCCCTACATTATTCCAAAAGTGAAATGAACTTTCTATTATCTACTTTATTATTTCGAGATTATCTATGTGATTAGCAGCTGATAAAATTTATATTATTTTCCTGATAAAAATTGCATGATTCACGAGATTATCAATTTTTTGTCGATTTGAGCATATTGTTCGAATATTGTTGAAATTGTGTCATGCAAAAATTGATCAATGAATCACTATGGGGGGTAAAAACAGCTGGTCATCGACCGTATTGTGAGTCATTTAATGCGTATAATAAATTTAGTATGCACATTAGAAGTTTATTGATTGATTCATTACTTTATTAATTTTCGTAAGCTATGAGATTTGAATTTGTGGAATTTTGTGGCGAATCGAATGCAGAATAAATATTTAAAAACAAGCAAATGGAGAACAATAAATAAAAAAACTCTAGCGCACCTGAACCGCTAGAAAACTAATTTTCGAAGAAATTGTCTTTGAGTGACAATGTGGAAAGACGTAATACACTTTTTTGTAGAATCATATCAACCATTCCTCGTTCAAAGCAACAGAAATAAACTATAACACAAATGATGAAAGTGCTGGCAACATTTTCCCAACGAAGCAGCAATAAGTTCACCTTCACAAGCTCATATTTAAATCAACTTATCCTTTGAATTTCGTTCTCATCGGAGGATTTCATCGAAAGTTTCAGCGGTTAAACGTTGTTTGTGGCTGCCATCCAAAAAATGTTCAAAACTCGGAAAATTTAAAAATTGGTTTCTTAGTTTTATTGCAAATGCTTTGCATATGAGTATGTAATTTGAAGCATCTGTTGGTGCAATAGTTACGAAAATGGCTAAAGCTCGTTACCCTGTGTCAGCAGCAAAGCAAAATATACACCAAATCTGCTTCACGTTAAACTAAACCCAACCAATAAATTTCGTTTCGATTGAATCACTGCGCTAGAAGTTATACGGGTGAAAAATTTTTTAGGGTTACCACCCTCAAAACTTTTCAAATTTTTAAAGCGTTAATATTTGTTGTTAATTTTCATTGCAGGATCGTTCCCATTTGCAAATCTAATGACATAATCGCGCAGAAAAGAAATTCCAAAAAATTACAAAAATGGTCATAGCTGGCAGCCCTTTCACGATTTTTGTACGAAATTCCTATCAAATTTGGCTCACATTAAAATGTATTTACTGCATAAACTTCATTTTGATATCATGACTGCACCGGAAGTTATAGGGAAAAAAGCTTTATTTTGCTGAGCATTATTTGCAAGATTTCGGAGACAAAAATCACCATAGCTGGCAATCCTATTCTAAATTTTCAGCCAAATTTTCACCAAATGTTACCTTAAGTAAGATCTAAATATTGTGTGAATTTCGTTTAAATCTGATGGCTGAATCGGAAGTGATAGGCCAAAAACCGGTTTTTTTTCTCAGTGATTTTTCAAGATGGCACCACTGCCACAGGATTGCCCGCATTTCAAAATTATTTCTATCAGACCTGGTCCTAGTTGATATCAACATGTTCTGTGAATTTCATTATGATCGGAGGATCCGGTCGTCAGGTCTCGTGAACAGAACTTTCGAGTGCTGAAAATAGAGGTAATTTGGTTATGGGAATTTTAAAAATTTCAAATTGACATGATTGACAAACGTTAAAATTTATCAATGATTTGAATTTTTTGTCAAAAATCAAAAATTTTTCAGCAGGTTCAATGATTTGAAGGATTTTTTTTCAAGAGCCTGCCGCAGCTACAGGGTTACCCGCAGTACCTTGAAAATCCATGTGTATTAATTTTTGGTCAACATCAATACGCTCTGCAAATTTTACGATGATCCAATGTTTTCGTCAGAAGTAATGACAAATCAAAATTTGAAAAAAAATCCTTGCCTACTTTTAGGCACGCTGCACCCACACACGGCTCAAAATTTCCAATTCTTTACCATAAGCAAGCTTAGAACATAATAAGTTTTCATTCTCAATACTTTTTTTGAACAAAAATTCACGCTGCTTTTAAATATAGGAGAACCTCAAAATTCACTAAAACGCTCGCCACCGCCAAAAGGTTTAGGATATCTGAATTTTAGCAAATTGTGGACCTACCTACTAAATACATCTACGTTCTCCGAAAGTTTCAGCTCAATCGGATCGGCCACTCCAGAGATTATCTCCCTTAATCGTTTTGATGATATATATATAAATATAATTTAATTTAATTTAATTTAATTTAATTTATTTACCAAACAAGGCAACATACATTAACAATTCAATATAACAACATAACAATTACATACAAATTTTCCAACACAGTAGAAAACAAAATACAACACAACTTTTATTTTAGTTACTTTACTTTACTTTAATATATTTTATTTTGATTTTAGCTAAATTGATGGGCAAATTAAGTGGGATTAGGATGTTGATAGGGTCTTTAATAAGTTTGTTCTAAAAGTGTGTTTAGAGATCCCCGAAGCGTAGTTGCTGCTTATAGAGTTGAAAATTCTACAGCACCTATTTATGGGCTCGTTATATGCATAGTTAGTGTCGTGATTGAACTCCTTGAGCAGAGTTGCATGCCTAGTGCGTCTTGGTTGGTCGTTGAAAATAGTTTTGTTGGAGAGAGCTTCAACATTGACTGCACCACTTATAATATCAAAGGTTAGGCATGCACTTAACAGTGTTCTTCTAGAAGAGAGAGGCATTAAATTAAGTAGGCTCAGTCTGGTTTTGTAAGAAGGAAGATGTTGGAAGTCTTTTGGATCATAAAGGTCCCTCAAAGCGAAAAGTAAAAACTGTTTCTGAACAGATTCTACTCTCTCACTATGTAGCTCAAAAACTGGGTTCCATATTATGCAGGCATACTCCAATAAAGGACGCACCAGAGTGATATATAATGACTTGGTAACCCATATATTCTTGAACTCTTTAGCACGTCTCTTAATGAATCCGAGCTGTTTATTAGCCCTGGCAAGGATTTTGTCATAGTGGAGATTGAACCGCATCTTGTTGTCCAATACTACCCCGAGATCTAGAATATGATCAACCCTATTCAATATGGTGTTGTTAAGGCAGTAAGAATACTTTTTGATCGTATTCTTACGGGAAAAGCTTATTACATGACACTTGTTAATGTTAAGATTCAAATTATTCTCGTTGCACCACTGTTCGAGAGATTGAAGCTTTGATTGTAGAAGAATTGCGTCAGATTGCGTGTTTACGCTGTGGTAAATTTTTAAATCGTCTGCATAAAAGAGATGGGGATATATATAAAGAAATATGAATTTTCGGCGAAACGAGTTTAATACTACTTTTCTTCGAAAATTAGTAAAAATATACATATAAGGAAAAATAATGTAAATAAATAAAAACAATGTATAAATGAATAAATAAAAAATACTAAAATAAAAGAACGAAATAAATAAATAAATAATAAAATAAATCAATAAAAAATAAAATAAATATATAATAAATTAAATATAAACAAATAAAAGAAGTTGAATGAAAAATGCAGACAAATAAAACAAATTAAGATTTAAGAAGTAAGAGGAATTAGTAGAAGAAATCAATATATAAAATAAATTAAAAGAGAAAAAACTTGACAGAAAAATAAATCAAAAGACTATGTCTATTAAGCCTCAATTACAGTCTTCTTGAGACATGCCAAACGTTGACGAGGTGAGAGTGTAAATGGTCTCCTCATCTATTCTCGCCTGTTTATTTTCCATGGCGAGCACGAGTGCGTAAATGGCCTCCTCGTAAGCTCTCGCCAGTTTTATGAGGGTTTTATGAGGGCATTATGAGTGTTTTACGGGGTTGCTGAGTGTTTCCATCTACCTCGAGGTCACTCGAAATGATGTCGGTTTTACGTAGGGATTTGAAAAGATTTTTACAAATCTATTTGGTTTGTTTATGAAACCATGGGCAAGATGCATCTAATGGGACAAGATGCATGCGTATGGATGGGTAAAAGGCACACTGTTCGAATAATTATTGTAAACAAATTTCTGAACAGAGAAAATGCTACCTATCTACATGATAATGCCACTTAAATTTCACACCATGCAGAAGGACGCGAAGTTTAAGTGCACAGATATGAATGTCGTGTAGGTAGGTAGGTATCCTTTCATAAGATAAGCCATCGTCAACCTATGTCTTGCCAAACGTCTCGCCGACTATTCTGTCGAATGCAGACACGAAATGTTCGCCATGTATGTAATTGAGGCATTAAAGGAAACATAAGGTAAAGGGAACATAAATTAGAAGATACATTGATGTAAATATAACGTTTAAGGAGATATAGGAGAGAAACAAAAGTAACAACCGAACAGAAAGAAGTCATAAAGAAGAGTTAAATAAATTAATATAAGATATAAATTAATATAAGAAATAACTCAATAGAATATAAATAAAAACACAAATCAATAGCGAAATAAATAATGAGAAAAATTAAAAAAGGTAAATAATTAAAAGAGACACATATTAAAATAAAACATAAATTGAATGAGATATAAATTGAAAAAGTTATAAATTAAACGAGATATGAATTTACAAAAATAACAGGAAAAACATAAAAAATCTTAAATGAAATCCTAAATAAAATTCCTAAATAAAAATTTCTAAATCCTAAATAAAGTGAAATATTCAAAGCGGAAGAAATCTAAAAATATGTATATTAATCAAAGAAAAGAAAACTAAGATAATATAAGGGATCAATATAGAGGAAAAAGAATAGAAATGTATGAGTAAAAAATAAAAGGGGAAAATAAGGGGGAAAATCTAAGAGAAAAATCTATGAGAATAATACAAGGGAAAAGTCAAAGAGAAAAATTCTGAGAAAAATATAACGATAAAATCTAAGAGAAAATTGAATGAAAAAATATAAGAAAAATATCAAAGAGAAAAATCTAAGATAGTATAAGGGAAAAAATTAAAGGAGATATAAACGGAAAAAGGGAGAGAAGTATAGGGAAAATAAGAGAAATAGAAAAAGGAGAAAAAATAAGTCTAAGATATCAAAAAATAGGACAAGATTTGAAATAAAATGTGGATAGGAGAAAACAATAGCAGAATATAATAAGGGAGTAAAATTTTAAAAATGAAAGAATACCATACCAGAGTAAAAATGAAATAATACCATAATACAGGAAAATGAAATAAGAGTGAAACAATATAGGAAGTATAAGAGAAGGGAATTAATTGAGTGAAGGAAATAAATTAAGCAATAAATTGAGAGAAGGAAATAAGATAAGAAAAGGAAATAAGATAAGAAAAGGAAATAAAATAAGAAATGGCAATAAAATAAGCGAAAAAATGAAATAATAGAATGGTTTGAAATGAGAGAAGAAAATAAAATAAGAGAAGAAAGTAAAATAAGAGAAAGAAATCAAATAAAAGAGGAAAGTAAAATAAGAGCAGAAAATAAAATAAGAGGATATAAAACAACAGAAGGCGATAAAACCAGCAAATAAAATGATAGCAGGGTACTAAATAACGAAAATAAATAAAATCGAGAAAATAGAAAGAGTAGGCAATTTTGTTTTGCTACAGGCTGGAATAATTTTTTTCTGTAAATTTAGCGGGAAGCCGTAAAATAAGTGGATGAATAAAAGATACATTCAACAGTCGAATACAAAGAGAAATGATGCTGAAAGCCCTAGTAAACCAGAATAAATCAACAAGAAATTACAGAAGTTTATTATTTGCACGTAGTGAACATGGAAACATGTTAATAAGTAATAAATTAAATATATAGCAAAAATATCTGAAAAATATAATACAAATGAGCAAATCGAGACTAGATCGAAAGTTCAAAATATATAAATTTTATTAAACTACTATATTTATGTAGAAACTGATACTTAATCTATTTATCATCATTAGAAAATGCCATTGTTATTTTACAGCTGTTTGCGTAGACTACCTACAGTAGATAATTCCTAAAAATCCACATCACTCTCATTCTTTATCTAATTTGTGCATTATCTTCTTCTTTGATTGTTTCTCATACAATCTTGCTATTTAATCGGCTTATCATAGGCTTTATCAATCAATATATCATTTGGAGTCAGGACTTACATACGTATGATATATAAAATAAAACATGAGCTGTCGTCGGTTGTATTATTTGTGCCAGGAAATTTCGAATAGAAATAAATTAAATTCATAGATACGGTTAGGATTAGATGAGATTTGCGAGGTGTTGAGTGACATTTTTGTATTATATTAAAATATAGTTTTATCGTGTTTTTTTAATGATTAGGCTTATACTAATGCTATAAATGCGAAGTAGTTTATTTAATAATTCATTTATTTATATTCACTACATAGAAAACCCAAATCATCGCAGTGATTGTAAGCAATTTAATAAGAAATTATTTTTCAAGAAAGATCAAGATAAATTGGAGATAAACATATTTGCAACAGCTTTTTAAAACAATTAAGAATACTAATGAAGGCCGACATTTTCGTGTTTTCATATTTTTCCCACAATATATTTTTTAATGTTAGAATTTAGATACAATTAATACAGTTTGAATCGTTCAAAATTCACTGTTTTTTGTATTTTTTTTTTTAGGTAATTGAATTTAGGGACGAATTCAATAAATGCAGTTCTAATATGTGGAAATTATTTACATCCATTTTGTTTATTTTTTAAACAAATTGTCATCGATGAGTACACAATAAAGGGGCATTTTAGAAAGTGCAGAAATTTTTATTTTAGAACAAACAAAATATGCCAATTTGAATTCACCTTCGGATTTCTTCAAGCTAACGTGAATAATTCACCTTGTTTTATTCACAAATCTACTATATTTACATATTTACAATATTACTATGCAAAAAACGTAGCACTATCGCAGTTCCATTATGAAAATGAGAAGCTTTTAGCAACGCTTATCTAACTGCTTAGCTGCATATAATATTGAGGACAAATATAGACAAAATCAACAACAGACGAGTATCTTGTAAAATATACAGTCACGATATTAATTCTGTGTAATCATTATGATGTATTGTTTCATGAAGGTGGCGATGATAATACAACTCATCGCACCATTAGTTTATCGATAAAGCTAAAGAGTTTGGTAAATGCATACGAGGAAAAACCACAGACTCACTAGTAATTAAGTCATAAAAGATGGGTTGAAGTCTCGTTAAAAATTTGCAGAGCGGAGACAGAAAAGTCAAAAGTATGATTTTGTTCAGCGGTTTGATGCATAAATGGAATTTTTATGGTTGTGGTGAATTTATTTACGATTGCTTGGTAGTTATTTTAATTTTTGTGTTTGCTGTCCTGAGATGTAAATGAACGAATATTTTTAAATTTGTAGTAATGGTAGATCTAGATACGGGGTAAAGAAATTGGCTCTGCGTATAGATCGAAACGACAGGCTTAAGAGTGCTATAAGAAAAGTAGCTGATATCTCCTGTCTGAGGGGAATATCTGAGGGAGAATCAGATGTGGGATTCTTCCCCATGGATGGGGTCAGTTCTCCCCCGTGGATGGAGCTACTTCTGAGTTCGGTTGATGTCTTGACCTCTTGGCTCTGTGAACCGAGGAGGAAGCTGAGATAGATATTGCTTCAGAGTAGGAGGAACTCAACTTGATCCACTCCAAAGTAGTATCAGCTGCTCTGATCCTCCGCTTGTCTTAGACAGAGGAGGAGTTAATTTTAATACAAGGACATTGAGTTGCCAACTGGGTTTGTAAGCTACGCAAAAATGGACACAGACTGATAACGCCCCATGGTTTGTAGAAACCTCGAGTTTGCATTCTTGTGAAGAAAAACTTTAATATCCTTGCGCTTCACTATTTCTGTCACTTGGATAATATGGCTATTGACGATCATGGCACTAGTCCACTTTGCGACATTGTAAAGGATGTAGTGCTTGCAGACACAAGTATCGGTGTGCTTCTTATTTTGGGAGCTCACTCCAACGCTGATTATGAAAAATGAGGTAGTTCCAACATGAATAGGTGGTGAGATACTTTCTGACTTCATGTTGACCTATACGATCTACTCATCGCTAGTGCTGACTGGACCTTCCTCACCTTAAATCGTAGGGGGGTTTTTGACATTACCTCAGTCAGTGAATGACATTCGTATCTCCTCCATGATTAGAGGATTTTGCAGGAGTGTTCGTTTTCTGATGACAGGTACTTATTCTTCAACGTGGCTGGCCTAAGCTCAACTGAGCAGGTAGCCTGTATGAAGAGAAAGAAAATGGACGGACCGGGCAGCATCGATTGATATTCTGAATTGGATCAGGCGGTTGATACTCTTACTAGTGCTCTCAACTCGACAGCTAAGACAGCCTGTGCACCAACCATAGCCAGGGGGAACCTTATGCCTAATGGTAGAATATGGAAGCATCCTACGGAGCGAGTACAGGAAGGAGGTTAAGACGTCTGGAATAACACGAAGCTGATGGTTTGTAAGTACACTATACGGACACTTGCACATTTGCCGGGCACTTGACCCTTCTAAACGTAGAGCACCAAGTGGAGCACACCATCAACTTGATGCCGTCTCTTGGAATTACTACTCCCTATTGTGGTTGAGTCATTGGCTGATATTCAGCTGTCTATAGAAGTGACACTAAAATAATTGTTAGCGATATATAAAGCGTGCTTGCGTTCTTCGTAAACGTTCATCAGCTGGCGAGAAACTAGCGTTGTGTTTATTCTTAAAACAGGAAAAGTTTCGCATGTTAAGTCAAAGGAATATGGCCCGATATGTTGCTAAATACTCTGGCACCGATTATTGGCTATTATATCAAGAAGTCATATTTTAATTTCGCAGCCGCAGCATGAAAGGTCTGTTGAAACTGCTATTTATGTTCCCATAGAGCAAATTGAGAAATCTCTCTTGATATACATCACATGGAAGCCGGGAGTGCGGCTTGAAAGTGAATCAATGCAAAATGGAACTAATACTGCTTATTTGGAAGTACAAAGTTCCTTTCTGTTGATCTGAACCAGAGGATCAAAAATTTGAGACTGATCCTCGATTCGAAACTACTACGGAGCGACAATACAGCAGAAATTACGTGGACGACTTTCAGTACAAAAATATTGCAAAAGTGCAAAAATATTGCAAAAGTGCCATAGGAGCATATTGAGGTTTGTAGCTTCGTATTGTCGCATGGACTTATACAGCAGTGGTTATGGTTTCTGGTGGCAAGCTGCTCTTAAGGTTGGCTATCAACGCTTGACAAAATGCGATGGTTACATGCACTCCTGTTGACAGTATTACATTTCTGTGAGGACTAAAGCAGGGTCGGCTTACGCAAGAACCATATCTCCGGGGGTTTCCGGTCCAACGGACGTTGACTACATCGCTCAGTACGTTCCACTAGATTTGGAGTTGACAGCTCGAATTCCTGTTGGAGGCCATTTATGGACTGCTAAATATTTTAACGGTTATTTTTAAATCGATATTTGCAAATAGAAATAACAGTCTGCTATTTACATATTTAATAATCTGCTATTTCCCTCAAATGCTTTTTGAGCAATGGTACAGCAGCGAATAGCAATAACAGCAGAAACTAAGGCCTTTGTGCACCGTTTCTCGTACGCAAGCTTTTTGTGTATTCATTGTTTAGCTGACTGAGTGATACAGCTCCACATAAATCAGATGGAAGCCTGCAAACCTTCACAAAGTTTCGAAATTTTCACAAAGCAACAAAACCGTTGGTTTTGTTGATAGCTAAATATCATAGAAACTATAGCGAGCGAAAGCCTAGCTTATCTCTGGAATATGAAAATCAAACATGTCGCAAAGCCATAACAATGTTGTCTTTCGAATGAGAGGCTGTTATTTTTAGCTGCTATTTCGAAAGAGGAATAGCAGTTGTTGTTGCTATTTGAAAATAGCAGTTTGGTCCATAACTACTAAGGACGAACGGACAGATGGTGTTACTCTCAAGAGTCGGGTTATCTATGTGTTCACCGATGGCTCAAACAATAAAACCAGCAGTGGTGCCTGCTCGGATGAGCTGAATGTAAGGCTGTCCCGTTTTTCAGATCATTGTAGTACCTTTCAGGCGGAGCTTGTTTCTATTTTTCAGGCAATCGACTGGCTTCTGTTTAATCAAATATTTGGCGTCAATATTGGCATTTTTACAAATAGCCAAGTTATCGCTGAAGGCAGTGCATCTGTTAGGGAGACGTCGAGACATTCGGCAGCGCTATTGATTTGGGTACTTGGAAATTGTGAGCTCAGAAGAACTAGCGAGGTTTTGGTTCTAGTTACTGGATGTATCATGACCCTTCTCCAAAGTAATACCGATGTCATCGGTCAAATCAGCCGTTAGGCAAAAATACTTGGAGGACGCTAAGAAGTCTCGGACTAAAGAATCATCATGTAACAGCCCTGGATCTCCATGGACACTACTCGCACCAACCAATTGTTGGGTTTAGCCCGTAGTTCCTTGCGTTCTTATGGGTCATGTCTTAGGGCATGCCTTAGGACGGTATGCGTAGCGTTGGATGCAACGATTTCTGTCAGAGATATGGATTAGAGGACGAAAAGGAACCTACCTTCATTTTATGTACCAGTGTCCGGCTTAGGCATGGAGAACATTGGCAGCACTCGATGCATCTTTCTCATGTCTGATTGATTTATCTACCGTCAACTTAAGGGGGTATTCCGGTCTTTTGGTTTGAAAAAATCGAACATTTTTTTTTTGCATTTTCTTATTCCACTATGATCATATAATCTTGCTTTAAAATTTTATCGCAGTATCTGTTTTCGTTTTGAAGTTATTCGCATTTCCATCACTATCATCTCTGGAAAATCCCCGGCACGCTTGAGACGAGAGTGTTTGAGATAAAACTTTAAACGCGATTTTCTCAAAACCATCTTTTCTCAACTTCTTGACAAGATTTCTCGAAAACGGTCTTACAGAATTTAATGAATGATATATCAAATTATTCGCTATAATTTAAGAAAAAAGATGAACTACGATTGTGATGATACAAAACAATTAACTATAATTTTTAATAAAAAAACTAAAAAAAAAGGAAAAATTAGAAAAAATTTTTTTTATAAGCTGCCATTTTTTAACGAATAATTGGATATTGATAAGCGTAGTTCATCTTGTAACGGGTATTCTCCTGAGTAAAATGACACCTCATTTGCTAATTTCAGATAATTCAAACGGACGCAATCCTGCCAAGATTGATTTTCAAAGGTCAACTTCAAGCCTTCATAGCAACAACAATTTTCAACTTTTTTTTTTGAAATCCAAGTTTTTTCTAAAGTTTAAATCTTGCAATAAACGCGAAATAAAACCATATCCATTGAATATTTATTTTTATGTATTAAAATTCATATTGAAATAATGAACGATTATCGCGTGAAAAACCGGAATACCCCCTTAAATAGGATAATACGGTTTATCAAGGGAACCGTATGATTTTTTGATGATAGTGAATAAGGTAGAGATATTAGCAATGAGATCATAACGAACCTCTTTTGTACTTAGCTGTGTCTTTTGGCAGTCCGATGTCGATCGATAGCCGCTGCAACCTGTCTGCTTAGGAAAACTCGTATTATCAACTAACCTGACTGTGTAGTAATTTTTGTCGAATTTAATTATTATTTATCACACTTTTCAGCAGATATAGGAAGAAATATCAAATTATGCACTAGTATGCTTCACCAATGCTACATTTTCAAAAAACAAAAATACGAACATGTGTCTGTCACTGCCATTCATTGCCATCAAACATCAAATAAACTACATTCCTAAAAAAAACCATTTACCGACTATGGGCATATAAAATTTTGAGCACGTAACACACTTATGTGTAAGCAAAGACGCAATTTACTTGACTTGCATAAATTTGTCACAAATATTTCTTTACGACAAAAGACCGACACAATGTCTTATGTTTATTTTTTTTTAATGCTAACTAGATGACTAGTAGGCAATATGTACTAGATTGTTAGTTGATTTCCGACCTTGATATTGAATCAAACAAATAAGTCTTCAATCAGTCAAGGATGTTCATTTATGTCATTGTTGGTGAATGTACTTTGCCATTTTTATGCAATTTATTGTGTTCAATGAAATAAGAGGGAATGTAAAGTGGTTTAAGTGCCGTTTGACTGAAAATCAATGACGTTGCGCAAGGATGGTGCATTGGTCCTGTCCTATTTCCGTAAAGATTGTACGACAGAAGTACTATTAATTACAGTGCTCGTTATTATCAGTGCAAAAAACCAAGTACGCCGGAAAACTGATAAAGCACTAAATATTAATAAATGAAAATTTTTTTTAGCATTGTTCAATTATGGTTACAGATAACATCACGTTTCCCGGGAAATTCACTACTCATTTCTATTTAGAAAATTTTTTTCCACGCCAACTTCTGCGAAACCATCTCTCAATTTTATCACACTCATGCCACATATAAAACCACATCCCCTTTCATCCAGTCAGCGCAAATTCAACATTGCCTTGAAATATCGTCATGAAAAGATAAGCAAGCAAAGAATTTTCAAGTAACGAAAATGAATGCGTCACAGACGACGATACTTATAATTTATTCACTTATTTGCTGTCTTGGCTAGATTGTGGTTGGATAGATATCTGGCAAGTACTATCTAATTCGATGAAAATCACACATAAAACACCGCCGATGCCATCAGAAAATCAACCACCTTGCTCTGTTCTTCTCTCGAATCAAATAAATAATGATGATAATAAAAATCAAGCATCTATGAAGCTTAAATTGAAAAGATACATATTATGCACAATGTAAGATGATTTTCGTATCTATGGACTCTCAAAGTCGGAGCTCTAAATTGGAGGCCAGAGCAGACTTATATCCGATATACACACACACACACACTTACGTTCATGTGCACTTGAATTGTAAATAAATTTTTTTTTTATCTCTTGCTTGCTCATCAGATTTCATGGACTTGAGAACTTGATAAGCATCCGGGGCTCGTCTTTCGATTTGGACACACTATGCCGTCTATATTGCTTTCTTTGAAATATTTTTCAAGAATGTTTCAGCAGGCCAGCAGTATCAGAGCAGTTTGGCCTATTTTTATTCCCCAATGAAAGATTGCTTGCTGCTGCTGTTGCTTTAAAAATTTACAGTACATATTCGTATCTTTTATCATCTAAGATATTCGGATTGATATCTTTTCGCTATGTTCTTTTTGCTGCTGTTAGCTGAGAATGTGTTCTGATTTCATGTTGATGGCTTTGATTCGAATGAGACATTTCGAAAAAATTTAACGGAAATTTTTAAAATTTCAAATAATAATAATTCAAATGGATTTCAGGTGTGATCTTGATGCGGCGATTTAAGTGCGTACGTACTGAACATTTTATAAAGCTGCGGTACAGAAGACGAAGAAGAAGAAAGAAGCAAATACCGAAAAAGCTGGATAGTAATATATGGGCTAAATGAATATTGACGAGGAAAACCAGTTTTGGTGGATGTGAATTGGCTTCAATTTGAGGTGAGCCGGTATGTGTCTAAAAGTGCTGGTACGAGTTTGATTTGCCGACTATAAAATATTTCCTGTTTATGTTTCTTGATAATGAATGGCTGTAAACAAGTAACTATAAAAAGAACTGGCTTTTGAGTTTGAGGCTCAGATTTTACTTTGTTTTGAGCTTTCAAGACCAGCTGATCTGAAATAAAAGGAAAACAGACTGAGCATGCCTTTTTGCAGTTGGTGGCAAATTTTTAAGCCACGATTTTCTTGAAGCACCCCGAGAAAATATTCGCATAGAAGAGGGCGAGATGAAAACTTGAAGAAAGTCTGAAGTATGAAGGAGGGGCCGATACACGTCCAGATCCAATACTTGCGTCATATGAACTAATGCAATTTTGCGAATTTTCTTTTAACAGATAATTTGTTTTTACTAAAAAAAAATCTTAGAAATGTTTTATAAAAGTCCTAACAGCCTAATAATCAGGCCTTTTTCAACGTTTTTCGATTATTTAGTAAAATACTCTTTCGTGCAATTCCAAAAGTTTACAAAACTACTGGCATTTTCCCACAACAATATTGTCTTAATACAGGATACCCAAAAGGTTAGGATATTTAAGGAAATTAAGGATGGGAATGAACGGAATTCTCACGATCAATAATTCAGTGTTAAATATTGTACGGTAACTCATATACAATTCCATTCTAATGTTACTATCGGCTATAAATTTGTCCAGTTTGCTAGAAATTTGCCCTTACTTGATCCTTGTTTTGTCTTGCTAGTATTTCTAAATAGTTCTCTTGTTTTCATAATGTTTACAGTGGCAATTTTGTGATTAATAACATTCAATTCATTACAGTTACGGTGCATGTCAGCAGCGGGCCAATTGAGCTTCAATTTGTTGTCCTTAAAATGCAAGAATACTGTCATTCGAGTCCAAAGGTTTATGATTTTCTAGGTAGTGTAGCTTGGCCGTATGTAAATTGGATCTAGAACATGACCCACAGGTAAACAGTTATTAATGTTTATGTATTTCTCGCCTGTTGCTAACTTTATCAATTTTTCTATTACCGAAATTTTAAGTTTTTTATAATTTTTTTCTTTAGCAAATTCAAAAACATTTTGGAGGGGAT
The DNA here is from genome assembly GCA_947369275.1 of Nemotelus nigrinus. Classification (NCBI taxonomy): domain Eukaryota; kingdom Metazoa; phylum Arthropoda; class Insecta; order Diptera; family Stratiomyidae; genus Nemotelus; species Nemotelus nigrinus. The sequence goes on from OX376375.1 coordinate 63,526,699, forward strand.
CAATTGGAGTGAAATTATCATAAATTATTTCGTATATTTGTCATATTTTTGCTGAACCCAATATCAAAATTTGCTTTAGATTTATTTTATAGATGCGATGCTCTGGATTTCTTGGTTCCAATCTGTTCATACATGCTCCAAAATATTGCACAATAGTTATCTTATTTCGCTACAGTTCCCCATTGGAGAAAGGGTGTCTTAAGGGGTTGTACGCAGTTACGAAACCGATATAAAGAATTTTTCCTGGAAAGACGTTTCGACTGATTGACGTAAAACTGTATACACATATGGTAGCTTTTCACTTAATTTTTGATATTTTTTATTTAAAAAAATAATGATTTCTCAAGCTGATACAGCCGATCTCCCAAAAAAGATGTCTTGTTACGAGAACGATATCTCTGAATTGAATTATCTCAAACGAAAAAACAAAGCCGATTAGTAATTAATCGAAAGAATAAGCTAAATATTAATTTCTTCTAAAAAAAACAAACATAACATTTTTGGCTACGATATGCTAGAAAATGTAGAACTAAAACTGACGAGAATGATAAAACCGCATATAGATTCCATAATTGATGCATTCTCTACACAACAATTAAAATTGGAAGTTTAAGGGGCGCCCAGCAGACCCGGATCGATGAAACTGCTAAGACTGCTAACAGGCACAATTGCGTTGAGAAAGCACGCTCCGAACTGCCCATCAAAGAAAACCGAATGGCATTCTACGTGAATAAAGTTCATTACAATGCTGAAGATGGATGGCTGAGAAGACTTCTTGAAGCGAATTTCTGCATTACCGATTACAATCTCGAACAACTACCCCAGCGGAAATATAAATCACCTAAGCGATACAAGGCTTTCATACCAGCCAAATATGTCTGGCTTTTTATGGATTTCAATGGAAATAGCGGCAGGTTCGATTGGAAAGAAATCACGTTCAGCCCTTGGAAGAAAGTCAACAAAATAATTAGCAGTAAGACAAAAAAGAATATTGTCAAGAAAAAATGTACTTATGTACCCAAATGCCCTTGCCTGCGATATCACTTGCAAGCACAAACCTTACTTGTTATGTAGTCCTAAAACTCATTTTCCCAAAGATATTGACCCTCAGCCTCCTACAACTATACGTGACCGCTTCTTTAGCGGTCCATCCAATGTTACTTCTAACCGTACCAAAATGCTGAAAATGACGCTTACCTGCCCCCTGTAAACCATTCAAATTCCAACGGCTTCGCAGAGTTTACCTGGATGAATGCTTTTTGTTTAAAATTTACCGTGGCTATCTGACTTCATCTATAGCATCCATGATTAATGTACGGCAGTGTGGGAGGCAAATTAGGTCCTCCGGTGTCTTCGATGTACCATTTGCACGTACAGATACTTAGTTTCATTCTCCTGTTTCACGCTTATTACGTACCCATAATGACATCCAACTTGATCCTCCTTTAAAAGTAGTATTCGTAACCCAATCTTTGCTGCTGATTAACTTATCTATCTTTACATAATTCGTGGCTTTGAATTTCATATGTTTAATTTTCTCAATTTTTAGTTTCCGTTTTTATTTTCTATTTCCTATTTCTTGTTTCTATTTCTAAGCTATCCTATTTTTAATTGGGCTTTTTGCCTTTAAATCGATTGTTGAAAAATAAACAAATAAATAAATTGTGGGTACTTTTTATGGCAACTATTTTCAGCAAGTTTGTTCGACTCCTAACCAAAGCGTTAATTGGTTGGATCTTTTGTTCACTAACGCTTATGACGAAGTAGAGGTAAGTCCAACTAATGACACAGAGCATCTTTTTTGTTATAGTTCGCACCATACAGCACTCTTAGTTGAACTTGCCGCTCCTGATCCTATTTACTTAAGAACGTACAATAATTCAATTGTATATGACTTTCCTAATGCTACTTATAAAAGCATTCACCATCTTCTTGACTCTATAGATTGGACGAATACTCTTTCAATGTTAGATCTTGAGGAAGCTAAAATACAGCAAAATATTTGACGCCGTTGAAAGATATGTACCTAAGATAAAAAAAAAGAAGAAAAAGTTGTCCGAGCCATGGCTTTATAGGGACCTAAGACATATGCGAAATCGTAGGAATAAACTCTATAAGCGGATCAAAAACAATATTGACGTTAGTTCTGCTATTCTGCAAGAACATAATGAAGTTGCTAAGCAATTTTTGGCAAAGTCTTACGACGCTTATAACATATGCATTAAGACAACTGGCGAAAATATAATCCGCGCCCCGAAAAATGTTTATGATTTTGTAAATGTGAAGCGAAAAACTACTGGCTATCCATCGTCTATGTTCTTTAATAATATCACTTCATCCTCTGCTAATGAGATTTATTCGCAGATAATTTCCAGAATAGTTTTAATACAGCAGACCCATCTTACTCACACCTTTCTTTCTCTCTTTCTGCTCCAACAGCTTTGGCCAGCCACTTAGAAATTTCACATGATGAAATACATAAAGCTATTTCGGAACTCGACTGTAACAAAGGTCCTGAACCTTTCCTTAAACTTTCTTGCGCAAGTGTTTAAAGTAGCTTATGACTTCCTTGCATATTTTGTTCAACAGATCACTTTCACCTGGAATTTTCCCAGTCTGTTGGAAACTTTCGTGTGTCATACCCATTTTCAAAACTGTTGAAAATAACGCTGTATCGGAAATTATAGGGGCATCGCCATCTTGTCTTCAATTCCGAAACTTTTTGAAAATATTATCTACGATAGACTTGCCCCATTTGCTGAACAAGCAACAATATGGTTTTAGAAAAGGTCGCTCGGCTACCTCGAATTTGACAGTCCTAATCTCAGACGTTCTGTGTGAAATGGAGAAATGATACCAAATCGACGCAGTCGATACAGACTTTAGTAAAGATTTTGACAGAGTTGACCACCCTACCTTAATTCTAAAGCTTCAAAAATTCAAACTTGCCGGATCTTTACTTAGCTGGCTCACTTCCTGTTTTCGCAATCGAACACAATTGGTAAAAATTTCACGGACTTATCGAAAAATATTTCTGCTGCCTCTGGTGTAAGACGTGCAAAGTATTTTGGTAACCTGTGAGTCTTTTTACATCTCAATTGTGCGCCCTATTCTCGAATATGCTTCCATTTGCTGGAATCCGGCTTTTGAAACCCACAGTAACAGACTCGAGTCCATACAAAAGCAATTCTTACTTTTCGCCTTGAGAGAACTATACAACCCTTGCGATTTTAATACCCTTCCTCCTTATGCGTTTCGACTGGGTCATCTCAATTTATTGACACTTGCATCCAGAAGAAAGATGATTTCGAATAGTACAATTTCGAATAGTGGTAATTTCTGAATAGTACAATGGTGATAAATATTTCTGTAAGGAACAACAGGTCCACTCGTTTATTTAAGGAATATCCACATTCCACTATTTACGCAGCTAATGAGCCGATAAATAGATGCTGCAGGATATTCAATAACGTAAGTAATTTGTACTTTCCAACGATTTCCAAATTATCATTCAAATCCTCCCTTGTCCAAGCTATCTGTAACCCCTTATCTTAAGCTATACGTATGTCAATGTTTTATTTGTTTGTTATTTATTAATTGTTATGGATTTATTTGTTAATTATTTAATTTATTTAATTTTTCTTTTTATTTGTATATATTTTTTATTTGTACTTTGCTTGGTTAATAAATAAATAAATAGCAAATTCAGCGTCTTCAAACGTATCTGACTTTTTTTTACACTCTGTCGTTTGCATCCAAACCGTCATTTGTATTCAGCGTGTGCTGAACATTCGGGTAGATGGTTTGATTGTGGCGCAGAAGCTTCAAATACGAAGTTTTCTGAACGTTTCACTTGCTTTGCTTAGGATCTTTTTCTGTTAAGGCTGGTACTGAGTTAATCGTGAAGCTAAGTTTTGACATGTCTCCATTATCTGGTCATTTTTTCGATCGTAAATTTTGGCAATGGAGAAAAGCAGAGACACTGCTCATTCTTGACTATGTAAAAATTTTCAATTTTTGATCGATTTTCTTATTGGGAAGACATTTGCGCAACTCAATTTTCAAATTCAAACACCAAATGTCACTTTTTAGCTCAAAAGAATGAACTGCACGAAATAAATTGGCGTAAAAAGATTGGAGACATGTCTCAGTGCCATCTGCATTTCAATTCTGGAAGTAGCTTTTGACGGACAGAAGCAACTTTTCACGCTAAAAACTGAGTACAACTCTTGTTTATTTTCAACCTAAATTTTCGCCGAAACAAGTTTCACGTGAAAGTTTGTATGAAAATTTCACGTCAAATCGAATATAGTACTAAGCTTTAGGTCGAAATTACTAGTTCGAAATTTCATAAAAACCACAATTGCGCCTTTTTTGAAACGACATCATCATATACATCTCTTAGCATTTTATGATTTTGGGCAGCAATTTTTCTTCGAAAATTAGCAATAAAATAACAATCAACAAGCGTTTCAATTATTCGATACTGGTAGGGTTTACAGCAGACTCTTAGTCCACTGACTATACACAAAATACCACCTAAATTATTTAGCCCACCTGCTGTAAACACTCAGTACCCGATCCAAGCGATAGGTCAGTCCACGATTTCAAGCGACCTGACCTAAAATAGGTCATGGACTATATCGCTGTAAACACACTCGTCCTAAGCATTGATTTTTGCGCGACTATTCACAATATATGTAAGTTGAATTTAAGGTTGCAGCCCTCTCCTTTGACTCCAAATCATTCAATTCAAAATTATAGAGGTATTGCCATTTTATCTACTATTTCTAAACTCTTTGAAAAAATCATGTGTGGTAAAATATCCCCTCTGGTAGATTCTCGATTTAACGAACAGCAGCATGGTTTTAGAAAAGGTCGTTCTACCTAGTTCTAGTCGGTCTACCAACTTAATAGTGTAGGTTTCCCATGTTCTTTGTAAAATGGAGAAAGGTGATCAAATTGACACAGTCTACACTGACTTTAGCAAAGCGTTTGACCGTGGTGACCACTCTATTTTGATTTTCAAGCTGCAGTAATTCGGAATTGCCGGATCTCTACTAAGATGGGTTAGCTCTTACCTCCACAACCGCTCACAACATGTAAAATTCCAAGGGCTTACCTCTGAAAAAATTCATGTCAATTCAGGTGTACCTCAAAGAAGCCATCTTGGCCCTTTGCTTTTTAACATTTTTATATCAGACTTGTCAGAGGTTTTATCTGATGTACCTCATCTACTATATGCGGACGACCTGAAAATTTATTATACTATAAAGCCGCCTTCAGATGCCAACTTTTTTCAATCAAAACTAAATTCCCTCGAATATTGGTGCCGCATAAACAAACTACCTCTCAACATCGCAAAATGTCATGTGATAAGCTTTTCTCGAAAAAGTACGCGCGTACATTATACGTACCTTTTAAGCAATACGGCACTTAGTAGGGCCGAAAATTTTTTAGACCTCGGTGTGGTGCTGGATAAAAAGCTCCGCTTTAATTTTCATACGACAAAATGATTTCTCAAGCAAGTAAACGACGGCTTCATTAAACGACGCGCTAGGGAGTTTCAGAACCTTTGGGTTATAAAATCAATATACACCGCGCTCGTTCGCCCTTATGTTGAATATGCTTGCATTATCTGGAACCCAGTTTTCGAAGTTCACAGCCAGAGATTTGAATCTATTCAGAAGCAATTCTTGCTATTCGCTCTTAAAGGTCTTTACTGTCCCTGTGATTTTAGCAATTTATCGTCATATGAATTTCGCCTTAGACTTCTAAATTTATCACCTCTTGCATCTAGAAGATTCATTTTATCTGTATGCTTCAGTTTCGATGTCATTAGAGACGCTTTTAATGTCGACTATATACAGGAAAGATTTGTGATTAATCAGCCCGTGAGAGTCACTAGATCCCGATGAAGGCTAGTTGAATATAAGCATAGCACCGCATATGCTGATAATGAGCCAATTAACAGATGCTGCGAAATATTCAACAGTATGAGCCAACACTTTTCCTTCACGATATCCAAAGCCTCCTTTAAAAATAGAGTTACCAATGCTCTGTTATCCGACCCTTCCTAGTCTACCGGCCTAGTATCCTCTTATGACTTAGGACTATTTTTATGATTGATTAATTAATTATTTAATTTCGTTTTGCGTAATTTAGATTTATGTATTTATTTACTGAATGTTTATCTATTTATATTGTATTTGTTTGTATTTTATACCTTTATTAAATATGTTTTCAATTTTGTTTCGTTTTTTTTTTTTGATTTTTTATATTTATTTCATTTATATGTAATATTATTATACCTTGTTAGGTAAATAAATAAATAAACATGTTTGAGAGACAAATTAAAAGATAATTACAGTGTATGAACTAAAATTAAACTAAATGATAGCTGTGACGTACAAACGAAGACTAAATTCGACCGGGCCAAATTTTATAGGTCAGTTCGATGTAAACACCTCAGGTAGGACTAAATTCATTTAGTCCGCCCTATAGGTCAGGTCACATTTAGTCCAATCGCTGTAAACTCTACCACTATTTCTTAAAAATTGATAAACAAGTAAATGACAATTCAATTTTGACAGCTCGAGCTGTCAAAAAACCAAAGGTGTCAAAAAATCAAAGTTGTCGAAAAATCAGCCCAGCTGTCATTTAACAATAAACAGACTATTGATTTGTCTTGAAGAATGTCTATTAGACCAGGAATGGAAAGAATAACCTCGGAAAAGACTCGAGTTCTTGATATAGGACCGCAAGATCAGTAAGATGAGAAAATACAAACTTAATCCAGGAACTTAAATTATTAGCTTTTAGCGCCTCTATCGAGAGCTGGATAAGGTGGAACAATTCGGGCAGGATTGTTGTTCCTTTCAATGCTACCTATCCGAACCAACTCAAGGCGCCAAAAAACGCACTTAATGTAGAAGATGGACCATTGCAGTAATTCTAAGGAAAACATGAACATTATATTGAAGAACTATATTTTCGAATAGAGTATAAATTTCGGAATCTATTGTATTAATCGCATTGGCATCGATTAGCTAGGGGCTGATAAAGTTTACAATAGCGTTATCAAAACACAATTCAAGCATACTTTGTGTGCAAATAAACAACAACAAGCCTATATAGGTGAACTCAGCAGTTATCAGTTACACTATATGTATGTCAAGTATTAAATAAGTCATATTTATGCAATTTTTTAGAATCTAAAAAATCTGTTAAAAGAAATTGTGTATCTCACTCTCTTATCAATAAAACAAATACATACTTCGTATTCCTGTCGCCGATGTGCACTGGTACAATTGAAGCAAGTCCGATAATTAAATACATTTAATAGTTCTTTTTGCAACCGTTTGCCCGGCGCCATTCCTACGATATGATGCAACGTGAAAAATCACAAAACGCCGACAATACAGCGCAAATTCTAATTATAAATTATTGCGAGTAATCTGAGACAGATTCCGGTGCAGGAGGAGTAGTAGTAGCAGCAGCACAGCAACAACAATACTGGACAAGAACTTGGACCGGAGATTGATAAACAAGATCCAGTAATATTGTGATCTCAGCTTCGCAATGAAGATGGATGATGAATCATTGCTTTTCTTGAAGCAGTTTTCTAGAATGTTTTTCCCTTCTCAGGAGCACAATGGAATATTTATATTCGTCTACAAAGCAAGGGATTCGGATTTTCTGCAGGCTAGATGATTTATCGGAATGGGAGATTCTTAATGGTGGGCGTTGTGGTGCGAACAAAATCACTATTGTTTCAAATTGATGGAATCACTTAAATTCACTTTCAACCATACAACGGAAGCTCATTAATGATGCACGTTGATGATTCGGTGCATGACGTTTTGATGTCTGCATGAGATCGCGAGTGAATGAGAAGATACCGTGGTATTCGCAAGAGAATATTTTTTTTTTGTTTCACTGAGCACACGGATCACCTTTCGAATGGTAGTGCGCGTCTTTCCGTCAATATTTTCTTCGACGCTTTATTGATTTGATATCGCTTCTATGCTAAACCGATTGAATATCGTGAAATAAACGAAAAGAATTCACTGAGTTAAGATCAAACTTTTCAAACTACTTGATTTTTGAATAGCAGACAAACATCTCCGGATGTCTTTCCAGCCGATTTGCATAAAACTCGCCCCCGACGCACTCACTCTCGCACTGGCCACGATTAACTAAAGCATTCACTTCTGTGGGACCAGTATTATTTCCACGATTACCCGTCAAACAACCGAACAACAACTAGCAGATCCGCTAATTTCAACTGCGAAATTTTGATAATGCAACCTGTAGAAACCGCACAATGAATTAATTTCATATGAGAGAGAGAAAGACGCGCTGCGCTACTATTAAACTTCTGATCGTTCGTGTCACTTTGCTGACGCCGCGATAACTTCTTGATCGACTCGAGGAAAATTACACTGGCAAACCGTGAAAAAAATGTGATTCAGCGACGATCGAGTTAATTCAGCAACGTGCTGAATGCGAGAATTCAAATCAGATTCTGGCAATTCGTATATGTCGGTACACGAGCACTTAACAAACTACGGAGCATTTCGTTGCTTTACTGCGGGCCACGTACTGAATCTGTTGTAGGCACCAACGAGAAATATCTCAGATACATGTATTGAAGCCAGTGTGTGTTCACAACTGGAAACCGGTTCCTAAAAATAAATGCGTTGTGAGCGAATTTTTTTCTCGCGATGCACAAGATCGTTGCGACAAGACATAGCAGCGCGGGTGTACAGATATAACAGTCATCCAACATGTTGTTCGCCAGATGCGAAATCGTGGATTTATCTTCGGGAAAAGATTCAGAGTACATCTGGTATAGATTTACTGACAGTATAAGAGATCGAACACGATTGAGCGAATCACGATTTCCCCTCTTATACGCGCGTCACCACCTGGCTTATCACGATCTTTTCGTTGCATCTCGGAACCGGGAGATGTCGAACCGAATCGCGAAAAATCTAGTATCTTTCCAATTCCGTATCTGAACTGAGCGAGTGCTGATGTACTTATGTCGGTTCGCAAAAAAGCTCTGTGGCGTTGGGTATAGTCAGGAGAATTACTTGCATACTTAGTGCCAGTAGCTTTCCACACTCAATTCGCGTTCCATTCCTGGTCGTGAGGTGTATATCTACATATATGAAACTGTGACGCAAATGCGCACCATCGAGTTGAATCGTCAGTAACGGACGACATGTATACAGTATACGTGCAAACTCCGTGTATGTACTACTCTCATATAACTGGCACGTATTGTTTAGTATTATAGGCCATAGGGGGGAAACGGTGAAGCTCCTCAAGTAATTTAAGACGACGACAAATCATTTGGAGAAAGTCCATTACACCCAACTGTTCAGTTCGCATAGAATAATAAAGCAAGCGCATTTCTGCTATCCAAAGGCGACTGGATTTTAAAGACCACAAATGAAGAAATTGGTGACAACGCTCTTGTGCAGTAAATTGGCTGGATTAGATTTAAACTGGACGCCAGACAAGACCGATTAGCTTGTTGACGTTGATGGTGTCGATGGGGGGGTGGTGGTGAATAATGCAATCTAATGCACTTGCAGTTTTCCGGTGGGCACGCTGCAATCGCTAATCGACTTTGCGTTCACCCGCCAACAACCTCGACTGTGTCTACTTGTGGCAGGCGTGACAAGGTGTGGAGGGTAAGTTCGCTTATCGGAATAATTAAATTTGGAGCACGCCATGTAAATATGCTTTTGTCGTCGACCATTACCTTGTTATCTAATTAGAATGAATCCAATACGCTCGTGCGTTGTTTCTCTTTCGTCTATTTTTTTCGATGATTTGATGATACGAAACGAACATGAGCGAATTGTGTTGAATTGATGTTTGGATGTATGTATGTATATCAGCCTATAGGACAGTTAGATGGATTCTTCATGAGTGTTTTCCGTGTTTTTTTGGGATGATAGAACGAGCGAAAATTACTTGACAATTAAATTTCAATATATGTATGTACATCAGACGCACACATTAGATAAATTTGATGGCCTTTAGTTAATTGGATCTACATGCGTGAATTATTTGATATTAGGCTTTAATGCAATAAGAAAAGTAGGTTTTTGATAGTCATATTTACAGTTAAATATTTATTAAAATACAGACTAATTGGTTTTTCTGTATATTTTTTTCAGGCGGACTTGGACTCTTTTTTGGAAGGGAGAGAATGCTATTTTATACCAAATATTAGTTAATATTTTACCGAATATATTCGGTATTAACTGCAGATTACAATACTTGACTATAACGTATTGACTTGCAGTATCTTGACTTACAATACTGATTTCGCGTTATATATATTTCGTCATTACGGCTTGATCTTCCGTAAAAACAACAGGTGAAGAAATTAGTGCTTTCTATAAGAAACGTTTTGAAATTGTTTTTCTAGAAGTGACAGAAATAATCGACACTTTAAAAAACGGCGTTTCACCAGATATCGATAATATAACATCAGGAGACCTCAAAATGCTTAAGCAGCAAATAACTAATGCTTTAGTGAAAATCATCAACAGCTACGTACAAGCCGGTACATTCCCGGCATGCCTTAAATTGTCAAGATTAACACCTGTTTTTAAAGGAGGTGACCCTTCGAATCCTTCAAATTATCGTCCAATAGCAGTCACCAGTGTGCTAAGCAAAGTGCTTGAAAGGATTATAAATGCTCGAATAATTGATTATCTCAAAGAAACATCAATTTTGGCTCCAATGCAGTATGGTTTTCAGGAGCACAGTAGCACTATAGCAGCTACCCTGGACGCGGTTCAGTTTATAAATCAATCACTGGATAAAGGTGATTACGTGGCAGCCATTTTCGTCGATCTAAAAAAGGCTTTTGATACCATTGACCACGAGATTTTGTGTCTGCGACTGGAAGAGTATGGGATTTGCATGAAATTTAAATCTGTTATCAAAAACTACCTGTTGGATAGAAGAATAGTGACAAAACAAGGGAGCTACACCAGTCAGGAATGTTCTATAAACAAAGGTATTCCACAGGGATCGATCTTAGGGTCTATACTTTTCCTCATCTACGTGAACAGCGTTCAAGGTCTTAGGCTTTCTGGTAAGATAGTTTTGTTTGATGACGATACGGTCCTGTTATATGCTGGAAAAGATGAGACAGCCATCCAAAGTACAGTAAATATGGATTTGGATAAATACTTGAAGCGGTTGCGCCAGAGCAAACTCGTTATAAATGTCCACAAAACTAAATACATTATCTTCCAGCAAAAAAAATAAACAACAACAACAATCCTGCACCAGTGAATTCACTTGTACAGAAATTGTATTCGTCATAGGTAGTTCACGTGCTGAAGTATAGAATGTGCTGATAGAAAAAAGAAAAGCTCATACGAAGTTGTCTTTTTTTCTGTGAGATGGCTTTGGTTTTTTGAAGGTTAAGTTGAAATTTTTGGTAGTTAGTAAATTAAAAAAAGCTCGCATAATGTGTAGAAAGTTAAAAGAAATAATTTTCTGTTAGTCCTTTTGCTATTTTCTATCGATTGTGATAGTGTATATTCGTTATTTTCTCCCTTTATTTTGAGCTGTTGAGTGGTACCACAGCAAATACAGCAACCTATGTCAGTCTTAGCGAAAGCATCAGCTGTTTTGTGATGGATCGTTTTTTTTGCGTCATTGTTCTAGTCTGTTCTGTATCGGAGCAAAAAAACACGCCTAGTATTACTGCGAGGATCGGCAGCGCGCGACTACATTAATAGTATTTCTGCGAGGAGCTGCGGCGAAAGCATCTCGAACTATTGCCTAGTACTATACTCTTCGCGAAATGAATTCAACGGTCGAATCCCATACAAAAAGAGCTTTTCAATTCGTCAGTAAAGCTCTTTTTGTATGGGATTTGACCGTTGAATTCGTTTCGCGAAGAGTATAGTACTAGGCATATACTTCAAATCGTTTCAGTCGATAATTACTCTAGCTATTGCAGCTTCACCAATGCCTTGGACATGAGGTGTAGCGAAGATAGATTCCAGGAGTTTCAGCGTCTCAGAAAAACACTATACCCTCACAAGATATCATTCTCCGGTTCGAACTTGAGGCTGCATACGCGTATTTAACTACTAGATAATAAAATATTGTCTTTCATACATAGGTTGGATACAAATTAAAATAATTTACTTCAAGACTTTAAAAAAGCACTGAACATGGAATACATTATTTCACAATGAATATGTTATCAAAATATCGATTTTTGCTACTTGAGTTGCCTAGAATAACACTATCTTTAGCTAGCCTACCCAGTTAAAGGACACTATATGATTCTAGCAACTAATCTCCGAGATATAAGATAAATTGCGCGACAATATTGCATAGTTTGATTTTAAAAGTGTGTGTTACTTACTTGTAGTAGTTCGGCGAGCTCATAAACTGTGGAACTTACCTAGAAAATGAGAAGAAACAAATGTTATAAGTTCAACATTTAAGATATGTCTTATAAAATTAAAAATATATTGTACAGTACAATATACTTGTAAAATATTGAGGTATATATATATATTAAAAAAATTAATAATGATTTATTTCAATGGTCTAATAAATAAATTTGCAAATTATGTATTTGTATTTCCTAAATCTTGAAATTCATGCAAGTGGTAGTCCTGAAATCCTTTCCACCCTATTAGTTTAAATGCATTGTTAAGATCAAAGTGGTTTTGCACTCGAAACAGGTTGGAGCACGTGTGGTAAAATATGCACTAAAAATCTGCACGATTCTTCTATTGTTTATCGAACATTAGTATTTCTAGCGGTTGGGTGCGCTACAGTTTTTTCTTTTTTAATTTTCTTCGGAGAGTAAAAAGTATAGCAAATATGTACGGTTTTTTTTTCGAAAACATACTTAGGTCTTTTTTACAGACTAGTTCAAATTGTATATTATTGAATTTTATATTTTTTTTACTATTGACTATGAAACATAGAAGAAGTAGGTTAATAGTTTCCGGGTGTATGGCAGCAGCTGGGCTAGGAAATCTCAAATTTATTAGTGGAACGATGGATGCATCGACATATGCACTGGATCGACATATGCACTAAGGCACAGCAAGCGAAAATTCAAAGCATAATGTAGAATCTTTAATCTTCAAAATATTCAATTTTGTATTAGATTTTGAATATATTCTGTATTATTCTGCATATATTTAGTTATTTGATATTTACTTAACGTTAGCAAAATACGTTAGCCTAAGAACATGTGGAGTTTTTAGCAAAAAAAAAATCTGATACTTATTTTCCTTCAAAATATGTTTTTCTTGAAATTTCAAGAATAAGATAAATTTTGTTGAAGTTTGTATGTAAAAGAAAGTTCAAAATCAGGTCACAAGAATACATTCAATTGCACGAAGCCAAAGAGGGCATTTAAATGATATTATTTTCAAAACAAAATGACATCGATTTATCTTTTTCCTTAATTTCAAAGCTATGTCGCCGTTTTAGATAAACGCCAGTGGCGGCTCTTTACATAAAACTATTAGCCACATTAGCTATGGAAATTTAGTTTGATGAAAGAACAATTGAATATTTGATCAGACACATATCGCACGTAATATATATTTATAAGAGCAACATTAAAGTTTATATTTTGATTGAGGTATGCAAAGAACTGAAATCTTTGAAGCACTTTTTATGCCTTTTGCACTTAAAACGACAGAAATAATTTCCATTCTAAAATAATAAGCAAAAGTTACACTAAAGCTACATAATTTCAATAAAAACAAACTTCTGTGAAAACTGCGACACTCAAAAACATTTAAAGAAGACCAAAAGCTAGCTAACATTGTTCACAAGCATAATGAATTTGCAACACGCCGACTATTTCGCTGCGTGAGCAAATCAATCACCTTCTTATTGAAAATTTTGACTTTCAGATACAAATACAATATTAGTCGCGTTCTTGGCGCTTCTTATTTCAAACCATGGACTGAAAGGGGCGAATTGGCTTCAAAGAAGGCGATGACAGCTCCATCTGCAGACAAGATCATAGCAACAGTTATATGGGATACGCAAGGCATAAATTGTATTGATTACCTTCAGAAAGGGAAAACAATCAACGGAACAGCGAGTATTATGAAATCTGTGCATTACACATCGGTTATCATCACGATGGTGAAAATCCATGATTTAAAGTTCGGATTGCTTTTTCACGCACCTTATTTGATAGATTTGGCCCCCTTGGATTATTTTCGGCTGCCAAACTTGAAAAAATGACTCGGTGGCAAAAAATTTGCCAACAAAGAAGAGGTGGACTCTGCGATTGATGGCTATTTTGAAGAGCTTGACGATTCTCACTATGACAGGGTATCGAAGCTATTGAACATCGTTAGAAAAAGCGTATCGTGCTTAATGATATGACAGAATTCTAATTTTTTTCTAGCTTTTAAAACAAATATTTTAATTTAAAGACTGATTTTTCTTTTAGAAGTAAAATATGTCTTAACTTGTTTACATATATCGACATTTCAAGGCTAATCTTCCCTTTTCTTCATTGTACGAGGGCAGTTTGATAATTCAGCGACTTTTTGAATTTCCCGCGCAGTAGCTTTAAATGCAATAATGTGTAGAAAACTCAAAGTTTCCTTGTACATGAAAAAAACGTGAATTGCTTTCATGCTATTTTATTAGGATATACAATACTATTTAAATATATCGCGGATAAACAAGATGTCGTGTGGTCACAATGGCGGCTGTCGATCGAGTGTGTAAAATACGTTTTACCGCCAACTTCGCTTATAATAATCGCCGATGCTCTCCAACAGATGTGCTGGTGTCGCTGTAGAGTCGCCATAAATGTACGCGTCAACTGCCATCTATTCATCTATTAACAGATTACTATAAAATTTTGAGCAAGCTGTGCCATTTTATTTGTGTTTGACAGCCATTGAAAGCAGGCAACCTCGTGAATTTTAACGAAAATGGAAAGAAGCAAATTTCGCGTACTGATTAATCATTACTTTTTGCGTAAAAAACCCATCACCGAAACCAAGAAAAGGCTTGATAAATACTATGGGGACTTCGCACCATCAATTTCAATGGTCAAGAAGTGCTTTACTGAGTTCCGTTGTGGTCGTACCAACACAAATGGTACCGAACGTTTAGGTCACCCAAAGGAGGTCGACACGCCAGAAATCGTCGATAAAATCCATGGAATGATTTTGGACGTTCGAAGAATGAAAGTGATTGAGGTGGCTGCGGCTGTAGGTATCTCAACTGAGCGGGTACATCACATTTTACATGAATATTTGGACATGAAGAAGCTATCCGCGCGACGGGTGCTGCGATTGCTCACACTCGACCATAAGCAGGACCGTGTCACCACTTCAAAGGAGTGTTTGACAATGTTAAGCCGCAAGCAAAACGAGTTTTTGCGTCGTTTTGCTACCGTAGAGAAAGAATGGATCCATCCTACTGCACTGGAGACCAAGAAACAATCAAAACAGTGGGTTTCTTCGGATGAACGTGCACCAAAGAAGGCCAAGGTCGGTCGGTCTGCCAAAAAGGACTTGGCTACGATTTTTTGGGATGCGCGCGGTATCATTCAGATTGAATTCCTTGAAAAGAGTAAAACGATCACTGGCGAATATTATTTAGAGCTTTTGGACAGATTCGATATTGATTTAAAGCAGACACGACCGCATTTGGCAAAAAAGTACTGTTCTATTATCAAGACGATGAACAGGTGCACATGTGTGTAGTGTAATGGTAAAAATCCATAAATTGGGTGACGAACTGCTATCCTATCCAGCATATTCTCCAGAATTAGCCCACTGCAACTATTTTTTGTTTCCTGAAGAAATAGCTGGGCGAGAAGAGATTTAGGTTGACAGAAGAGGTCACCACTGAAAGAAACGTATATTTTGATGGCCCCGAGGAAACCTATTATTTGGCAGGAATAAAAAATTCGGATAAGTGCTGGACTAAATGTACAGAGCTAAAATGAGATAAGTTTAACTGTAAAAAAAAGTCATTGACTTATCAAACTACCCTCGTATGTAGGTATGCGCCTATGAAACCGGTAATTTAAAAAAAACACGTTTATGTTAAGAAAATGGTTGCAAATTTATTCAAAGTATGAGCCATCGCTAGCTATACATTTTTACCATCTCTCAGGCAATTTATGGATGCCGTGCCAAAAAAATTGGCCGACTTTGCCGGCGAAGCAGTCATCGAGCGATTTTTTAAAATTTTCGTAAGAATGGCAGGGTTTTTCTGTGAGTGCGTGGCCCATTGATGCAAACAAATGGTAGTCCGTTGGCGCCAAGTCTGGTGAGTAAGCGGCATGAGGTTGCTCCCAGCTGTATGATTCAACCAAGTTTTTGGTCTCTCTTGTGCAATGTGCCGGTGCATTGTCATCGAGAAAAATATTTTCTCATGGCGAAGTGCATATTCCGGGCGTTTTTGGCACAAAGCACGGTTCAATTCGGCCAATCCCTCGGCCAGACCCTCAACTGTTTTTTTCACAAGGTTTTAGCAGCTAATATCAAATAGCACCACGCTGAGCCCAGAACACACACAGCATTGCCTTTCGGCCGAAGCGATCTGGTTTTGCCACGGTAGCATGGCGGGGCCGCTTGGCGCCTTTAGTACTATAATACCTTGGACGCTTCGGATTAACCCAATAAACCCATTTCTCGTCGGCGATAACTATTCGATACAAATAAGACTTTCTTTTGAGCCAAGCAAGCAGCATTTCACACGTGGTTCTTCGATTTTCTTGCTGGCGTTCAGTCAGTTCATGCGGCACCCATCTTCCGACCTTCAAAATTATTCCCATGGGTTTTAAACGTTTTTCGACGGTCCAACGATCAACATTCAATTGTTCTGCGAGCTGTTGTTGCGTTTGACCATCATCTTCATCTAATAATGCTTGCAATTCGGCGTCTTCAAATTTTTTCGGCGGCCGGCCACGCTTTTCGTTTCTAACATCAAAATCACCACAATTAAATTTATGGAACCACACATTGCACTGTGTATGACGAAGAGCATGCTCGCCATAATATTTCACAAGCATTCGATGCGATTCAGATCTGGTTTTATTCAAATGATAGCAAATAATTAACGAGAGAGTTTTCTGACACAAAATTCGACATTTTTACGAGCGACAAAAAATACGTTGTTGTATGAGACTTGACAAATGGTGAACTGGCAGATGTTCGAAAAAAAAATTTAGACGTTTAGAACGGTTCGGAAGTCCATACATATACGGCTATTGACCGCTAGATGTCATTACCGGTTTCATAGGCCCGCACCGGTAAGCACATCTGAAAATTATCGCAGGCAAAATTTCGACTGAAAATGCAAACGATTTTCTTCACAAACAATAAGTATGAGAAATCACTCCCACAAAAAGTTTATAAGAGATTTTAGCTCCTGCGGTTAAACGAATAAAGGAATTCTAAAGATAAATAATGGAAAAAATGTTTTACTAAGTAACGAAGCAAAGGTTAAATTTTTTTTACTAGAAAACCCCTCTTTTTATATGTCTATATACAAGGTGCAGAATTAAAATATTATTTTTTCATTCATTTTAAATCATTTTGCGCTTACATTTCAAATTGAAGCTTATAACAAAACGCTTGCAGCTTTAAACTTCTACACTTGTCGACCTCGTGACCTAAATAACTATGATAATTTCGAAATTTTCTTGGATTAGTCAATATCCGCATTAATTTCTCCTCTAATACCTAATTTTCACATGTAAACTAGCGCACATGCAATATTCATTCCAGTACGAAATCACAGTCGTACCAACAATCATCAATGAACACCTAGAAATACAAAATTATCATTGCATTGAAATTACTATCATTAGCGCGACAAATTTTCGTCAAATTTCCATTTTCTTAATTTCCATGCGAAGAAAGTCGCAGCTATCTTTTTTTCACGGTCTTTGCGATGTAAATATAGTGTGTGGTCTGGTCTATTGTGGTTTCAGTTGTGTTTTGTATTGTTATTATTTGTTCGGTTCGGGTAATTTCTCATTAGACCGGTTGGTATAACAAAAGCAAGACAAGGTAGCCCTAATGGATTTATTACATCGAGGTTTGACTTGACTGGGCACACCTGTTCAACGTGTCAGGTTCAGTATAATTCATTACAGCCATTGTGTAATAGTAAATCAAAAAGATCGTGTTCATAAAAAAATCTGAGAAAATAGAAATATATCGAGAAAATTCCTATACAGTTCCACCAGAAATTTATAGCTGCAAGTTTTCTTTAAGGACGTAAAAGTTCCGAATGCTCACAATAGAGGAAAAAATTGAACGTTGGCGAAAAAGACGAGAATTAGGACACTCCCTTCTCTGGTTTTGTTCAGGTGGTGGTCGATGGTGGATGGTTGGAGTTCTTTGGTTTAGTCTGACTGACAGGATGGGGTCACGGCTATTAGGATCTGGTGGTGGGAGCTCACCGACTCAGGACAACAGTCTAGTGCACGCGAACTGAGTGCCTTGGCAGCCTTTTGTTAGCTATTTGTTGTTCAGTCAAATGAAAAGTGCCTGCACGTTTCTCGATGGCTTCGCATTTATTGCATAGTGCAAGAATAAGAAAATGAAGAGGAAGAAGCTAGAAGAGTATGGAAGGTTATTGGTTTCGTGCGGTAATTCGAACTATGAAAATGATCCCGTAAAATGAGTTGGTGGTTTTGTGAAGTAATTGTGCTGTGGAATATTAGATCTGTATGAGTAGCTTAAATGGTTAAACATTTTTCAAAGTTTGGAGTTAATTCTCTAAGGACCATTTAAAAACTGATGGCAAAATTAAAATCAAAATTATATTAAATCCTGGAATGAGGGATGGTATATTAAGAAAGACTTGGGGAAAAGAGAACTGATTTGTTAAAAGATACAATAGTTTTCGATTTTAAATTCGAATGGTTCTTGTTTTCCAGTAGGCTAGAACTTATCCTATAACTCACCGTAACCTTATTTTTTTTATATATAATATTTTTAAAGTAATTTTAAAAATTTCCATCTATAACTAGCAACGTTCATTCGTTTCAAATATAAATAATCTGCCTAAGATTTCAATCTTCATTTTTCCTCTACCCTAAAAGGACTTGTCGACTTCTTGGCTCCTCAGCCAGCCATTTTATGTTTTTTTTTTTGTGTCTCGACGAAATCGATACCGTTTGTGGAGTGCCATTTTTACCACCTCCCAGGAACTAACATTTTTCGCAATAGCATGGCCGGATGTTTTTGGATGTGGCTTCTACCCACTTCTGGCTGGTTTCCCTTTCTTTTCACGTTCCACTTTTTCCGACCAGTCTCAATACTATGAAAGCCATACGTCACGGATCAATATACTATTCTATGTGCTAGTCAGTTCTTAAGACAAACTCACCCACTACGACGAACTTATACGAGAGTACAAGTCGTCAGCAGAAAAAAAAGACACGAATACTAAAATTCTTTTGATGAAGATACCATGAAATTTCTAAGAGGAGTCATCATAGTCACAAAATTATATTATCCAGATGGTGATGGTTTTTTTTATGAAGAGCCTTTTATGCTTGTCGCCCTAGTCGATGTTGTTAGAGAAAATAATGATGGGTTGTGGTGGTGTAAATTAAATTAATTCGTATCTGGTGTTTGAATAATTTGATATTAATGGAAGAGGATATTTTTGAGGTTGGGGTGAATTTTTAATGAAAGTTAAGAGAAATCGTGAGAAAATGTAAGGGCTAATATCTGAAGTGATAAGTGAAGTTTTTGGCAGATGAGAATTTATTTATTTTTCTTAAATTTTGATGTGTGTGTGAAAATATGTACTGTTTGTGGAGAGTTGGGGAATATAGGTGTATCAACACTCTTATGCCAGAGTAGCACGATTTACCGAACGGTATAAGTGAGGGGCACGTTTTTTTCTCTGGTCTGAGTGACCTATAGCTCAAAGGTAGCTCCCCTGGTTGGACTTTTCTTCGGAACTGAAGACATCAATGGTGTGTTTGGTGTTTTGTTTATCGACAGGTTTCATTGAAATTGACGAGTAACAAAACATGAGCCTGTTAATAGAAACACTGACGATTTCGTTTCTGATGACGAGAGTGAAGTGATTTAATTGTCTGGCTAAGACTTTGACTGGATAGAAGGAAAGTCGATTTTAGTCGGCACGATGTCATCTTTTTAATAACTTGTTGGCCTGTGGATGGCACGTTCTAGTTCGCTTGCGTTCGAAGCCCAAGAGTCGACAAAGCTCAGCATGGAGCGCTAACTCAAATTCTATAGCCTGGACGGTCAGAAATGTATTGGGAAACTCAAAATCAAGCAATCCAGCAGTAAAGTGGAAGCACAAAAATTACTTCAGGTCAACGTGTGCGTTCTAGAAGACTAGCTATACCGATGTGAATGACCTTAAAACGTCGATACAGATTTGCTCACGTGTCTAGTTATCTCGCATTTTTTGCAAGATATACATTATCGGGCTCAAGTTGCAATGACCTTGTTCATCGAAAACCAGAAGAATTTTGTAGAAATGTGAAATGCGCGAGCACGCAGACTAGCGTTAGCTTTGTTGAGTTTCAAGTGAAATGTCTGTTTTTTCAATGCTGAAGAAAAATAAGGTCGAATGGTTGGGCTAGACAGTTCACCAAAAATCGACGTTGGCTCCAAACATGGGTTATCTCTTGAAGGTGAAGAAGCAGAAGTTTGACAATTGTCAGTTGTGCGAAATATCATTGGTGTTTTTTTATGTGCGATTGTACATTTGAATCGGTCTTTTTTGCTGTTTCTTTGCTATTGAAATCATTATAATTATAGTTGATTCTTGACACGTTGCTAATTTGTTAAAGTGTTCCTTGAATTCTGACTGATATTTTATTTCATTCTTCAGCAGCTTCTAACGGTACCTTATTCGATTTTTGCTCCATTTGTTTTAATTTGCTTTTGATATTTAAAGTGGAGTTAATGTCGAATAAGTGCCACAAATGTAAAAAGGAGGTAGAGGATAATGAGAAAGCTCTTTTCTGAGAAGGGGTTTGCAAAATGTGGTTGCACACAAAATGTGTGAAAATGTCAGATGATGTTTACAGGAGCATCTCTGCGGCGGAGAAGTGGGTACTCTGGATGTACCCAGAGGACAAATCTCTTATTGAGGACGTTGTTCAACAACAATCTACCACAATTGTCAAAGAACATCAAAAAATTAGAGATAAACTGGCGCAGATTGAAAAATTGTCAATTGAACTGTCCAAGAAATTGGATAACATCCCCAATTTAGTTCAAAGCTGCTCAAAACCCACTTACGCTAACATTCTCATAAGTGACACTCCACTGACCAATAAACCACCTAGTAAGTATAATGTATCATCTAAGGCGTTGCCAGACCAATCGTGGACTCAATAGTGCAACTCAAACTTACGAAGCGACTGCACATAAAGAATGTGTGCTGAGCATCATCGAACTCAGTCACACAGTACCGGCAGTACGGTGTGACCACCTAACCCATTCTGTTCAGCTATTTCCTGAAGTAACCGTTCCCTGTTAAGGATTGACAAAGGTAAAAGTTTACCTCTCCGTAGCGCCGGTTAAGCCAAGGCTTAATGAGACCAAATAGCTTAGCCGTCCAGCGTTCTTTAGGACTTTCACTCCAACGTTTTCCCCAAAGTTGGAGGGTAAACGTACGCGCGTGCGTCAGAGCCTCAGTTCTACCCAGCTCTGAGCGAAAGAGGTACCCTTCTTTGCGTTCTCGCGCTAGTAGGTCGATCGGGATTACTCCCGATACCACTATCACAGCCTCTTCTGAGACCGTGCGGTAGTTACAGGCGATACGCAGGGCACCCCTGCGCTGGACACTGGCAATGCGCTTCCAGAGCTTCCCAGTTCGGAGCGCATCTCCCCGGATTTCGGCTCCATATAGCAAGATGGAATCGGTCGTTATCATCAGTAGCATCCCTCGCGTTTGACTGGGTCCACCGACGTTGGCCATTAGCCTACCCAGCGAAGTGGCGACTACTAGAGCCCTGTCACAAGCCCTGCGGATGAGATCCCAATACGTCAGCTTGGTGTACAGGGTCACTCCCAGATACCTAATCGACTTGCTGGACTGGATCTCGACGGAGCCAACTGTCATGGGTATGGCAGTTGGTATCCTCCGCTTCGTCAGCATAACAATCTCTATCTTAGAGACTGCCAGCTGGAGGCTGTGTTCGGTCATCAACCAATCCACCCTCCTCATGACTTGGTTAAGTCTGAGTTGAGCGAATTCGGCAGATCTGGAAGTGATTACCGCTGTGACATCATCAGCGTAACCTTCCAGAAACACATCTGCAGGCATTTGCAGGCGCAGCAGATCATCGTAAATGATGTTCCAGAGGTCAGGTCTTAAGATCGACCTCTGTGCTCCACCTGAGGTGACAGGCCTCCTTTTAACTCCTTCGTCGGTGTCGTAGAGCAACCAGTGGTCCCTGAGGTAATCCCACATCATGGCTAGCAAGTAGTCGGCGATACGGAACATCTGCTCAAGGGCCCGGAGGATGTCCGTCCACCTCGCCGAGTTGAAAGCGTTTTGTACGTCCAGCCCCTCCTCCCTCAGCTTCTCCTCCCTTAGCCCCTCCTCCCTCAGACCCTCCTCCCTCAGCCCCTCTTTCCTCAGCCCCTCTTCCCTTAGCCCCTCCTACTTAGTAAAGCAGGACGACCGGTCTGGCTTGATGGCATGCCTCTTTTGCTCTTGCTCCCACAGCCCCAACAACCTCTGAGATGGAATCGATTGTTGAATGCCCTTTTCGGAAGCCGTGCTGCCTGCAAGAGAGATCAACAGCAGATCTCACTGCTGACGGCAGCCGTGGCTTGAGCAACCCCTCGAGAAGCAATTCAATAAAAAAATAAATTTCAATAAAAAAATCTTAGCAAAATATTAAACACTTGGTCTTATATCACAATATCTTTTTTTTATTCAAATATATCGGATACCGTAAATACTCTTTAGGATGGAAAGCCGTCGATTTCTTCCCAATTTCAACTCTGGTGATTTATCGGGCCTTTCCACACTTGTATTCTTGATGCACTCCTCAAACCGGTTAGAATACAAGTGTGGAAATGGTGATTGCTGTCAAACCGGTTTGAGGAGTGCATCAGGAATACAAGTGTGGAAAGGCCCATCTGTAATTTCTAACTAGCGTCATATATCCCCGTCTGCTGTTTCTGTAAACTCCTTAAGCGTATGTTTATAATAGAGTTTATTTTTCTTTTCAACTTTTTCTTGCTCCCGAGCAGCATATTTTCATCAAGGGCCGCTCTATAACGACCAACCTTATGGTGTTCAATAATTTTGACGCCTCTGTCTTCGATTCTTAACGTCAAATTAATGTAATTTATACGAACTTTTCGAAGGCTATTGACTCTGTGAACTATAACTTTCTGCCCAATAAATTTGCATGGTTCGGCATGTCCTATTTTTCATCCTACTTTCAAAGTCGTCTCTTTACAGTCAATTTAAACGGTACCATTTCTAGGTTTATATTTCCCGCATCCGGAGAGTTCCGCAGAGATATATCCTAAGCCCCTTAATTTTCATACGCGTGCGAAATGTGGTCTCGTCGGTTTCAGTATTTATCTGGCATCATTGAATCAGTTCAGTGTAGGTTCAATCAATCGTTGTTTGAAAATTCAGCATCCCCCCATTGTCCCTACTTTTCTCGTCTTTTCATTAAATTCTTGCCCACTTCCCTTCTTAATTTTTACTAATGTTCGAAGAACATTAGTAAAATAAAATATATATATATATATATAAAATAAAAATATATATAATAAATAATATATATATATATATATATATATATATATATATATTCTCTTCTTAATTTTTACTAATGTTCGAAGCACATTAGTATTAAAATCGATTCGGCCAAAAAATCATATTTCCATATATATATATATATATATATATATATATAAATATATATATATATATATATATATATATATATATATATATATATATATAAATATATATATATATATATATATATATATATATATATATATATAAATATATATTATCAAAAAAATTCAGTGACTATTTCTCGGGAACGCGCCATCCGATTGAGCTGAAACTTTCAGGATACATTGGAATATATGCAGAATAAGTCCAGGTCTCACTAAATGCCAATTATTTTTAACCCTTTGGCGCCGTACACAAATAATTTTTGCAAAAATAATGTCGACGAAATAAATTTCGAACGTGTTTTAAATGCGAATTGGATGTTTTAGAATTTTTGAACCCCATGTGTGCGCTAGGTGCCTAAAAAGAGAACGGGAAAATTTGAAAATTTAATGAGCGTGTTGGCAACCCTGTAGCTGTACAACGGGCACGCCTGGTAACCCTTGCCCAATTTACCTATATTTTTAGCATCAAAAACTTCTGTTCATGGAAACTCACGATCCGATGAGCAGAATTAATTGAAATTTACAGAATGTATTGGTCTTAAATAGGACCAGGTCTGATAGAAGTGATTTTGAAATACGGGCGATTCTGTGCCAGTGGTGCCATCTTGAAAAATCACTAAAAAGATAACTGCATTTAGCCCTATTAATTCTTATTCAGTCGTTCGATTTTAACGAAATTCACACAGTAGTTACTTTAAACCACGTTTGGTGGAAATTTATTTATTTATTTGCCAAGCAAGGCATCAAAAAACAACATTCATCTTTGCAATTAAGACAGAAACATAATATTACTTATGACAATAAAACATTAAATCTTATAATTAAAGTATAATGAAAACATTTAACTTATATTTTCTTCAGGCAATTAAGGAAGGGTAATAGCTGGACTATGATGTTAATAAAGCCTTTGTCAAGTTATTTTTGAAGGTATATTTGGAAATACCTGGAGAGTAGTGCTGGCTTATACTGTTAAATACTCGACAACATCTACTAATGGGTTCATTATACCCGTAGCCTGTGGGGTGCTGATATTCCCTCAGAAGACGTGTATGCCTAGTGCTCCTAGCTTGGTTGTTAATTGTAAATTTGTTCGATAGGGCTCCTATCTTTACCGTTCCATTAATGATATTAAAGGTAAAGCAAGCGCTAACTACCAATCTTCTTGAGGCTAGAGTCGTAAGATTTAAAAGTTTAAGTCTGTGCTCATAAGAGGGGATATTATGAAAATCTAGTGGATTGTAGACGTCTCTCAATGCAAAGAGTGAAAATTGTTTCTGCACTGATTCTAGTCTTTCACAGTGAGTAACAAAATTTGGGCTCCAAATTATGCAAGCGTATTCAAGTAAAGGCCGCACCAGTGATGTAAATAGAGACTTGGTGACCCAAATGTTCTTGAATTCTTTAGCACGCCTCTTAATAAACCCTAGCTGCTTGTTAGCTCTGGATAAGACTACATCATATTGCCGGTTGAAACGCATTTTTTTGTCCAAAATTACTCCGAGTTCTGTGACATAATCAACAATTTCAAGCTCATTGTTGTTAAGGTAGTAAGAGTTAGCCACAACATTATTCTTTCAGGAGAAATTTATCAAGTGGCACTTACCAACGTTGAGATTAAGTTTATTCAGATTACACCACTGCTCAAGGGAATCAAGCTTCGACTGGACAAAAGAAACGTCAGAGGGAGTCTTGATAGTGTGATACATTGTCAAGTCATCAGCATAGAAGAGATGGGGAATATCAGATAAAATCCGAGATAGATAGGAGATAAATATATTAAAGAGCAGGGGGCCCAAATGACTGCCTTGTGGGACTCCAGAATGCACAGAAATTGTTTTGGACAATGCCCCTTGAAATTTAACCATCTGTGTTCTATCGCGAATATAGGATATGAGCCATTTGAGAAGGGAGCCAGATATGCCAATATTTCTTAACTTATATGTCAGAATCTGACAAACTGGTCGAAAAATTCGGTTGGAGCTGCCAGCTATGATAATTTTTGTGCCTTAAATTTTGAAAATTCATTAAGGAAAATAAAGCTCTTTGCCTTATAGCTTCCAGTACAGTCATGGTATCATAACGAAATTCATATGGCAAATTAATCTTATTGTAGGCAATATTCAGTAGAAATTTTAGTTCAATACAATGATAGAGTTGCCAGCTATGGTTGTTTTTGTATTTTTTTGGCATACCTTTAGTAAGCGGTTTTAGCATAGAATTTTCAAATGCTAGTGATCTTATTGTGAAAATAAGCAGCAAATATTAAGATCTAGAAAATTTGAAAACTTTTGCGAATGGTAACCCTAAATTTCTTTGCATCCCTATAACTTCCAATGCAGTCATCGGATCAATACGAAATTCACAGAGCAGGTTGACTTCAACGTAAGGCAGATGTGACATATTTTTGGTTTAGGGCTAGTTAAGGGCTGCTAGCTCATCGCAAACATTTGCAATGAAAATAAGTAAACATTGTTTAAATTTTCTAAGCTCTGGACATTTTTCGGATGGCAGCCCCAAACACCTTTCTACCGCTGTAACTTTCGATGAAGTTATCTTTAGCTTAGATTCTATTATTACTTAGGGTGTATTAGTTTTAAGTAGGAAAAGTAAGTAGTGGTAGAATACACACTCAAAATCTGCACAAATCCTCGACTGTTCTTCGAACATTTGTATTTCTAGCGGTTCTGATGCGCTAGGGTTTTTTTTAAAATTATTTTTCATATTCATTATTGACGCTTTAATTGTATTATATCTGTGGCGCAAAGGATAGCAAATAAATAAAAATCAATAATATAAAAATCGATTTACGTCAACTCGTCAACATCTCAAAAATAATTCTACTCAAAAACAGAAGCCAATTTTACTAGATCTTAAAACAGTTTACTTCCGTCAATAAATTACCAGAAATCCAGAAAAACATCAATATCATTGGCATATATGATCTTGATCACACCTCGTGCTACTAGTCATTCATCAAAACAGATCAACACCAATTTATATTGCTACATGTCGGCCTTGCGAACAATCTCAAATCCAGACAAATTTCTGTTTCTCATTGCTTTTAAATCGACTACGGCATTCCTTTAGCAGTTTGTTTATTTACATATCAACTCGATAATCATTTATCGCACAGTCAATTCATTCTTTGAGTCTCACTAAAAATTGGAAATATCTAAATAAATCGAATAAAAATGAGCAAAAGTATCGAATGAGAATCCGGAACACATCTCGACAAATTTCAGCAGCAGCAGGAAATCAGAAAATTCCCGAAATCTTTAATTGTGTAATTAAACGGGAATCTTCTGACAACAAACAGGCACGGCCGTTTTCAAGACGATTGTCGGAAAACAAATTTTCTTAGCCTTCTGTTTATAGAAGAATCTTTTTCGCTCAACTGGGAGTAAGTAAGTCAATAAATATCGGGCACATGTCTGCATGTGCATATCAGTGGAAAGTTTTTTTTTATCTTTTTTTCTATGTGCATACAAAAAAAAAACTTCCGTTTTCCATAAAATTTAATCAATAATTTAATCAGTAGAGTGTTTATATATTCTCAAAGATTGACGAGAAAACTGTTTTTTCTGCCATACAAACTAATGTTAAAGTTTCTTATTTTTCAGAGATGTCGATTTGAAAGCATTTTTGTGCATTTGTATTTTCGTGCCAAAGCTATGTTTATATATTTACTGGTTGGTATGTTATTGTGCGAATAAATTGCGTGGCACGCAATATAAACGCAAAAAGCGTGTAGGCTAAGAATATCGTCACTTTGTACACATATTACTCTGTAAATTATTGTCACACACGTCATATTACCGTGCACACATATCAGAAATCTCGATGGCGGTGAGGTGACCTGTTGCGAATGATTAATTTGTTTACATTCTGGCGAAAGAAGCGTTTCTGAAACAAAACTGAAGAGGAAAAATGTTCAAAGGGGAGGATGCAGTTAGATGATGAGGTTGGCGGAATTGGGGGATGGAGATATACTAATTTTGTTTGAAAATGACGGATGGTGGGTTTTGTGCTGTTAAGTTCGATTTGAATCCATAAAACTACTATTTGAATCAATTAACACAATTTTTTTGTGTATCTGTTTGCCATTATTTGTATGAGTAGTTTTCGTATATATTACATGCGAAAGACTGTGAAACTGTTAAAAATTATCGACTTTGGTAAGAAAACAAAACAAATTCAATTAAAACTGATTTGATTTCGCAACATAGATCCCTTTTAGCTATATGTATACAGTTTGAGTAACGATTCTCGATGTTTTCCATTTATTCAAAACGGGCGATTTTTTGAAGCTTTGTAAATATACTTCCGTTTCAGCGATGACTTCTTTATTACCTTTACTATTAGGCATAAGCACGTTCAGGACTTTGAAATCGAGGGGGCAAATACTCGAATCCGGACCATAACTTTCGTGTTTTTCAGTGAATTACTATGAAGAAACAGTAAAGGTGTAGTACGGGGTAGAGAAAGCAACAGCAAATTTTCAAGAGTTGCTTAGCAATAGAGGGATCCATTGCCCCCCTCTGCTCCCACCTGTGCACGCGACTGGTCATTTCTTAAGTTTGTTAATTAATAAAAGTCGAAGGGGGTGCCGAATTTGGTGAATATGAATGATGTGGAATGAATTTGTGGTGCGGTTCATTAAGTTTTGCTACTAATGCCTAGTACTATACTCTTCGCGAAACGAATTCAACGGTCAAATCCCATACAAAAGAGCTTTACTGACGAATTGAAAATAATAAGAATGAACAGTGATGACATATAAATCGTATAAAGCATTGGAGAAAGAAATATCAGTGTTAATTTTTTCTAATTTCCCAGATTGTGAGCTAGTTTGTACAAAATCAATGAGTAATTTCAAATATAAATACGCTATGCTTGCAACAGGTGCCTCAGCCTTGAAAGTAACCTAGACTATTATTAACATTAGCTACCGGTTTGGTTACGTTAACCGTCAAAAAGTCAGAGCTGGCCGTGACTTCAGCTACCAGTATGGTGTCAAATGGAACTAATATGGAAGGGCAGCCACAGGTTCTAGCGGTTCTCAATCAATGAGAAATAAGTGATGCGGTATCTACGTGCGAACCTACATTATTCAAAAGCTACATCGGCCGATGTAAGCGGCAGGTTTCCTTGGGGACTTTTAATATGGGGCTAATACAAGACCACTGGATAAACTGAGGCAGAATATATGGCCAGCCTATAAAAAATAGTAAGTTAATCTGGGTGGCAGCGGAAGAGAGAGAACACGATGGTGGCGATGGTAACTAACACAAACAGTAACTTTGTACTAACTTTCTACAGACCCTCGCGTTAGTGTCAAACAGTGCAGTGCATTAAATGAAGAAGCGAAATGTTCTAGCCGGAAAAAATAGAAGAAAGAAAAAATGAAAGATATCGTGAAAAGGGTAAAGTACAGTTTGAAAAAAGGCTACCAAAACGGCCTTAAAACGGGACTTTATGGCCTGCACCCACTTTTCCCTAAGAGCAAGGAAAAAGAACCACCAGAATATTCTTCTTATCTTATAACGATAATTATCCTGAGAAAACCAAGCCCTGCAGAAGAATGGTCACCATGACACTCTCATTTCGGGAGCCCTGGTTTTTTTCAGGACAGTTATCGTGGTACAATTCGAGCTACAAAGCTAGAAAACTCAAAAGTTTCGCAAAATAAAAGTTTATTCGAGCCAGAAACACACCAAACTGGTCAATCTTTAAAAAGAAACTCTCAGAATACTTAAAAAGTTTAGGAAATCCAAAAGAGTGAAAAATATCAAAAACTCCCCGAGTCTGCAAACGTGCAGAAAGTTCTGTTAAGAAGCCATTATGGGCATATTTGACTCCAAATGGAGGAATGACGACTACTATCGGATACACATTGAAGATGCTGCTTAGAACACACTTTCCAAGGTGCAGAATTAGTAAAGACTGCGAGGTTGAAGAGGTTGAGCGATTTGCTGTACCATGCAGTGTAGAGGAGAGATGTCCCTGAAGAAGTAACAAAAAGAGGAACCGAAATGTATTGAAGGAACTGTGGAAGGCAAAGCTAAGAGCAAATACCAGGAAGTATTTTATGGTCCTTCCTAGTTGATGACTTTCTCTTGAACTACAACAATTACGTAGTACATCGCAGATGACATGCCAGTAGTAATAAGAGGCTCAAATTCGGATACGTTTAGATAGAGGATCAAAAAGTTTTAAATGAAACAAAACAATGGTGCAATGAAGAAGGTTCACCCTTTTAACCTCAAAACTAACAGAAACCCATTCACCGGAAAGCGGGATATCGAGATAAGGTCCCTAAAAATTAAGTGTACAGTAGTGCTTTTGGAAGACGAGGCAAAATATCTAGGAATTCATCTGGATAGGAAACTCACCTCACAAGACGACATCGAAGGCCACTATGACATTTTTGGCGACGATGCAAATGTTTGGACACAATCGTGTACTATCTTCAAGGCAGACAATCTGGGTATACAAACGAATGGTGAGACTTATCATCCTTTATGGAGCAGCAAACAAACAAATAAGCTTCAAAGGATAGGTCATGTTACGTCCAGTAGCTGTCAATGGGAGAGCCTTGCCGAAAGGCCGAGCCTTGTGATTTTTGGTGCCTTTGCTAAATTATACAATGCCACTTAGTTCGATATAGAATAGACCAGTCAGACCTGAAAAGAAAGACATCCGGGAGAGTTTATTCTCTGCCTCGCGAGAGACAGGCACTGGCGCATAAGATCGAGCCACAGGTTCGACAAAAAATTGTTGAACCTTACTGTTGAACCACTGCTGTGCTTTCTGTACTATGAGAACAGCCACAACACAACGGAGAGCATTACGGGTGAAACTTAACAGCGACCTGAAACGACGTGCATCCATTGAGGTCTAGGAATGTCTTGCGATAGCAAAAGTTGATTCTTCAGCCCAGGACTCCCCAGGGTTTTCGAAAGTGCTATCTGCCTAATGGCTAGGTTGACCAATGACATCGGTGTATCCATTGTGAAAGGACTCCGATACCAAGGTACCAAGCGTTACCGAATCATCGGTCATACAGTTGCTTCGAATAATGCCCAGGTACTCAAAGCTCTACCGAATGCCTCAACATCTCCCAAAGAGATGCTTAGCATTCAGCAACGATTCTGGACACTGTAAATAAGTTATAAGGGATTTTAAGGATCCGCAACTGACGAAAGGAAATATCTCGGACCTAGCACAAAGAGGTGCAAATGTGGTATACAGATGATTCAAAAATGGGTTGTGGAGTAGAGGTAGGGATCGTAGAACCTAAAAGCAAAATGCACTTGACCCTACCTAAAGAGGCCACCATCTATCATTCAAAATTTTCTGACATACTTAAAGCCCAGCATATAATAAATATAAGGAACGGTATAGCATAAGAATTAAAATTCTATCGGATAACCAAGCAGTGCTCAAGGCTGTCAATCGAGATCACATAAATTCTGTTATGCTCTTAGTGGCGAGGGATATATATCACAATTGGCCCAAAGTGTATCTAAGTGTGCCTTCTTCGGGGTCTCATTGGAGGAGGTAGACGCAGAGGCTAAAGCCGAAGGGGGCTCTAAATGAAATAGGGAAACAGAAAAGGGTCGAGCTTATTTACAGAGTACCAACGAAGTTGACACCAAGGCCAAAGAAGAAGCTAAAATGTCCTTTATTGGTTCAGCTCCATACTGGGGCTTTCTTTACAAAGGCCAATACAGACGAAAAGGAATAAAAAAAATGGATCATAATCATATAATCTGGTTTGAATCACTCAAAAGAATACCGTAGCTTCGATAGCGTAAGAGCAAAAGAAGTGAAAGCTGTCTACAAAAATGTCCTAAAAGCCCTATTTGTACCTTCGTTGAAAAAAGTACCTCCATCCTGCCTAACACAATTGAAGATTAGAATTTTTTCGCTCTACTTTTCTCTCCAGTTGAGAAGCCTGAAAATCTTGTCAGACATAGCGTAGAAGACGCAATAATAATAAGCGTGTAAATCTACGTTGAACATCATCAAAATAATTAAAATTGGGAGACTAGACTTGACAACAGTATTCAAGAATGCAATAGACAGGTGATAAAAACAGATGAAGGGAAGTGATAATTTTAGTAAAACGAGTGAAATACTTGAGGGCGAAACCAGGAGGCCTTGGCAAATATGTATGCAACCTGTATGCAAATTTAGCTTTGGAGTTAAAACGTACATTAATGTTTTTGAAATTGTCGACAGCCTTAAGACACGATCTGATTAAGGAATAGAAAAACATTAATCACGATATTTTACAAGTATAAGAAAACTGCTGACATTTAGATATATTTAAAAAAAAAATCATTAAGCATAATTCTTTCAGACACAAAAATTATATTGTAACTGATGACAATGATCAAGCGATTCAACTACTCTGAACATCTTGGAAGTCATCAGCAAATAGAAGGCAAATAAAATGGACGAAGGAAAGGAGATCATTGATAAACACCAAAAATAACAAAGCAACTAGTAAACCTTGAGGAACTCCAAAAAAAGAGGAGAGGCACAATGATTCACTGAAAAGGTCAGATATCCCATAGCATTTGAGCTATACAAGAAGAAGCTTGCGGTCAATAGAGTCGAAAGCTTTAGCAAAGTCTGTGTATAAAACAATAACTTGCTTTTGTTGGTCTCAGGTGGAAGCGATCAAGTTTGTAAAGGTTAAGAGTTTAGAGGTGGAAAATTTGGCTTTTTTAAGCCCACGTTGCTCAGAAGCAAGAAAGGGAGGAAAAGCCGGAAGTATCCATTGTGAAAAACTCTTTTGATTATTTCACCAAAGCAAGGTAGAAGGGAAATAGGACGATAATTGGAAAGGCAACCTTGGTCACTGGATTTATGGATGGGAGAAATTTGAGCAGACTTCCAGTAAGATTGAAAGGAGCTAGACGATGAGTTGAGTCATCGTCTAGCTCTTTTCGGTTTTAGTGGAAGTTTGCTCAAATGAACACACAGCGACGACGAAAATGATTTGGACAACATGTTCAACATGCCGTCAGAACCACAATCGACATTAACATCAAAATATTGAAGTAAGGACTCCATTTCTAGGATGTTTGGACAGCGATGAAGGAGAAGATTGAAGAATTCATAAAACATGATCGGTTTTTTGTGAGAAAAGAAGAAGGAAAGATACTTTGCAAAAATATCTCAAAGCTCCTATGAACATCATTTAGGAACACGTAATCAGAGAAACGGTGAGAATTTTTCCAAGGAGTGGATGTAAGGCCAAAAGAGCTTGTGTTGATTGAAACGTATAGAGGACACGATTCTAGCAAAATTTGCATATTTCTATTTACAGATCGTTAAGCTTAATAAAATTGATTTACCTTGAAAGATTTAACTGATGTTTTTTCTTATGTATGAGCAGAAATCGAAAAAAATTAGAGTAGAAATCGAAATTTCTTTGTTTTTTCCCCTGGGTATGATAGCTCGCTTTAAAGGCCTGGATATGCAAAACCAGAGTGTTCTACCTCCAGTCAGGATTTAGCATTACCGATTTGATGCAAAGTTCCAGTCTTATTAAATTCTCTACTAGTATATTTTCTCAAGATTCCTTTGATTTTTCTTCGCAATAGCGGGTAATAGCGTTTAAAATATCTTGCACTCTATCCACAGCTGTATTTGAGATAAAGTTTTTAATGACGATAATACCCGTATTTTCCTCCAGTCTTTCAATCCACCAAAACTTATTTCAGCATTATCTCCTCCGTTCCTTAAATTACAATCCATTAAATCATCCATTATAGTGAAATCTTTCCCGAAATCATAATGAGAAACGCTTGCCAAGAAGGTTTCCATGCCAGTGAGAAAATAATCTGAAATGCAATTCATTCATTGCACTCGAAACATTTTCTTGGCTTTTATCCAACATATCTTACTTCTAGATAAAATGCAGTCATCAAAACCTGTCCGAATCCATTTCCATTTCAAATGAATGTAGTTTCGAAAATCTTGGAGCAATCTCGAAATGAGCCTTAAAAGGATACCTAAAATTATCTTGGCTCTTGTTTGTGTCTTTCGAATCCTCTTTAATCATCATAATATGTTTCACGACCAGGAATATGATATCGAATAAAACTAAACTGTGTGCACAGGACATAACTTCTACCATAGCACGAAAATCGATAAGAGGGTGGACGCCTTCAGCTTTTTTTTTTAGATTCTATCTATGCATACGCTCTGAATGAGCTTTTACTATGAGGACATCATGATATCATCAATTATATTAAGTTGTCGTAATTTGATTGCTTCGTATCGAAAATAATTGATTTCATTTTTCCTATACACTAACAGGATTCTAATGTCAAGTAAAATAAAAATGAAGTTTAGTATCGCACCTACAATTCGATATGCAGACGTTCGTGTACATAAATGTTTTCGATTATTTTTGATTGTTCTGTTCTAAAGCACAGGTTATGCCTAACATTCCATTAAATACGAATACATGGCTATACATAGAAGCAGGCACGGAGCTACTTTTACCTTCAACTTGTTGCGTACTCTTCTGATTGCCTGCTGCTGGCACGACACTTAAGAAACAATGTTGATTTCACTAAAAAAATTATCGATGAATGCAAAACAAACCTAAATGCAAAATGTCGGGGAAGAAATCATTCATATCGAATGTGCTTATCGTTTGGGTGGGACAGAATATGTCGATAGGGAGTTTATGCTTTTTAGCGTGCTAATAAGAATGTAGAAGATTGGGTGGTATAGTTCAGATTTGCAATCAATTATAAAAATAATTATGTTCTTTATTTGAAACGACGGTGCGATCAATTGATATAAATTTACCTTTTAAAGCATGATAAAATCGCCCAAAATATTTTACATGTCTTTACATGACTGTTTAATACATGGTCTGCTTACAAATACGTCGTATATCAATAACTGTAATTGCAAAATCATCGGATCTCAAGATTTTAACATTTTATTTTTTTGAAAACAGCGTATAAACTGTCAAATATGACAATCATTCAACTGGCAGGCATGACAAGCATTCAATTGTCAGAAATGAGAAACACTCAACTGTCAAATCTTGACAGTTCTCTATAAAAACGCAGTCATTAGTCCAAAATTGAAAATTTTGACAAAATGGAATCAACACTTAAGAGCAATGATAAATGGAAGAGCAATGTGCCATGACGAGGATGGAGTGGAGAACAGAAGGAGTTGCATCAACCAGATCAATTTAAAATTGTTAATGAACTTTTTCGCTGTTTTGTGGAAAAATCGGTTTCTATAGAAAACAACTTGCTCATTTACGGTTTTGTTGTTGTAGGTATAAATTTAGGAAAAAAGGTGGAAAATTTTGCAATAAAATAAAAATTATAAGCCAACCAAAGAATAAATAATAGAAAATAATATTCAAAATCAACAAAGTAAAAGTTAAATAAAATATTGAAAAATAAATCAAATTTATATGGTGTTATTTAAGTTCTTGTACGCGAATAAGTATATAATTGCATATTAAGCAGGCGGAACAATTAATGTTTTTATTGTCTACGTCACTGGATATACTCCATCCAAATAAACAAGGACAAGGAACACATACAAAAATTGAAAAAAAATACATAAAATTTAAGAAAGAAAAAAAGAAATGAAAAATAAAGATTATAGTTTCATTAGCAAAATCATACAAAAAGTAGGAAATCAAAAAAAGTCTAGCGCATCAGAACCGCTAGAAAACTGATTTTCGAAGAGATTATCATTCAGT
This sequence comes from Nemotelus nigrinus, assembly GCA_947369275.1. Taxonomy (NCBI): domain Eukaryota; kingdom Metazoa; phylum Arthropoda; class Insecta; order Diptera; family Stratiomyidae; genus Nemotelus; species Nemotelus nigrinus. The sequence continues at coordinate 63,562,405 of OX376375.1, forward strand.
GACTTCAAAATGTGGAAAGAAGTAATACACACAACAAATATCAATTTTTGACAACATCTCCTATAACACAAATGATGAAAATGTTCAGTGCTGGTAGCATCTGTCCAACACAGCAGTAATAAATCTACCATAACATGTTCGTGCTTCATCAACCTATCTTCTGAATTTCGTTTTCATCCAAGGATGTTATCGAAAGTTTCAGCGATTAAACTGTCTGGGGTTGCCATCCGAAAAATTTCCAAAACTCGGAAAATTGAAGCATCGGTTGCTTATTTTATTGTAAATGCTTTGCTTATGCATGAAAAATGGAAGCATCTGCTGGTGAAATATTTACGAAATTGTCTGGTGCTGGCAATCATGTGTTAGCACCATAACTGCTTCACGTTGTTTTAAACCCACATTGTGAATTTCGTTTCGATTGAATGACTGCGCTGGAAGTTATGAGTGAATAGAATTTTAGTCCTACCACCATCAAAACTTTTTTGAAACCTAAATATTTGTTGTTGATTGTCATTGCAGGATTATTCCCATTTGGAAATTTAATGACAACATCGCTCGATAAAGAAATGTCAATAAATTACGAAATTCATCATAGCTGGCAACCCTTTCATGATTTTTTTAAAATTTTTTAATTTTTAATTTTTTAGAAATGAAGCAAGATCCACTTACTACGTGAATTTCGTTTTGATTTCGTTACTGTATCGGAAGTTATAGGGACAAAACCTTTATTTTCCTGAGGAAATTTACAATATTAGGAGACAAAAATTGCCATAGCTCGTAACCCTATACTAATTTTTCAACCAAATTTCTATGTGATCTGTCTTAGACTAAGGTTCACCTACTGCGTGAGTATTGTTAAAACCTGTTGGCTAAATCTGAAGCAATAGGCCAAAATTCAGTTTTTTTCTTGGTGATTTTTCAAAATGGTACCACTGAAACAATGTTGCCCTTATTTCAAAATCACTTCTATCAGACCTGGACCAAGTTTATATCAACATGTCCTGTAAATTTCATGTTGATCGCATTATCTGGTCATCAGTTCTCGTGAACAGAAGTTTTGAGTGCTGAAAATAGAGGTAATTTGATGATGGGTTGCCGTCCTTGTGCACCGCGGAATTTTGAAAATTTCAATTTGGCGTGGTGGAAAAAGGTCAAAATCTATCAATAATTTGAATTTATTTCCAAAAATCAAAGTTTTTCAGGAGGGTCGATTATTTGAAGGATTTTTTTTCAGGAGCCTGGAGTGGCTACAGGGTTGCCAGCACAGTCTTGAAAGTCGATGTGTGTTAAGTCTTAGCCCACATCAATACGCTCTGCAAATTTCACGATGATCGATTGGTTTCGTTAGAAGTTATGACAAATCGAAGTTATGACAAATCGAAATCGAAAATCCTTGCCTACTTTTAGGCACTCAGCGCCCACACAATAATAATCGAATATAAAGGTACCTGAAAATTCACTAAAATGCCCGCCGCCACCAAAGGGTTAAAGATATCTTAATTCTAACAAATCATGGACCTACCTGTGATATACATCTAGGTTTCCCGAAAGTTTCATTTCAATCGGATTGGCCACTCCATTGGGCAATGTTGAAGCCAAGTGCAGAGTATAATCGAAGAGCCGCGATAATCGAATGTCTTCGCGCTGGGCGGTCAGCACGGGAGATTATTCAATTTTTCCGATATCCGAAATCAATTGTATATGAGGTTGTTACTAAGTACAAAGCTCAAGAACAGTTAAGTGAAGGTTCAAGTACACCGGCAAGAAAGCAGCACTCAAAAGAACACACCGTGAGAACCCCTGATGTCACCAAAAGGACTGAAGAGCTGATTCTGGAAGACCCGGGGCTATCGTTACGAAAACTGGCGTCTATTGTGAATGTGAGCGAGCCTACCATGCGGAGAATCGTTGAGGAGGACCTTCGATACTATTCTTACACGATCAAGGTTAGACAAATGCTTTCTGAGGCTGTAAGAACGAAGCGAGTGGCTCGCTGCAATTTGATTCTTTTGCAATTTGATTTCTAAGGTTCAATTTGATCATTTCTAAGGAGTTTTCCAGAATAAGGAGACTCCGAATAGTCCAGATTTTAATTCCATGGACTATTACGTATAGAGCGTGATTGAAAGAGCTACCAACAAGTCTCGACATCCAAATTTGACATCATGAATGACCGCCATTGAGGCAGCGTTCGCCAATATTGACAGCGCAGAATTGCAGAGGGCGTGCGAGCGCTTCCGACCGCAAATGGAGGCCGTGATTGAAGCTGATGGGGGCTACATTCAATAATTACAATGTCAATAGATGCACGAAATGCCATGTAAGACGTTTTTGTACTTAAACTTCATTTTTCAATAAATAGCACTATTTGAAGGATGTTCATTGATTTGTCCGGATTTTGATGACCCACCCTGTATATGATGAATTTTCGGCGAAGCGAGTTTAATACTAATTTTCTTCGAAATTCAGAAAAAATAATAATTTTCTGTGCCTACTTTTAGACACTTAGCGCCCGCATGGAGTCAAAAATTTCCAAAACATTAGGCGTGTTTTTTTTGCTACCCCTATCTATAACAGAACAATGCTAACGCATTGGGAACAACAACAAATCCACCTTTCCATAACAGGAGTTGTTGTTGTTTCCAACATACTGCACTGGTTAGCATTGTTCTGCTATGGATAAGAGGAGCAAAAAAACGTGCCTATTATCATGACCAATTTAAAAACATAATTGCTGGTTTTCTTTTCGTACAAATACTTTTTTTACAATTTATTTTTGAATATCAGTAAAAAAAACACATTGAATCATTTTTAATAATAAACAATCTTTGGGCAGCACATCGGACAACAAACCTAATATTTTTACCTAATTTTGACCACAGCTCTATTCAGGCACACTTAGGCACGCCTCCTGTACTCTCGTCACATCGAAACCGAATCAACATTCAATTACTGCTTGCTGAACGCAGCAACAGGATACCACACTGTCGCCTGACATATCCATAGACGCTTCATTATTTATCCTAGCCACATAAATAGCCATGTTTTACCAGTGTCATTTCCGTACACAAATGCTTTGCCTGATTATAATTTAGTAGGAGAAAATTATATGGTCATGTACACAATATGCTAGCTAATTGTGTTTCATGACATGACACTCTTCCTCTCTCCGATCGTATTCCAAATTGAATGGGTTAAATATGTTTGTTGGACATGCATCAATGAACCGAGTTTTCTAAATATAGACATTGCTAATCAGATGCCTTGATTGATTCGATCAGTAGTTTCCAGATTTAGAAATAGAATTAGTTTTAGTGGAAGGGGCTGTAGTGGAACAAAATTTATTATACCGTTTGAATTGTAAGGGTATAGTATGGTTTTAATGATTATGGTATATTTGTTGTGCTATTTCTAGTGTTGAATTATTAGAATGGAGACAATCAGTAAACACATGTGATTTGAATGTGCGTTCGAGGCTGTCGATTGCTTGTCATTATTGAAGGCAGTGTTTCAGAAATTTGATTCAATTTGCGTTTTTATCATTAATAAGCCGAAAATCGTAATATGTGTTGACATTATTTTGTATATTTTGTTCGAACACGTGCTAACAACAATCAGATTTTGTTATTGAAATGATTCATAATGAGCACGAATACAAATTGGGCATGTTTTTCGTTCAATGAATACATAATTATCCATGTAGAATGAAAGAATTGATTTTCTTTTATCGAAAAAGTAAGTACACTTGGGTACCCACATTGGGCGCACGATTTTAGATGTCAACTGCTCACCAGTTTTCCTACAATTCAATTTCATAACACATCTGAGATCTACGAAAATATATTCCTTATCTCAACTATTACCTCATTTCAATAAAATCTGCAAACAATAAAAATATGAAAATAAACATTCCCACACTTTCTTTCACAATCTTAGATCTTTTCTCAAATTAACTGAATTCGTAAATAAAAATCATCGCAGCCCCCCAACAAGATTAATTACACAAAATCTACAATTATTTTATTAATTCCAGGAATTAAAACATAAAACTTTCGAATTAAATTCTTCTTAATCTAGTCATGGCAAAGATAAATAAACAACAAGCAAATTAGAATTTTCACACCTTTTGATATGACGATTTAAATTTTTTTATGATTGTCTTTTATTTTTCACTTCAATCGACCTTTTCATGCACTTAATTAATCTTAACATCCTATTTTTATGAATACATACATATGTGTATTTGCAGATTGTTTAGAATTTCCGTGAAATTTTAATTGTTATTGTTTTCACGTTGCTTTTGCGTTTGTTAGTTCAAAAGATTCTTTTGAAGAGAATGGGAGGTAAAAATTCAAGTAAACAACAGGCACGCACCACAAATCGCTTCGCGTCGCAGGTGAAATGCGTGAAAGAGATAACGGTAGAGAAATCGTTGGGGCGGAAGATTGCTTATTGACTTTTTATAAAGTGAAGTGAACAGTGGATGTGCAATAAAAGTGTTCGACTTGAGATATTTTTGAGAGAAATTAGGTTATTTTTAGAATTTGATTTATGTGATGTTAATAGCGATTTTTTTTTATGGTGAGGTTATAATTGGAAATACTAGATATGGCGTGATGATGACGTTATGATTGATGGCGAATAAATTTAAGAGTTTTCTGCAAGGAATTTATTATTTTTGCATTTTAAATGCTTTATAATTTTTTTGAAATCGTTCGTTGATTTGGTTGAAAATTCTTCTTCAAAATTTACATTCGCAACTTGAAAAAATAAGGTGAAATACAAAAATATGATATCGACTATATGATTTCGACTAAAATCTAATATAAATTTGAAGGTTAGCAATTTGTTTTAAGTTAATCTAAGCTCAAATATTTTTTTTTGCTATTTTGAACAAACTACGATCTTTTACGATGATCTTTTACAAATCGGGATCGATTTGAAATTAGTGACTAATTAAAATTAAGATATCTTTAATCCTTTGGCGGCGGTGGGCATTCTAGTGAATTTTCAGGTACCCCTGCATTTCTATACAGTGTAAATTTTTGTTAAAAGTGAGTACTGCAAATAAAAACTATTTAGGTTTTATGCTTGCTCATTATATCAAATTGGAAATGATGAACCCTATGTGGGCGCTGAGTGCCTAAAAGTAGGCAAAGATTTTTTCAAATCTCGATTTTTCATAATTTTTGCCAGAAACATTCGATCATCGTAAAATTTTCAGAGCTAATTGCTGCTGACTAAAACTATAGATACATGAGCTTTTCAGACGGTGCCGGCAGCTCTGTAACTACGACAGAAAAGTGAAAAAAAAATTTGTCAAATCATCGACACCCCTGAAGATTTTTTGCTTTTTGAAAAAAATCAAATTATTAATAAATTTTAACTTTAGTGCACCATGTCAAATCGATATTTTCCAAATGATTCATTGCACAAGATCGGCAGCCCATCACCAAATTACCTCTATTTTTAGCTCTAAAAAATTCTGTTCACGAGAACTGACTACCGGATCATCCGATCAATATGAAATTTACAGAGCATGTTGGTAATAACTAGGACCAGGTCTGATAGAAGTGATTTAGAAATGCGGGCAACCCTGTGGCAGTGATACCAGCTTGAAAAATCACTGAGAAAAAAACTGTTTTTTTTGCGCATAGCTTCCGATTCAGGCAGCAAATTTTAACGGAATTCGCACAATAACTGGACATTACTCTAAGCTAAATTTGGTAGAAATTTGGTTGAAAAATTTGCTCAGCAAAATAATTTTTTTTGCATATAACTTCCGATGCAGTCATGAAATCAAAACAAATTTCATCAAATTCCGTAGGAATTTCGTTGAAAACTCATGAAAGAGTTGCCAGCTATGGTAATTTTTGTAATTTTGTAGCATTTCTTTACTAAACGATGTTGTCATTAAATTTTCAGGTGGAAATTATCTTGCAATTTCAATTAAACACAAATATTTAGGATTCGAAAATTTGGAAAGTTTTGCGGTTGCGAGGCCTACATTTTGTTTCACCCCTATAAATTCCAGTGCAATCATCCAATCGAAACGAAATTCACAGGGTAGACTTAACTTAACGTGAAGCAGATTTAGTAAATTTTTGGATGTGGCGCAGACATAGGGTTGCCAGTAGTGATGGGCTCAAAAACGCCAAACAGTTTGAAAAAACGGAATTTTTTTTCTAGAACGAACAGCATTTCTGAAACGAAAACCGTATTTCTACAACGAATAGCTTTTCTAAAGCCAATCGTTTTTCTAAAACGGACCATTCTTCTCAAACCAACCGATTTTCTAAAACGAATAGTTTTTATAAAACCAATCGTTTTTCTAAAACGAATCGTTTTTTTTTAAACGAATTGTTTTTTCAAAACGAGTCGTTTTTCGTTTTTTAAAAACGAACTGTTTTTTTAAATCGAGTCGTTTTTCGTTTTTTTTTAAAACGAATCGTTTTTCGTTTGTTAAAACGAACTGTTTGGCAGTGGAAAACTGTTTAGCTGCGGAAAACAGTATTTTCGTACTTGCGAGTATTTTTGTACTTGCAAGTATTTTATTCAAATATTCAAAAAGTTTTTAGGGCAAGAGGAGCTGAAATCAGACAAAATCGGCCAATTTTGGGTTAGAGTGGTTTGGGACATAACGGGCCAAGACCTATTATTGTGATATAACAATTTCGGTTTTGTAGGGGAGTAAGGGGTTTTTTGGCCATAGTTTGGCAAAAACTGCCTTTACCGCGCTTTCGATGATTGGAAGTGGTCGGGGAGTATATTTGTGATATTTTAAGGGCAAACAATTTTTGATAGGGGAAATTGGGCAAAAACGTCATGTTTTCCAAAACTTTTTTTATCTGGCATTGATTCGGGGACCTTTTTGAGTTGTTTCGGGCGAAATTTCCATACAAGTCTGGGAAAAAGCGGCCTAGTTTCGAAGATACGGCAAAATGAAATCCGCCGGAAAAACTAACAGTAGCACTAAAAGTGCCAAGGAGGAACAGGTTGAGATACTTTTTGGTTCATCAGTTGGCGTCTCCGGGTGTGCTGAGGTCCTCTTTCTGACTGCAGGTCGCCACGAGGGTGTCTTCATACCTACCGGGGTTGTAAAATTTACGAGACCATGGGAGGTAAGGTGCCCCTGGACTCATGCCCAGCCTTACGGAAGAGGTTGGCCCCCTAGTGGGTGCATGTTTAATAAACGAAACATTTTTTTTTATTTCTTAATAAAAACTTCATGCTTCAGTGAGGCGAAGTGGAAATCCAACTGTTTTAGATTAGCCAGGAAAAGTTTGGTATCAGAGATCGCTCGATGAAAAGTCATATAGATGACAACAGGATTAGTTGGTCCTATCTTAGTAATTTTTTTACTTTTGTCATTTGAACGAATACAGGAGGTGTTTTTAGATTGGGGAAAGACTTGTCAAATAAATGACCGACCATTGGAAAGTTATGGACAAGCTGCACAGACTAATGACCCGGTATGCTTTGAAGGTATATATGTACATACTTCAAATAGGTATTTGGAACAGGTATTTTTTTGTACCAACTCTAATTGTCGTACACCATAAAATCTGTTTCTCTCGTTAATTCAAACTGTTTTTTTTTACCAAAAAGTTGTTTTCGAAAAAAAAACAATTTGAAAACAACAGAAACGCCCATCACTAGTTGCCAGCACCAGCATATATTCGCATGAGAAACATTTACAACAAAAATAAGCAACCAATGTTTAAATTTTCTGAGTTTTGGAAACGTTTCGTATGACTACTCCAGACATTGTTTTATCGCTGAGACTTGTGACGGAAACGAAATTCAAAGGAAAGGTTATTCAAAGGATATATGTAGCCATAAAACTAATGTTTCTCATCTATTTGTCTTGTGTAAGAAATGGAAATGAAGTCCTCAAAAGCCTTTTCGCAAACACGAAACAGTTGGTGAAGGTGTCTGCTTCGCCTTGCGCTCTCCGCTCGGGTATGTAATCGGCTTGATGACTCAGACGTATTTTGGTTTATCTTTGCAAGGCAGGGAGACAACGCTAGAGTTGGGACCAGCCTTCGTGGGGTTTGGTGCTTAAAGTCAAGTCAGGTTAGAACAATGTCTATCGAACCTATACTACCAGCTCAATGCTGCGAGTTTCGAATATACTCTGAGACCTGAGATTTCAACGGGATGGAGAATGCACGGCACTAACCTGGAGCCGTTTGCGACCGGACTTCTCTTCAGCGAATTTCCAGGAAGTTCTTTCTTCTCTGCTTGCCGGTATTTGTAACTTCACTTCGCTTTCTAGTATGATTCTATCTCAGATTCGCGGTTGCTAACTTGGCTTGGAAACGGGCTAAGCAGAATGAAGAAAACTGGCAGCCAATCTAGCGGCCTGATTTTGATTGGTTGGGGCTGAAGGATTTCAACGTGGCGGAGGGCAGTCGGGCCATTTTAACTTGCTCTAATTATGAAGAAAGTCGATTTTTAAGAAGTAATATTTGACTTTCTCAATTTTAAGGTTCGCGCTGGCCTATAATTGAATAGTTCTGATAATATTGTTTTAAGGGAGGATCCTCGGCCACCAATTTTTCTTTTGCTTTTGTTTGTTTTTCGGCCGAAGTCAGTGGGCGGAGTGACTCTGCAATATCTGGAGTCATGGCCCCAATAACAATAGGGGCTTGAGCTGTCTGCCTCTCCTCAGGCTTGGTAAATAATAAATTTAAAAATTTTGGTGATATTTTCAAACTCCATTCACACAGATACTAGCAACGTGCTTTGACACGTCTCAACTGGGTTGCAGCCCATGCCTGAGAGCAACTCTGGTCGTTTACGGACGGAAGTCCTCTTCAACTTTATTTGTACATTGCGGCTAGTATATGTTCATTGACGGATGAAATATACGTAACGTCGCACCTTTTCTGGGAGCAAGTCCACCTCATTTTCAATGATCCACCACAGCCGTGTCGAGTTAGCAAAGCGGCACACCAGCATTCGTCGGGGTTTTAACGAAAGGGTGCTCCGCTAATATGGACAAGGGGCCTTCACGGCCATTTTTAGGGTAACCTGCTTCCGGGGCACTTCTTTTTTATCTGCTTTTTGATAGTTTGCCATCACCTTCCCTGCTTGGCAGGTTCTCGACTGGACTTCGATTCAATTGATGCGCCTGCGAGCCTTCCTCATTTGTATTAAACCGCTACACATCGAAACATTGATTAGTTGATATTATCTTGTATGATTCAAACTATGTAGTAGCCTATTTTCATTATGCATTGTCCATGGGAGCAGGGAGATTTTAATCAACTTCTCATTCTTTTTGTTTCAACACAATTTCAGTTCTAGAGCTTTTCGGAAATAAATAAAAATCGCTATGAAAATCAATGATGTTTGACTTATTTCCCAATACTTTCTTTTTTTCTGACAAGATCCGTCAATCTTCAACAAAATAATCCGTAGCCCATTGAATAATTATTCAAATTTCCCATCTATAAACAATGCATTAGTCTTTCAATCATTTGCTCGTACACTTTTCCTTGATTCGATTCATTGTCTCTTGGTATTTCTACACGCACTCTATTCATCGCTTGTCTTTCATCCCAGACAATAAATACTGGATTAATACATGTCTTATTTGTCTTTATTTACACTGGTCGTATTTTTATTTCTACCTTTTGTAAACAAATCTCGACACATTGCCAGATTCTATAGCAGCCGTGAAGGCAGATAAGGAGGCGAGGCAAGAAAATAAAACATCATTTCGTTTAGCAAGGCCTAACCTCCGATAATGTTCGTGCAAATAGCATGTACTCTAAGTAGAAACAGGTGGATATTGGTAATGAAAAACAAGAGTAAATACATATGCTTTCAGCGTCAATCGTTCACGATACAGCCAACGGTATAAAGAAATATTACCGCACGGAAGTCGACAAAAGTTTTATGCAACAAGTGTTGATCTGATTGTCATACGTGGTTTTTTTTTGTTTTAACGAGGCTAATAACTGATTACCGTAATTTCTTCGAAAGAATGCGTTACAGAAAAAATAGTTTTGTTGAAGAAGTGAAGAGTAAAGAAATGATTTTCATAACGTTAAAACTTTATTCCCTAATGTGGGCTTACCCACATTGGGCGCTGTTTTGCAATAGCATATTTACATTAAAAAACTAAGAAATTTACTCTTTTTCGTTAGTTTAAGTGGTTTTTGAAACCAAAACTCTTTGTTCATCAACTTATTTTGACTGAAAAAGTATACCGGGTTAAAATATAGTACAACGGAAGAGAATATGCACTGCCTTAAGTCTATAGGAATACAGAGATCGATTTTATTTTAGTTAGTCGCACTTCGTGATGTGTTCATCAAACAAAAGCAAACATCTTGATGTGATTCTAAATTCACAATTCATACATTTCCAGAATAAACTCACAAAAATCAGACTGTCAAATGCAGATGCAAATGAAACGCAATTTCTTGTTATTTTTTTCTTTTTCCCATCTTTTTCGTTAGAACCATATAAAAACAAGGTCTACATGAGATATAAACATTTATTTAATTTTATCTATGACCTTTCAAATATCGACGCTTGCCAATAAATTACGTACGAACTACAACAATTAACAATTTTTTATTGTCATTTAATGCTCGCGTTTAATCTGATATTGATTCATTTTATTCAAATTTTCGATGTACGGATTGTACACTGAATTGATATTATTTGTATGCGATAGATTTGTTTTCGCACGGTATAAGTGATTACGCGTTTCGATTCGAAATATATTTTTAGATCAATAAAAACCGACTGTTTGATGGTTGCATGCATACTTTAGAACGCAGTAGAGCCAGTATTAGCTGTCCATGTGTAATAAATGTAATATTGCCAACGATGAAAACAGACGACGATGAGTACATATTAAGTAACTTGTTGAATTGTGTGGGAAGAAACAGTCAGTCACGGAGATATTTGCGAACGAATTGTTTTGAATTGTAAGAATGATGACATTATGATGACAGAATGTCAATAGGTAAGAAGTATGGAGGTGGTTGTGGAAACAATAAACGTGGTTATGTTTCAGTTTATTTTCAATGACGATATGTGTCGTTTTTCGTATTGCATAATGAAAACAGATGCTAGGAGATTGAGAAAAGTGACCAAAACTGGAGAGTAATTAAGCACTACGGTTGGTTATTCATCAGGACTAGGATGAAAACTATTGTCAAGATGAAATACATACATGCTATTCTTGAAGTTCACCTTCTCCTCCAAATTGTCTGCAATAAGACCATAGCATCTCTGCCATTTCGGTAAGAATACCGATGTGGCCCATAGGCGCGCCGTAGGGGGGGCCAGGGGGGGCCGGGACCCCCCCAGACCCTAGGTTGGCCCCTCCCAGAAAAAGAAGAGCAGACACTTAAGTTTTCGCCTCTTTGGTTTTTGTGGTTACAGCAAGAATTGTGTAGTGCAGTAGTTTAAGCCTATACCAAAGCATACACACTACTTATAACACAGAGATTGTGTTATTTGCGGTATTAATTACGATGTTATGGGACTTACCTCGAGAAATGGACGGCAATATTTAATTTCGACAAGTTATACGTTAAGAAAAAGACGAAAAGCGCCTCACCAATCATCCTTTTTTTATCAAGATTATCTGTTCATTCCTACTAGGCAATATACGGGTATTTAAATAAGAACACTTTTACAAACTGGCGTTTTATGCAATTATGTTTTTCACAAAACAGTTTGAGTATTAAAATGGTTGGCAATAAGGTAATTTACGTAGAATACAATTTTCGAAGTCATTTTGAGAACAAAAATGGCATCCTTGCCACTTTTATGCTACTTATTCAAGACAATGTTGTTTTTTGCGAGCAATTTCCACTGCGCTTACTCTTTTTTGATGGGATCATATACAATTAGCACATTCATACCGAACATTAAGCAAAACAAACACAGTCTTATTCCATATTTTAGAGCATGTTTCTTTGACTTTTGCGTATGATAAAGTATACTTATTAGGTTTGAGTCAAAAAGTTCATACTGAACAGCTCGGAAAGTCCAATATTGCTGCTGTAAACCTTTTGACACCATCACAACAAAGACTACACCGAATTTGTATCCCGTTAAAATAATTTACTCTATAACTTTGGTTTTGATCCATTGAAAGCGTTGGCAGTTATAAGGAAAAATGGGTGTTTGGAGTTACCTTTTGCGAATGTGTTAAAATTTCTGAAATTGAAATATATTGTCGGCTTATTTTCGCTATGAAATCATTATTATTTGAAAATTTAAAAGTACCGATTACCAGCACAAGAATGAATCAAATCGTTGATGCTGGCAGCGCGGACCTAACATTACGACCAGAATTCTGACTTACTTCGTTTACACTCAGGTTAAATGTGTGTGAGTTTCATTATAATTTGATAACTGCACCGGAAGTTAAAAGGCATAGCACTTCAATTTCACCGAGCGTTTTTTTATGGTGACACAACTGTCACATAGTTCCTATCATATTCATTATACTTTTGTCAGACCTGTATCTACTCAAGACCAATATATCCTGTGAATTTTATCCGGTCGCGAGATGCCGTAAACGCAAGTACCAGGTGGTTGGGAATTTTACAAGTTTAAATTTAACTGTAAAATACCAGGGAGTCAATGGTGTGAAATACTTGTGTTTAAGTACTTATGGTAGCTACAAGGTTGCCCAAATATTATTTAAAAACGACAGAAGCTGATTTTTTATGCCCATTGATGAGTCTTGTAAATTTCGTGATGATCTGATGACTCGGTGTGAAATCAACACAATGCGAAATTTTCCACAGAATTTCCATTGTCGCCGAAAATACACCAAAATTTCAGCTCGACCAAACTTCGCCATTCGGATAAATTATCCGGATAGTAAAATTCACGCGCAATGTGTTGAAGGACATAATGCATACAATAATAAAAACTCAACAATCATCATAAATGTGGCACAACAGCCTGACGTCGGGCCTTGGCCGCCTGGATCGATTTCCTCCAATTGTCTCGGGCACGTGACCGCGTCCTCCAGTCTTGGAACCACAATAGTTGCTCGGCGTTCGCATACACGGAGCTCTCCCAACGAGCTCTTGGTCTTCCTCCTGGCCTCGCTCTGTCGACTCATCTTGCGTTCATGACACGTTTTGGCATGCGATCGTCATTCATGCGTTGCACGTGTCCAGGCCACTGTAACCGTTGTGATTTGACGATCTTGGAGACTTCCACCTCATCGTAAACTCATTGTTGTACCGGATGTGCCATCAATCTCGGTCGCGATCAGCCCCGAAAATCCGTAGTAGAACTTTCCGTTCCAAGGTGTCCATCCTATTTTCAGAGACTTGGCTCAAGGTCCATGTTTCGCAACCATAGCACAGCACAGGTCGTATGATAGTCTTATAAACGCGGAGCTTAGAAAAACTCAACAATAATAAAACTCTAATTGTGCTTGGAAGACAGTAAGTGATATGGTGCTTGAACAGTCTTGCAATATTGTCAAGATGAATCGAAATTATTTGAAAAAGGTTATCGACTTTACGACGTGTCTCAGTCACCAAGGACGTGCTTTCAGAGGACATGATGAATGTGGTGCCAGTGATAACCGTGAATTTTTTTTAGAATTTTGAAAAAAATTTTAAAAACAAGATTGCGAACTACTGTAGAGGCAAAACACAAAATGAATTAGTAAAACCAATTGAAATAAAAGAGTGCGGACTGATAACCATTATGGCAGACGAAGCAAGGGTCCACAAAAAGAGACAACTCTTCGTGGTTGTCAGATTTGCCAAAGAGCTAGCAGTCGAAAAAAGGTCCTTAAGCTTTGCAGACTGTTCAGAAGCTAGAAATGCCTCGTATTTAGCAGATATAATTTTGAGCCTGTTGACAGCTACGGTCTTAGTGAATTGCCTGTTGTTGGACAGTCCTATGATGGTGGTAGTGTCATGTAAGGACAAAAAGTGGTGTACAACACCCTGCAGCCACATTTGTACACTGTCTAGCTCATAAAATTATCCTTATTGTGATGGACACACGTTTCACTATGGAAACGTGTAAATACTTTTTCAATGCCATCGAATCCCTTTGCCTACACATTTCGAAGCCATCAAAACACCAATTGTTGAAGCAGCTTGAAAAGGCAGTTGGTCTAAATAAAAGGCGTGAAATAAGAAGTGTAAGCTCGACTCATTAGTCAATGAGATTTCACAATTGCAAATATGTGATCGATAGCTAGTGTACTATAAAAGAGGCTTTAGAGAAAGAAATGAATGAAGGAAAATACAACGACTCAGTTCATACATTGGGAATCTTTCATTCAATCAGTAATCGTAAGTTTGCAGCAAATCTTTTCATCTTTCACTATGTTCTTTCTATAACGAACATGTTAAGCACATATTTTCAAAGTAAAAATGCAACTGCTAGGAATGGGATAGATCTTGTAAATAGAACGGTTAAAATACTACTAAGTGAGCAAGAAAACTTTTATGTAGTTTGGGAAAAATTAAATCATCTGCCAAGAAACACTGTCTGGGTCTCAGGTTTCCCAGAGGATCACGAAAACCGAAAACAGCAAAGAGCACTAGTTTGTAAGTTTTTGATATTTCATCTAGCCTCGGACACGCAGTTAGGGCTACAAAGATATCTCTGCAAACCAAATGGCTCGAAAAGAGTAAGTTACAGCATTCTTCATCCTGGCAAATTATTTATGCTTTTTCTAGGTTTTCTAGGTAACAAAAATTTGAAAAAGAGATTAATTTTTCCAATTTCTTCAAAGATATTTAGAAAGTAAGCTATCTTCTTTTTCAAGTATAAATTGAAATATATTTAACTTCTAAACGAAAAAATAGCCTTATATTTCTAATTATTTCCAATCTATTCCCGTATAATTCGTACAGGCGTTCATTTCTTAGCGGTAATAAATAATTCATGTGTAGTTCATACCTACCATTCACATTATATGCATGTGGTAGTAGCTCATACGTATTCACAGACACGAAGTTTATTTGATAATGCATTATGCATTAGCAAATATCAAAGAATAAATTAACAAACATATAATGTATTAGTAAATTATTTAAGTTTTATGAACAGTACATGTACCTTAATCATCGCATGTTTTGAACCTTTCGGTCCCTGGCCCCTGCCAGATTTTAGGTCACGGCACGCCTATTGTGGCCCCATCGATTTGAGTCGTACTAAATATACTCATTTGATTTTACCGTTAGTATAATTAATATGCAAATTGACGTTTTACCCGAACTGCGTACTTGACTTGGATGATGTAATATTAGCTAAATTTTAGCGCTTGAAATTAATTAATGTTTATTTTTCACTCAAGAAATATTAGGTGCGTTTTTTTTGCCTTAAAAACCAAATTCGATCAGGAGCTGATTAGGGCAGGCCGCATTGAAAACAACAACAAATGAGGCAAGATTTTTGTTATTTTCAATGCTACCTACCCTAACCGGCTCGTGATCGAGACGCAAAAACGCACCTATTATCTCGGAGCGTATTCCAAAGCGTATTTTACAATTTCCTTTTAAATAAAAAGACTTATTGAATGAACCGTTTTCTGAAATATAGATGCAGTAGTAAAAGACAAGCGCTTTTACGGATGAACCAGTCCAGGAACATTAGTCCCAGAACCATGTCCAACCAAGCCGTTGCGGTATTTTTAATACAATTGCGATACTTATGCAAACTTATCTTTGTAGTCTTGTTAGTTCGTTGATAGTGGTCCTGCTCTCCGCAATATGATCGCTCTATACCCCGGAATCGGCCTCACTAGACTTGTGAATTAATATTGAGCTCCCGTAGGTTCCAAATGCTGCAGTAGGCTGATCAGCGTGCGAGGACCTTACCAATTTTGTACTTTACATAAAAACTTTACGAAAAAAGACATTTCCGTTTGGTGATACGAACGAAATGTAACAAAATTTGACGTTCGAACAGGTCACCATGTCAGCAAATTCGAATGCCTCACCACATCTCACATTGCATTTTTGACTACTTTTGCTGTCTCCATTCTTTCGAAAGGAAGGGCACGAAATGAATAGCATGTATTTAGCTTGGCAACTCAAATGGCGTCTTGCATTAGTCGCCATTAAACTGTTTATGCCGAAAATAATTACGGGGACTAGAAAATTCGAATGACTGATATAACGTACTGAAAGAAAATCAAGAATGTTGATCAATAGTTGCATTTAGGACTGTATTGAAGTAACAAAAATTGTGTGGGAAGGAAAATAGGTATGCTGCTCGAGTCCCAGAAGTTGAACAGCCATGACAGAAAACGCGGGTGGTTGAGTCAATTCCTGAAGGCACCCAAGAAATTCGGGTCAGAAACAAGTCCCAACTTCTGACCTTAGGTAGTGGGTGGCAATCACTCACAAAAAGACAAAGAAGAACGCCACAACAAGACCAGAGAACAACAGTTGTAACCCAACATTTTTACCAACTGCCAGTGATCCTCACTTAATAGCTTAGAACGAATTAAATGGTTTGATTCGTGATCTGGGATTGCCAAAATAAAAATCTGAGCTCCTTGGTACAGGACTTCAACAGTGAAATCTGATAAATATAAATGCAAAAGTTTTACATCACTGACTACCGTGGACAAAGAAGGAAATGGTTTCAAGTACCTAAAATAAATATTTTGCCTATTATGTAATGCATAACTAAAAGCTTTTGGTGGTTTTATGTTTTCAAATTTTCAAATTTTCCCAATCTCATTTGAGGCGCCTAGCGAGGCAAAAAAAAAATCGAGACAAAAAAAAACCCTTAGCTGGGTTGTTCAAAGGGTTCGATTCCACTGTTTCAAATGAATCCGGTATTGTATCTGCGACAAGGGCTTGGTCCCTAAACTGTACATTCAATCTGCGAACACTTTCTATCGTTTTGATTCTGGTACGAGCAAGGAATCGTATAATAATGCTTTGCGCAACAGAGGAGTGTACCTGTTGCTCCTACATTGTGAGGGCTATTCACGTATTTTTTGAAAGCATAAAACGACCGGCGCTACCTACTCCTAATGACTCCACCCAAGCAGACTAAATGCACAGGTCCGGTCCTGCCAACCTTAGCTGAATAGCAACAAAAACCCAAAAATATGTTATTCACCCTCGTATTATTTATTATGAAAGCATCATATTATCTTTTATTATTTTGATTATTATCTTTTTATTTAGAGATGAAACAAACAAATATAAAAACAAAAACTATAAATGAACACATCATAATATTATTTTTAGAAATTCCGGCCGCTAACTAGTCAGTTTTCCTTCAACGAACATAATTACGGTATTCTTCATTACAATAAATAAATAAATCAACGAACCATCTGCCAATAAACAAAGTTTTCGTAATTATGTGCAATTGGCTGTGAAGGTTTTCAATGTTGTAAAGATAATAGTGTGTTTAATAGTTTTCCACTTGCGCTGTACCGACAGAGAAAATGAGGTATCCAAATAAGAATTGAAAAACAAGGTGAAGTGTGCATATGAACGATTACATTAACACATACAGTGCATAGTTAAAGCAGAAATATTCTGGAGATTATTATTTGCTATACAAACTAAATGCTTTTTTTTGTTGAAGTGACTTGTAACATCATTTTAAGTGGGTACTCGAATTTATATAGAAATAAGTTTATTGTACTTGTTTTATTTTAAAGATTTTTTTATATTTACTTGCCAACCACTGTGACTAATTCTGAGTAATGATTAAAGATATAAATTGAACTATTAAAAACTAATAGTTAAAATTGAATAAGAAAAAATTAAGTTGAACAAAACTAGCTAAAAAATTAATATACAAAAAAAAACTATAAATAATTTCTTAAAAAATACATATAATTATAATCATTTCGTTCTTTCTACCAATTTCCCGTATACATTGTTACCGAAATTTCACTGACCTATCAAAAATCAGTTAACCACCCAAAAAATAAAGATAGTAAATTGAATTACATCGATATCGATAAGAACCGCGCTGCTTATCACAACAATATTTTCGGCATTGTTTATTTATTTTAACATACGGTCTAAACATTGCATCTACACATAGGTAACGTATGACAACAACTTGTTCTTTTTAGATATTGACAGTCGACTGTCTTATCTAGACATTTTCGAGTAATTGAATTGATGAATTAATGTGAAAACTTGTTAAGGTTGTACAAGTTTCTGTGTGCTTGTTGGCAGTTATTGAATATTTCTGGGAATAATATGATTTATTATATTAGTTTTGTGCATTTAGATAAATTGATTTACAGATTTATGGCTTTAAAAGAAAATATTAGATCTGCTAATAGATAGTTTTTTTTTGTGAACAACTCGAACTTTGGAAGCTTAAACACTCAAAAAGACACTCAAAAAGAAAATAAAACACTATGTTTTAATTAGCAACTTTCGACCCCACCAATATACTTTAATTAAAATAGACATTTTGCCTTTAGAAGCTATCTATATAATTAAATTTCTTAGATCAGTGGTAATTTGCTTTTTTGTTCGGGGTCTATTGGAAAAATATATTTATTTTATTTTTTTTTTATTTATTGGATTTAAGTATTATTTCATTTTTTTACAGGTTTTTTTTTTTTACATTTTAAAGAAACAAAGGCATCGAAAAAATTGAAAAATACAGCATATACAAATATAACAAGGAATAATGCATTTTGATTATTTGTCTCGAATGTCGATGCTACAATACTGACTCATAATGACGCCGTGAATCGATCTAATTTCTATTTATCAGTGGTAAAAAAATAATGTCAAATCATTTTTACTATTTCTATTTTCACACACAACGTACAACGTAATTTGTGACGAATATTTGATTGTCGTCTGATTTGTCGTTAATGATAAGAATTTCAAAGAAATTTATATGCATGAAAAATTATATCAAATGATATGATATATTTTTTATTTTGAAAGTGTTACGGCAATTGTTGACGAGATGTTTGTGAGTATAGTGGTAAATATTGCAAATGCATTTGATAGTGTCAAAGTGATAAAACATTTCCGAATTCGTATACAGTAATGGTACAATTTAAGGACGTTCAAGCGTTCAAAAATTGTTTCATGAAAAATAGATTTCTTTGATTAGTCGATATTTTATGAAATCTTTGAATTTTACAACTTTATTTATAAAGTTTATTTTTACAAACTTTGCCAAGGCATTTTTTTGTCGGATCTTGGTTCACAGATAACCAGACGTGAATCCAGTCGTCCTAGTCGATCATCGGAGGTTTTCTCTGTTCCGTTCGCACGTACGAAAGTCTATTTCCATTCACCTTTACTGCGTCTACCTAGAACGCATAGTGCCCTTAAGCTTGGTACCCTGCCGCAATCTTTTTCACAATTCAAGCATGTATTGAAAATGTTACCTTGAATTGCTATTTACCTTAGTCCTAATTTTAGTTTTCAAATAAGTGAATTATTTTTGTTATTTCTTTTCCTTTTTTATGTTTCATTCTTCTTTTTTTTGCTTTCTTGACGCTGTAAGTGGAATTGTAGTTGTAGCGCAAGGGACTAATTAATAAATAAGTTAGTGGTAAGCTATGGGCGCTTTTGCCCATCTTTAGTCTGGGGGTATGATCAAGGTTCTGAGGCTTGTGGCACGAGTTGGAGGTGTTTTTTTTCGAGACCGCCTACTGAAATTAAGTAAAGGTTCGACTTTAGATTTCGGACACAAAGTTGATATAGGTGGTAGCTCTTTAGCGAAGCCTCCAGGCAGCAATCTACTGCTCGCCGCTTTACAAGCCGCCGTATCCTCATGGTTGTATTTGTTCGTGTTGTGTTATCTTAAGAGCAAGCTATTGGACATAATACCAGCACTTATAACACCACTTTGCACGACCAATTTCCGGAACGCTACTGACACCCATATCCACCACACTGCAGACACCCATATCCACCACACTGCATACGCTCCGACGCGCATATGCCAAATCCTATATATACGAGGCATCGAATACGATAGGATCACTCTATTATCAGCGTTCACAGGCAGCACTCAAGGGTCCCTGGAACATCCTGAATATAGTTTCTTTTGTATTTTACACTTATATGTAATAAACTGTTTTCGTATTAAATCGTTTATTATAGTGGCGCCCAACTTGAAGCCTAACCATCGCCCCGAGAAGAAGTACCCGCAATAAGAAGGCAATGGCAGCTATTCAGATGACCGATGAGCAGCTGCAGCAGCTTATCAGTGCTCTCCGACCATCTACCCCAGCACCGTCAAACGGATCACTGGGAAGTTTTGCGAATTGCACCGCCCGCTACGATGGTACTCGTTCAAGAACAAAATTGGACGAATTCGTAGGCAAAATTAGCATCTACAAGCAAGTAGAACACATCGATGACCAGCAGGCAATCTTAGGAATGCCCCTTCTATTGGAAGACATAGCGGCAACCTGGTGGCAAGGAGTCAAAAATGAAGTGACGACCTGGAAGGAAGCCATAACTCTCATACGAAATACGTTTGCACCAACTAGGCCAGCATACCAAGTATATATCGAGCTATTCAGCCAGAAGCAAGAAGGGAATTACTCCACCGATATTTTCATCTGCGAGAAGCGAGCACTACTCTCTGAGCTGCCACGGGACGCACACGATGAAAGCCAGCAAATAGACCTTATTTTTGGACTCCTCAGTCTAAAAATCAGGCAACATATCACCAGGGACAGTGTAACAGCCTTCGCAGACCTACTACAGCACGCCAGAATCATCGAAGAGAACGAAGCGGAACGAAAAACAACGCGCAGAGAGGACAACGCGGTAGCCCGGAAACCCAACCTTCCTCAACCGCAACCAACCAATCGCTTGAAGTGCACGTTTTGCAACAACTATGGACACAACATAGACAAATGCCGAAAACGAGAAGCACTTAGTCAGCGAGGGAATAAGCAACCAACGAATGTCGATCAACCATACAATGTATCTTGCTACGGATGTGGACAACCAGGTGTTGTACGAAGCAACTGCCCAAAGTGCCGAAAGACAACGGAACCCCCGGTAGTCAATTTTTGCTCAGTTGGCACCAATGGAGTAGTTCGTCCACGTTACCGCCCAGTCCTCGATATTTCTGTGAACGGTATCAAAGGCTGTGGTTACTTAGACACCGCAGCAAGAGTTAGCATAGCAAGCCACGAGCTTTACAATCAGCTTCAGCAACAGGGATGTAATTTCCAGCGTTGTAACACGAGCATCGTGTTGGCTGATGGCACCAGTAAGGACCAAGATGTTTATTTAGTCCAAGGAGATGTTACCGTCAAAAGAAGGACATGCTCCTTACAATTTGTAGTACTCCCGGAAGCTACAAACAACCGAACTCTGTTAGGCGTCGTCTTCATCGAAGACGCTAACATTGTCATCACCTTCTTGCAGACCTGTTCATGGTTCCGCCGGTTCATCGTTGGGTTTGCTGATAAAGCAAGACCACTAGCCAACCTGACTAAGAAGGATGCACAATGGAAATGGACAGAAGAGCAACAAGCAGCGTACGACCAACTAAAGATGTGTCTTACCACAGCGCCGATTTTGCGGCAGGCCGACGGAACAAAACCGTTCGTATTGCGAACAGATGCAAGCGGTTTTGCCCTTGGAGCAGCATTGTTGCAAGGGGAGGGTGCTGAAGAACGACCAGTAGAATACGCTAGCCGTCTCTTGACTAGCGCTGAAGGGAACTACAGCACCACGGAAAGAGAAGCACTAGCAGTTGTCTGGAGCACCAGCAAATTCCGTGGATATATCGAAGGGAGCAAGGTCACACTTGCTACTGATCATCAGCCACTTCGCTGGCTCATGTCGTTGAAATCACCCACGGGAAGACTCGCTCGATGGGCGTTATTGCTACAGCCATACAATATCAATATAACTTATATACCTGGAAACTCAAACACAGTAGCAGACACGCTTTCTCGACCACCACTACTAAAGCACGAAAGCCAAGAAGTCAACAGTATAGAAGTCGACGCCAGAATCGATAATGCAGATCAACCTATCCAGCCTCTACGTCGACGAGGTCGACCAAGAAAGTTACACCCGTAACTGCTTCATCATCGAGGCGATCATCTGAAGCAGAAGGGGAGTCTATAACACCACTTTGCACGACCAATTTCCGGAACGCTACTGACACCCATATCCACCACACTGCAGACACCCATATCCACCACACTGCATACGCTCCGACGCGCATATGCCAAATCCTATATATACGAGGCATCGAATACGATAGGATCACTCTATTATCAGCGTTCACAGGCAGCACTCAAGGGTCCCTGGAACATCCTGAATATAGTTTCTTTTGTATTTTACACTTATATGTAATAAACTGTTTTCGTATTAAATCGTTTATTATACACTCCATTAATTGTTGTAGAAATCAAGGTGTAGTATTTAATTGCTCCGAATAAAACAGGCAAATCGGTTTCTCCCATAAAGGGCATTACCATAAAAGCATTCACACTTCTAGAGAACTTTCGATAAATCGAATGATAATATCTTATTGGCTTTTACCTAATCCAATTTGACATTTATGGTACATAATTTTCAAATTGTTTTCTTGTTTAAGCGCATAAGTGCGAGATAGAATATTTTTATAAGCTTAAACGCTATTTTTCATAATTCATACATAGCAGTCTGTATGGTTCGCACTATGACTTCTATCACAATTGTCGTATTATCTGATTTTTGTCAAATTCGAGCCACATACGCAAAACTCTGTGTATTGCAAACTCACCATTTCAGAGAATTCATGTTTAGATATACTCTTCATTAGCATTTTCGAATACAAAATTACTCGATTTACTGTTTTTATATAAAACTGATATGTGATCAATTTGTTACATATGCAGATACTTAAGTAGTATGCAATTTTAATATTTGTGTTTTACATTCAACAAAGCATAAGTGGAACTTACAGTTAACCTAAAATCGAGTACGAAAAAAATAAACATAATATCTTTCTATGACTCGATTTATTGACACTTGTTGCTTGGTAACATTCTATATTAGTTCTCTTCAAATAGACTTTATAAACCAATGCTTCCATAAAATGCCTATGTCATTCGTCCAGAATCAACTCAAACTATTTAAACTAATTACGTAAACATGAAAACGAGTGTTGCACGCTTTGAAAACCCTGAAATCTATAAGCCTTTTGTGAAATCCTGAAATTCATTAGCTGACCTTTTGTTATTATACGCAATGCAAACTACTTCAACCAACTGCCATTGACTAAGCTCTAAAAGCATAATCATTTTCTAACCACATCTCTCCTACTCCACTCATTAACCACCTTTTTTGTTGTTAATATGTCACCCAACAATGCCACACATTTATCGACATGTGTAAGCATATAAAGGCAAATGTCACTTAAAACGTGATCATAACACGCAATGCAATTTTCCATGTCCTCGATGTCCTTTTTGACGCATGTTGTCATATTATGTCGTGCATTACATGCGCAACGTCAACGTCCCTCAAGTGAAATTAACGTAACGGCTTATTGCTCAGAGGTGTAGCGATAATTTTCATTAGATATAAATGATAGTCTCATCAATATCACTTTCACTGTATGATGTTAATTTTTGTTGGAAGGATGGATGGTAATATGAAAGTAAAAGGACTCTTGTTATTAGGTCGAACCTCGATACTATGGTGATGATGTGCTGATGATGGAGCGCAGTAAACTGGACAATGGATATAGAAGAGAAAAGAAAAGCAAATTGTTGATTATTGATGAGGTGTAAAGATATATCCCATTTCGTTTTAGGACACGTCCTGAAACGATCGTAGCTATGACAGTAGAGCGAAATAATATCGTATTTGTAACAGATTCAAAAGACAAATGGAATATTATGCCAAACCTGTGCAAAAAAGGCCAATAATCATCTCTATCCATTACTAAATACTTGAGTGCTTTCAAAATTCATCACAAAATTAAAATATCAATCAAATTTCATGTCCTTAGGACATCTATTACTAACCCTGACCTCTCAAACTGCTCTAACTATCCACAAAACAAACAGAGAAAAATACACGACAAACCTTTCTTTCGAATTCGAAAGCAACTCGAGCAAATCCAATAAAATGAATCAACGTCATTCCACCAAATGACCTCATTTAATTAGCCCACACTTTTACCTATTTCCGCTAGAAAAAACAACGAACCAATAACCAACCGACTGGTGGTTCCGGTCATCATATCAACAACACATTTCACCTTAGCTAACCTCATAGCAGCGACGTTTCTGCACCTTAACAGTTGCCTAGCACGCAATTCGCACTGAAAATGACAATGATGTTATCGAACGCCAATAGCTAGGACAGCAACATATTCTAGGATCCACACAAACACAGAGGGAGACTCTAGTTCTTTGGTCATATAGATATGTGCTGGTATGTAATAGTTGTATGCAAGGTTATTCCCATTGTTGATGGTGAAGTAACTATCTAGTATAGACGGCGACAACGGAACTATTTTGAACTTTTAGAAGTCGGGTGATAATTTTGATGGTCATTCGAAGGATTTTGAGTGCAAGGACATGCGAAGAGAATTTCATTATTATGGTCGAGCAAATGATATGTTTGAAGGATTTGTTCCAGGGTCATGGAAAACTCATCAAACGAAATCAAATTTTAAGACTATAAAAACATTAGTCATCAACAAAAATTATCTGACAAAAATAGGACAAATCAGTTAGTCGATTGTCCTTTTTGTCATGCAAATAAGTTGAAATAAAAAAATGAAATTTTCTTTTTGCAAGTTGTCACGGGTTCTAGGGTTTGGTGTGTAATCACAATTAATCGTCCATGGCTGGATTTGAACCGGGAAAGACCCAGGTTAGCAGCCCATTGGACTGCACATTGAAAAACTGCGTCCAATGTGACTAGGTGCATAATAATCGTTCGTGGATTCGTGATTCTCTTTCATAGGAAATGTGAGGTCAGTTACAGTCAGGTCTATTCCAAGTATGCATTTATGCTGCCAGGAACCGATCTTGAACCACCCAATCTTCGAGCTGTGTCTGCCGAACAATCTCACCATGAACTAGTGCTGATTCACCAGTCCAAAGCACATTTCGGCTTCTTTTGATAAGTTTCAAAGGCTTTACAATATCTGCTCTCAAAATCGACTTAACAGCTCCGGTATCGATTATTATATTACAGACTTCGTTGTCGATTTTTCCTTGCAGGCTCACTTCATCTTCCCGAAAATACAGCCAGTGAACGATCATACGAGGTGTATGAGAAAAGTAATGAGACTGACAGCACTGCGAGCGATCTGGCAACGTTGCGTCTACCGGCCTCTGCTAGACCGGTTTGTTTATCGCTTCCACTTTCTCAGACCGAGTTTCAACTCCGTACATATAGCACATTCCTTTGAACATCAGTGAACTTGTGTTTTTGTTGTGTCTTACAAAAACTGAGCATCGGAATTTGGAGTGAAATTGCGCAATCAAGTTTTGTGTTAAACTTGATGAATCCGCGAGTGTGACTTTTGAAAAGTTGAAACATGCCTATGGGGAACATTGCTTATTAAGAGCACAAGTTTTCCGCTGGCACAAATCATTTTTGGAAGGCCGAGAGCACGTTGAAGATCAACCTCGCTCAGGGAGACCTTCAAATTTAAAAACTGAAGGAAACGTTGAACGTGGATTGCTCTTGTGAGATCAGAACGTTGTCACCGTACGGCCTCCGCCGTTACAAAATCACACCCTGTCTTCTACTCCAGAAGGCCAGGGCGGCAGCCTCGGGTGGCTGGCTCACTTGCAGAGAAAGGGGTGAGTCCGGGCGCCACTCGTTTCTTGCCCTCGGCTGCCTCCAATATCCGCGCCGCGAAACGAGAAGTCGGCCGGATAGACTGTTCTACTTCGTTATCACGATATATTCTTTCACTATGGGAAACACCGCGTTACAACACTGTACATCGATTTTATTTTCAGAATTCAAACTCAAAATCTGCCAGATGATAATTAACTACTTCCACGAAACTTACACGGCGCCGCGAATCGAACAAAATTACGCTTATCTATGATTTACAAGCAAACCTAAATCTTATCTTCAAACTAACTATATCGCCACGTACCTTCGCCACCAGTCCAGAATATATTCGTTGCACCGTTCCGCAACGGATCGATCGTCGGTTTCGCTTCGCCCCTTCACTTTGGTATTTTCTTCAATCGCCGCTTTCATTCATCTAACCAAGTAGAAATCGCCACCGATCTCAATCGTATGCACTGTCTCAATGTCTGCTAAGATCTTCTGAATCGCCAGTCGCTCCTTAATTGGTGACCAAGTTCCGCTGATTCGCTGTACTTCTCGACGGAATTAGTTCAGGCATTCACTCCTCGCTCGCACCGAAAGGTTCGTTCTGCTATTTTTTTCTGGTCTGTTCACCTCGGTGTCGGGATCAAGAAGAACCTCCTTTCATCATCCGGATCCCTGCAGAACCTCGGTCCTGCTTTTTCGACCCCGTTCTTGCGGGACTATTCCCATGTCGTTTTTCAGTATTGAATAATACCGCCCTACCAGGGCAATGTCCTCTAACAGCGGCCATTGATCTTGTATTTGATCGCCTTCATCTGGCAACGCCACTTCGAGTCTCATATCGAGAACTTTGTTATCTATCACTCTGCGAGTGTTCGTTTCATGATTCAGCTGTCACCGGGTGAGTGTTTACTTTTGCATAACTATTCTAAATTACCCACATTTTAGTTGCGTGATTGGAGAAAGCATCAGTGGAACTTTGTGATGTTAGCCGTGGACTGATCCTTTATCGCGGACCTGAATGTAGCGACGAGATATGGTCAGCGAGTTGTCATATCTGCCATGAATCGTATCTGCCATTTGTACACTTGACGACTTGACGGAGCATTTGAAAAGTCTCGTGGCGCACCGGAATGTCGAAACGGCGACCCACCGATCCCAGGTACAGGCATATGTAAGCGTTCCGCCAACCATACGAACTAGCGCCCATAGATCTATTCGGGTAAGTCGTTTTATGGTTGTTTAATATATTTTCACCCAGTTGAATGCGCCGCGCCGCGTCGAATTTCAAGTCCGGGTTACCTCGTATCGCGTCCTGTGTGATCGGGGCTCGCGTTCCCCGGTCTTTTGTGATTTCCCCGAATTCGCCCCTCATCGCCGACCTTGCCACGGGGCCCTGTATCATTCGTTCTACGTCGGGGCAAAACAGATGTTGGCTGTGATGTTGATGTTCAGTCACGGCTGTTTTGGCCTGATGCCGGCGAATCGCTGCATCTACGGTATCCTCGTTCATGTGCTCGTGGCCTACCCTAATCGTTAAATCTAATATACAATTCGCTAATCGCTAATATACAATTCTCGCCTACTTTGCCGGTGTTTCCCCACATTCACTTATATCTCAATGCAGCCGAGAACCGACACCGTGATAACGTTGTTTAACAATAACGATGATGAGTGAACTGTTAAATTTAAACACTTTCATCGTACATCAAATTTTAGCAGACGAATTGGGCATGCGAAAGATTTCTGCCAAAATGGTGCCGAAAAACCTCACAACTGAACAGAAGGACAATCGAAGAAATTTGTGCGTTGAATTTCTTGAGAGGATTGGCAATGACCCAGAATTTTTCAATCGTTTGTTCACAGGTAATGAATCCTGGATATTTAAATATGATCCTGAAACAAAGCGGCAAAGCGAAGAGTGGCACACTACGTCATCTCCTAAAATGTCGAATGAGCAAATCAAAGATTAAGACCATGCTGATTTTTTTGACAGAAAGGGTATCCTGCACAAAGAATTTATTCCACCAGGACAAACTGTCAACAAAGTGTTTTATAAAAGTGTCCTCGAAAGGCTCAGGAAAAGAGTGATTCGTGCGAGACCAGACATTGCAGGAAAGTGGATGCTTCATCATGAAAATGCTCCGTGTCCCACAGTCATTTCCATCAGCGAATTTTTGACCTCAAAACGCATTTCTGTTGCTCTTCAACCTTTCAATTCACCTGATTTGAGTCCTTGTGACTTTTCCTTTTCCCGAAACTGAAACATGTCTTAAAAGGACGTCGTTTTGAGACTGGAGAGTATTCAAAACACTGTGACACAGTGGGAACAACAACTTCGCCATGTATAGCTGCCCAAGGGAACTACTTTGAAGAGGACAAAAATAAAAGCTTTGGTAAATGGAAAATCAGTCTCATTACTTTTCTCACACACTTCGTAGTTTTTGGGGCATCAGCTTGGTGGGTCGACTTTTGCTCTTCAAATTCGGTTTATGCTGACTTTGATGCTTTTATCCAAAAAGAACTGTCACTTTCGGCCATTTGAGCTTACCGTTCTCTTTGAGTTCTTGGTAATACCTGAACTCATATTTCCTACGATAATCATGATTCAAGTGTCTTTTCTCTCCGCAGTTCCAATATGCAAGAACTCCGCCTGCTGCTGATATCCCAAGGCTAATTGTCTTTCAATGTACCAAAAATTACGTCTCTTCCAACAACTACGTCTTAAATGCCACTTTTCATTTATAATTCCAGCATTGGTACATACAGTTTTCCTCTTTGTAGATTCTCTGATTATTTCTATTCTTTGCCACCGGTAATTGCCGTGCATTTCACGGACTCCCTCGTTTCTTTTAGACGCCCGTTTTACCAATTATTAGCTACATGAAGAGCTAGCTGAAGTTCCTTATCGCGCAGCCCCTGGATGAAATGACAAGTCCAACTCCTGGCCATAGGATAGAACAAAGATCTATACGTTTAATATCCTAAACCAACTGTTGTAACGATCGTCCTGGTTTCTGGGTACGCGTTATTAGCTGTGAGTGATACACCTGTTTCAAGTGATCCTCACCGTGCCGTATGTCTAGATCATCTGTGTGACTGAATATCTAGAGAAATTTTCGACTAGTACGATCTGAAGGCCTTCCACTCCAGCTCCTCCAAATAACAAGATTTATATAGTCGCACGTTGGCGATCATTCCAATAATTGTATTCGGCATCAGCTTCAAACTGCTTCTTATACATGGTCCAAGAATTCTGTTCATCGAAAATTGACACTTTCGACCCTTTATTGCCAGTTGCTTCAGTCCGAATAGCTCCTACAGTTTTGACCCGCTCCAGATCTGATTTCAGCAAATCGATTTCTTTCTCAACTTTTACAAGCTGTTGTTTTGCCTTCACAGCCTGTCTTTTCAATTGTTTCTGTTTCTTGAGACCCAAAAAAAAACTGTTTCTTGATGTCCAAGGCTTATTGGTTCATTTGCTATAATTATTGATCAAGTTTCTTCTTGCCCTTTGATATCTACAGCTTGTTGGTTTAGTTTATTATCGAGTTTCATGGCTTGTTGCTACATGTCTTTAGCTTGCGCCTATATATCGGAGGCCATATTCAGCAGCAAATATATCATACTAATATTTTCCACGCTACTTTGTTTTTCTTGAGCGTGATCTTGTCCCCTTTCCTCATCTAGAAATTCAAATGTTTCCAAATTGATTGCTTCAGTTCTTGAAACTTCCCTAAATCGTGATGATAGGGCTGCTGGAAGAAAGAAAACTACGCGACCTTTGATAACAGGGCCGATTTATTTCCCCTTGTCAACAAACGACGTTTCCGGCCCTCCACTTTCGACTCTGGTAGCGTTATCTCGCATACTAAATTTGGTATTGTTTTTTGTTTGAGTTCACGCTATTTCACACGGAATTCCCTGATATTAAAAAAAAACCCACCAACATGCGCCCAACCTCTCACTTGTTAATTCCTTTTCACAACTGTCCACGTTTTTCACAAATAAAAAGTTAAAAAAAAACCGTTGAAAACTTTTGACTGATTCACGAGCGTAAAAAAATCCCACTTCTGACACCAATTTTTGTATTTCTCTTATACAAAATACAAACCGTTCGTGGGTTCAAGATTGTTCGTTCGTTCGTGGGAGCCTAAACACCGGCAGTTTGTTTAATTGAAATTAATCACACTTTTATTAAACTGATAACTCATATAAAACAATTTTGATATTTATCGCTTGGCAGCCCTTTTCAGACTGTTTTCATTACTTCGTCAAGGAATTATTAAGCGTGTTTTTTGCTCCTTTATCCAGCACAGAACAAAACAGACACATTGGAAACAACAACACTCCTGTCCCAGTGAATTCACTGGGACAGAAATTCTGTTCTGAATAGGTAGTTAATATGCTGAACTATAGAATGTGCTGATAGTTCGTTAGTAGCTACATTTTTTGTGGCCATGAGTTGGCTATTTAGTTGTCAATAGAAAGCTGTCAAAAAAAAAACTCATAATGTGTAGAAAGTTAAAGGAAGTAATTTTCTGTTAATTTTTTTTATATTTTCGATCGATTGTGATAGTTTATACTCGTTATTTTCTCACTTGATTTTTTTTTTAAAGCTTGGTGAAAGCTTGAAAGCTGGTCTGTATGGATGGATTTTTTCGCGCCATTGTTCTATTCTGTTCTGCATCAGAGCAAAAAAAAAAACGCACCTATTTTTTATAGTCGCCTGTCGAGCTTCTATTTTCTTTTATTAGAAATGTACTGCTGTATTACGATATAATCATAGAAGGAAAAATCATTGTATTGCTTCATAATATACCAATTAGTACTGTAGTTATAACGTTAGTAAGAATTAATCACTAAACACGTAATTTTATTGTAAGAGCTCGGAATTAAGAATACCTAGTGGCCTCGCTAAATTTAAGGTCGAACGTACGCTATGGCAGTATCGACAAAGGATGACTGATACGTACTGTGATAAGCCAACCTAATCTTCGTAGAACAGGGTTTAGTAAACCAAAAAAAAGGAATTGTTGGCTTGAATAGAAAAAAATTTCTACCACTAATCGTTTTAGATCATAATATTAAAATTTTTCTCCTTAATTTTAATTCCAATAATCTGTTTTAATTTCAGATTCAGAACTAATTAGAAATAGGATTAATGTAAATTGGAAATATCTATAATTGCTGAAAAATTGCTCTGATGCAATAAAATCTCTATTATCAACGTCCTCACATATTTTCCTTTTTTCATGGTCAGTTTCACCTTTCAATTCAATTCATAAACAAATGTAAATGGCCAATGGACAGTTTTACCATTTTAAGCTAAATTTCAATTTTCCTTTGAGTGACCTCATTATTTCTTTCGCTGACTCCTTTTAACACTATACTTTCAACATTTATTACCCTGTCATAATAGAACTTCCAGCCAAACTATCTACGTCATCAAAGTATTTCGTCATTACAAAACCCTGATAAAATCAATTATCTACCTGCCAAGGACATTTAATATGCGTGACTCTAGTCATAATCGTGTCTAACAAACAGGTAATGTCCCATTAGAAACTGTGACGTCAACTACCTAGAGTAAACCTAAAAAAAAAACGTAGAATCTATCTATACCTCTTCCATCAAAATTCTTTCGTGCTTCCTTGAAACAAAGAGCGAATCCTTTCTCATATATAGATGTATGTAGGTGACTATCATATACCACACCAGAGCTCGATTGTTTGACTAGTCAGTCAAGCAGGACACCACCCAACGTATTTAGCCTATTTTAACTCGACTATCCTTACACGCAACCCGAATCGTAAGGAATAGAAAAGAATCTATAGAATGTGACATTATCGCTTCCAGGATATCGCTTTAATGTCAAAAACTATATTCGCTTTAATTCGATCGAAACGGTCAAATGTTTATGTTGAAAAGGCTTGGCCGCACTATAACGTGTTTGTCCTTCGTTTTAGCTTGATTAGAGACGTTGAAAATGTGAGTGGACAACTGAATGACTGTAAGTGGTGTTTTTCCGGGCGGAAATTAAAAGGAGGCGCGCTGGATGGACAATAATAAAACAGAAATATTATGTGATAGAGATCAAGAATGATATCATAGCGAAAAATTGATTGTGTATTAATGGAGTGTCATGGTTTTTCAGGTTGGAAACATTGGTAAAATGGACTGTATAAAAATATATCTTTATACTTGGGAATAGAAGAAAACAATTGAAGGGACTAAATCATTTCTGTAAGTTTGAATCCCACCCAACGCTCATGACTGTCACTAACTCTTTTTATTTTATTTTCAATTATTTGTGTTGAATTATTTTAAATAATTGTTTTTTATTAGTTTTTATTTTTTATTATTATTAATAATTTTTTTTCTATTTCGTGTTATTTTGTCTCATAATAAACTTTTTCAATGGTTCCCCTATCGTAGATGACCAGAAAATTCTGCACTTCGGATCTCCGGGTAATTTATCAAACCGCGATGTGTATGAGGTTTGAAGGGAGGTTCGATAATTAGAAACTCTAAGAATACAGCCAAGAGCTGAGGACATCCAATCGAAAGGCTTGGTAGTACCCTCTGCGAGTCTTAACGGCATCCCAAAGACTTCAAAGATATAGAAAGATCTGCACATATCAGAATTTTAGGACTATTTTAAACCCCAGGACTTTTTGAGCACACTGGAATTGTTGCTCAAAACGAACTTCCTAGAGAGCACAATTAGTAATCATGGTTGGAATGAGGAGGAAGACGAACGCTCCGAGTGGACACTTCACTCACTGATTATACAAATCATCTCGTATGAAAAAGTTCAATGGGCAGTAAATTCCTTCAAACCCTTTGAATCATCCAGGTTCTGTTACAATAAGGCACAGCAGGTCTAAAACCCATTTTGTCACACACTTTTAGAGCGAACTTGAAACTCAGCTACTTACCAGAAACGTGGAAGTTGCCGCGGGTGATGCTCATCTACAAGAGTTATAACAAACCGATTGGCCCTCCAAAACCATACAGGTAAGGAAACGACGCTAGGCGCTTTCGTGGACATAGAAGTAGCCTTTGACAATGCAAGGCACGACTCGCTGCACCATGCACTTCAAAGGGCGAGGGGCCTCTGAAATCGGCCGGTAAAGTACTGATCTATCGAGGTATGTTCGCGGGGCTAGAGGATCAAAGCTAAGGGTGAATACGAGAAGGGAGTGAGTAGTTGAAGCAGTTGACGTCTTTCTTGGGGTTCTCAGGAGCAAGAGATTAACAGGTCCCGGATACGTGGAAGACATAACTGTAATAATAAGGGACTCACGTTCGAATACTTTGAGGTCCAGAATGCAAAAGACCTTAAATGAAACAGCACAATGTTCGAGATTGAGGTTCTATCCACAAATTCTCAAAAGAACAAAATAGTTCCATTTAGTAGGAATGGAAAAGTCGGGATAGAAGTCCTGAAAATCAGAGACAAAAATGTGCGTCTACAGGAGGAGGTAAAATATCTCGGAATCTACCTGGATAGGAAAATCACCTGAGATATTCATCTTAACAAATTTACATTGAAGGGCACTAAAGTATTTTGGCTGACCAAACTAATGCTTGGATGAAATGGGGGAATGTCTCCAATGCAGATCCTTTGGGTATACACTCAATTTGTGAGACCTTTCATCGTATATGGGTCAATAGTGTCGTGGAAGAAAACCACACAAAAAAATGGATGTTAACAAGCTTCAAATGATGTTCAGCCTACTAAGGAGAGGTAGAAATGAGCTTCAGACACGGATTCAGATCAGAGAGCCTAAAAGGTCATTTTAGTATCCTGGAGGACATCAGGCCAATAATGAAAATGCTGAACTTCAACAATCAAATAAAGACTAGGGCAACCTTTGAGAAAATGTTTAAGACTACAATGCCATCAAGAAAAAATAGGAGAATGGTCAAGCCCTCTCCAGAAAGACGGCTCGAAGATGGTTTGTGAGGCCTAGGTGCAAAGTGCACATCCATTCTCTAAGGACGCCACTATCTATCAAGCAGAACCATTTTCTTTACTTAAAACCACGCGTATAACAAAGATAGTGAGCACTAAAATGATCAACATTAAGATCCTATCGGAAAACCAAGAGGTTCTCAAGGCTATCAACCGGAATCAAATAGACTGAGCTATAGTCTTAGAGGCCCTAATTGAAATAGAGGTGCAGAACAGACTCGGGCTTATATTGGATCCCTGACCATGAGGTGCACCAAGGAAACAAGAACGCTGTTGCCAAGACTAAAGAAGTGGTTAAACTGCCCTACATTCCATTTCGTACTGAGGCTTTTCGAAGGCCGATACGACCAGGGAAATTAATATATGAACTTAAAAAAGATCAAAAGCTACCGGCTTAAAAATGACACTCAAAAGATTATCCTAGGTTCGATGCAAAAAGAGTACTAGAAACGTTGATTCTCCATAAAAGTGGCATAATAGCCCTATGTGGAGTTTTAACAGACCACCTTAATTGCGATAAGTGTCTCTACAGGATATGCAGGGATCTGGATCGGATTAGCTGCAGAAGTGACAGAGAGTGTAGAGCATTTTCTCGAGCAATGTCCAGCACTAGCTAGACGAAGATAAGAGCTGATTAGCTCCGCTATTCCCTCCATTTTGGACATTGGAAAAGACCCGACTGAGGGCATATCGAAGTGCGTAAAGAGTTTTTTGAAGCATACTGGTGAAGAGGAGCAATAGACCCCGGAGGTCGCAGTGCTAGGAGTCATCCGAGCAAGCTTCATGCATTCATTCATTAGTGTTGAGATAGCAGGGTTACTCCTAGACAACTATGACCGTTAGTTAACAATTATTGGCTTCTCTGAAAATTGTATTGTTATTCAAATTTGGTAATGCTATCAGTGCTAGTCGCAAGGCTAGGGTACTATGGGAATACGAGTTTTTGACATTTCAACTACAGAGTTGAATTCATTGATTGCTCGATAGTCACTTGTCTTCTCATCAAATATCCCGACATCATAATTAATAATCTTTTCAATAGACAGTAGTGATGTGCGAAATGGCTCTTTGAAGTGAGCCAGCTCGTTAAAACTCATTCATTTTAAATGTGCTGCTCTTTAAGAGCCATTCAAAAGAGTCATTTCAAACAACTTTTTTTCATGCTTGTAAAAGTGTAAACTCAACTACTGTTTTTTGTTGTTTTAATAATAATCATAAATCATAATAACATAGCATTGTTTTAATAATTATAATATAACATAACTTTAAAAATATAACATACCATATAACACAAATCTAAAAATAAAATTTGAATTAAAAATCAATCGGATTGTTAACAATAATCATATATGAAAATCTTTGTATTTTATAAATTATAGTGTAAAAATAACACTTGACTTGGCTGTGATGTTCGTTTTGGCGATAAGCGAGATCTCTTTCCAGTAAGCACGTATCCACTTTTTGAAAACACTCGTTCGCAGGGGACTGAAGTGTCCACAAGACTCAATCGTTGAATTCCCGTAAACAGGTTTCTGATCCTAAAAATATAGGCAAATTGGGGAAAGGTTGCCGTTCTTGTCCGACGTGGATTTTCAAAAGCTTTACTTTGGCTGTTTAGACAGAGCATAAAATTCCTTTTTTTTCTAAAACGCAAGAATTTTTCAGGAGGGTCGATAATTTGAAGGCTTTCACTTTTAGTGCTGGCCGTAGCTGCAGGGTTCCTAGCATGTTCATGACGTGGGTCTACAGCTTTACAGCATCAATGTGTCCTTTAAGATTTATAATGATTTGATAATCTTGTCAAAAGGTATCGCATTTCAAAGTTGTTCAAATTTTCTCGATCTTATTTTAGGCAGATTGGGTTAAAAAATTGCAAAACGTTATCATGTCTACATTTAGTTTAAACACATTTTGCAAAATTATTTTTTTTTTAAAGTAATTTGTTGATAGAATCATAAAGATACTTAAAATATAACCGCTGGCACCAAAGGATTAAAGATAATTAACATTTGGGGAAATCTGGGCCAATTTTTGGAAATTTATAAAAACATTTAGAAAGAACAATGCCGCTTTACCCAGTACAATGTACTATAACAAATCCGAAGTACATAATGGTCAAGAAGTATGTAACATTTTTGCAGATTACTTTGAATCAGTTTTCTCTAATAATAGACAGTGCATCGAATCTAATGTATCTCTCAATGCTGTAGATAATGTAATGAACCTGAATAAAATTCATATAGATTCAGCGAAAATACTACGGCATCTTAAAACTTTTAACATTAATAAAGGGCCTGGACCTGATCAGATTACTGAAAAGTTTATCCGTTTTTGTGCATATTATTTAACGGAACCGCTCTATATTTTATTCAACCAATCACTTGAAATGCATGTGTTTCCTGATGCATGGAAAATCTCACACGTCGTACCAATTTTTAAATCCGGCGATATCCATGACATTTTTAACTATAGGCCCATCTCTATTTTATCTACTTTCGGTAAAATTTTTGAGGCATTAGTTATTGAGGAAATTAAGTCTGATGTTTATAATTTGATAATTGATGAGCAGCATGGTTTTTGTCCAAAAAAGTCAACTTTTACGAATTTGGTAACTTTTTCGCAGCTATTAAGTTCTAATATGGATAAAAAACATCAAGTCGACGTTATTTACACCGACTTCAGCAAAGTTTTTGATCGGGTCAGTCATCCATTGTTAATTAGTAAACTACGAAGAACTGGTATTCATGGCTCACTTCTGAGGTGGGTTGAATCATATATATCAAATTGATCTCAGTTGGTTCGATGTAATGGCTACTTATCGCGTCTGATCTCAGTCACATCCGGAGTTCCACAAGGTTCACATATAGGTCCAATTTTATTTATACTTTTTTATCAAGGACATTACAAAATGCTTCAACGCTTCTAATGCGCTTCTATACGCGGACGATCTGAAATTCTTCAAAGTAATCAAAAGTTCAGAAGATTGTACTCAACTTCAAAAAGACTTAGATAGTTTACATAACTATTGCAAGTTAAATGAACTGTCACTCAACGTTGAAAAATGCTGTGCTGTAAGTTACACTCGTAACAAACATACAATTGGTAACGACTATTATGTAGAAAATTCAGTACTGAAGAAAAATACCTTGCAAAAGGATTTAGGAATGCACTGTGACTCCAAACTGATGCTTAGTTCTCATATTGAGATAATTTTGAGGCAATCATACAGGACCTTAGGTTTTGTTTTACGGAATTCCAGAAACTTCACTAATCCGCAAACATGTACATACCTTTTCAACACTCTAGTTCGACCTTAACTTGAATATGCGTGCACTATCTGGAACCCGTGCTACAGAAAGTACATATATATGATTGAAATATTGAAACGCAAAGGATATGCTCTTTCTGTTTAAAATTTTCCATAATGATATATACTCTTCATCAATGATATCATATTTCAATCTTTCAACAAATCCTGTATACACAAGACTCAATACATTATTTTATTTGCCTTTTTCTAATACGAAGAATTACTCCAATTCGCCAACGAACAGATTAATGTCACAATACAACTCGAAGTTTTCTCATATTGACCTATTATAAAGTTTTAACTTTATACTCACTATGAGACCATTTTCTAATTTTCTGATTGCCAAAACCTTCAGCATAGCCTCCAAAAAACCAAATCCACCGCCTAATAGCCAACATACAGCAAAAAAGCATCATTCGTACAGTACCATCATTTACACAGTACTTATCATTCACATTCTATTCGCACTGCACACGGTGCTGGCTCCGTGCTTTCATGCATTCTTCATTCACACGGAGCTGGCTATTTTTTCTGTGCAATACGATAGTCGGATACATATGTACATGTTCCGACATAAGAACAGCCTAGATTTCGCTTCACCAACCCACGGTAGTCTAATATAGTATTGCCGTGCATTTGCTTGAGTGGCTCTGCAATCTCGCTCCTGCAACTAAAGTGGAGGTATGAAGGGTGCAGAGCGGTTTTAAATGATGGCTCATTTAGCTCTTTCAAACGAGTTGCTCTTTTTTCTAAAGAGCTGGCTCACATAGCTCTTTTAAAAGAGTTGCACTTTTTTCTAACGAGCTGGCTCACATAGCTCTTTCAAAAGAGTTGCTCTTTTTGATAGTATAAGATGCACACCGTTATCATTTAAGCTTCAACAAGCCAGATAGATTTATAAAATTTTAAATAAATTTTTAATGATCATTTTTAGATAGATTTTGGCTTTAAAAAGGTTTTAAAACCTTCGTACTTTGAACGATCGAATATATATTTTTAACTCTGCTACGCAGAATA
Organism: Nemotelus nigrinus; assembly: GCA_947369275.1. NCBI lineage: Eukaryota > Metazoa > Arthropoda > Insecta > Diptera > Stratiomyidae > Nemotelus > Nemotelus nigrinus. Next base: position 63,600,470 of record OX376375.1, read on the forward strand.
CGCATGCATGCTTAAACCAGTTTTTTATGAGTCTGACTAAGAGCCATTCTGATTGTTCAAATCTGGTCCATTGTTTTTTCTCAACACGTTTTTTATGGCTCGAAAATGCGGTGTTACATTCAAATCTACTTAACGAGCATGTATTTTTTGCTGCTCTCGGTTATATTTTCAACTGAATAAACGTCATCAAGCCTCTTTGTTTGTCTTGAACTAAGGCCGAAATTCAAATTATATGCGAAAATAGTTTTCGCTCGCACAAAAAAAAAAATCACCATCCACCTTGAAATCATTCATACATCGAAAATATGTAGAGTGTTATTGCATTTAATTTTGTAGCAATCGTTAAATGTTCATTTACATACACACATATATTTCTAGACATTCATATTTACTCATTAATGTCTCAAAACCTTATTATTTTTAATTACATCATTTTATCGCCGAATAAATCTATAAACACATTTAACCATCACATTTCCGCAAAATTACACCCACAAAAAAAAAGATGAAAACGAAGAGAAAACAAAGAAAAAAGAACAAGAGCTTAAGATAGCGTAACCGGTTAGTTGTTTGGAAAGCGTGCACGCCATGCATAATAGACTAGAAGAGCTTGTATAGGCCGTATCTATCATATACCATTGCTCGTAGATTTATGCGAGAGAAGAAAAAGATATTCGCTTGTATGACATCATAGGAAACAATATCAAGAATAACAATTGTACTTGTGCTAATAATGTGTATGTTACTGTATATGTGGCTTATTCATCCGTCTGTTTGATGATTGTGTTTCATTCTGACAACATTTTTATGACTATTACATAGACCGGCCTTTCGCACATATGAAGCAACATATTAAGATACCTATGCAGGAGAAGTTACCGGCATATTGAAATATTTTCTACTTTCAAATGTATCTTTAATTTTTGCATCTTATTGTATTTTAAAAATGTATCTTTTAGCGTTTATAGATTTTATTGCAAACAAATTTTGGTTTCGTAAGTCGAGAACATATCTTTCGTTATATCCATTGGTTTTCAGATTGTTTACTGAGTGTTGACATCATTATCAGCATCATGATCATATTTCTTTCTCGAGTCTTAAGCTTTATCACGTCATTTCACTCAAAAGACAAGACATGCTGTTTACGTTTTGATAGCGGTGAGACGGGGAAAGAGAGGGAGGGGAACGAAAGACAATCCAAAGGAGGTCAATTTATTATCAGCTTCGCCGGTTCAAATGACAATGGTCAATTGCCAAGGGCGACAGGATAGATTTGAATAGAAAACACGTAAGTATTATTTACGTGTAAATTTGTACATCTACATGTGAGTTGAATTTTCCTAGTAAGAAAATGAAAAATTGAGTGATTGTATGACGTGTTTTTTGGCACTATCTACTGTTTTGTTTGGTGTGATTAGATTGTAATGAGTCAGGCTTTTGTTTAAAAAGATGAAAAAGTCGTGTGACACAAACACATACACTTACCATTCTCACATTCACTATTCACCACACTGCTTGACATTAAACACAAAACAATATTACAAAAAAATCACGTAGGCTGAGTTAAAAAATGAAGTTTTGTGAAAAAATAATATTGTTGTTGAAACGAATTAAGTTGAGAATTATTAGCATGTATGTTGAATATTTAAAGAAAATTAATTAAATACTTTAAAAAAACTTTTAATAAAGATGGTTACTATCTAAAAAAATGTTTTATTTTAGAATGAATTGAAGTGCAAGAAACATCCAAAACACTTTCTAAATTGGTGAACCCGGCATGATCTGAGCACGTAACCTTCTGATCTTGTTCACTTAGAACAAAGTTTCAAACGATTTGTGGTCCATGGTGGTATAATTAACTTGGAGAAATGCCATTTCATTCGACCATTTGTTGAATTCGTAAGTCATGAGGTTTCGTCGAAAGGCACTAAGCCCTCCCCAGATTGGTGTGAGACAATATCAACAGCTAAACTCCCCAAGACGGTTAAAGACGTAAGAAGATTTTTGAGGATGGTCAACTTCTATCGTCGCTTTCTTCCTCACACAGCTGAGATGCAGCAGCCACCCAACGCTTATTTTTGTGGCTCCAAGAAAGATGGTGCTAAGACAATCGACTGGTCAATAGAAGCTAGCAAAGCTTTCGACCAAGACAAGATTGGTTTAACAGAAGCCACTCTATTGTCCTTTCCGGACTCAAACGCCGAGCTTGGTCTATTCGTAGACGCTTCTGATTCCGCCTTCGGGGCTGCTCTGCAGCAAAAATTGTCAAGGCTTCTGGCAACCCCTTGGTTTTTACTCGGCCAAATTAAGCGACGCCCAAAGAAAGTATAGTGCATACGACCGCGAACTCTTAGCGGCTTATCAGGGCATTCGTTACTTCCGATACTTTTTGGAAGCCCAGAGGTTTACACTATACACCGACCACAAACCACTGACTTTTGCTTTCAGACAAAAGCCAGAAAAGCCCACACCAAGTCAATTTAGGCATCTAAGTTACATAAGTGAGTTCACTTCTGACATTCGACATGTCTCTGGTTGCAACAACGTTGTTGCTGACGCACTCTCTCGTCTAGAAGAAATCATTCTTCCCAGTACTTTCGACTTTGCCGCAATCGCCTCGTCCCAAGCATCGGACGTAGAGTTTCAGAAGATTCTAAAGGACTCTAAATTTGTTTTATAGAAACAACCCATCTTTGGCACCAACGTCGACATTTTTTGTGAAGTGTCTGGCCCAACCATTCGACGTTATATTCCTCATACGTTCAGGAAACAGGTGTTCAACTCAGAACACAATATCGCTCACCCTGGTATTCGTGCTACACGAAAGCACATTGCAGCCAAATTCTTCTGGCCTTCGATGAACAAGGACATTGCCACTTGGGCCCGAGAATATATATCTTGTCAAAAATGGAAGATAGCCAGACATGTGAGCAAACCTGTGTCGACCTTTCCTACGGTCTCTGAACGTTTTAAGGTCATTCAAATCGACATAGTTGGTCCCCTAACGCATTCACAGGGATACACATACTGTCTCACCATAATCGACCGTTTCACACGTTGGCCTGAAGCAACTGCTTTAGCCAGCATTACTGCCAATGACTGTGCTACTGCTTTACTAAGCACCTGGATTGCTAGATTTGGAGTTTCTCAATACATTGTCACTGACCAGGGCAGACAATTCGAGTCAGCGCTGCATGCAGAGCTTGGTCGACTCTTGGGCTTCGAACGCAATCGTACCACAGCGTACCACCCTCAGGCCAACTGTTTCTTAGGGTACGGACAAGACGGAGCGACGAGAGCGTCGCAAGCGTCGAGTCAAGCAACGCGCCGAAATCGGTCCAATGCTTTCAAATGGAAGTGGCCATGTCGAAGCAGCGACCAAAGACTGAAAATTTGATAGTAGCGACGACATCGATTCGAACCGATTTCGTTGCTCGACTGCTCGCAGCGGTAATGTATGTTGTTGTTGCAAAATGTGTTTTGATAGCATACAGTAAGTAGACGAATTGCGTTAATGGGTTTTTCGTGGGAAATTCGAAATTTTGGGTACATTTTTTATGAATGAAAGGTGCGGAATTGCACACAGTCAATTAGATTTCTACCAGTGATTAGGAAAATCTATTGATTTATATATATCAGCAGTCTATTGATTTCAATTTGGTGTATTGTGGTGAGAAAAACTCTTCATCCGACACTGAAGAACTCATTATTTCGACTGCCACTGTAAAATTTCGTTTACAATTTTGCGTCTCGTCGCGTCTACATGAACGTAATTCATTGAGCTGTTCCGTCTTGTCCGTACCCTTAGAGAGATGGCATCGTACTCTCAAATCGGCTATCATAGCTCACAACGATGCGTCTTGGACTAGAACACTACCCATTATTCTTCTTGGATTAGGATCTCTAATCCGAACTTTTAATAAAGATGGTTACTATCATTCTAAAAAAATATTTTATTTTAGAATGAATTGAGGTGCAAGAAACATCCAAAACATTTTCTAAAGCTGTAATTTTCGATGGAAATATTTTTTTTGAAATTTTTTGGTCCATTTCCATTTTTTAATGCGAGAATGAGAGTCAGTAGGAAAATTTTAGTGAAAATAAAGTAAAGTAATCCCATGACAATCCTAGTTGGGTTTAGGGGATGAAGCTGTTCAGTTGTAGCTATTCACAAGCTGTAGCTATTCACATAGGAAAATTTCAGTGCTACGATAAAATATTAGTAAATAAGAACGAAATAGCGTTTTCTCATAAACAAATTTAAACAACAATCGCTTAGTTGCGTTCTTCGCTGTTTTCAGAAAAAAATTATGGTTTTTTGAGTAAAAGGACATTGTTTTTTGAATTAACTATTTCTAGGACTAAAAGAAAAAATTAATTAATCCGAAACAAAATGAAGGTTCACATCATAATCTAACAAATTGTCCCATGAAGAAAACACAAATTTGAAAATCAAAAAAAACAAGCCCCTATTTCCAAATAAAAACCGAATGAATAAGTTCTTTTGACCATTTCATGACTGGCAATGATGAAATTCAACCGAAACCGAATGACTCGATGCTTTATCACTACCTTCTGGTTCATCACTTTGCAAAGTAAATACTAGAGCTAGTTCATATGGCCTCATCACTGTCCCCAGCCGGCGGCGGCGGTTGTCGTCGACTTGCCTATAATGAAATTAATCAGCAGAATAATCTAGTCATTCAAAATACTATGTAGAAAGCACGATGCTTTTAAGTTTGCCAATAAGACTTTGATCAGAGATGAGAATCAGTGAGAATATAGTTCGTAGTGGTCATCGATGATGATGCTGATGATGCTGCCGGGGATGAATCATTTGGGCTACAGATGTGTAATGCAAATAGATAATAAATTGACCTTTTTGGCTTAATTCGATTTGATTATTTCGTGTTGATGTGGAAAAGAAAACAAGAAACTAAAATAGACATTATGGGAAATATTGTTTTTGGAACCATGCCAAGGTAATAATTTTTTTAGGTATGCTATTTACTAGGATCACTGCCAAGGTTGATTGGATGTAGGAAAGTAATTTGTGGGGACCATATGTGATTTTTGTTTTCACTTTTTTTTTAAGGATGCCAGTTGTTTTCGTACTGTTGTTTGATAATATTTGTTAGCTACATGTAATATTTGGCAAAAAGAATATGATTATTTACTCGCGATAATTATAAGTTCATTGTTTATAATAACTCTAGTAAAATGGTTAACAAGAATGGAGTTCATAATATTGATGGGAAATAGCACATGGAAATAGATATGTTTGTATATTAAATTCAGTGAGCTCGCATGGGATTATTGTGGTATCATCAGACTGAATTTTGTAAGGAAGAATATGCACTCTTAAGAGTTTATAGATTTTTAAACGACTACTCGAGTACGAGGTCTTTGGTTCGAATATAGGCTACAAACGATTAAACATGATTGCACACTGGGTTTTGACTGGACCTAGCTGTGTGTAGGTAGGTACCAGAGTGATAAATAGGCCGCTGAATCAGTCATTCATACAGTTTGATGGTGAATTAACTTCAATCTGCAACGAAGTTTTATTTAGAGATGATTTCATGTTTTTCAGTACCAAATTAGATCTATCTGTTCCATCAACGCATTCATATTTACGTAAACCACTAGTGATGACGTAAGTGTTGCCTAAGTGAAGGAACATGCAAATTTAATTAGTTGTATACATTTAGACGCATTAAGCAAATTTAGAATTGCTAATTATATACGTAAATATGCCTGAAAGCTCAACATTCGTAACTACTTAATGTTTAATTGTAAACAGTTGTAGGTTTTCATGTCAGCGATTTGTATACTACATGAAACTCACTATACTAACTTTGGTATATTTTATATATAATTCTTTTTTTATGGAAAATAGTAATGGAAAAAACAATTATTATTATATATCATTATAATTTATCTTTTTAAAATTATTGAATATTTCAATAGTTTAAGCTTTCGGATAGAACTTTGTGGAGTAAATATATTTGCTGTTGCGATTTGTCACAGATACCTACTAAAAGTTAAGTAGTGTCGGACCGATATATCAATCACTGTTAGTTTTCACAATGAAAAAAAAACACCTTTAGCAGCAGTGGCTACATACTCAAAATCACAGCTAATGAAATCACAGTGAGCGGAATGCTAGCGAAAGAAATCACCAAGAACGAAATCACAAAAAAATCGAAAGTCACAGAGCCAGCAAAAACTGTGATTCTGTTCACTGGTATTACCTTCACTGTGAATTTTCGCTGTGATTTCGATCGTTATGATTTTTTTCGTTATCATTTCACTTGTTATGACTTTGGCCGTTGTGACATGTACCTGATATTTGAATTTGGAGCTTGTGTTCGAGTCAAATTTTGAATTAAATTTGCGTGAACCGATCAAACTGAAATTTTCACGAAATATTAATGTATACAAGAAGTAGTTATGTATATACATACATGTATAGCGCTTTTATGGCCTCGGACATTTTAGTGAATTTTCAGGTACCCTTGATTGATTGATTGATAGCCTGGAGTGGGTCCAGAAGGCCCTCAGCACTGCAACATCCTGGGTCTATTGTGCCTCCTGTGCGTTATGTCCTATAGTATGTCCAGGCTTCTAATGAACCTGGATATAATCCATGACAGGACATGAGTGATGACCCAGAAGGATGGAATAGCAGGGCAAAGAAACGTGAATTTACGTAACACTAATGCCGGACAGAGGGAAATAAGATGTTCTACACACTCTGTCGTTTCCCCACAGTATCTGCAGCTGTCGTCCTGCTCCTCACTTATACTGTGAAGATGCTTTTTGCAGGGAAGGTGGCCTGTCAATGCTTCGGATAGGGTTCTTATGCCACTTTTGCAGAGAGCCACTACTTCTTTTGCTTTTTTGTTATCGAAGACAAAGTATTTTTTTTGAGTGTTTTAAACTCTCAATGTTAAGCCAGTAGTCTTCAATCTTTTGCTAACTTCATGTTTTAATTTCCTTGTCCGTATCTGCCTTTGTAAAGTCCCATTACGGAGGACTTATGAAGGACATTTTTGCTCCTTGTTTAGCTTTGGTGTCAGCTTTCTCGTTTCCTTGGTATCCTTCATGGCCGGGGATCTCTATAAACTTCAGGCTGTTCTGTGCCCCTATTTCATTTAGGGCCTCTTTCACCTCTAAGAGTATAGCTGAATTAATTTGATCGCGATTGATAGCCATGAGAGCCACTTCACTATAGGATCTTAGTTCTGACCCTTTTAGTGTTCCTTATCTTAATTATTTCTGAGGCTCTTAGTATGGCAGATAGTTCTGCTTGATAGATCGTGCCCTCTTTTTGGGACGGCGAAATGCATTTTGCACTTGGGACCTACGGTCCCTGTTCCTACTCCACAATCCATCTTTGAGCCATCCGTATACTACATTTGCGCTCCTTTGTACGAGGAGGGTTGGCTATTCTCCCATTGGCCCTTTGATCGAATTGTGACCTTGAACTTCTTCCTGAACGCTGCTTCGGTTTTTATTTGGTCGCTGAGGTTCAATATTTCCATTATGAGCAGGATATTGCGGTGGTTTTTAAGGTCCCCTGCTTTGTACTCGTACGCCTGTTGTAACCAAATGGCCTGTTTCTAGGTTTAGAAGGGCCTACATTTCTGCTGTTGGGGTGGAGCACATTGCTCCTTTAATCAGCAGGCAGGGCTTCTTTTAAAACTTGTTGAGCCTATTCATAGCAGTTTTTTTGTGCGGCTTTCTTGCACCACACATAAAGATAGGAATATAAGTCTCATCATTTATTTGTACGCACATAGTGTCTGCCATGGAGATCGTCCCCAATTGCGTTTAAGCATTTGTTTTGTCGCCCAGTGTGCCTGAGTGGTCTTAAGTGTCGTTTTGTTTAGATGATTGTCTCAGGTGACTTTCCTATCTAGGTGTATTCGTAGATATTTACCTCTTCCTGCAGACATACGACTGTGCTTCTAATATGTAGGGCTGCTATTTCGATTTTTCTTTTTCTGGTGAATAGTATTATACTAATTTTCTAAGGATTAATGGATAGAACCTTTTCTTCGTACCATTGGGTTGCTTCATTTAAGGCTTGTTGTATTCTGGATCTCAAGGTAACCAAGTGGGAGCCTTTTATTATTACCATGATGTCCGCGTAGCCGAAAGCAGTTAGGCCCTTACTATTGCCGGTCACGAGAATATCATCAGCTTGTAGGGACCATATCAGGGGAATAATACAGACTCTGTGAACACCCCTTCTAGTGTCCGCCCTTAGCCTCGCCTCCCACAGCTCCGCAAACACACCTCGATTCCTTAGTATTTTTCTCTTGGGCTTTTTCTCTTGGAGAGCACGTTTCGGTTTTTCAAGCAGAAATATTTGCTATACTGAGAGCTGCCTCTTGGGCAATTGAAGAAAGATGGAGGGGAAAAGGCATTGCTATTTGCAGTGACAGTCAATCTGCACTGATGGCACTGCGTAGACCCCTGACAAACTCGAAAATTGTCCAAGAGTGCAGATGATGGTATCAAAGATAGATGGACGATTGCTGGTGTGGCCAGGCACACGAAGGTCTTCCTTTCAGAGCCCAACCATGTGACTGCAGGATTCTTGCTCAATCAGACCAGGAAAGTTTGCAGGGCCATGATAGGCATTCTGACTGGACACAGCTGCCTAGGAGAACATATGTACCGAATAGGTATTGTACAGGATGATATCTGTTCATCCTGCCTAGAAGAGGCTGACTCTGTGGAGCATTTGCTCTGTGAATGCTCAGCGTTCACGCGTCTCAGATATGCTTTGGCTGGGATGTTGCACGCATGCAGAGGATAGCCTATTTTCCCCAATAAGTGATCCTAAACTTTATCAAGAAGTCTGGGAAACTATGGTAGGCAGGGGGAAATGAGTACAATGGGTCCTTTGGCCTGAGTGCTTAGAGGTGCCAATGCGCCTCTCCCCCAACCCACACACACACTCCTTAGTATTTTACTCTTTTACTACATCTTGAGGAGCATTGCTCCTCTGAAGCGCGAAGTACAGGCGGGCCTCGATTTACGTCGCCTCAATTTAAGTCGTTTCGATTTACGTTGTCTTACTTTTTGATTCCCAGCTTCGATTTACGTCGGAAAAATGTCGATTTGCGTCGGCAAAATTTCGATATCTATTTTTTGCTCATGAGCACATCTGCGAATTTCTTTTATTTTTGAAAAAATTGTTGCCAGAAATAGAAACAGATTTCGAAAATATCGAGCTTGAGCAAATTCCGAAAGAAATTATGGGAATGGATGTCGAGAGCTATTTTTCCGAAAATGATATGGAAGAATTTGTAATTTGTAATGAACAATCCGTATCTACCGAACAACTTTTTGAATATTTGAGCGATCAGCAGAATCCGAAGAACGCATGTTCTTTACCTTCAAAAGTTGAAGACCAGAGCTGCATATTAACATTAGAAAAATTGTCTAAAGCCTTTAACTTCTTCGATCAAGCGGTAAATATATTTGAATCTTGCGATCCAGATAAAGAGAGATTTAGAGTATTTTGCGAGGGTGTAAATAAGAGTCTTGGAGTTAACAAAGAACTTAAAGAAAAACAAAAAGAACATCACTTGTTCAGCCGCAAATGTGGAAATATTTTAAACCGTGCTCTTTAAGACCACAGCAAAATTCTGTGGAATCGGAAATGGATGAAGTATTCCTTACTGGAAATGAAGACATAAATCCGAAGATATAAATGATATAAAATAAATTATTTTAAAGAGACATATAACAAAATTTCAAGTATCCGCATACATTCTACGTACACATGCACCTACTAAAAATAATTTCTTTTTATTTTAATTGTTAGTTTAGCATTTTGTGTTGAACTGTTATTTGTTAGGCTTTTCTGAAATAATGTTAATTTATACTTATTGTTTTTTGAAATAAATATTATTGCTTTTTGCTAATAGACAATCGTTCTGCGAAATAAGTTTTTCATTTCCATGGACTACATTTCTGTTGGATTCGATATACGTCGTTTCGATTTACGTCGCGTTTTCCCGGTCCCGAAAACGACGTAAACCGAGGCTCGCCTGTATAGCGAGTCATACCTTGCCTTTTCAAAGGCTCCTTCTATGTCCATGAAGGCACAGAGTGCAATTTTCTTGATTTGCCTTTTTGGTAGGCAAATTGATATTTGTGAAGTGGCACCTTTATCAAAAGTTAATTCCTTATGTATACGTCAATCAGTTTCTCTATGGTCTTTAACATAAAAAATGTGAGGCTAATTCGCCTGAATGATTTTGGCAGGTTGACCGGTTTGTTGCCACTTTTAGGGTAGAGCTTTTTTTTGGTATGTACTCGTAGCTGAGTTGCAAGCTCGCTCCAAATATGTGTACAAGAATGGTTTTTAGGTTTCCCGTCGCTCTTTGTAGCAGAGCTGGGTAGATTCCGTATGTTCCTGGTGATTTAAAGGGTTTGAAGGAGTTTATTGCCCATTCAACCTTTTTATGCGTGATGATTTTTTTAATCAGAGGTGAATGAGGCATTCGATTAGGGATTTTCTCTTCTTCCTCAGCCTCATCGCTACTCCGGTATGGCATCATGATTCTAGCGGAAAAATGGCAAAACATTGTCGATAATAATGGAGCATATTTGGTTCAAAAAAATAAATTCTCACATTATAAGAAAACCAGTTGAATTTTACTCAAAAAAATGCCACGAACTTTTTCCCACACTCAATGTTTATCACATGGTATCCCCGCGGAGCTCCAGAAGACAGGCGGGATTTCCGTTTTAAGGGCAATCCATGGATTGGTGACAGGCATCTGGCAACAAGAAACGATGCCGGATGAGTGGCGAAAAAGCGTTATATGTCCCATTCACAAGAAAGGAGATAAACTGCTATGCGAAAACTACAGGGGCATATCACTACTTTGTACGTCGTACAAGCTCTTGATAAAAATTTTAGAGTTAAGGATTTCCCATCGCGCTGAGAAAATTCTTGGTGAATATCAAGGTGGTTTCAGACGTGGAAGATCGACAACTGACCAAATATTTACGGTCAAACAAATTTTGGAAAAATGCTGGGAATTCAACATTGATGTCCATCAAATATTCGTCGACTTCAAACAAGCGTACGACAGCATCAACCGAACTGCATTATATAACATCATGCTGCAGTTCGGAATCCCAGCAAAGTTGGTACGACTGGTAAAATGACCATGACCGACTCCACGTCACAAGTGCTGATTCAGAATAATATGACCGACTCGTTTTCAACGAATCTAGGGCTAAAACAACGGGATAGATTAGCTCCGGTACTCTTTAACTTAGCGTTTGAGTACGTCATCAGAAAAATCCCCGTTGACACGAGAGGAACTCTATTATTTAATTCGACACAGCTAGTAGCTTCCGCTGATGACATCAACATTATGTCACGTTCGTTCAACGACGCCAAGGAAGTATTTGTAGCTCTAGCCGAAACCGCCAAGGAAGTTGGTCTTCAAACAACGAACAAAAAACAAAAGTTATCACTCAATCAAGGAAAACGACGCCAATAAGACAAAACATAACGATAGGGGACTATAACCTTGAAAACGTAGACAACTTCGTGTACCTAGGGACGAAACTCTCGAAGGATGGGAATGAGCTTGACGAAATCAAACGACGGATTCAATTAGCCAATAAGACATTCTTTTCGGTGCTTCCCACTTTGAAATCTCGATACGTACACAGGAATACGAAGCTTCGCATCTACAAAACAATTATTAGACCTGTGCTATGCTACGGAAGCGAAACCTGGACACTGACCCAGGCATCTGAAAAAGCATTGAATACGTTCGAGAGAAGGGTATTGCGAAGGATCCTCGGTCCAATACGGGAAGAAGATGGATGGCGAATCCGATACAACAACGAGTTGTATACCATATATGACGAGCCGGAAGTCTCTACCGTCATACGACTCCAAAAACTACAATGGGGTGGCCACGTCGAACGAATGAGCGACAATTGAATCCCCAAACGATCTCTCAAGGGGCGAGCGAGCGGAGCCAGGCCAGTCGGTAAGCCACCCAAGCGCTGGGAGGATTCTATAGATACTGACAGCAGGTCACTTTTGGGAGCACCGAACTGGAGGACGCGGCCACTGAACCGAGACGAATGGAGGCGAAGTATTAAGGAGGCTAAGGCTCGATTCGGGCTGTAGTGCCCCGATGATGAAAGTTTATCACAATCCCGAAATCAATATAGCGCGAGAAGTGTATAAATTATTGTCTCTGGTCTTATGCTTTTTGTCAATGTGGGATGCGCTTATAATTTTCACGATTAAAATACTCGTAATTAAATGTCGTAGCTGAAGGAACTGTAAGATGTATGGTTGTGCAGGAGTCTCGACAAATGTGAACGATTATATTGGCAGATTTCGGGAAAATACATATTTAAAGAAACAAAAGGTATTACAGTTAACTTAATTTCTACCTTATAGCAAGCACAAGAGTGCATTATAGCGTGAATTGTTTTACTTAAATATTGCGGTTTGACTGCAACTTTCGACACCTAATTTATCTTTTCATCATAATATTTTTCTCCAACAAATTCAAGGAAAATTATTGTGGAATTTTTGTGTTAATCATTATTTCATGATTCCATCTTAACGAATACATCATCTTTAGCTTTCGTAATCAAATCGTTCACAAAAAAAAAAACCGCAGATGGAATTGTTACAAATCAACTTACCGAACATGGCGGTAGTCTGGAATTTGCATTCAAACAAAACGAAAATCAAAGAACAGAACCGGGAAAAAAATTGCAAACATCGCTAGCCCCCCACATATATGCATATGTATGTAAATCTGATTTTTATTTCTTTTTCTATTTTCTTATTATGATTATTCTGTTTTCACGATTTACGGACCGTGTAACGGATGCGTTGGTTGTTACATCTATACAGTCTGGAAATGTGCACGCATTTTGTATCGACAAAATGTGTATACAAAAGATACAAATATGCATATGTATAGTATTATAAATGTATCTGTACTAATGCTTTTGAGGTAAAAAAGTGGTTCAAGGTTCGCTTGCACTCGATAAATATAGTAGTACTTGTACACTAGAAATGTTTGTAATTTTCCCCTCTCGTTTCATCATTTACGCTTTTGTACATTTGTTTATGCGAAAATTGAACACAATCTGATTGAAAATTGTTGTGGAAAATGCATCCAGCCAGCATTCAGATTCAGTAAAATATCTTTCATTGCAACTCGAATAAGATGAATGTCAGATGAATGCAATGGATTTACGGTTGCATCAAATGAAATTTGGTTCAAACATGTTCTGATCTGGTTTAATTTCGATTTTGTTATCGATCCATCATCGTCAGATGATTTTCAGACCTAGATACACATTGCAAACGATTGGTAGCGAATAAGTAAAGCAAATATTTGTCTCGTATCACGAAAATCGCACCTTATTTACCGTGAAAACGTAAATATAATCCATATGCTAAATTATTGCTTTTAACAGGTTGCTTTTACAGAAGATCTGGCAGATATTTGTGAAAAGTACAGGTCCCAGTATACAGCCTTGCGGAACAATTGATTGCATTGTGAAGTACGTTGATTTTTCAAATGCGTGTTAAAATGATCGCATATTTACATTGGCCATACTTATGGCATCGAATCATTTTTTAGAGGCCATTTGATTTGGATAACTAACATATGCATAGTCAATTTAATACATTTTTTTTATAATATCTGACTTTTGATGGCATGATCTGATTAACCTTATCACAATTTTATGATCGAAAGTACTACGCAAAATACATTGCTTGAGAGTCATGGTGTTAAATTACAATAAAAATAATTGAATTTATTACCAAGTTATTGAATGATATAAATTTCGCATTGACGTTCGTTAAATGGAATTTATCTTTATGATTGTTCAAGGTCGATTGGTAATTTCTTTTGCTCCGATCTATTGTCAAATGTTCGAAACAATTAACTATTTATGAATTCTATAGTTCTGACTTGACGAAATTCCTAAGCGAATTTGCAAATAATACCGATTCGCGACTATCGTTTCATGTGCGCGACTATCGTTTCATGATAATGAATTTTGTGTGTGTTCGACAAAGTATTTGAGACATTGAACATCAATTTCGTGGTTAAATGAATTATACGGCAGTTATTCATATGATTCGAATAATTTTTAAAATCTGAATAATTTTTTAAGAAAATCTGCGAAAGTCAGAATTATTTGACTACAACGATACAATGCTTCATTTTATGTTTTCATTAAAAACAACATTCCACTGAAAAATGATTTGAACACACAAAAGCTACGTCAAAACGAAATCAATTTTCCGATGCAAAAATTTTCTTATCAGAGAATGTTGTTGATGTTGTTGTTTTTGTTTTCGTAAGTACCTGATAGCTTGCTTAGTTTATGAGTTCGACGTTTTCATACATTTCTTCGATAAAAGGCGTATGGGTGCCCAGGGACAGGCGACGTTGAGGGGGGGAAAACGGTGGAACTTTGTGGCAGATTGTGGCGACAGTAAAAGTTGTAGCTTATAAAAAGTACACTACAGAATTACCTATACAGGTTCTACGAATATATAGCTATTGTAAAACAATACGATCTACGCTCGAAGTAAAATTGACCTAATTTACTTCATTTTTATTACCCACCCTATAGACGGCTGATACTATATCAGTTTATTTTTAGCCAGCAGGTAAGTAACTATTTCGATTTCACAAGTACGTACCTAATTTGCCTGAAATCGAATTGGTTTTTGTTTTACGTAAGTAAATGAATTAATTAAGAGTCACGTGAGGCATTCTATTTGCTCCTGAGTAGACATGAGCTCGTCTGTTCTTGTTAATGGAAATTTATTCAAAGAGTTTGTTATCACCCCCTTAAACTGACATGAATGGATCGTTTCAGTCCACAGGGAAATTTATCAAGATAACGTAAATTTCTATTGTTTTCAGTTATGTGTTTGAAATTATTGTAAACAGTGCATAGACAATTTCGGTGCATGTGATTCTGTTGTCAATTGTACTCGGAGTCAACGAGATTAGCATGGCTAGGTTTTTGATTAAATTAGTTATGTTTATTTAATAGGAACATTTCCATAGAGAGAAGTTTTATCACTGCATACAGACTTATTATTAAGTTTTCTCACACTAGATACAATTGTGCGAATTTCGAAAATAAGATAGTTTAGATGATTGCAATAAGCCAGGATATATCGTGCATTTGTTTTAAAATACCATTACCATTCCTTCTTAGACTATATTTCCGAAAACGGCAAAATGAACAGCATAATTAATTTCAATCCTGTTGTAGCTTTCTTTCCCTCGTTACCACGCTTTATACGCACGCCAAATGCCACTCTTTCACAATTTTTGGGTAGAATTGCTAAAAACTTTCAAGCATGTGCAAGCCCTAATTGTCTGAAATTGATTTGATTTGTTATTGAAGCAGCCACGCTCCTTTGTGGGTATGATTTCAAAAAAGGTTGAAACATATATTTCCTTAAATTTGATGTTATCGGGTTTTGAGTCTTTAGTTGTATCTGTTACTGAGGGAAGCTGATACTTCTATTTTCGCGAATTAGAAACTGTTATTCTTTCAAAACCAATACATATGTTTCCATATTTATTAAAGAGGTCTCCCATACCGAAAGCAGCTCACGTAGCCTAAGGGAAAGAACCCTGGTTCCTAGCACGTGACGCCCCTGGTTTTAATCCGCCGATACAGGAGTTAAAGGACATGATCCAGTACGCTGAATCGGAGCGACTAGAACTTCTGGTGGGCTGCGATGCTAACTCCCAGAATATCAGCTGGGGCAGCAACAAATGTAACACCAGACGAGACCAACTCTTTGATTTTATAATTTCTGCGGGGTTGTTGAATTTAAACACCGGAATTTCTCCCACATTTGTCACCCTAAACAGAAGGGCGGTTATTGATGTATCACTATGTTCATCAGGAATAGTTGGATCAATAACTGGGTGGAATGTATCGGATGAGGATTCACTCTCTGCTCATCGCTACTTGGTGTTCTCTTTAGCCACGGATCTAACATTTGTGGTGGAAAGAAGAAACCCAAGGAACACAGATTGAGCTAAGTTCAATCGACTTCATGCAGACAGAGTGGTAGGATAAAATCGCCAAAGTCAATAGAATCCCGGGTGAGCACTCTGAATAGGTAGCTATGAAGAGGCCTGCTCGATCAGTAAGTGCAGTTGTGGCAAGACGGTTTTCTGATGGAATCGGGTACTACAGAAGCTAAAGAAAAGTACCAGGAAACTTTTCACTAGAACTTGTAAGAGCAACACTGAGGATGACTGGATCGCCTACAGAGTCTTACAGAGAACATATAAGAATCTGGTAAGGACTTCCGAGAAGGGTCATTTAAATCTTTCTGTGAGCGACTGGAAGGTGCATGGGAGAAGCTTGACTCTCTAAAACGTTCGGATGGTGACTTTACCAAGTCTAAAAAGGAGTCTCTACAGACTCAACTTGGGACTCACTTTCCGGGTGCTCCGGTGATTGAAACGCAGACGCCATCTGCGCCACTGACCAAACTTCCTGCTCTTCCCAGCAGTAGGAGGTGCTGGTATACAGCTAGATATGTGGTCACTAGTGAAAAGATCAGGGATGCAATCATGTTTTTTTGAAAATTTCAAATCGCTGGGCCTGGATGGCATCTATCCGGTCATGCTTAGGAAGGGAATAAACCACTTGGAGGCAGACTTAAGAGAAATCTTCTGAGCATGCTTAGCCTTGGGGCATGTTCCGTTACCTTGGCCAAAGGCTATACCTAAGCCGGAGAGAAGTGACTATTCGGATCCAAGGAACTTTAGGCCGATCAGTTTAACTTCGATTACGTTGAAATGCCTGGAGAGACATGTTGAACGACACATAAACATTAAGGCGCTTAAGTCTAGCCCCTTGAATGATGAGCAACATGCGTACCAGCAATGAAAATCATCCGTGTCGGCTCTTCATTCTCTGGTTTCCAGAGTTGAGGGAGTGATGTCAAATGGTGAGCATGCGTTGGGGGCATTTGTGGACATTGAAGGGGCTTTTGACTGCGCTCCTTTTGTGGAGCTATGTGAAGCTGCGAAAGCTCATGGCGTGGATGACGTGTATCCACTTAACATGCCATGCTGACGCAGAGATTGTTGCTGACGGAAGCTGGATCCGACTGGTGGTTAATAACGGAGGCGATAAATGGATACCCTCTAGGGGGTTTCCTATCATACTCTACAGTATGCTAGTTGAATCCCTGGTAAACGAGCTGCAACAAGAATGGCTGCACGCGCAGGATTATGTTGATGATGTGGCCACACTGGCTGTCGGTAAATATCTGAATGTGGTATGTAGAAATACACAACGCGCATTGGATCTGATTGGCAGTTGGTGTTCGGGGCACGGCCTAACAGTGAATCCTAGTAAGACGAAACTTGTTTTATTTACCAGGAAAAGAAAACTGGAAGGACTAGTGCTTCCAAATATGGAGCGTGTAACCCTTCAACTTTCAGATGAAGTATAATATCTTGGATTAATCTTGGACACTTCTCTGGAAATGAAGCTTACTCGTGCTTTAAACGATTTCGGGCAGTGCAAGAGAGCTTTTGCCACCACATTGGGTTTAAAGCCTCGTGTAGTGATGAGGAATCATAAGGCCGATGATCACGTACGCATCCGTAGTGTGGTGGACTATTGTTAAGCGATTGTATGCTCGCAAAAAGTTAGCCACGCCGCAAAGGACGGTGTGCCTGGGTATCTGGTGTGCCATGAGCACTACTCTGCGTGCGGTCCTTTATGCGCTTCTCAATCTGCCCCCTCTCGACATTCAAATTCAGAGTGTGACGATGAGCTCAGCCCGTAGTCCAGCTCAGCTTGACTTATGGGTAGGAGAAGACGATGTGGGACACTGCTCTATTAAAGGTTCGATGCGTGAGATCTCCCCGATTCTCACTATGCCTTCGGACGCTCGAGTGTCCTTCCTCGACTTCGGGAGAAGGTACGAAGTAATCTTCTTGAGCAGAAGTGACTGGGACGATCTAGACCTCTGTACTCTTCGTTTCAGAGCCCAACCATGTGACTGCAGGATTCTTGCTCAATAAGAGCAGGAAAGTATGCAGAGCCATGACAGGCATTCTGACTGGACAGAACTGCCTAGGAGGACATATGTACCGAATAGGTGTTGTACAGGATGACCTCTATTCATCCTGCCTAGAAGAGGCTGACTCGACGGAGCATTTTCTCTGTGAATGCCCAGTGTTTGCACGTCTCAGATATCAATGCTTTGGCTGGGATGTGGCACGTCTCGGAATGAGTACAATGGGTCTTTTGGTCTGGAGTGCTTAGAGGTTCCAACGCGCTTCTCGCCCAGCCTACATACTCGGTGCATAATTGTACTAGGTGCGAGTATTTTTGTGAACAGTACATGCAATCAAAAATTTACCCCATAGATTTTCCCAATTTGACTCATTTCAATCAAACAGCGACGTAATAGTATCCTAATATTAATATGTACTCATATTTCATACTAGCTAGTGCTTTCATACTCGTATTTCATCCTCTCATACTCAGGAGTATTTCGTACTAGCAAGTACTTTCGTACCAAATATTTTCGTACTAGCTAGTATTTTCGTACTAAGTAGCTAGTATTCTCGTACTAAGTAGCTAGTATTTTCGTACTAGCTGGTAAATATTTTGGCGATGGGAAAAAATATGTTGGTCCTTATTGGTCTTTTGGTGAAAAAAGTCGACATTTTGAAGAATGGGTCATTCCAATTTGGACAGGTTTTGGAGTTTTTTGATGACTAGTTCTTCACAACTGTTTATAGACGTGTTTTCTTTTTCCTTGCCTTTATGCAGATATTGGTTTAGCTTATATACAGGGAGTACTTTTTTTTTTTTTTAGACAGGATTGGATATAATGGATAGTGTTGCAGCAATGGTTAGCTTTGGTACTAAATTGTTCGGTTGTTGACGAAAAGGTTAACTTTTTGAGAGTCGTTTTATCTTATCATTTCTTGTTTAAGTCCTTACAGCCGATTCTGAAGAGGATGACTTAAATTTTGCTTGCGTTAACTTGTAAGCCCCATATGGATTAGTATGTCCCCAAACCTCTGTATTTCAGCTTTATCAAAGTACGGATTATTTTGGACGTTCCATTTAAGGATGTCAAAAGCATACAGAATAACAATGACACCAGCGGAAGCAATTTCGGAGATATTTGTTTTGGAAATATTAAAGGAAAATGGTAAAACTGTGGATCCTGGAGGAATACAAAATTATATAGGAAACTCATCAGAGAGAGTCCCATTAAAGGTGACGAACGCTCTCCTGTTACTGAAGATATTGCCTACAATCTTGATAATCCACGCTGGAAATTTGGTATCTACCATTTTGCGCTGGAGATTTTTAATCAATACAGGGTTGAATGCATCCTGCACAACAGTCAGGCAGGTAGCCACATCTTACTATGTCTTACTGCTTTTTGTAGAAGACTTCTGCAATGGAGTGGTTGGCGTTAAAGCCAAACAGTGCCAGGAATATAATTTGTTTTTCGTTAGATGTCTTCGAATTACTTCGCATTTGGTAGCTAGTATATAGGGCGTGTGTCGAGTCCATTACAGGATCCTGATGTTTTTTAATAGGAAATATTTCCACGCACAATCATCCGAGGATTTAATCGAGGAAAAAAGATGAAATAAGAGCAAGTAAAGCTTCCTTATTCATGAATGTTTCGTGGCTTTGGGATTTCATAGATAGGCTTGATGAGCAGCCATCTGGATAGAGTCACAAATTATTTTGTTGATGAGAGTTTAAGACGTTTTTCTTAGCATTGGAATGAAACTGGCATTAGAGTTTTGCTTTTTACCTCAATAGATTTTTAAAAAGGCAGCAGCGATCGTATCTAAGATAGATTTATTTTTCGAAGTAAAATCATTTTTTACGCTTTTTGCAGCCTGCTATCTTATTTATCGGACTATAACTCTGCCTGGGAACACTTTTTGAATACGTCTTTTAAACTCTTACATCGACTTTGATCTTGAAAAGGATAAAGACACCTTAGATTAAGGTGAAATAACGTTTTTATGGGTTTATATTTGTGTTGAGAATTCGGTGGTAAATGTGGCTAAGACGCTGTTTTGAGCAGCTTTGGATATTATGGAGTAAAACTAGGCTGAGAGGAAGATCACAAACGTAAAATTTTGTAGATTTCCTTGAGATACGTAGCCTATCAGTGGCCTCGGATTGTATGTAGGCAATTAACCTACAAATGTTGAGCGCAAGGGAGACGATCTAGTATAAAGAAAGATCGACGATCTTTTAGAAAGATTAGACAATCTAGTCTGATCAGTTGAAGAAATAAAGCAAACAATCACGAGCAGATTGGACTTGTTTGCGCGCAAAGCATGTTGGCAAACGATTTAACTTTTTATTATAGCAAATCTTAATCAATTTTTAGTAGTAATCGATTGTAATTGTTATCAAATTGCAAATTCATGTAAATTACGCTTAAAACTACAATTTAATGCTGAATTACAACAAATTTGTCATCATGTGAATACAAAAAATCACTTAACAAAATTTAGAACAACGAGGGGCCAAGAATCGTTTCTTGCCGGACACCTGAGATGGGATAGAAAGGAGCAGAAGGGCACAAATTAACAGTTACAGCACAAATATGTTCATAAAAGTAGGAAGGAAACTAGGACGACACCGGACAAATTGTCCGATTTTAAATGAAGAGGCTCATGGTTGACAGGGTCAAACGCTTTAGAAAAACCGGTATAGAGTACATCCACAGGTCTTTGCTAATCGACAGCAGTATGTATAGTGTCGGTGAATGCTATCAAGCTAGTAATGACAGATTCGCTTTTGACTAACACAAGTTGCTCGTCGGCGAGAAAACGCTTGAATATAAGATGGATTCTATTATAGACAACTCTCTCAAGAAGCTTGCTTAAACCAGGTAGCAGCTAGGTTGGGTAGCAATTAAAATGCAAGCAGGATCACTTGCATTGAGTATAGGAAAAACAGTTTGGCAGATTTCTATAAAGAAGGAAAAACGCCAGTTGCGACGCTGAGATTAAAGATAATGGACACAAAAAATGGTACACAAAGTAAAGATGATAGTGGACTTTACTAGTAAATTAGAAATGCCATCGGAGCCAGAACCATTTTTTGAATAGAGAAAATTCATTGAGTATTCAACTTCTAAAGGATTAGTAAGAAACGAAGAGACTGCTCTAAAGTCAAAGCAGAGAAAAAACGAGCAAAGTACTGAGAAGTGTAGTCATTTGTGGCGCCAAAAGTATCATTCAAAAACATATAATGAGTGATGATGGGCGATTTTTTTAAGAAAATGAATAAACGGCCAGAAGGGCTTTGAATAGTTGAAACTTGTAGAAGCCTACTGAGAGAGTAGATTTTCTGAATTCAAGTTGGCCATCATTCAATGCAGAACGCTTGATTTTGCCATGTGCAACACCCTTTGCTCTGAGAGCAGCGGTAAACTTCAGGTGTAAACCAGGGAGCATCGTTAGAATTTGTGGGACGATATACAGTGCTGTGCAAAACTTAAGCAACTCACTACATGTCGGAATGAAATATAAAGAACTTTTTTTTTAAATTTACACGTTAGCATGTTGCTTAAAGCTCTGCAATAAAAAAAGTACATCATTATTTTAACTGTTCTTAAAAAAAATACACCAACAAAAAGGCTGTGCAAAATCTAAGCAACTATCAAAACGCAGCTACGATTCCCAGTCAGAACAAAAGATAACGGGGATTTCCCGATATTTTTTTTTATCTGATGTTCGTGTTCATTAGATCAGTATAGATCGTCTTCCATTTGGGTTTAATTGTGTCTAAAAAAAATAAAATTTAAAATGCAGCGTAATCAATACGATAATAGATTTGAATCAAACGTAATTTCGCTATATTATTCCGGAAAAACGCAAAAAGAGATTGCTAAATTGTTAAATATAAAAAAATTTTTAATTTCAAGATGGATTACGAAATATAAAAATACGGGTATTGTGGAAAGTGTAAATTTTAGTGAAGGTCGCGGAAAACTACCATTGGAGATGACTTACAAATTAAAAATTTGATAAAAATAACACCGATTATCGCGTCAAAAGAAGTTGCAAAAGAGTTAGGCTTAAATGTCAATTCAAGCACTGTTCGCAGACGGGCAATTGAATTCAATCTTAAGCTATACAGCTTTTAAAAAACCATTGCTCACAAAAAGACATACAAGGAAAAGGTAAACTGCTCGAACAACACTTTTAAACATTATTATTTTACTATTTATATCGTTTTATATATCATGGAGGCTTGAATTTGCCAAAAACTATCTTGACTGGTCAGTTGCTAAATGGAAGAGCGTTTTATTTCGCGCCGAATCCAAGTTCAACCTCTCAAATTCTGATGGCTTATCTCGTGTGAGGCGTGAGAAGGGACAACAACTGAATCCACGTTTCTGGAGGAAAACTGTGAAACATGGAGGAGGAAGCGCCATGGTCTGGACATGTTTCTCATCATTAGGTCTTGGTCCCATTCATAGAATAACAGAGATTATGGGCAGATTCATGTATAAGGACATCTTTGAATCTAGAATGTTACATTATGCACTTCAATTGGTGGTTTAAGAATGGCTTAGCTCTAAAAGTATTCAAGTTCTTGATTGGCCGGCACAATCGCCCAACTTGAATCCTATAGAATTGTATATTGAAACGGCGAAACGGTATATTGAAACGGCGTATGGAAACAGTACAGTTTGCAAACAAGGACCAATTGCTTACAAACCTAAAAACCGAATGGGAAAAAATTGAAACATTAATTTTAAATAATTTAGTTGAATCAATGCCTCGCAGATGTGCCTCTGTTATAGAAAATAACGGCTATTACACGAAATATAAATAAAAGTTGCTTAGATTTTGCGCAGCCTTTTTGTTGGTGTATTTTTTTTTTTTAAGAACAGTTAAAATACTGATGTTCTTTTTTTATTGCAGAGCTTTAAGCAATATGCTAACGTGTAAATTAAATAAAAAATAGGAAAACAATTCTTTATATTTTGATTGCAATTTTCCTTTTCATTCCGATATGTAGTGCGTTGATTAAGTTTTGCACAGCACTGTATGGCAGTGAAAGGGTGTGCGTAAGGACATATAATAATGGAGACATTGCACAGATAAGTTTGGGAACATTTCGCGCACAGACATATGGTTGAAACGCCAAGGTGTAAAAGTGTACTTTTTTAAAAAACTCCAAAGAAGGCATTTGATGCTAGGAGTATAGCAAAAGCAAATATTTAGTAATCAAAGAGCAGCTGAAGAAACTCCAAAGGTTTCGAAAGATAATAAAAAACATGCTTATCGGATCGATATATGTAAGGCTAAATCAACAAAACAGATAAGTTCGTATCCACATGAACATAATAACTTATGTGAAATCAGTAATAAAAGCCACAATAAATTGACATGCAACAGTCTGTTACTGTTATGTCCACAATATCCGTAAGTCATGACTCAATTATTTTCACTGGAAATGTACACGTAACGCTTTTATAATTTTCCCAGCACATTCCTTTATCTCGATCATTGTTCATAGAACCCTATAGATAAAATCAGCAAAAAACCCTGGTGATATTGAAACACGAACAAATACATTACATACGTACTACAAAGCTAGAATGAAACTAACTCGGAGTAATTAAGGGCAATCATTAATTATTCCGCATCAAATTACAGAATGAGTAGGTAGGTACTTACTTGATTCTCATCACAGTTCTGCCTAATCGCTTGTGTTTCAGCCATATTTTAGTTTAGTTCGTAAAATTTAACGGAATGCAAATTAATTGTGTACTATCGGCAATACAAAAAGAAAAACAATCACAAAATCGACCGGAAGTTTTCGAAGAAAAAAAAACAAACTCTTATACCGGACAAATCACCTCCTTCCCCGCACCACCGCATACACTAATTTTCCCTGACTGGGGGCTGATTGATATCTTTCGATTTTCGCGACAAGGAAAACCCGGAAAAAATCACTTCCTCCGATCGTCACTTAACCATTCAGGCAAATCACTTGAGAGCACTCCACTGAGAAGTGCTTGATCCCGTCCGTGGTGTGCATCGAACAATACGAACTAAAACCGTACGACTCAGCGAAAAGGACACGTTTCCGAGAACGTTCTTGCGTTGTTGGCAACGAGGACAGCCAGGCAGCAGCATTAACATACGAGACGTGCATTCAGGCAAAAATGTTTGGCCGAAAATACATGCGTTGCGACGTTTACGTGTGAATACAAGGTCCCGAGAACACGAGGGCTAATGGTGTCTGCTGGCCATTCACGAGGTCGCTAGGACTGAATATGATTTGGTTCGCGATAATTTTTCAACAAGTGCTTTCTTTTTGTGATCGAGTATCGCACGACGCGTAGTAAAATGTCGAATGAAAAACTAAATAGAAAAATTAAACGCGAAAAATATGAGCACCTGTGCACCACATACTATGTGTACACTACACACGTTGTACCGTACCGAGTAACGCTGCTGGAATAGTGTTCTATTGACAATTAGCAGCACGCTGCGCTAGCTCAATTTGTGACCATGCGCGGGAAATATGTCAACGAGCGTGAGTTGCTGGCAGCCACTCTTCCTGTGAGAGTTTCGTAATGCAAATGCTAGCTTCATAGAAATGTTCAGGCGCCCTACGATATTTCCTTGCAGCTGACAGATGGTTTGGTGCGGGCGTCCTTGAGATGACGTTTCACTGTGTCATCAAGTCATCACCCTCGCAGTTTAAGGGTGGACAGGGATGAAATGGTGAATTAGATTTCGTTGAGGTTATTAGTTCTGGTCAAAAGGTTGATTTATGATTCTTTCATCGAATGAATATCGTAAGTTGACCAATGATACTCTTGCAAATTCTACTGTAGTTGCGTCCTGGAACTTCACAAGCTGTAGGTTTCGGTGGTACTAGTGTACTCCAAAGCAATCTTGTAGTATCTTCCAAAGATTTTCACTCTCAGCTTTTGTAACAAACAACTTTATCTTAAATTCCTATCTAAATCTGCACTCCGACACTCAGCAAATCTACCGCATTCGCGTCAAACTAAAGAATTTCTCATCTCCACTTGGATCCCGCACTATTAACGCACAATGCAAACAGCACTGACCGCGTCCAACTATTTCTACTCTTGCTCTGGAATGGCTTCTGGTTCTGGTGCAGGCGTACCAGATCGTATGTTTGTAGAACTGTCCAAGTCCGGGAAATAACCGAAACAATACAACGATTCGCACAGAACTAAATGTCTAGTGTAGTCGAAAGCTGGCTCAGCCTCAAGTTTTCTCATCGAAGAATTTGATGTTGTCTTCGGGGCTTCGGCAACAATTACCAGATCTATAGCGGCTTAGTGCTCGCTTTTTTCTTTCTCGTTTATTTTTTTGCTGCTCTAACCTTGCACTGAGCGATGTCTTGTCTGTACACTGTTGGTTCGCTACGGTACGAACTTTGCTATCTGGCTTGGTCTTTTGCGAAACCGCGCGTAAATTGACCTTTATACCACGATTAAGTTCATACAACTCCACTTCAACACTGCACTAATTTCTTGAGAAGCAACTGAATGCATTTCGAACGATTCAACGCGAATTCAGAGCGATTTCGTAGAAGACGAACCACTGCAACTAACTAAGACCGACGACAACAGCCAAGACTTGCTATAGCGGACGATATGACGAGTGCACGTCTCCCCAGAGCAACAACAGTTCACTTGGCTTTTATCTTTCACTCAGTTTTTTTTTCTTCACCTAAGCACTGTGCTTGCTGCTCATTTCGTATGTGCTCGTCAAAGTGTCCGAAGCAGTTGCTGTTATTGTTGTTGCTATTTTTGCTTTCACATGCTTTTTTCGAGTTGCTCTTCGGCTTCTTCTTCTTGTTAATTCATTCATGGACGTCTTCTGCAACAGTCTTGCGCAAAGCGGAAAGCTTTCAAACAGGTGTCAGATGATGTGATGTTGGAGATGGTCTATCAGATTGGGGAGCCACAGCGAATCGAAACGGCGAGTAGAGGAACAAATATGTGCACATTAGCTTTTCAATGGAGGAGCGGGTGTTGGGTTGAGAAAATTGTTGTCGCGGTATTGAGGAAGCTTAAAAAGTTTGAAAGAATCTGACGGTTCCATAGTGCAAATTGAATCTTAGGACAAGATGATGGGAGGTTTTAAATGATTATATGGTTTAAATAATTGTAAGGTTTAAATAATAATAATAAGTAATAAGTAATATTTTTTAAATAATACAATAAACAGTGAGATAAATGAACCGTCCGGCGTTTGGAGACAGTTAAGTATATAAATATAACAAGTTTAATTTCGATGGAGCCATTAGTTTTTGAACTATCAAAGCAACTCAATCTGGAAGGAAGTGTAAAAAAGGAAGAAAGTGTAAAATAGGAAGACAATCGAGTACCTTTCTGGTATAAAGCTCCCCACCAGCAGGGATGCCAGGTTGGGGAATTCTGTCCCCAAAATGGGGAAATTTAAAAAGCCATGGGATATTTTAGGGAAACCCCACATTATTCACTTATAGGGAATTTTCTGAGGATTTTTGATGTAAATTTCTATATGTCAAAATCTGGGAGATCCCCGATGATTCCAAGCTCAGATTGGCTGCATTTCCTTTCAGCCAAAGCAAAAAACAACTTTCTACCATTGTTGTGAATCTATTCGAATCAGTTCAAGTACACAATAATGTAGATGCAGTCTTCAAGCACAGAAAAAAGATTTGAGGAAGCATTTGAATAGCAAGAAGCACTTGGACGCTTTCAAGCACTCAGAATCAGCAAATTCATTGAAGAAAATATCGCAATATATGAAAGTGACAATTTCCACGAAAAGAAAAATTGCTGAGCTGAAAATCGCTGCATTTATTTCGGAACACTACTCAGTATCATCGGTTGACCATCTTACATTGTTGATAAAATCGTTGGATGAATCATCTTCAGTTTTGAGTGAGTTGCAATTACACAGAACTAAGTGCATGGCCTTGATAAAAAATGTTATATCTCCATGTCATCTGAAAGATTTGATTTTAGATATTGGTAAAAAACCATTTTCCATCAAAATTGATGAGAGTACTGCCATTGACTCAACAAAGATGTTGTGTCTAATGGTAAAATATTACAGCCAGAAAAGGCAGCAAATAGTTACAAGTTTCTATAAACTGGTCGCCATTGTTTCTTTTGATGCTAGTTCGCTCGTTATTACTTTTGAATCAATTTTAAAAAAAGATGGAGTGAAAATAGAGAATCTTGTAGGAATAGGTATTGATGGGGCAAATGTGATGGCAGGTGCTCATCATTCACTTTTGTCAATACTAAAATCATGTCATAGTAGCCTTTTAGTAGTAAAATGCATTTGCCATTCACTGCATTTGGCAGCAGAGTACGCTTGCAAAAAAGCGTTTCCAAAGTGCTTGGATTTAATTGTAAAAGAGTGCTTCAGTTGGTTTTCTATTAGTTCGAAAAGGCAAGTGCAATATCGGAAAATATATGTGGCTTTAAATTATAAGCTACCATTAAAGATAGATAAGCTTCCTGGTACCCAATGGCTAGCCAGATATGAAGCAGTTCTGAAGATAGTAGAACAATGAGATGCATTGAAACTATATTTCGCTATTGCAAAGGCCAAATCTTACACTGCAGAGCAATTATATGACTTGATGAATTCGGAACCTAATTATCTCTACTTCGTATTTCTTGCGCAGTATTTAAAACAAGTCACAGAAAATCGAGTACTTTTCTGGTACAAAGCTCCCCACCGGCCACCAGACAAGGAAAGTCGACTTAAACCATAATGGAAGAGATGGAATCCGTTTACGGGGACTCTTGTATAAAATAGATAAAATCATGATATACAAGTGGCACAGTCTTTTTAAAAAGGCAGAGACTCAATTGAAGCTGACCCACGACCAGGACGGCCAATCGAAGTGACCACTTCGGAAATTTTCCAAAAAGGCGAAAAGTTACTTTGATAGATACTAAGCTAAAAAAAAGTAGCTCGAAGAAATGATTGGAGTATCAGATGCAATCATTTTAAATATTCTTCCCTATCATCTTAGTATGACAAAGATCGGCGTAAGCCGAGAATGATCATGGCACATTAAAAATAAAAGCGCGTGGACTAATCGTCAGGTATATGCCAAAACCATGAATGTGCAAAAATGTTATTTTGAGTAATATCAATTTGAAAGTTCGACATAATACTATAAGAACCATTTTTATTTGAATTACGGGAGATAATAATCTAATTATATTATGCCTAATTGTTTATTTTGGTTATATCTGGTTTGAAGGAAAATTTTGCACATTCGTGGTTTTGGCGTGAGCTCATTTGAAATTTTGTTGAAAATAAAAACTTGTTGACTTTTTGGTTGACATACAGTTTTTATTTTTCTTTGTAAATATAAAAGTTCGGTAAGACCAGAACAAAAAAAGCAGTCAACTTTAACTTTAGTTGAAAGTTGAACATTTATTTATTTTCATAATTTCTGAATTGTTACATTTTAGATTTATAAAAACTATGTTAAGCTTTAAGAATTGTGAAGTCTTCAGACATTTTAATCCAATCCTTGTATTTAGTATTTGATATAGGCATGCATGCGCTGTAAACCTTTTAAAGGCTCGCGACTTTTCGACCCCTTTTTTCACGAATTTCTGTAGCTTGGAAATATCTTTGAAAATCTGTTTTGTAAAAAAGAGTATTTGAAAAATCTTTTTCGTAACGCAGCCAGTATACTCTACGCCAAGAGATATTGTTTAATATTATTGCGTTTAATGAAATCAATTTAAAGTTAATGTAATCATCAAACGTCAACATGTTTACCTGTAAAGGAGAAGGATTATTTCTGGCTGACCTTATTATATGCTCCCAACATTCTGGCGTGTAAACTGGAATAAACTTCGATTTTCTCTCTATTTTTGAGTGTATGGAATCGCATTCCATTTGTGTGTGTCCAGTTTCAAAAAACTTTTGGTCAATGGTCTTTAAAAGAAGTAATATGCTTCTCTTTGTGCTCTTGTGAGGCGGTTTATTGTGAGGTGAATGCTTACTCCGTTTATCTTTCTTAAAACATTCTTGAGCGGTCGTTTTTGCAACAACGCTCCTTATGAAGAAGTCCGTAATATTGAAAGCTGTTAAAAAGAACCTCCGGCATATCTTTATTCTTTGACTATCAACCGTTAAGTAATAACTCACACTAAAGCTTCTTCGCGATTCTGTCAAATTCCTTGTTATTCGTTCAGTATGTTTGTTTTCAATATGCATATTAACAAAACTCCGTTGATCATCGATATTAGCCATTCCACGAAATTTTTCGTAAAACATTTTTCTACTCTGTTCACTGATGTTGCTGTAGTTGACATGTTTTGCCTTTTCATTGCAAGGTGAGCATAACATAGGCTTAGCTGGCCGCTGAGCACCCTTTGATCCTACGTAGGCCTCATTTCTAGCCCTCTTCCTTCCCCTAATGCTCGCCTTCCATCCCTCCTTGTTAAATTTTCCTTTCTTCAGCATATATGAGGAACTTACAACGTTCTCTGTTGCACTTTTGTCTGACTCCATAGTAACAGATGAAGAATTTGTACTGTAAGATGAAATTAAAGGACTAAAGTCTCTAGAGTTTTCGTCACTATCAAAAGCATGGGGAGGACCAGGTAAATCTTTATTGATTTTCACTATTTGCGGAAAATGCAATTTGTACCCGAACGATTGTAATCAAAACAAAACTTAGTTTTTTGTTAGAACCATCATCTTTTTGCTTCAATGG
Organism: Nemotelus nigrinus; assembly: GCA_947369275.1. NCBI lineage: Eukaryota > Metazoa > Arthropoda > Insecta > Diptera > Stratiomyidae > Nemotelus > Nemotelus nigrinus. The sequence goes on from OX376375.1 coordinate 63,630,314, forward strand.
GTCATCTTCCTGAACATTGCTACTCTCTTCAAAATAAAGCAAAAAGATTTAAAAGCTATTGAAATTTGAGTTATTTTCCCTACATATCGGCATCATTCACATTTGAAATGACTTTGTTTTTCTGGAAAGCCAACGATAAAAACAATTTTCCACAACTTGCAATAGTAATTTTCATTAAACTTTAACTTAGTTTGAAAATCAAATTCGTAAACTTTCAACAAAATTCGAAACTGCTTTTAATTAAGCAAACTGTTGAAATGAGTAAAAGTTCTATAAAATTCGAAGAAATAACAGATTGGACAAGTTGCAGGATTAAACAAGCCCATAAGGTGTTATGACACTACATTAATAATGCCATTAATAATCCGAGTAGAGAGAGACAATGAAATAAACATGGATATGTGCATTTTGTATGAGCGAATAGGCCTCACTAGCCAATAATGTTAAACTGTTAAATATTAATGCCATAATTAATGTGGTGTGCTATAATAATGCGGCCGGCTTCGCATTATTCAGATGCTAGCAGCTGAAATTTTGACAAGTCGGAAATTGAATGTGTCATATTAGAATATTTGACACATTTTAGCCTTGATTCCAGCAAACCTTCGACATTTCGATAACAGTTAATCGTCACTGTCAAAACGAACAGTTGTTTTGACTGCACTCACCTACTTGTCTCTTTCACATTAAATATTTCGATCTCTTTTCTTTTCGGATTAATAATGAGATGATTAATGCGCAAAATAATGTAGTGTCATAACACCTTAACGATACATAATATGCTCAGCTGTAGATTTTCTATTTCACCATAATATAGCAACATGTCATAACATGCTCAGGTTTTCTATTCATGATTTTGGCGTAACGCATTTTGCAAATACTTAGTTTTTAAGTGATTCAGAAAAGTGGAATTTTGAATTTGTGTGGGCATAAAATGGAATTTCATATTCCCAGTTTTGGCAAGTTGTTTATATACGAATTCCACGTACAAGGACATGCCAAACACAAAATCGCTAAAATAACACATTCATGATTTTGGCGTTCACCCGACGTAATATCACGTGGTTTTGGACCTCTGTAGTGCAGACGAGGATGGAGTCAAATCATTACTGGAGACCAAAATTGGATTCATCATTATGAGCAACAATCCAAAGAAGACTCTATGCAGTAGGACAAAACAGGCACACCCCCAGCCAAGAAGTTCAAAGTGTGACAATCTGCTGGAGAAGCTATGACGGTTGGTATTTGGGGCTCGAAAGGGATCCTATTGATCGATTTCAAAAACAATGGCTTTTCATAACCAGAGAATTCTACGCGTCAATTCTAGAGCCGTTGGCAGAAGCCATGAAAGAAGAAAGAAGAGAAAAGTTAGGCAAAGATGGCCCCCTTCTACACGAAGCCTGCATAAGATGGGTCTCGTTATTTGGTATCACCTACCCGAAAGCTCTAACTTGGCTCCCAGTGATTATTGTCTTTACTCAAAATTGAAAAAGCAACTTCGTTGAAAGAAGTTTTTAAACGGTAAATAAGTGAAAGACACAGTTTCGGCTTACAAAGGAAGAAACATTTCTTTAGAAGGAGCACATAAACTAATTAAAAGAGCAGAAAAATATATAAGAATAGCAGGCAAATATTTTGAAAAAGAAAACTAAATTTGGATTATTATTTGTTCTTTATATTCCCCCATTCCACGAAATTTTTGACCTCTCGTATATCATAGTACTTCATCCATTCATGGAGTTGCCCTGGAGGGCCTAGTATTTCTAAGTTTAAACTACATAAGAAGCTTTACCCCCACGCGAAACCTTTCCTTCTTCTGTTTTTTTTTTTCATTTTTAATTGTTACTGTTGCATCTGCTTTGGATCAGCAAAAGCAAGTATATGATTTATACACTGATTTCTCCAAAGCTTTCGATTATGTGGACCATAGGCCACTGCTGATTTCCTTTCTTCCTCCTCATCTCCCTTTCATCTCTTCTCTGGAGTTCCGCAAGTTTCCATTTTTGGCCACATTCTGGTTTTATTTTTTATTAATGACCTCTCTGCCTCAATTGATTCATTTCCTTTTGCTTGCTGATGACTTCAAGATATTCAGAGTATTTCACTCGCTATAAGATTGTGAGCAACTGCAAAACTCATTAATTCTCTCACTCTAAATGTTTCGAAATGTTGTTACCCTGCCGGCTTTGTGAGGATGTCCGGTTGAGGCTCCTTTTGGGTCTCAGTTTAGCCTGCCGAAGACGGGACGTAGGCACCAGTTGCTCACCCCGAAGTGGAGTCTCAAGAGCCGCGAGCAAGACTCAGCTTACCGGATATTCTGTAGTTTCTCACAACCTGAAACAACGACGGTAGCGTCGTACGCCGAGCGACGCAATCAATACCGGAAGTAGTGCGAACTTCCTTTATCACCCGCCAAGCCCTATCTCCATTCTACAAACTGACACGCATTGATATTGGTTGACACGGAATTCGCTTTATTTGTTACTGCACTTAAACCTACTGTATCTAGGACTATACGATTCTGGCCTACTATCGCACGCGCGTCTGTACAACCTTTCCCCACAGAATAATAATTTGCTGATATATTACATGAATTGTGCGACGTGTAGTTCGTTTGCCACCACTCCATTTTCACAATGACTTCAAAGTTTCACAAACATTCTAATAAGAAAGGTAAAACTAAGTCTCAACTTAATCATTCCAAATTTAGTTTGCGTTAAGAAAATAATACTTATGTTACTTTCTAAGATATTCACTAGCCTTCCATTAACAAAACAAAAGTCGGCTCCGATTCCCTTCCAAGACGTAGCTCAGATTCGTGTCATTAGGTCTGTTCCAGTACTTTCAGTAACTTAATTTTACTGAATTTTCCTGAATCATGTGGTGGGGAATTTCATGAAAAGTACGGGAACGCTCTCATTGTATTTCCTGAAAATTTACAACCGAAAGTGTCAGTTTTCGGTTTTTGGGACAACAATAGTGATTATAAAGTCATCCTAAGCGGTAATAAATTATCGCCACAAAAATATTGGACCTTCATAGCAACATTACGCGAAAAATATGTTGCTTGCCGCGCACATTTGAAAATATTTACTCCGTTTGACACTTTTCAGACCCTACTGAAATTACTGAAAGAGGGGAAATTTTCAGTTTTCAGTAAAACGGAGTTCGGGAACAGCTTCATTGCAATTAATCGCGATTAATCGCAATTAATCGTGGTACGGGAACAGACCTATAGGATCTGTTCCCGTACTACGATTAATTGCGATTAATCGCGATTAATTGCAACGAAGCCGTTCCCGTACTCTGTTTTACTGAAAACTGAAAATTTCCCCTCTTTCAGTAACACCGGGGCTCGACTAGCAATTTACCCTGCAATTTCCGATGGTAGCGACTGTCAAACTTCTGGTATGCAATCTGTGCATGGGCAATTTCATGGCATGCAATTTCATTTCGAAAATGACTCTGAGCGAGAAGGACGTGCGCTGTATCCGAGTGTCAAATGCTCTTAAGAAGTTATTTGAAGCGCAGAGCGAAGAAATTCTGCTACTTATGAACAGTTCACGTGTAGGATTAGTTACTTTTTATTTATTTATTTATTTACTATTATTATTCAACAGATTAAATCCAATTACTGAATATAGAAAACATAAAATACAAATAATTCACTAACGAAAGAATGAAAAAATGAACAAAATAATGAGATGATAATGATACAAAATAAAGAACAATAATAAACAAAATCAAAGTGAAAAAGTACAAATTCAAATTAAGAAAAATAGAGAAAAACAAGAAAAGGAAATAAAAAAAAAAACTACATTGAATTAGTAGTAAGCAAAACATTATTTTTTAAAAAAGTTTTAAAGGCATATAATGTCGGCGGAAGAGGACCAAATCGTAAATCATTATGTTGCCTTAGTAATCGCAACAGCGGAGAATGAAAAAAGATATCAGTGCGCGCAAATGGCTCACTAAATTCAAAAGTAGAGCGGGTGCCATGCACTGCAAAACGGACAGAAACGTGGCTGCTGATGTCGGAATTTACCAACCTATGGAACAATTTGAAGAGTAGGCACTCATCCAGGAAAAGTCTCCGTGATTCGAGAGAAGGAAGATGAAGGAACGACAGACGATCACAATAAGGACGGCAAGGAAGCTGAAATTTATAAAACAGGGTGCGAGTAAATCTGCGTTGAACCGACCCCAACGCAGTATTCAAGTAGACAAAACGAGGACACCAAACTTGACAGCAATATTCAAAGATACTACGTACAAAGGAGAGGAAAAGGTGTACACAGGTGGTATTGTTAACGAAAGCTTTAGAGGATCTAATAATAAAACCGGATAATTTAGAGGCCCTGGCAGTAATGTAAGAAATATGCTTATCAAATTTGAGCTTAGAATCAAACATTACGCCAAGATCTCTAAAGTTATCAACGACATTAAGAGGATAGCCACAAACAGAGTAGGAGAACATCAAAGTTGAAATTTTCAAAGAAAATGACATTTTTTCACATTTCACGATGTTCAAAGTGAGAGCATTGGTAGCGCACCAAGTCTGTAGGCTGTTGAGATCGTTTTGTAAAACCATAAAGTCATCTTGCGACTCAATCACTCGAAACATCTTGAAATCATCGGCATACAAAAGACAAGAAGATTGGATTAAAGGAGGGAGATCGTTTATGAACAAAAAAAAGAGAAGAGGACCAAGGATAGACCCTTGCGGAACACCTGATGCAGGATAAAAAGGAATTGAAGAGGAGGAATTAACAGTTACAATACAGGTACGGTCGAGGATATAAGAGTTAAACCAGGAAAGAAGAGGACTAGCAATGCCATCGTTCTTTAACTTTTGAAGAAGGAGGTTATGGTTGACGGAGTCGAAGGCTTTGGAAAAGTCGGTATAAAGTACATCAATCTGCTTTTGATGGTCAAGAGCGGATGCGACCGTGTGTGTGAAGGAAAGAAGGTTGGTTAGGGTAGATTTACCTTTGACAAAACCATGCTGCTCATGCGCGAGAGTAGGCTGGATAAAGGAGTAGACTCGCTTATAAACCACTTTTTCAAGGATCTTGCTAAAGCAAGGAAGAAGGGAAATAGGACGGTAGTTTGTGATGCAAGTACGATCACCGGATAAGCGGGTGAAATTTCAGACGAAAATGTAACTATTATATGATTTGCTGGGGTACGAAGGGGAATGAGATAAAAGTAATTTGAAAAATTCACCAATCATCAACTGGGAGTCTCATAAATTTACTCATCGTCCAAAATCGCAATTATTTCATTTTTAAATCAAAAAATTATATATAATTTCTCCATTCCGCATCAAAATTCGATTTTTTCGCAATTTCCCACCATATCATATTGTGTGGACTATTTTCATTGCTCAACGAGATCTAAAAATCCATTTGAATTCAAAATCCCTACAATTTCCTATAAGAAATAAAACATTCCCACAGTTCAGCGCCATTTTGAAATCAAGAACTGTCAAAATATTGCCAGGCAGATTGCCGAGCAAATCGCATACCATATTGCCTACCATTTATGGCAGACCATAAAATATTGCATACCATAGGCTGCCTCCACTGGCAATTTCAAATTTCATGCCATGGGAAATTGCTAGTGGAGGCAGCCTGTAAGTACGATGAAATTTTAGTAGGGTCTGAGCTACTGAAATGTGTCAAACGGTGTGGCGCGAGTAAATATTTTCAAATGTGCGCGACAAGCAACATATTTTTTGCCCAATCTTGTTATGTAGGTTGAATATTTTTGTGGCGTTAATTCATCACCGCTTAGGATGACTTTATAATCACTATTGTTCTCCCAAAAACTGAAAACTGACACTTTTGTACGTTAATTTTCAGGAAATGCAATGAGAGCGTTCCCGTACTTTTCATGAATTCCCCCCCAACATGATTCAGTAAAATTCAGGAAAATTCAGTGACTGAAAGTACGGGAACAGACCTATTATCTCACGGTCTGCAAATAATTTCAAATTTGTTTGTTCAATTCGCTTGCCAGTCATGTCATTATTAGCCCGGGCCTCGAAACGGTTGTGCTACCGCCGCAACTTTTCCAACTTGCTCGTCGGTCGCTCGATGTCTTTCGAATCGTCTGAACAGATATTGGGATAATCCACTTTTCCAATTCGTTTGTTAGTCACTTTTAGAATGATCAAAAATATCCCGCACATTTCCACACGTGAACTTTTAAAAATCGCTTCTTACACACGTGCCGTCTTGTGCTCAAACCCACTTTGAGTGGTTTTTGTTAGGGTAATACGTCATAATGAAACGCAACTATGCAACTGATCTGTGGATTTGGCAGACTATTTGCATCCGAAATATGATTTGAAGTTTGTAACTTTCAAGTTCCAGTGACAGATCGTAGTTGCATTGTTGTCAAACAGTGGACTCACATTATATATGCTTGATTGATTCGTATTGCTTGGCATTTTAGTGCGTAGGATGAGCCCATAGAGATAAAATAGTAGAGTTGCCCATGTGATACAACTGCTTTGCATCTACCCCTGCGACTTTCGCCAAACGTCTCATCTAGCAACTTGACAAGAGATTTTCCACGTGGTGATCATATGACGTATGATTCCAAATGAGATAGATGTGCAAGAGGCAGACAAAATATCGCATACCCCTTAGCTCTTGGTTACGTCCCCTCCAATACATTCCAAATGTGAAGGGCCACTCCATTGTCTACTACCTCCATTGATGAGCCTATCTTTTAGCTCAAAGGTCAACAGTCAGTCAGGTAAGTTTACTTGTCGATCTCTGTACTCAGTTTAGATACTTGGTGTAAAATTCTTTTGTTTCAGATCGTCATTGGATGATGAGATGTAACTGTCGGGGTAGCTACATTTCACCCGAATGACTCGCATTGCTTTGCATTTTACAAGACGTTTACCACGATGGAAATTCATGTGCTCATTCATTTTGGCTTTCAATTAGTACGTCTTTTTGCTGACTACCGTGAACTTGGTGCAATTCTTCGGCTTCGCGATTAAGTAATAGCAAACCAACTTGTACACAAGTAAGCTGCCAAGTGATTTCTTAATGTTTTAGCTATTCGTTTGATTATCTTCTGTTTTGTAGCTTGGTCCATGTATAACTTCACTCTGATTTTCGGGCTTAACCGATTAATGAGGACCACGTCGTCTCACTCCGACTTCAGCGAAGATATGTTCTTGTGGATACTTTTCCCTGATTTCCAGGTCATTATTCTCGTCCATGTCAAACGCTTCTTCACTAACGATCTTTGTTACATATGGTATGCCTTATTCGAATTCATCGTATTAAAATGGCGATTACAATCTACGAAGAATCTACAACCAATTCAATTATTTGATAAGTCGAGTTGTTCGCAATCCTCTGCGATATTCCATCGCTACGTTGCTACTTCATAGACTGTTCGCGAAGTGTATAGAGTCGTGTGCCGATCGTATTAAAAGTTGTTATCCTCCTGCCTACAAGGGGATGAGATTTGGATGAGTATGTTTAGGTCCCGGTCCAAACCCAATGAAATCGGGTCGTGGGCGCCACTCACTCACTCCAAGTATGAGCCAAGAGTCGCCGATTGCGGTTCGGCTCTCCAAATTCTCTGTTTAAGCGAGGCCTTACCGCCCCCTCCAAACTGTTCTTCAACACGGGAAGACCTGTGCGGGAACGGGACGGGCAGTGTTGCCTATAAACCCTCCCTTTGCCTTAATTCCCAGTCTCCTTGCACGTACACTCTATCGACCTACCGTTTCTTCCACGTCTCACCGTCTGCATACCGCGTCGCACCAAGATTGAGCTCAGTGGAATGACCTTCGCCAACTAAACCTCCGCCTTCAGTTGTTCACCCTCCACGCGGACAAAAGATTTATCCTGATCTCGACCGTCGATTCAACTACCGGCCGGCTTCGAGTACGAATTCCAAACAATACCCCAGTTAAAAGTCTTCAACCAATTAGTTCAACACTCCGCAATCAATTATCGCCTCACTTATTATTCGATATTCTTCCACGCGGACGTTCTAGTAGAGGTTACTTCGCTATCAAAATTCTATTCACCGGTTTTCCTTAGTCTGCGTTGCTCCAGTTCAATGAACGGACGACAGTGGGCTACTTAATTTCTCTTTCCCCACGTCCCACTGTTTTTTTCGTGCAGTGTGGAATCTGTGTGGACGTTGTTGATCGTTCCAAATCAAGTTTTGTTGTCGTTTGATTGTTTACCTAAGGAGTAAATATTGTGTTCATTTCCGTGCGTACGATAAGTAAATACACAGTCAAAGTTTCGTAGTTTCCGTGTCGGGCCTCGGTAGCGTGAGCACTCAGGGTTTATATCGTGGGTGTGTGGTCGGTCCTATTGCTGGCAGCTGACAGCTGAAGTTGGTGTTCACGGCCTCCAAAAGTCCGGCGTCAGCTAAGTACCCCTTTCATTAGTTTTCAATAAGTTCCGATCCTTGGTGGTCTCTTCATTCTTTTCAGGTCGCTGCAGGACGCACAACCAGCACCGCCGTGACGCGCATCTGATGACCCAAATATTGGGGTATCGTTGCTGCTCGGCAGCAATCCGTGGCCTGGGAGGTCCTGTGCAGGTATGTGTATTGAATTGATCGTGCCAGTAGTCGACCGTTAGTAAACGTGATTGTTGACTGGGGAAGTCTATCGTGGCGGATCATTTAGTGACAGCCGTGGTCATCTCAGTCGGTTGCGCAATTTAATCTGCGTTGATTCCGTGATAATTGTTATTCAAACTAATGCCTATGCGTCAGTGGCCAACCAGTACATGACATAAGTCAGTCGCTGCGACGACTTCTAGCCCTACATAGTGGTGGTTACAATCGTAGCCTATGAAGTTGAGTGGTGGCTTCGCGAAATATATTGGAGCAGCTTTTCTCACTGAGGAAAGGTTGCACCTTTTTTTTTTTGGTTTTGTAACCTGGAGTTGTGACGTGAATTATAGTTTCAATTCCTTGGTTCACGCCGGCCGTTCGAGCGTTTGCACTTATTCGCGGGTTATTTGTTACTACGCAACAAAGTTCCCCCCAAAGTTCCACACAAGGCGATTAATACGTTTACCTATGGCCCTACAAGTGGTGATTACATTGTTAGCCTACTGAGCTAAGTTGTTTCCCCGCGATGTAATCCTTCGCGATATAAATCTTCCATATCTTTTTGTTTTTGTAACTGAGTGGTCGTAGCTGCGTAACTGGTTTCGCGCCTGTATTACCCCGTAACAATGGCATCAGATGTTTTCTAACCACCAAACATTTATTTTTGTATTCGCTTATTATATTTCTCGATCCTCCCTTGGTGTGGTCAAAAAGTATTCAACATTAAGCTTAAATTTGACTAGTTCATCATCACCTCGTTGTCTCTTTTATCAGGTTTTGTTCCCAGATCCTCAAAACCTTTCATAATATATCTATCTCTGTGCATATTTTTCTATATTTTGTTCGTAATGTCTTTCAATATTGTTGTCAAGTGTGGTATCCGCATCACAGGTGTCTTATAGATGCCTTAGAATTTAATATCTCCTATGTTATATATAGTGAACGTGTAGTCCTAGTCAAAATACCGTCCGTAGGAAGAGCAATTTTTGACGAGAGCCTTCTCTTCGAACTGAATCACGTCTTGTCAAATCTGTGTTCATGAGGTCCAACCCTCCAAAAGAGCTAAGAAAATTTTTCATGCCCCTTTCACGCAGAAGGATATATTCTTTTATTCAACACTTTTGCGCATACTGAGAGCTAATAATAACATTGATTTTGGTTTTTTTGTTTATCGAAGACACATGAATTTGAAAGCATTCTAAAAAATTAGCTCGTAAACAAAACTGTTGTGTTTTTTATTATTTATATGTATTATATTGGGAATGATAATTTTTTTATTACTATTTTTCTTTACATTTTTGTATCTATTTAACTGGAACTCAAAGAGAATGTTAAAAAAATGTATCTTAAGTTTAAACTAATGTTTCAAAACTCAAACAAAACTACGAGAAATATTCATTATTAAGGGGGAAAATACATGTAACTGCTAAAACAAAATCGATTTTTTTTAATTACATCAAAATGTTCGAAATGCTCTTAAAATATACCAAAAAAAGTTTTGAAGCGATATTCGTATTAATTCCCGTCAGTTATAGGCAGCGCGGCGTTTCCCAGGTCGTTGGAGCTTTAAAACTTTAAACGCTTTTTTCTCAAAGTAGTACTTTTTCAACTGCCGTACAAAATATCTCAAAAAATATTGAACCGATCCGGCTGAAATTTATACCACATCTACAAAAGAGTATTATCTCCTCGTTGAACCTAAATGTAATTGTAATTTTAGAAAAATAATTTGTTTATTAATGTTTAAAGCGTGATTTTTTTGAAAAATAATCGATTTTTATGTTTAATCTAATATTAATGTAAAACTAAATTTTTTTAAATAAATTTTATTGGTTCACCGATGAATTTTATATTTCATTAGCATATTTTTTCTCTCTGAATGTTGCAAGTTCCCCGGAAAAGGCGTTAAGTTGTACGAGGCAGTTTTTGATGTGTTTTTTTCATTCGCTTGCATCGCCGCCATTTTGTGTTGAAAAATTATTAAAAAAATATTTTCATTTACTGTGAGGCATGTACTTTGAGGATTTAATATTAAACATTTTCTGAATGAACAATATATATATTTTAAATCAATCTGAAAGTAGCAGTTTTTTTCGATTATACATGTATTTCCCCCCTTAAGATGTTATGCTCATTCCGCCTGGCGGTAACGATTCATAGATATACTCTGAAATAGTTTTACACATTTTTCTCATGTGAAATGCGAGAGCCATTAGTTAACAATAATTTATGCAAATCCAAACTTCAATAATAAATTACAGTTCCTTACTGTTTCGTTAATATTACTTTCTTCAATAATTAGTTATCAAGTTTATTTACATTAAAAACATGAAACATTTTTTTGAATATCCGATTTAAGTTGATCATTAGTTTTAGAAATATATCTTTATTTACAGATTCCTGCCCCATTGAAATAATAATGTGCTCACACATTATTCAAATTCATCATTAGTCAAATACATCAAAGTTTTACGGGAAAACTTTGCCCACGTTGGGCGCAATATTTGATTAGTCTTAAAATCATTTTATCTAGACAGTGTAGTTGGGAAATAACCGAACTCTTCTGAAATTAATTCAAATATATCATATTCTACTTACCATTTTAATGAGTACATCCAAAAACTTGCAAAAAAACTTCATATCTCAACAGTTATTCACCAAAAAAAACACAAAAACAGCACTCGCACGAGAAACAGTTCACAACTTTTTCATAAACTTCACAATTGCGTGTCCTGTTCGCCACAGGGTTTCAGGGTCTATGAACGAGATCGAAAATAATAATTTTAAGGCCGCACACAGTCCAACTATCGTTGAAAAACTAACAAATTAAACTAAAGTAACCAATATCGTCCTCGACAGCTTACCGTCGTACTGATGATATATAATTTTCGATATGAAACCGCAACTAAGTTACTATTGTCGTGAGAATGATTTGAAAAGCACTGTTGTTTTACAGGTGAGAGAGCTAGAGCTGAACTTTGATTGTGAGCTAGTAGTGATGAGTCATTATATCGTGCAACTGATTCGTGGGAAAGTTGAACAGGATTCGTTTATGCGTACGAGGATGGCATTGATTTTTTTTTTGCGTAGGTCAGAAGAGGTGTGTGGTGGAATTAATGTGGGACAAAGTAGGTAGTGAGGAAGAATATATGTGAATGGATAGCCGAGCTTTAAATGTGTGTTTTTGCGATGGGTAGAGTGCCTTTAAGGTAATTAAGATATCAGGTTTTATGTACGTGATTCAATAGTTTATTTTGAGCATATTTTATGCAATATATGTTTTAATTTGGCCAGCTATGGTTTGCTTTTGATTTGAGCAATTCTAAATTATAGTTGAGTGACTAATTTTCACGCAAAGGAAATTTTAATTAATAAATAAAAACTACTAAAAACTTTTCCCCCTATAGTCAAAAATAGATATATAAAAAAGAGAACGTTAAGTGCAAGCACAAATCTCTAAATCATGAAATCGAAATCTGATGTACTCTTTCTCCAATCTAAAAAAACCAAGCTTTCTATCAGCATTGCTAAGTGCCAGGTTATAGGTTTTTCCCGAAAATGCACTGTCTCACATAGCACGTACTTCCTCGGCAATAATTTGTTAGCTCGAGTTGCAGACGTTGTTGACCTTGGTGTTATCTTGGATGATAAACTCAAACAAACAGCCAGGCTTCATCGAAAGACGTGGCAAGGAATTTCGTAGCCTATGGGTCATAAGATCCTTATGCATCTTACTTGTACGCCCTATTCTCCAATATGCTTCCGTTTGTTGGAATCCGGCTTTTGAAACCCATAGTAACAGACTCGAGTCCACACAATAGCAATTCTTACTTTTCGCATTGAGAGAACTATAAAACTCTTACGATTTTAATACCCTTCCACCTTATGAGTTTTGACTGGGTCATCTAAACTTATTGACACTTGCATCCAGAAAATAGATGATTTCGGCCTGCTTCACATTCGACGTCAATAGAGGGGTTATCAGAGTTGAATTCTTGAATAGTAAAATGGTGTTAAAAACCCTGTAGGAAACACCAGGTCCTCTCGTGTACTTAAGGAATATCCACATTCCTCTACTTACACAGCTAATGAGCCGAAAATAGATGATCCAGGATATTCAATAGCTTAAGTAATTTGTATCTCCAACGATCTCCAGATTTTCCTTCGAATCCTCCGTTTTCCAAGCCATCCGCAACCACTTATCCTAAACTATATGTCTATGTTTTATTTATTTATTATTTATTAAGTGTTATTGATTTATTTGTTAATTATTTATTTTTTTTGGTCATTCCTAATTGCGCTAATCACAAAACCATATCTTTTCCAACGCTTCTTTGCCACTTTTATTATAGGTGGCACTGCTGAAGTCTGCACCCTTCGTATAAACTTGTCCTTTATTGTATCCAACAAGTAAACAAAACTCTGTTTACACAATAGCTATGTAAAACACGAAAAAATTCGGCATTCGTACTAATTCTATATTATACTTTTCTTATTGATTGAATGGTATAGGCAATGGATCTGAGTAGTTACGCACCATTTTCAGCAGTGCACACAATCTGCATTCCATTTCACCTTCTTCATCCGTTAAAAAAATAACACTTGTAAACATTTTATCCACATCAAGGGCACAATTACCACAGGCACATCTCACAGCAAAGGCACAAAATCGTATCGAAACGTCAGTTTGTAGGATTTTGATATGGCAAGGCTAAATGGACGCGTCGAGTGAAAACAATTGAGTTTCACGCTCAGAACAGAGAGATCTAAGGAAATGGAACAAGCGTATATATATACGAAATTTAGTGAAGCAAAGGTAAAATCTATAAATAGAACAAATCGAGATAATTGCTACCTCAGATATTCCCCTTGGTTTCCCCGATACCATAGTTCTACGAGCTTTTGTTGTTGCTGAGTTACTAACTGTCAAATTCGCGTACACATGACTTCAGTGAGGTGGTAGAAATGGAGTGGACATGCCCATAAGATTTACATTGAAGGGGATGGTAGTAATTTTTTAGCTACTCATTGTCAAATCGGGTCGAATCCAAGTAGTTCCCCTCCAATATGACAATGAGTGCTAGGCATTTTTAACATGCTTTGTGCGTGAGAGGATTGAAGGGGCTAATGGTGGAAAGTTATACCGTCCGTGTCCAGGGGATGCATGGCTTACTATCTTTCTGTATCCATCTTATTCTCTACCTCACTCTATCATTCTGTTCGCGGAGTAAGTGAATGTCAAATTCCCATATTACTACTAACGCTCAGCCTCAGGCAAATTGCTTCAATTCTCACTGCCATTTTCATTTCCTTATATCTCTCTCTTCTGAGGTTTCACGACACGCAAATCTGATTTGCTCGATTGAATATGTAAGTCGACTTTCTCACTCGAACTGAATCTCAAACTGAATAACCCGTTCGAGTGTATTTGACATTTTGGTCGAGCAAACTATCACTTAGCTTGAGCACTTTGTCTTTCAATCACAAAAGTTTTGAAACAGTCGAGTAGTAATTAAAGAGTTAAGTGCCTTTTTCTGGTCTTCTTGACTGGTGAGAGCAGGAATGGGGTCCAGTTCAGAGTAAATAACTGATCGACGGTTCTTTTCCTGTTTGTGTAAGGATTTATTTCTTGTTGTAGCAATCTTCCTTGTGTGAATGCCATGTAAATGTGGTTTGACGGCGAACACTCCTGTAAAACGCTCTATCCCGTGAGTACGTGTGCAGGGTCTTATATCTAGAACCTCACTTCGGTAACTGGTTCTGAAAATAAGTTTAGCGATAGAACAGTTAAGAATCGAGACGAGGTAATAGAGCGGCTTGGAAGAGTGGCAACAATAGGGGAAGATGAGCTAGTTGTATCATTTGATGTCAAGGCTCTGTTCCCAAGCGTGCCAGTAAAACAAGCACTCACGTTCTTTGAGGACTGGCTATTAGAGAGGAATAGCACACCGGAGGGGAGGAAGAGGGCTAAAGACTTTTTGAAACTCGCTACGGTTTGCATGAATGAAAGTTATTTTACTTTCAGGGGGAAATACTTCAAAGCGATGAAAGGTGTAGCAATGGGAAATCCTTTATCCCCACTTATGAGTGAAATATTTATGGATAGACTAGAGAAGAAACTTTATGAAGAAGGTTCGCTTCCGCGGGTTTGGCTGAGATATGTAGACGATATTCTAGCTATAGTTAAAAAAGATGCTTTGGGAGAAACGTTGGAGAAGTTGAACCAAGCACATAAGGACATCCAATTTTCAATGGAAATCGAAAAGAATGAGAAACTACCCTTCTTGGATTTAATGGTCATAAGGAAAGAAGGTCTTCTTAGTTTCAATATCTACCGGAAGCCCACACACACTCAGAGGACAACACCATCCACGTCTGATCATTGGCATTCCCAAAAAATGGCCCCCTTTAATTCCATGATTCACCGGCTATTAACTGTGCCCATGGATCAGGATAGTTTTAACTCAGAAGTTAAATATATTGAAGATACGGCGAGAAAAAATGGATTTGACGAGAGGATAATTGGAAATCTTGTCAAAAAGAAAAAGTATAGAATACAGCGTGATCTTTTAACGACGCTTTTTACGCAGGAAAAACAAGAAACGACCATAAGAGTTCCAATTATTTATTCATCAGTATTCAAAAAAGTTCGGGTACTTCTTGAACGCTTTGATATTAAAGCAGTTCCAACCAGTAAAACTAAAAAATTAGGTACTATACTATGTCACGTCAAAGACAAAAAGGATAAAAAGGAAAAATGTGGAGTCTATAAAATTACCTGCCCAGAATGCGAAAAAATATACATCGGGCAAACGAAACGGTTAGTTGGTGTTAGACTAACGGAACATAAACGAGAAGCAGCTTCAGCGAGGAAAAAGAATACAACATTAGTACGTTCAGCAGTAGCAAAGCACATATTGGAGGAGGATCACAACATAACTTGGGACAACGTGGAGGTGATCAAGGAGGTACAGCAGGTGCGAAAACTGGATGCGTACGAAAGCCTGCACATATGGAAAACCCCTATGCATAGAAGACTAAACACAGACCAAGGAAACTGTGCATCACCACTGTTCAGGCTAATTTGAACGTTCATTTCATAGTGAGGAGGATAATTTAATTAATATGGATAATAAAGTAATTAATAGGCAATTAGTTGGTAATTAGTATAAAGTCCATTAATAGACAATTAGTTGGTAATTAGTATAAGTCAATACTTTAAAAGTAAGCTCCATAAGTAGCATACATAAGTTAGATTAAGATTAGACTGATAGACACTGAAGAAGAGGGCAGATTACCCTCGAAATATCGATATTTGTCACAAAATTCAATATATCTAGCTTCTAAAGGAAAAATCGGTTTTTTTATTAAAATATAAGTTTATTGCCAATATTTGCAATGGCAAGATTACGAGACATAATTTACACATATAAAAGGTGCGTTTTTTGCACTCTTGGGCAGGGTAAATTAAGGTAAGTACAACTTACCCTGCCCAAGAGTGCAAAAAACGCACCTAAAGATTCACATCTTTTGTTAGTATCCAAACTACCCTTTAACTCATAATGGGCTTTCGTGTCTGCACCTATTATTAAGGGAATCCACCGAGATTTTGCTTCAGCTGTCCACTCCTTTACATGGTTATTTGGATGAAGTGATCTAAAATAACTTTGGCTTCGCGTAGATTACAAAAGCAACATTGCTCTTGTCGCGGAAGTTTGAGCGGACAAGGAATCTCATGCACTTCTTCAGAAGTAAGCTGGCTCATTCAACGATTTGCAATCCGCAAACCCGGTCTTTAACTAGTTAGCGCTCTAGTTAGATTGTTAATCTTTTACTAGATAGTCATAATCGATGGTTTTCGGATAAGCACTTTATCCTCTGCACTCCCACACAAGTGAAGGAGTAGAACAGTTAACGCTGCTTTTAATTTGTTGATTTGAGAAACGTTCACCTTTATTAATAATAGTGAAACCCAGATCCTTGTCAGAACTAGTGTACCCTTCTATCCGCTCACAGATCGCTCAAGATCCAGGGAATCAAGGCTTCCACGTAGCTCAGAGGTAGTGACAGAACATCCATTGTTCTCAGAGTCCAATTTATATCATCAGGACTCAGTTACAAGGCACGACCATTTTTTGACAGTCTTTTCTTTCGAGCAGACTCGTATATCTTCATCTTCCGTAAGGACTGAGTCCTTCAGCTTAAGGGGTTACATGGGTTTCAGAGAATAAAAAAAACGCAATTTTTAAATGTTTCAAAAATAAAAAATAATGTATTAAATTATTATAAATTATTGTTAACAACTAAAGTAACTCTTGAACTGTATGTAAAAAAATTTTTAGACAAAAATATTGATAATACGCCCTCTGGCAGGTATTTTACGAAAAGGCTCGAAAAATGCGGTGCCAACGATATCTTGAGCTGGATTCATCTGAAACAAAAAAATCAAATTGTTTCTGTTAGAGTATGAGTTTGACTTGTACTTGAACGAAGGATATTGTGTTTCGTTCATTGGAATTTAACGCACATGGCATTATTTATTGAATTTTTGGGTCAAAAATTAAATTTTTTACTCGCGACGTTGCCAAAAGTTCAGATTTCAATATTTTTTACAAATCCTTCGTTCAAGTATAAGTCAATTTTATACTCTAACAGAAACAATTTGATTTTTTTGTTTCAGATGAATCCAGCTCAAGATATCGTTGGCACTGCATTTTTCGAGCCTCTTCGTAAAATAGCTGCCAGAGGGCGTATTATCAATATTTTTGTCTAACAATTTTTTTACATATATTTCAAGAGTTACCTTAGTTGTAAACAATAATTTATAATAATTTGATACATTATTTATTTTTGAAACATTTAAAAATGGCGTTTTTTTATTCTTTGAAACCCATGTAACCCCTTAATAGCTTTTGTGTCATCCCGGTATATGATTCGTTAAGTAAAGAAAAGACTCCTCGTTGATGATGAGGGCCTAACGCCGGCCACTGGATACCTCTATGATCTTGGCTACTTTTTAATCAATCGCGATGCCTAATGATCTCTATAGATTCCTTGGTGGAGATGCACACGCTGGATCTTAGTTTGCCTGGAATCTCCCCAGTTTGATTACTACTAGTCTGTACAGATCGCTGAAGCGTTGGCTGTGATACGCTATCGCTGACTTGACGCAGGATTCGCCTCTGGCAAGTCTTTCAAGCCCAGTATAGATTCCTGCTGCATCAGCTTTCAGTTGTCCGATTAGATTATGCTATCGCTTTAGCTAGTTTCACCGACCACCATTGCCAGACATTCTTTTGCCAGAACACTGAGTGAAGTTCATGCTGGAAACAAAGGTAACTGCAACGGTAGCTAGAGAGCTTAGCTGTCATTTCTCGTGGATTCCGTTGAGCAGAGGTTTCTTCGAAACACTTATTCCTTTCACCAGTACCCAGCTTTATTACCTTGGCACTTCAACAGAACGAGACAAGGGAGGAGATTGAATTGCCAGGAATCTGTGGAAAAGGTTTAGGAGCCACTTCTACAGAGCCATTGGTCGGAGGTGCAGATAAATTACCTGTGGACGGTGGCACAGGATTCCTTGCTACTTCTTCGGTTGATAGTATAGCAATCATTTCAGCCACTTCTCTTCTATACTAAGAAAACCTTGCCAAAGAATTAGTTGTTTTCTTGATAGGAAATGCAAGGGCTTTGATTGGTAATTTTCGATTCTTTGGTTTTATTCTTCCTTGAAATTAGTGTCAATTGGTTCAAACTCAGATCAGTTATCTTAGCTCGAATGTACAAAGCAGGAAAGCCATGTTAGGGTTAGCATTAATCCTTTTGGAAGCAAGTGCTCAGAGCCAGGTTGGTGCTAGTCTGGAGTCTGAAAAAAACCAAACGCACACTCTCTACAAATTGGTTGGGAAACTAAAAGCGTATTCTGACACGCTCCACTTTTGTCAGGCCAGATTTAATAATGCGAGTCTGTAAACTTTCAAGAGCAGACTTCACTTCGTCGCTACTGCATCAGAATACAAATAGGTTCACAATGACAAATTCAACAGTCCAGAAAGTGTATGGACGATATGTGGATCGTACCGGTGATCCCTCTGGTCATGATAAGGCCTCGTCTCGTACCACCGGTCTGGTGCACCATCGTAAATATGTATGTAGTTAGATAATTTGGCGTTACTTAGGATGCACGACGGGTAGGTGATCTAGCTATAGCCTAGTACTCTGTAAAAGCCAACCAATATTTTTCATAAGAAATAGCATATGATATAATACTTGCAACAACATTTATTTGACATTTACTAAAAAATACTTTTTTGTTGATGTTTAGCTGTCTATTGTTTACTAAATATGATAGTTACTGTACTCTTATGACCTATTAGCTTACCAGATTACATGTTAACAAATGAGACTTTGACCTATTCCAAAAGTTCAAAATCATAAGAACGGTCAAACCTTGATGTGTCTGATGATTCGTGTGAACTCCAAAGCCTGTATACATAATTCATGCATCGACAAAATATCAATTATATCATACTTAACCACTATCCGTCATTGTTTCAAGGACTTGCAATCCATTGATCTGTATTCCTCAAATCACTATTTAATTTTTAATTCAGTACACATAGACCAGCAGTTAGTTTTGTGTACATAAATTCACAGTAGATGACCTTCCTGGAAAATACTTCCGTTTCTTTTTCAACATGGGCTACTCTTATCCTTCCTTGGGTGTTCCTCATGATCATAATGACTAGTTCTTGTTGTTCTATTCTGCGTCTGGAAAATTTCAATAAATATTTAATATGAGAATTCGAAACAACTGTCGAACTGAAATCCTAGAAAAATGTATGAAAGTGGAAAAACCTGCTTACAGTCAATATGGATAGTTAGGTTGCCATATTGATTATATTAAAGATTGTAATTAGCATTGAGTTTTGCACAGAAATGTATTGGGGTTAGAAATATTGGCATTGTAGCTTTGTAGATTTAGATGGAATTGAAGTTGAATATTTCTGTGTAATTACGATTAAAGATAAGGAGCAGGGCGTTCAAGACAGAACGACAGCTGAGAACGGTACTTCAATAATAAAGAGTCAACGAACTGTCACGCAATCATTGAATTAACGGTGAAATGTTATTATATAATTAACGGTGGAATGTTATTATATAATGCATGAGCAGTTTGAGGTCAAAGTTTCAAGCAAGGTCAGATGACATATCAAAGATATAATTATTGGTCAGAGAAATACAGCTACTTTGCAAATATTTAGAGAGTGAATAATACAATCAAAAATTAAAAACTAATAATTCATTTACGTATCCTCATCCTACAAATAAACTTGGCTGTTACATGCTTAAATAACTCCTTAAATAATTACGAAAGAAATTTTATCGAAATTTCCCCAGCATCGGATCGTAGGAAACCATTCGCATTTGCCTATAGTAATTCGACAATTTTTTCTGCGGCGTTGGATTAAGTAAGTGATCATCCATGAATTTACTGGGTGCTAATGGTCCGATCAATTCAAAAGCATTTTTCGAAATTCGATTGAAAAGCGGATAGTCATCCTGAATGTCGGGTATGACTTCAGGTTCTTTGATCGGTCGTTTCCTGTGATCGATGTAACTGCGTTTGTAGTTTGTCAAGTAGATTTGCGGTGGATTGATGCCAGCTGGCGGCTGATCCGTACAAGTGAGTGTATCTTTTTTGAGACTTTCAAATCTTTCCGGGTTGCTGAAATTGAGAAAAATATCATTTTCTCAATGTTATGTAGTTTTAGTCATAATGAATCAATAATGTCCGAGTTTGCTATCCTTTGAAATCCTTTGAAACTTACTCAATCGAAGGAAACGATGTGAAATTAGTTTTCGGCTTCCGTGCTTTACCCTTTCGTGCAATTGTTTCAGCTGCACAGTCATTGTTACGACTGTTGCTCATCTTGCCAGTTTTAGCGATACCTTGCTCTAAACTTTCGTGGGTTGTTGATTTGCTTACGTACACTTTGTCATCAGAACCAAGCCATCGATAATGGGCGTTTTTCTAGAAGAATGATTGATCGAATGAATCAGAGCTAATTAAAAGGGTTGTAAAGTTAATGAATCAGAGCTAATTAAATGGGCTGTAATGTTAATGAATTTTCGCCTTCAGTCACTGTTCAAATTAAATCTATTTTTTGAAATAGGTACATAAGGTTTAGAATTCAGGAAAAGTGAAGTGAAGGTTATTCGGCCTCTGTCAAAAAAAA
Source organism: Nemotelus nigrinus (assembly GCA_947369275.1). NCBI lineage: Eukaryota > Metazoa > Arthropoda > Insecta > Diptera > Stratiomyidae > Nemotelus > Nemotelus nigrinus. Next base: position 63,651,163 of record OX376375.1, read on the forward strand.
ATTCGGTGCACTTAGATCTAAACTTACTGATAAGGCAATCTAATGATCTTAGCTTGGTGAAAGCATTTAGACCTCTTGAAAGTGCCACAAATCAAAACTTAATTCAATCTTTCATGTTCTCGTCATTTAAAAAAATGCACTCGACCAAAGGTCTTCAAATTGAAAAACTACCAGCTCTCAAATTTTTCAGTGTCTCAAGTATCATTGCAAATATAGAAATATCTCCGGTCCTGTTTATTTAATACCAAATATCATGCTCATTTCGAATGAACATGGCATAGTTTTATTTTTTATTAACAAATCCACATGATTTTTCCCCCATATTACTTACGGTCGACGGCCGAAAATCATACGGATACGCTTGACTTCTCACATCCCAATCGGATATTTTCACACCAGTTGAATATTCTGGCCGAATATTGTAAATGGTTTCCATTCGATCTGTTGTGATAGCTGGAAGAAATCAGAACAAAAAAAAAATAATATTCGGCTGAAATTTGAAAAATTGCCGTGACAGATACGATTAAAATTCAATATTGAGTAATTTTTCCATTGTATCTATGTTGAAATTTATTTTTTTATTATTTTGTTTTTTGTGAACTAGTGAAAAGCACTACATGAATTTGTGAATTTGTGAAAACACTTGAAATCCATGTGAAAACACCTAAAAATGCTTTAAAAATAACACAAACAACATCTTGCCCGTCCGTCCAATCAATCAATCCAATTTTTATTACAATTTTCAATTTTAAATGATTTTTGTAATATTCTTCCATTCTTGTCACTTTCCCAAATTATTTCGGAAATTCCAAGCCGTTTAGTCATCCATTATTGTAAAAATTAGGGGTCGAAAATAGCTGTGCAAAAAGCACCAAAACCGAAAAGCTACGTCTTTTGGGAAAGCAGACACAAAAAAACCGACCTGGGGAAAAATTGCACTCGAACAAATGTAACTCCTACTATTCTACTCTCCACATGAACATCACAAATCAAATCACAAAATTGTACCAAATTTTTTTTTTATCATATGTATTGGTACCTTAATTTGTTTGCTTTACTTTGTGGTATGAATATGAACTAAGCTGAAGTGAAGCTTTTAATTTGCTTTCGATTTAAAAGCTTTCGAAAGTTTCAACAAATATAAAGACCATAAGCGCAAGCTTAAACTTTCGATAGCTTTTGTACATTGATGCATAAAAGTTTTGTGACATTTAAGGATTGCTTTGTTAGTTACTGTACTCTTGAGGACATTGCTGAGAATTTCTGAGATTTGTGTCTGATTATTGAGAAATTTAAGGAATTAGATAACACAGATACAAGATTTACTTGTGTGCGTATAGCTATTTTTAAGTAGTTAAAGTTTTAAGTAGTAGCATTGTTAGCAACATGAAGCATCCAATTCCACCTATCAGAGCAGCTAAGCAAAAAAGGACTAGAAAAACCTAGTGGCAAAGTAGGTAACTAGACGTGAGTGTTCTACAATTGTCAAGACTAGGGTAGGGCCTATAAGTAGTCTCTCGATGAATTGAGGCAGTTAGTCTGAACAAGGTGGTTGGTCGCCGGCCGAATAGCGGGAAGAACATGTAGTATACGCAAATATACATGTGCCGCAACTGTTCGGGCTGGTGAAAGTGTGATCCTTAACCTCCTCCCGGTGGCCGCTGGTAACAATCCCCCCAGAAGGGAGGATGGGCTAATTGGATCAGGCTAGTCCTTTCTAAGTAAGATTGGTCAGAGGTCCCTCTCCCGGGAGGCAAAATGCAAGCGATTGCCTCGGCTGTGATCTGAGAACGCGAAACCCAAACCTGAAACATTAACTAAAATAGACCATTGGATCAAACTAAAGGCGCAAATAATATCAAACTTCCCGCCAGTACTACTGGAAGGAAGTCACTAGAAAATGATCCCTTCAAAAGGAGTTCAAAGGTGACGCGATCACCAACGTCGGGAGGCGAAACGGCTCAAGGTCAGGTGATTGAAAGATTGCGGGCCCTGAAGTTAGATGGAGAACCCGCTCCGGGATCTACTGTGAGTCCGATGGACGTAGCAGTACCCCGCAGCAGTTACTCAGCAGTCTGGTGGCGGGTCTGGAGAATCACTGGCCAGTCCAACGGAAGCGGCGGTTGAATCGGTTTCTAGCAGAGCTGTGACCGAGAACGGAGGCGGCAAGCTGAAAGGCTCGCAGGTCACCGGCAAGGAAGCGGTGGCTAAGCCACTCGGAAGAGCTGTAACCCGGTTAGGAGGTGGAGGTGGTGCCTCCGAGGATTTGCAGTCCTCTGTGAAGGTGACGGCAGCTGATCCCACCAAAGGGAGGACGCGGAATGCCCAACGCTTCAGAAGGAGAGAGGCAAAGCTAGCGGCCAGGAGTACGGTGACGATTGAATTCAAAGGGAAACCCGAGGATACCCAAGTGAAACCTACTGCAGCGGCTGCGAGCAAACGCCAACGCTCAGAGGAGAAGACCTCGCCGAGAGGTAAATCGACGAAGAGGCCACGACAGGAGACGGCAGTTCCATCCTCTAGGGACGTAGCGGCTTGTCACCTTAAGCTGGCCGTCGTTGACAAACAGGGGCCCCTGGAATGGAGACTCGAGGATAACGTGGCCAAGGTGATTCTTAAACGGATTACCGAAGAACTCCTCAAATTTGCCATGTCAACGGAAGAAGGGTCACCTCACTTTGAAGGCTGCAACATTGTTCACGGCGACATTGCGGTGAGCTGTAGTGACGTCTTCGGTCTACCGTCCTGAAAATTTCTGAAGACCATCTAAGCTAATTACCTAAGTGCCTAAGCTAATTACAGCGACGACGGCGGTGCCCCGTTCAAACGCTTCGGAGGCTCTGTCTCTGTTAAAAAGACAGAACCCCGATCTGAAAGTTTCAGGCTGGAGATTATTTCAGGCTGTAAAACTAACTAACCAATCGGCGGAGCCTGATTTAACTGGTCCAGCAAAGTTGGTGCTTGTGCTGGGAATTGATCGGGAATTGATCGGGAGTCCGCGGATCAAGTACGGGTCAACAGAGGGCTGATTCACTTCGGTCTGAAGAGAATCACCTTGAAAGTTGGAGCGGAAAAGGTGACTGAGCGAATCCGAAATGCGAGTGGTCCAAGCAAATCTGCACCACAGTAGAGCGGCGACGGCCAATCTGCTTCGGCATCTTAGTCGGGGGCACGCTAACATCGCGCTGATACAGAAGCCACTTCTATACAAGAATGCGGTTTGTAGATTCGTTGCCAGCCTCAGTGTGTTCCAGCTAAAAGGAAGGGACAAGACAAAGGCTTTTATTGTCGCCAAAAAAGATGGGAAAGCAATCTTGATTCTGCAGCTTTGTGATGGGGATACAACCACCGTGTGTTTGGAGAGGAGGATCACTGGTAGCGGCACGCAGAGGTGTCTGCTGTCGGCGGTCTATCTACCATCCGACGTGGATCCCATCACACCCAGACTGAGAAGATTGGCAGAAGCGACTATGAGAACTGATGCTGTCATCGGCTGTAACGCAAATGCTCACCACGAAATATGGGAAAGCACCAACATTAACGAGACAGGCAGGTGTTTGCTACAATTTCTAACGTCAACCAACCTCAACATCTTCAACACACTCGTAGGTAACAAACCTACCTTTATTACTAGGAATAGGGCTGAGGTAATTGATATTACCGTAGCAACTCCAAGTATAATGGAAAGTGTCCATAGCTGGCAGGTTTCTAACCTGCCATCGCTCTCGGACCACCAGTGGCTATGCTGGAATATCGGTTGTTCTGTTATCTCACCTAAAAAAGTACAGAGCCCGAAAAACACCACAATGAGAAGTTTACTCAAGGAAAACAAATAGACACCTCAGGGCGCTAGACGATCTGGACCTGACGAGACCAGGACGACTAAACGAGCAGGTGAACCGATTAACAGGAATTTCAGTGTCAGATTTCAAAGACGTGTGCCCGGAAAAGCCCGTAAGGAAAAACACTACCTTATGGTGGAATGGCGAACTCACAGAGGCTAAAGGTCGCACACGGAGGGCGTTTAACAACGCAAGGCGTTCCGGAAAAGTGGAAGACTGGGATCGATACAAGCAAGAGCTGTCGCTCTACAAAAAGAAGATAAGACGAGCCAAGCGCGACTCATGGAAGGAACTCTGTATGAACATTGAAGCATGTACAGAGGCTGCCAGAATCAGGAATGTTTTAAGTGTAACAACCGGCGTACCAACGTTTTTGCGAAGTGAAAACGGGGATCGGGTGGAGGACCCGAAAGAATGCCTGGACATGCTACTCGAAACTCACTTCCCAGAATCGGCTTGCGCGACACCGCGTGGTGACGTACTTCGAGGATCCCACCGGATGTCTGAGCGGCTGATCAAGAAAGTAGTAGATGAGGTCAAGATTGAATGGGCTATTGGCACATTCCGACCTTACAAAACTACAGGAATTGATGAGAGATCATCCATTATGCTTCAAAAAGCAGATAGAACCATCATTCCCATTCTGCAGCGTATTTTGACTGCATGCCTCTGCCTCGGGGTAGTACCCGAGCAATGCACAAAAGCTAGGGTGGTCTTCATTTCGAAATCTGATAGGTAGAATCATCATTATGTGAAGGACTTTAGACCAATCAGCTTAACATCGTTTCTGCTTAAAACACTAGAGAGATTTGTTGATCTGCACATCAAATGCTCGATTGATGTCGTGAGACTCTGTCCTGATCAACACTCGTATTTAGCGGGCAGATCAGTAGATATGGCATTACACAAAGTTGTCGGAACAATAGAAAAATCTTTACAGCAAAAGGAATTCACTTTGGCAGCCTTCTTATACATTGAGAGGGGCCTTCGGTAATGTTACTGTTGCGAGTATCATCGATGTCTTGGTTCGATATGTAGTGGATAAAACTCTGGCGACTTGGGCATCGGACTTGCTCAAAAACAGGCAGATTGAGGCTACCTTTTTGGAGGCTTAAGCGGAAAGAATAGTCGGAACCAGAACATCACAAGGAGGGATTATATCTCCCCTTTTCTGGATCCTAACAGTCAACGAATTACTGGAGAACTTAAGGGCCAGTAGTTTTGAGGTGGTGGCGTATGCCGATGACATTGTGGAAATTATTTTGGGACTCATGCCCCTAAATCGATTCATCTTTCGAAGCGCAAGCTTAGCGGCGGTACGAGCTAAAAGTTCCGGCATGTGGAACGATTCAGATCAGTGGGGCCACAGCGGTATTCTTACAGAATGCCGCTAAAGATTTGGGCTCGTTGTAGAAAACACGGACCACATGAGCAAAATAATACATCTTGGCAAGAATTTCAAGGTCAAGATAACCACAAGAACAGACTGGAAGAAAAAAGGAGCTACCACCGATGGGGGCGTCTGGATTTACACGGGCAGGTGAAAGACGGACACAGGAGTTGGCTCGGGCATGTTTTCTGCTGATTTGAGCCTTAACCTTTGTTGTATACTGTCGGACCACGCTACGGTCTTTCAGTCTGAAGTACATGCGATACGCATGGCAGTTGAGTCCATTAGCGGAATATCAACCAGACCAATGACGATTTGCGTCAACAGCAGAGCAGCCATTCTCGCTCTTACGTCTTACAGATGTTCTTCAAAAACTGTTAACGCTTGCAGGATTATGTGGGTGCCAGGGCATAGTGGGGTCATAGGCAACGAAAAAGCTGTTGAATTGGTAAGGAAAGGTTTAGGAGCTAGTAATAGCCCCTGGATCACTGTACCACGGTCAATCGCTGACGCCACAAGCAAACTTGATGCCGCCATATGGACCAAACTAAAGTCCGAATGGGATTTTTGGTTCTTACCACTTTCAAGAGTTAGCAGAAATGGCCAATTCCATCTAGACCAGTGGAACAGTTGAAGTCAAGTAAGGACAAAAGCAATTCAACCTCAACGGGGTTAGTCACAATTGAGGAGAAAATAGCAGGAAAATTAAAAGAAAAGCAGTCAGAAGCTAGAATCCACGGGATGGTGTAAACAGAGGAAAAAAACAGAGCAAAGAGATTGCAAGTGACAAAAGGGCTAGAAGCAGTGAGGGATTTAAACACTAGAGAGAGGAAGACGTTATAAAGGAGCGTAGAAAAGACAAGAAACTTTTAGTTGAGTGTCGTCGTTATATAGGAATAGTTGAGCAATGCTAAACTTATGTGTTACTTGGCAGAGGAACGTTAACGAAGATAACACAATCTTCGCCAGATCGAGAATTAAACAATTTTAAATGCGTTGAATTTTCATTTTTAAGATTGTTCGAAGAAGAGTCATAAGGATATCATTTGTCATTTGTAGTAGCTGTGTAATCTTATATTACAATTGTGGCGTGCTGCGGATATCTCCTATGGGTCGCGCTTAATAGCAGACCAAAAAACTTTTAAAGAAATCATGAAATCATTATGGCAAACTCTTATCGATATCTTGAAATATACATATATAGATGTATGCCATCAGATAGATATTTAAATAATGAGACAGTCTATGCTCAAGGCATATTGTTTAAGAGATTCATATTGAGATGCTTTCATCAATCAATTTGGGAGATTTCAATAAAATTGGCACTTTTCTTTATTTTGTTTACATTCCAAGACATTACTTAAATAATATTGTCGTCAGAAAACTTTCTGCTGGTTCAATCGAACATATTTTGCTATCTACCCTGTAACACAAAAAATCAATAAAACTTGCTTGATATGCTTACAAAAATCACAAGCATTTTATTTTTCTATATTTGACAGCAGTACGAACACAAAAATTGAAAGTCGACCTTTCGAATTCAGAGCATTATTTGATATATTACTGCTCGATACGACCTGAAAATGTAAGAAAAATACATTAAAAAAAAACGTATCATGAAAAACCCAATCAAATCAAATAACTAGCTAGAATAAACTTTGCCAATATATGTAAATCTGAATCCCAACATTTATAACAACATAATAAAAATATCAACAAAAACCATTTCTTTAATCCAAATCTATCAAAATACTTCGGTACGGTACTTTACCTCGTACTTCATTTCATCTCGCACTCCAAACGTCACCATCCTTCTCTCGAATAATAAATCAAACAATGGATATTCATTTGAATTTCCAAGATCCCGCTAGAATATGAGCATATTTGAACATTGCTCATATTCTAGCGGGATGTATGAACATTGAAGCATGTACAGAGGCTGCCAGAATCAGGAATGTTTTAAGTGTAACAACCGGCGTACCAACGTTTTTGCGAAGTGAAAACGGGGATCGGGTGGAGGACCCGAAAGAATGCCTGGACATGCTACTCGAAACTCACTTCCCAGAATCGGCTTGCGCGACACCGCGTGGTGACGTACTTCGAGGATCCCACCGGATGTCTGAGCGGCTGATCAAGAAAGTAGTAGATGAGGTCAAGATTGAATGGGCTATTGGCACATTCCGACCTTACAAAACTACAGGAATTGATGAGAGATCATCCATTATGCTTCAAAAAGCAGATAGAACCATCATTCCCATTCTGCAGCGTATTTTGACTGCATGCCTCTGCCTCGGGGTAGTACCCGAGCAATGCACAAAAGCTAGGGTGGTCTTCATTTCGAAATCTGGTAGGTAGAATCATCATTATGTGAAGGACTTTAGACCAATCAGCTTAACATCGTTTCTGCTTAAAACACTAGAGAGATTTGTTGATCTGCACATCAAATGCTCGATTGATGTCGTGAGACTCTGTCCTGATCAACACTCGTATTTAGCGGGCAGATCAGTAGATATGGCATTACACAAAGTTGTCGGAACAATAGAAAAATCTTTACAGCAAAAGGAATTCACTTTGGCAGCCTTCTTATACATTGAGAGGGGCCTTCGGTAATGTTACTGTTGCGAGTATCATCGATGTCTTGGTTCGATATGTAGTGGATAAAACTCTGGCGACTTGGGCATCGGACTTGCTCAAAAACAGGCAGATTGAGGCTACCTTTTTGGAGGCTTAAGCGGAAAGAATAGTCGGAACCAGAACATCACAAGGAGGGATTATATCTCCCCTTTTCTGGATCCTAACAGTCAACGAATTACTGGAGAACTTAAGGGCCAGTAGTTTTGAGGTGGTGGCGTATGCCGATGACATTGTGGAAATTATTTTGGGACTCATGCCCCTAAATCGATTCATCTTTCGAAGCGCAAGCTTAGCGGCGGTACGAGCTAAAAGTTCCGGCATGTGGAACGATTCAGATCAGTGGGGCCACAGCGGTATTCTTACAGAATGCCGCTAAAGATTTGGGCTCGTTGTAGAAAACACGGACCACATGAGCAAAATAATACATCTTGGCAAGAATTTCAAGGTCAAGATAACCACAAGAACAGACTGGAAGAAAAAAGGAGCTACCACCGATGGGGGCGTCTGGATTTACACGGGCAGGTGAAAGACGGACACAGGAGTTGGCTCGGGCATGTTTTCTGCTGATTTGAGCCTTAACCTTTGTTGTATACTGTCGGACCACGCTACGGTCTTTCAGTCTGAAGTACATGCGATACGCATGGCAGTTGAGTCCATTAGCGGAATATCAACCAGACCAATGACGATTTGCGTCAACAGCAGAGCAGCCATTCTCGCTCTTACGTCTTACAGATGTTCTTCAAAAACTGTTAACGCTTGCAGGATTATGTGGGTGCCAGGGCATAGTGGGGTCATAGGCAACGAAAAAGCTGTTGAATTGGTAAGGAAAGGTTTAGGAGCTAGTAATAGCCCCTGGATCACTGTACCACGGTCAATCGCTGACGCCACAAGCAAACTTGATGCCGCCATATGGACCAAACTAAAGTCCGAATGGGATTTTTGGTTCTTACCACTTTCAAGAGTTAGCAGAAATGGCCAATTCCATCTAGACCAGTGGAACAGTTGAAGTCAAGTAAGGACAAAAGCAATTCAACCTCAACGGGGTTAGTCACAATTGAGGAGAAAATAGCAGGAAAATTAAAAGAAAAGCAGTCAGAAGCTAGAATCCACGGGATGGTGTAAACAGAGGAAAAAAACAGAGCAAAGAGATTGCAAGTGACAAAAGGGCTAGAAGCAGTGAGGGATTTAAACACTAGAGAGAGGAAGACGTTATAAAGGAGCGTAGAAAAGACAAGAAACTTTTAGTTGAGTGTCGTCGTTATATAGGAATAGTTGAGCAATGCTAAACTTATGTGTTACTTGGCAGAGGAACGTTAACGAAGATAACACAATCTTCGCCAGATCGAGAATTAAACAATTTTAAATGCGTTGAATTTTCATTTTTAAGATTGTTCGAAGAAGAGTCATAAGGATATCATTTGTCATTTGTAGTAGCTGTGTAATCTTATATTACAATTGTGGCGTGCTGCGGATATCTCCTATGGGTCGCGCTTAATAGCAGACCAAAAAACTTTTAAAGAAATCATGAAATCATTATGGCAAACTCTTATCGATATCTTGAAATATACATATATAGATGTATGCCATCAGATAGATATTTAAATAATGAGACAGTCTATGCTCAAGGCATATTGTTTAAGAGATTCATATTGAGATGCTTTCATCAATCAATTTGGGAGATTTCAATAAAATTGGCACTTTTCTTTATTTTGTTTACATTCCAAGACATTACTTAAATAATATTGTCGTCAGAAAACTTTCTGCTGGTTCAATCGAACATATTTTGCTATCTACCCTGTAACACAAAAAATCAATAAAACTTGCTTGATATGCTTACAAAAATCACAAGCATTTTATTTTTCTATATTTGACAGCAGTACGAACACAAAAATTGAAAGTCGACCTTTCGAATTCAGAGCATTATTTGATATATTACTGCTCGATACGACCTGAAAATGTAAGAAAAATACATTAAAAAAAAACGTATCATGAAAAACCCAATCAAATCAAATAACTAGCTAGAATAAACTTTGCCAATATATGTAAATCTGAATCCCAACATTTATAACAACATAATAAAAATATCAACAAAAACCATTTCTTTAATCCAAATCTATCAAAATACTTCGGTACGGTACTTTACCTCGTACTTCATTTCATCTCGCACTCCAAACGTCACCATCCTTCTCTCGAATAATAAATCAAACAATGGATATTCATTTGAATTTCCAAGATCCCGCTAGAATATGAGCATATTTGAAAAAATTAAACAGTTGACTCTCTGAACAACTCAAAATTGAATCTACTGTTTGTTGTTGGCGAATCGTTTCCTAGGTGCTAATGTTAATTTTTGTTTTGTGTGGCGAATGGCTGTGTAATATATAAGAAAGATTGTACGTTGTGTTCTTTTGATTTTAAGTCATACGAGTACAGATAAAAATTTTAAAAATAAAAGCAAAATATTTTCGATTGCACGGAAAATAAATAGATGAAATAGTTTTCATTAAGGTTGTACTCGAACAGGCGGACGGAGCAGCATTATTCAGGTAAGAAATTATTAAAACGGTTATTTTTTGAAGTGAAATAAGGCTAAGGCGATTTTGAAATACTAAAGACGATTTGAGTTCTAGTTGACAGCAAGATATTAAATTGTGAGGGTATTTTTTCATACTATGTAATGGGTTAACTGAACATTTTGGCGTTGCAAATCGGTCGAGGAAAATTCAGTGGTCAGTTGAAATTGCAATTGCATTTATTATTTGGAGCAAGTTTTTCTTTTGTTTATTGAATTTGTGCATTTTGCATGTTAGAAACTGAAGAATGTTGAAGATTGTTCGATTGTTTTCAGCTGTGCTTATTGTCCTTTGAAAAATTATTCGAAATTATCGTCGCGTTGACACACGTCTATGTACATACATATGTTTCGGAGAGATTGATAGCGTAGAGGTTCATTATATTGTTAATAGGAATAGGAGGATATCTGATGAAATTTTATCTTAGTTTAAAAAGAGTACTATTTTTTCAATGTATTTTTTCTTTAACAGCAGTATAACATCGAACCTTGAAAAAAAAAAATTTCTTGTAGACAGAAGAAAGAAAAAATTGAAAGTACAAATTATGCCTGAGCCACGCTTGCCTCATGAAAATGAGCACTATCCCGTCCCGATTGAACACAAAAGGCGTTGTATCGAGTGCAATCGACGATATTCAAACTCGATTTGTAACATTTGTAAAATATCTTTATGCTATCATCCTGAGCTGGGATGCGCCGAGGCCTATCACAAATTTATGCTCGAACAGCAAGGTGTAATTGATGTGGATGTTGAAGATCATGATCCTCCAGTATTCGAACCGCCGCCGCCGGCACGTCGAGGACCAATTCGAATTCCAGTTAATGGTCACGAAAGGCAAGTGCATAGACTGATGGCAAGAATACCAAATGAAATATTAAATGGCATAAATCGAGACTTAGAAGCTGGTGTGGTACGAGGAATTCTGCCAGTGCTAGGCATAAGAGCACTACCACCTCCTGGACAGCCAATTATTATTATTAGAAATGCAAGAAATGTCTGAGATTTAGGCGTTGGAGAAACGGACCAAGAAATAAACGGATCAAGATATCAATTAACTAAAATGACTAATCGATTTAGGGGTATAAGTACGAGTAAATGTGTATTATAGGATAGGCTAACATTTTTCAAGTACAAAGAGTAGTATAATGGTCAGTACTACATCAAAACTAATCACTATGATCTCGAAATTAGCCTAATTTTGCAGTACAAAATTAGTTAACAGTAGTTTTAACATTTTAGCATTTTTAATTTTTAATCTATTAAACTGTAACTCCGACAATAATTAACAACAAAGTAAATAATGCTCGAACAAGAGCAAAATCGTCCGTTCAGAACATAATATTTTCGTAATTCGTTCATTTTCGTCTAACTTAATTGTATTTTGTACAAACATGATATTTCAATAAAGCAACAGCCGTTTATTTCGATTGTTTTATTGTTTCTTGTTAAATGATTTTTTAGTTTTTTTTTTAGTACTTTTGGTTCAAAAATTATGAACTTTCAAATGAGCGATTGAGTCTAGCCTAACTAATGAAATGCACATAAGGAAATCATTTTATGTGGATTCTCGTTTGTACCTTTGAGCAAAATTTTCAAAATCAAAAATTCTGTTCACTAAGGAATAAACGAAGCACTAGTAAGCCATATCCGAACAAGTAAAGGTTCAAACTCGTCGTATCTTTGACTATAAATTCACGAAGTAAGAGCATTCTTAATCAATTTATTTATTTATTTATTTCACCAAATAAGGTATAATATTACATATAAATGAAATAAACATGAAAATAAAAAAAAATAAACAAATTGTAAAACAGGTTTAAAAAACTCTAGCACATCAGAATCGCTAGAAAACTAATTTTCGAAGAAATTGTCTTTGAGTGACAAAAAAATGTGGAAAGCAGCAATAAGTTTACCATAACAAGCTCATACTTAAATCAACTTATCCTTTGAATTTCGTTCTCATCGGAGGATTACATCGAAAGTTTCAGCGGTTAAACGTTGTTTGAGGCTGCCATCCGAAAAATGTTCAAAACTCGGAAAATTTAAAAATTGGTTTCTTATTTTTATCGCAAATGCTTTGCATATGAGAATGTAATTTCAAGCATTTGGTGCAATATTTACGAAAATGGCTAATGCTGGTTACCCTGTGTCAGCAGCAGAGCAAAATATATACCAAATTTGCTTCACGTTAAGTTAAACCCAACCAGTAAATTTATGAGACAAATTTGCAAGATGTATGAGACAAAAATCACCATAGCTGGCAGCCCTATCCTAATTTTTCAACCAAATTTTCACCAGCTATTACATAGAGTAGGGAGCAAGTACTGTGTGATGTGTGAAATTCAAGATGTTCTTCGAACATTAGTAAAAACCGGTATAAAATACAAATGAATGCAATAAATAAATTAACATTCAAGAAATAAATACACAACAGTTAAATCACATATAGGGGACAATATTGAGCACGCAAAACGAAATTAAATAATTAATCAATTAATTATAAAGTTAATTAGTCATAAGTCATAAGAGGATACTAGGTCGGTAGACTAGAGAGGGTAGGATAAGAGAGCCTTGGTAGCTCTGTTTTTAAAGGACGCTTTGGATATCGTGGGGGAAAAGTTTTTTAAAATATTTTGCAGCATCTATTTATTGGCTCATTATCAGCATATGCTTATATTCTACTAGCATTCATCGGGGTCTAGTGACTCTCCAGGGCTGATTATACACAAATCTTTCCTGTATGTAATCGACATTAAGAGTCTCTATAATGACATCGAAACTGAAGCAGGCAGACAGCATATTATTGACCAGCGTGATAAAAACTATTTGAGGTGGAAACGTTTCAAACTTCTTTCATTGTACGAAATTTTCGCCAATCTCGTAATAAAGTCACCACTGAAATAGGAAAGGCGAAGCAAAGGTATTTCACCAGGAGGTTTGGAAATAATTTGCCCTCCCAGACACTCTGGAGAAATTTAAAAGAATTAGGTATCGGTAGAAAGAGTATACCCAATACAGCTGTGCCTGATTTGAATGCGCTTAATTTAGCATTTCTGCAATCTCAGTCACACCCTTCTTGCTTGAACACTTTGCCAAAGATCTCTGTGACTAATGAGGTTTCAAGCGACGCCACTTTTTATTTTACTGGAATTAAGGGCAATTATGTTTGCGAAGCTATTGCTGGCATAAAATCGAAAGCAACCGGGCTGGATGAACTCCATCCTTATTTCGTGAAAATACTCCTTCCGCATGTATTACCTTTCGTTACACGCATTTTCAATACCATTATCATGACTTCAATCTTTCCCTCGCTATGGAAAGTGAGGAAAGTAATTCCAGTGGGGAAGGTAGCCTCTGGTGGTTATGGTCTATATTAGCATATATACCAATAACGATACTGTCTTATCTCTCAAAAGTATTTGAGAAAATTTTGCATAAGCAACTAACCAAGTACCTGAGGAACCGCAATCTCTTGAGCTACAATCAATCAGGCTTTAGACCAAAGCACAGCTGTACATCTGCTTTACTTAAGGGGGGAGATACATGTAACTGCTAAAACAAAAACGATTTTTTTTTATTGCATAAAAGTGTTCGAAATACTCTTAAAATGTACCAAAAGAAGTTTTGAAGCGATATTCGTATTAGTTCTCGAGTTATAGCCAGTTATAGACAGCGCGGCGTTCCCCAGGTCGGTGGAGCTTTAGAACTTTAAACGCGTTTTTCTCAAAGTAGTACTTCTTCAATTTCCGTACAAGATATCTCAAAAAATATTGAACCTATTCGGCTCAAATTTATATCACATGTACAAAAGAGTATTATCTCATCGTTGAACCTACATTTTCTTGTAATTTCGGAAAAATAATTAGTTTACCAATATTTAAAACGTGATTTTTTTGAAAAAAAATCGATTTTTTTTTAATCTAATATTAATGTAAAAATTTGATTTTTTTTTCTAAATTTTATTGGTTCACCTATGAATTATAGATCTCATTAGCATATTTTTTTTTCTCTGAACGCTGCAAGTTTCTCAGAAAAGGCGTTAAGTTGTACGAGGCTGTTTTTGATGTGTTTTTTTCATGTGCTCGCATCGCCTACATTTTGTGTTAAAAAGTTATTAAAAAAATATTTTCATTTACTATAAAATATGTACTTTCAGGATTTAATATTAAAAATTTTCTGAATAAACAATATATATATTTTAAGTCAATCTGAAATTAGCAATTTCTTTTCCATTTTACATGTATTTCCCCCCTTAAAGTAACTGATGATATACGTGTTTCATTGACGAGTGATCTCGTAACCTATCTCGTATTGCTCGATTTCTCAAAAGCCTTTGACTCAGTGAATCATTCATTGCTTATATCTAAATTGCAACGCAATTTTAATTTTTCATCAAGTGCAGCTGGGCTTATCAACTCTTATCTATCTGGTAGAAAGCAACCTGTCTTTGTCGGCAATAGCTCTTCTAGCTTAGAATGTGTTCTGACAGGAGTTCCACAAGGCTCTATTTTAGGCCCTTTACTATTCTGTATGTTTATAAATGACCTTCCAAAAGTCGTTGATAATGCTAATGTCCACATGTATGCAGACGATGTACAATTATACTTAAGCTGTCAACTGGGGTTAGTTGAGGATGGGACTTTCCTAAAATTTATCTAAATAATGCGTGCATTGATTTTGTCAGAAAAGCCAAAAATCTCGGAATCTTGTTTAACAACACATTAACCTGGGACGATAATATATTTACAGTTGTTGGAAAAGTCTACGGATGCCTTAGAAAGTTGTCCATGTCTCAACACTTTGTTCCACAGCATGTAAAATTAAAACTGGTGAAAAGCTTATTGATTCTAATTATTGCTTATGGATGCGAAATTTCCTGTAAGCATATGCTGAAGCTAAACGTAAATTAACTGTCGCATTTAATGGTCTCATTCATTATGTTTTTAACCTGGGTCGTTACAGTCATGTGTCACCCTTTTGTAAAAATATTCTAGGCAGTGATCTCCACACATATTTCGATCTTCGCTGCTTAAACTTCTTGCAAAATTTAGTTGTAAGGAACGAACCTTCTTATTTAGTAGATAAACTTAAATTCACTAGATCGTCACGTTCAATTACTCTAATCACTCCTGGGTATAATAGCGTTGTAACGGAAAGGCAATATTCCGTTCATGCCACAAGACTTTGGAATTCCTTGCCTATCGGTATTAGGCGGCTTTTATTTGGCAACAATTTCTCTAAAATCTTAACTGATTATTTAAGTGCTGACTAAACTACTAAATTCTAGGTCACATGCGCGTGCTGGAATGTGGTATTTCTTTATCTCTTGCTTTTCTTGGATTATTTTTCGTTAATTTTCATAATTTTTCTTCCTTTTTTTTCATTTTCTGTCTAGAAGCTTTGAAGTTTTATTTGAATTGCGTAAAAGTAAAACTATTTTAGTTTTTGAATACCTTTATTATATACGTTTTGATGGCTTTATTGTTATTTTTAGTATTGTTAATAATGATTCTTTGCATCGAAAAACTGTAAGTTTATTGTAAAGAACATGTGAATTCAATAAATACAAATACAAATACAAGAATGACAGGTTTAGAAGTCTAAGGCGAGATTCATATGACGGTAAATTGCTAAAATCACAAGGATGGTAAAGACCTATAACAGCGAATAGCAAGAATTGTTTTTGAATAGATTCAAATCTCTGGCTGTGAATTTCGAAAACCGGGTTCCAGATAAGAGAAAAGGGCGAACGAGCGCGGTGTATAGTAATTTCGATAATTTACACCCAGAAACCGTATTGCTTTTTACTAATGTTCGAAGAACATCAGTATTAAAATCATTTTGGGCAAAAATTTATATTTCTTTATATAAATATCATCAAAAAATTTCAATGAAAAAATCTCAAGAATGCGCCATCTGATTGAACTGACTTTCAAGATAAATTGCCAGGTTTCACAAATTATTAATAATCCTTAACCCTTTGGCGCCGGCGGCCATTTTAGTGATACTTTAAATATACCTATTATTCTGTCAACAAATAACTTTTGTAAAAACCAAGTTTATGAAATGAATTTCAAACGTGTTCTAAATGTGAATATAGTAATATTTTTGAAAGTTTTGACCCTATGTGTGCGATAGGCACTAAGATGAGATTGGGAAAATTTTAAAATTTTTGAATTGCGATAACTTTTGACCAAATTATCAAATCATTATGAAACTTAAAGGAACATGTTGGCATTACTAAGTCGTAGACTCATGTAGTTTTTACAAAACATATTGCCGTTACTCAGTCATAGACTTGCGTAGTTTTTTTATGAACATGCTGGCAACCCTACAGCCACGGCAGACATTGAAATTGAAAACCTTCAAACCATCGACTCTAATGAAAATTGTGCATTTCTTTTACAGTGAAAACCAACTCATATAAAATTTTTTTGCTTTGTCTATACAATCAAAGCACAACTTTTGAAATTTCACATCGGACAAGAACGGTAAAACTCCACCAATTCACCTATATTTTAAGCATAAAAAACTTCTGTTCGCGAGAACTCACGACCCAATCATCAAATACAATTGAAATGCACAAAATGTATTGTTATTAAGTAAGACCAGGTCTGATAAAAGTGCGGTTAACTCTGTGCTAGTGGTACCACCTTGAAAAATTATAAAGAAAAAAAAAACTGTGTGTTGCCCTGTGGATTTTGATTCAGTTACCAGATTTGCATGAAATTGACACAGTAGCTGAAACTTATTTGAAGACGTGTTTGGTAGAAATTTGGTAAAAAAATTTGGTGGGTGCTGCCAGCTATGGTAATTTTTATGTCTTGGGTTTTGAAAATTCGCCCAGGAAAATAGAGCTTTTTAACTTCCAGTGCAATCATGAAATCAAAACGAATTTCATATGATAAATGGAACTTCTTATAGGCATTATTCAGAAGGAATCTGGTTAAGAAACCATGATAGGGTTGCCAGCTATTGTTGGTTTTGTATTTATTTGCAATATATTTATTAAGCAATTTTATCGCAAAATTTTTAAACGGAAATGATCTTGTAATGGCAATAAACAGCAAATATTAAATTTTCGAAAATTTGAAAACTTTTGCAACTGGTAGCTCAACTGAAGTTGGTTAGTAACGACGACCTGGGGCCTGCTTGTGCACTTCTGATAATCGCCGTTACTAGAAATTCAACTCTTTTGACCATAGGATTAGGTCTATTTCCCAACTCAGCGCCCGAATTCATCCGAAATGCATTTTCTAAATTTCCCTGAACTGACGTCAGTGAATTTCTTCCTGCAAGAATTATTTCGAGTCTTATGTTCTGGTGATATCTGGCAAAATTGTTGAAACGGTCAGTTGTTCCTGTAGCGGATTAATTTGGCGTTGTTTGAGTAAGATTGAGTACAATGGAGATATGAAAGGAAACGTTAAGTTTAGCTTTTGTTATTGTTTTGTTAGAAAAACAAAATTTTCAACCTACAGTTCAGCATGGTGGGAAATCTTTCGTGGTATGGAGGTGCTTTTTCGCTGCTAGTACTTGGAAACTACATTTTATTGACGATACTTTACAAAACCAGAGCCAAAAAATTGGGACTCTAAAGTGATTTTGTATTTTATATGAAACATAGGGCTTTGCGATCAGATAGTGGCTGTTATACATCATAAGTACTTGTCAAGTCAAAAGTCCTTGATACACTCTTTCAGCCCCTGGATATTAATTCAATTGAGCACCTATGGTTCATGGTCAGATAAAAACTGCGATTCCACAAAGTTTCTAATAATTGGGAGATAAAAAAAGTTGTAAAAGTTACAGAAATTATAAAAGTTATAAATAGAATAAAAAGAAAATGTTGCCGGAGAAAATATTAGCCGTTTCTTAAAAACATTAGTCGTGCCTTGAGAACAATTTATTTAAAAAAGATTAATTTTACTAATATTACGTACGTGAAAGACTCGAGAAATATATTTATTAATCGGGCAGTTTCGTGCATATACTATTTTATTCTAAGGGAAAGAATTGACATATAATTTTTTTTTTCAAAATTCATTCAGTTCATTCCGAATTTAAATTAAGAGCTCAGTGGCACATCAAAATCAAGAAAAACACATCCGAATAACAAACGATTCCCAAAGTTAATATTAGATTTTTCTTTTTGTCCCAGGAGTTAAAATAAACCAAGGAAAAATAGGGTTTGGTCTTCATTAGGCATAGCCTATTGCTTTCGATTAGATGGAAATTAATTAGTCGGTATTAGAAACAAATAACAAACGTAATATATCATTACCAGCCAAAATTAACATCATACAATTTCAGTTTTTCATCACAATCATACATGCACATTTATGGTATTCTCAAATATTTCAACCCAAGTTTCGGAAATACAAACACTCACGCCGTCGTCGGTTTCAGCTTACTGCTTCAGAACCGCACTTTTGCGCGGTTTCAATAAATTTCAATTTGGACAAGTTGCTTTCACCGTATATCTGAGCAAACTGTACGCTTTAACGGATGTACGGTTATCCTCAAAGTGCAAAAGTCTGTTACATATTTGCAGAGCGAAAGCATATTTTCCTATGTTTTGCCATTTCCCCTAAATGGATATTTGTCCTTGCCGTCAGCATCGTTTTGAGTAATTTATTGGACTCTGGTTTGTCAGGTTTCAGTGTTAAAACTGTGTTTTTTTTTGTTTTGTTAAGTTTAGAGTAAGTATTTGTAGAGGTGAGGCTGTTAATCAAATTCAGAACAGCAACCAAAATTTAAATTACGATTTTGTTCAAAATACATTATTTTAGCAGATTAATGATCATACAACCATTCAAATAAACCCAGGTAATTTTTTCGGACAAATTAAGAGTTAGATAAAATTACTGAGTCATTTAGGACTATTGGTGGTGAATATCAAAAGAGCTAAAATGGATGTTCCACAAACTTGTGCAAACAACGCATAAAAAAATGTTATTCTGAAACGGAATAACTGAGGTGTGTAGTGGATGAAAAATAACGCTTAGTTCCTTATCCAAAACTTTATTACAAATAAATTCAAAATACAATAACTACTCAATTCACTTTACAATTTCACTGAATCCACTCAACTTATGTAATTTAATCCATATATTTGTACCTAATACAAATATTCTTTTAAAAATAGTATGGGATGAAAACTACCGTTTGTCTATTGTATACTTATGATCTTTGTAGTATACGTACACACCATACGAAACAGTAATCTCTTGGTGCACCTTACACTGGCAATATTAATTACACTATTTTTTTTTTCTTCACACGTGCTTTTTTTCTAGGCTCAATTTACTACACGTCTTAATTCTACCCAAGTTTGCTGCAATTGATTAGAGCTGGAACTTGAATGTTTGTGTAAAAATAGCCTGATCGGCAGTATTTACACGTATCCGAAGTTCCGGAAAAAATGTTAGAAGAAAGATAGGAAGATGGGAAACAACTAGTGTGTGACAAGCAAAATACCTTAAGAATTTGTTGCTTAGATGATCCTAGTGTCAATAGACTAGTTGTATAGTTGGCTCTGCATTTTATTGTGTTTTTTAGTTCTCCAAGGTGAGTGGGGAAATTTCTCGACACTTACGGGTGTCACGAAATTCGGATCTATTACATTGTAAACTCTTTATCTTATTATTCCAAAAGTTGTTGAATTTATTTTCCATTCTTTATTAAATGTGTTATATGTCAATTAAATTCTTTTAATTGAAATTGAATAAAAATTCGTGTTTACCATAATTTTATTCTCACAATAAATGGCGGCGTGGTCTCCACTTTCGATTTATCATAAAGTTGGAAGATTCTTGTGTATTTCTCTTTCCATATGTTTTTATGCACGATTTGAGTTAAGGCGCCATATTCAATTTAAAAACGAAATATATTTATTTTATTCATGATTTGTGATTTTAACTTGTATATATTCTTAATTCCAATGCATTTTAATATAAGTTTGATATTGACAATAGAGACAAATATAAATATTCATAATTCAAATCGATTGCAGATGTATATGTAGTACTGGTTTTACGAAGAGATGTCACTCGTGGCGTTAATGGGACATATGCATCAAACTAGTTTTCAAAGTGTAAGTAATATAGTTTTTTTGTTTTGTTTATTATAATTGTTTTCTTATTTTAGGGAGTCGCTGCAACAATGAATGATATCAGGTCAAATGAAAATTAAAAAAAATAGCTTTCAGGCTTGAAATACCGTCAAAGTAGTGTCCTGAGAATAATTAAAAAACTTAAAGTTTTAAACTTGAAATAACTGTTTTAATATATCAATTGAAGACCTCGGTGCAAGAAGGGGACAGCGCCACTTTTTGCTTGCTGTTTTTTTTATTGACATACATATATGGAGAAAAATATTGTCTTTGTTTGTGTGGAAGAATGATACAGTTCCAACTTATACCCCATAAAATATTAAAGGAAAGGAGTTGTAACAGTTTATGTGGCCACTACAAGTGCTCGGATACTTCAAGTCCTTTATTTACTTCAGTACAAGTACAAGCCTAACCTCATCTTGATATTGTTTGTTTTTGTGTTTCAGTCATGAGTGCTTTCAGTGATTTAGTTAACTGTGATTCAGATCTTGATTATGTTCCGGAAATTGACAGTGAGAGTGACAAATATTGCAATAGGCCTGGGCCTAGTAATGTGAATAAAACAGATTCAACAGGTGGAGTTTCTAGTCAGACTGATGATGACTGTTCTAGTAGGCCTAAAGGTGTAGATTGTATAGGCAAAGTAAAGTCTACTATCCTAAAGGGAAAAGGACGATAGCGAAAGAGAGTCTGTACCAAATGGAAACGCAATGTTTTGAAGAAGAAGAGGGCAAATGGAGAAGAGCTCATCAATCCTACAGTAGTCGCAGCTCGTAGCAAGGGAACAGATTGCAACTTTAAGTTCAAATGTTTTACCGTTGCAACTGATAATATCAAAACTGATATTATAAGCTCCTATAATGAGATGGCAGATAAGGAAAAACAGGATAGCCATCTGAGTGGTCTCATCAGCTTATCGACTGTTCAAAGACGTAGGCCTAAGACAGGCACAGCTCACTACAAAGTAAAACACGGTACTTTTGATCAAAAGGTTGACAGAAAAAGCTTTTTGTACCCTCTATGGAATACGGAAACATAGAGTGGAAAAGTTAGTAGGCGATCTTCAGAAAGGTATCCCCGTGTTGACGGATAAGCGTGAGAAACATAGAAATAGACCAAAAAAATACTTGACAGTATTATTAATCAGATTGATGAGCACATACAAAGCTTCCGTTCTCAAGTATCTCATTATTGCAGAAACAAAAATGTAAACGTACGGTACCTATTACCTGATTTGAGTATTCAAAAAACTCACAGGCTTTATTTACAAAAATATGAGACCGAAGTTTTTGCAAAAATAGAAAGAGGAGAAAAGAGCAAACCAACAGTTAGTTACAATTTTAATAATCGTCATTTCAATCAAAACTATAAACTGTCTTTTGGCACACCAAAAAACAGACACATGTCAAAAATGTGTTCAATTCGAGAACCGAATAAAATTTGAAAAAAAACCCAGAATCTTTGAAGACATTAAAACTTGAAAAAGAACTTTTTCGAAGAAAAAGTGAGGAGTTTTATAAAGACATGAACTCAAAAATCAAAGGATCCAAAATCAATGGCAATATTGAAGCTCTAACTTTTGACTTTCAGCAGAATTTGCCTTTGTCGGTAGTACCAAGTGGAGATGTGTTTTATAAGAGGCAGCTGTGGTGTTATAGCTTCAGTATATATTGTGCAAGTAATGGAAAGTCATACTGCTATATGTACAATGAAAGTACCGGAAAGAAAGGTCAGAATGAAGCTATAAGTATGATAAACCATTTCATAACAAAAAATGAAATCAGTCCCAGCGTAAAAGAACTTTGTCTGTTTTCTGACAGCTGCTCAGCTGATGCAGTACTTAAAAATGACATCAAAAAAGTTAGTTGTTGTACAAGCCAAACAATGTATGTCACTAGACTTCACAGCCCACTTTAAAGGCAAGTTCAAAACATTACAAACTGTGTACGTGAAACCTCAGAATATAAATGAAAAAAATATTCCCAAGAAACCTACTAAAGGCAGTAAGTTCACAATATCGAAGTACAGGTGTGTGGAGTACAACAAAAATATCATGTTGTGCAGTTCTTCGGCAGCAGTAGTGCCTTTAATAAAATATGCTTTTCTGCTAGAAAAACCAAACATTACTTTCTCTCTACCAGAATATGACAACGTTCCTTATCAGGGACCTTTGAAAATAAAAAACTCTGGCGCACCAATGAACTTATATGATTCACTTAACACGAAAAAATTGAATTCTTAATATCAGAACCTTTCACTTGAAGAAAAACACTTTGATTATCAATTTAAACTTTTATTTGACAATTTCGTTAGAGAACTTAACAACGCTTACTCGTCTAGAAAACCTATCACTCGGATGGTGATTTATTAAAGAACCCCTTGTGTTTGTTCGTTGGAGTTAATATTTGTTTTTGATTTCTCAAATGAATGTTATGATAAGCTTGGTTTGAATTTTACAGGATGTGAATAATTGATAAGCTACTGTTTTGCTTGGGATAAATCTGTAAGTCGGGTGTATTTTTATTTATGCAGCATGATAAACTAAGATTGGATTTTATATATTCACATGATGTGAATAATTGATAAGCTACTATTTTACTTGGAATAAATCCGTTAGTCGGATGTGTGTTTGATTATGTAGCATGATATTCTTATCGTTTGCATAATATTAATGAGACTTATCCAAATATAGTTCCTGTGGCTATATTTGGTGATATTGGTGAGGCGGATCGTGGGTTATACATAACTCACGTGAACCGCTAGAAATACTAATGTTCGATGAACAGTAGAATAATCGTGCAGATTTTGAGTGCATATTCTATCACACGTGCTCCAACCTGTTTCGAGTGCAAAATCACTTTGATCTTAACAATGCATTTAAACTCATAGGGTGGAAAGAATTTCAAGATTTAGGGAAGCCAAACACTACAAAACTTTGAAAGCAGCATAACACAGCATAAACAAAGAAAATGCATAGTGCTTGCAACACTTTACCAGCACTGCAACTAAAAGTCTCCCACAATTGCCTGATGTCAAAATCAAATAACTCTATCGATTTCGATTTGATCTGATGATTTCGTTAAAAGTTACGGGGATAGAAAGATTAGGGTCAAAAAACGAAAGATGTTTGGAACCAAACAATTTTACGATAAAATCGCTTAATAAAGATATTGCAAATATAGACATAACTAACAATAGCTGGCAATCCTATAATGTTTTTTTGGTAAAACTGGACTTGATGCCCCACACAGCTGTTACATGAATTTCGCCGATAGATGTCGGGCTAATATGTTTGTGTTTTTGTGGTTGTGCGTTTGCTTTTGGGGCTTCTTTTCATTCTTTTTTTTCTTTTTTTTCTTTTTCTTAATTGTTTTATCTTCTTTTTTCTTTTTTTGTATAATTTTGTCTGTTTTTCTTCATTTTTTCAGCCCTTCTACCACCTTTTCGCTCTCTGGTGGTGGGATTTCCCGGGTGTGGGGCATCAAGTCCAGTTTACCCGTTTTTTTTTACCACATTCCTTCTGAATAACGCCTATAATAAGATTCATTTATCATACGAGATTGGTTTTGATTCCATGACTACACTGGAAAAGCTTTATTTTCCTTAGCGAATTTTCAAAACCCAAGACACCGAAATTACCATAGCTGGCAGCACCAACCGAATTTTTCAACCAAATTTCTACCAAACATGGCTTAGAATAAGATTCGGCTACTGTGTCAATTTCATGAAAATCTGGAATCTGAATCAGAATTCATAGGGCAAAAAGCAGTTTTTTTCATTATGACTTTTTAAGATGGCACCACTGGTACAGAGTTGCCCGCATTTCCAAACCGCTTCTATCAGATCTGGTCCTTCTTAATACCAATACATTCTGTGAATTTCATTTGCATCTGATGATTAGGTCGTCAGGTCTCGTGAACAGAAGTTTTTGTTGTTTAAAATATAGGTAAATTGGAGGAGGGTTACCGTTCTTGTCCGATGCGAAATTTCAAAAGTTTTGCTTTTATTGTATAGACAAAGCATAAGATCTCTAAATGAGTTGGTTTTCACTGTAAAAGACGAAAAATTTTCAGGAGAGTCGATGGTTTGAAGGTTTCCACTTTAATGCCTACTGCAGCTGTAAGGTTACCAGAACGTTCATAAAAAACTACGCAAGTCTACAACTTAGTAACGGCAATATGTTTTGAAAGTTTCATAATGTTTAAAATTCATTCAGTAGTTCAGTATATTTAAAATATAGCTAAAATGGCCACCGGCGCCAAAGCGTTGAAGCTTATTAGCTTTTTCTAAGACCTGGCACTATTTTGCATTAACACCAATGTATCCTGAAAATTTCAGTTCAATCGGATGGCGCGTTACTGAGATTTTTTCACGGAAATTTTTGATGATATATATATATATATATATATATATATATATATATATATATATATATATATATATATATATATATATATATATATATATATATATATATATATATATATATATATATATATATACATAGAAATATGAGTTTTTGGCTAAAGTGATTTTAGTACTAATATTCTTCTTCGAACATTAGTAAAAAGAGAAAGTTCAAAGATGTGAAGGAGTTAGTTGAAAAATATGCTCCCCCACATTGCTTGTGGTTTTACAATGAACTGATTCAAGAAGATGATCCTATAAGTAACACGAGTGATGTAAAAAATGGGGACTATGATAATTAAAAAGAAATCCTGTCAAATAAAGAAGAAAGTAACTTAGTTTACTATTATCAAAATACAACATTGTTTTTGCCATAAAGGAAACATTTAACCTACTGTACTTTTTTCAAAATACATATATGATTGTTTTTGTCACTATTCTCTCATTTTTTTTTTACCAAGGAAACCAATAAAAACACATGTATTTGGAGCAAAAACAGGTCAGCTCCAATACATAAACTTTAATATCATATGATGAATAATTTGTTTTTAAAAAATATAATTGAATTCGGTTTTTATAGTAATAAAATCTTTAAAAATAAATTTTTAAAACGTTTTTCTTTGGAATTGTTTTTGCGGGATGATTAAAATTGAAAAATTTTACTGAAAAGTTTTGAAAAGTGGAGGTGTCCTCTTCTTGCACCGAGGTCTTCAATTATGTTACCCAGCCTCCAAACAGTTTCTTAACCCTGCATTTGAAAATCAAATGGAAGCTTAATTGAATCTCTCCATTTAATTTTTTGCACTTCAACGATGTACCTGGCATATAATGGAAAAAATGAATCTACTCGAAAAAAGTCTATAAGATTGAACGAAACTTCATTATTTTTATTTTCATTGCAAGTTTTCCTTGAAATGGTACACAATTTCACGCTGTTTCGCTTCCTGAAACTGCAACCGTTACAAGAAAAATGACCGCAACATTTCCCATACTTGCTGAGAACGCGATAGTCTTCATTCGATGGTCGATTACGTGAGTGCTTTGAAAAGGAAGAAAATGAAAAGGAAAATAATTTTATGACGAAGATATTGAAGATTTTCAATAGGGTTATTATTGGCTTCGGGCTAATACTCCTCTACATGGACCGAGCCTGTTTCATATTGCACGTGTGGTTCGCTTGAGTCTGGTCACTGGTCAATCGATGGTGCACAATTGGGATGTGAGATTTACTCGATGGAGTGTGAGATGAATTGATAAAAATGCATGGGTAGCTTTTTAAAATCCTGTAAGAACTGAAATAGATAGAAATAGCTTGAGATTTTCGAAGAGCTCTTGTCTAGTTTGAAGCCGTTGGTCATTTCGATGATTTCGGTTTTTGCTTTCGTGGGATATTTTTGTGGTTTGTATGTCTGATTGTGCTACGTCTGCAAGTCTTATATTGCTTTGTCCTGCTAGTCAACAATAGAAGTAATTCTTTTTCAAGTAGGACCATGCTATTTCTTTTGGCCCAAAAATGCAGCGTAAATTTATTTAGTGTTTGGACGAATGGTTGACAAAGGACAATCGCAAAATGATATGTTTACTTTTGAAGTGGAGATTCGTTCACGCTTGAATTTAATTTCAGCTGATTTCGGCCGAATGAGGGTAAAGAAATAGCGACCGGTCAGGGGCAAACGATTTGATGGCGTAGGATATATAAAGTATTTAGGTTTGGAATTTCAAGTATATAAAACACATATTTTCTGATCTTGACTGAGATTTTGGCATTTTGAGACAGGGTAAAGAAATATTTTTAAATGGAAGATGTCTGTGTACTGATAGCATTGTTTTTCATGATTTCAGATTTTTTTCTAATTATAGCCCACATTGGGCGCAATCTTTTCTTGACGTTTTCTTCCTGATATGTTGAGTTAAATTCAATGCTGACTTCATTGCACAAAAGAATATGAGCTACACGTCTAAAGTATCTAAAAGAAAGACAAGATCCTTGACGTAAACCAGTGAGGTTTGTTTTTATACGCCAGAAGTGGTAGCAGATACTATTCACGGATAAATTTTTGTCGAAGAAAACGTATTATTACGTTTTATTCAAGATTGATTTACATTCTGCTCACTTACGAGGCATTACTCATTCTCCTATCTCCTATCTCCTAAAACAAAAACATCATCCTAAACTTAACTCCTTCAAAAGCCATGTACTTTCAAACGTTCCAAACGTTTTTCGCACAAATGACGACATTTCATTCTGTCGCGGAAAGGTGGTGCAATCTACAAGAAAATTTATTCTTCACCATATCCACAGCTATACAGTCCACTATAGTTTGGTGCACTTTTCACAAGATTTAAAATTGCACACTCACCTCAGGTGGATGGCATGAATTGCAGGTCCTTCTAACTGAAAATGAAGGCTAGACAACGACGACGACAATGCACACATATACAAGTGCTACCGAATAAAGTACGAAATATGGCAATGGAGTTTAGGATCTAGTAAAGCATAGAATCTGAGCAAAAAAAATCGAGTCATACATCTATCTACTGCACTCAAAGTATGAGAGAAAATGCAAAAGGAATAGCTTGTGGAAACAAACGAAAAAGACCGGAAACGGAATGAAATGCGTCGGACAACAAATCTTGAAAGAAAAATCAGGGCCGGAAACGAAGGAAGTTTTCCCGAAAGTCCAGAGAAGACAGGTGAGAATGATAGAGACGAGTGTTTTTGAACTGAAATTTAAAACGATAGAGCTAGCACAAGTTGGCCGTTACTATGACAGGAGCAAATAGTGCATGAAGACAGACAGGGTGCATTGTGAGATTCGTCTATTTTTTCCTTTGATTTCGGATGTTTTTTTTTGGGTTATACTTAGATTGCAAGGTGATACTTTAAAAAAGTTTTCTGCTGATTTGACGTAAGAATGATGATTTTACATGAATTTAGTGTTGATTGTCTGATAAAGTGACGTGCTGATTTTCTGAGTAAGATGAATGTTTAGTTCAATGTTTGATTGGCAGGATAATTTGAGTTTTTTTTATACATGGCGATGGAGCTGGTTGACTGGTTGGCTGTTATTGAGAAAGAGAAGTTTGTCTTGGATAGATACCTTCACCCTGAGCGAAAAATAGCGTGAACCTTTTTAGGTACTTGATGCGCAGTACTTTGTTTTTGAGACCAAAAATTGTAAGCAACTAGGTATCGTTTATTTTTAGACATTTTGCGGAACATTCGATAATGGAACATTTCGGCTGTCAGTTGTTTGACGACTGTCCCAACTGTAAGCTGCCGAGACGTTGCGGCCTGCTGAGATTTGCATGCTTTAATTTCTTCTTCTTTTTAAACATAAATTGTTTATTTGCAACATCGCAACATTATTTAATCCACTTACTAGCAATTGGATCTCTTCCAAGTTAGTTGGCCTGATTCCAGATCCTCTTGTTGGTGCAGAGGCTAGAATTTTAGCAACAGACTTCGAAAATTTCTTTAATTCATTAAAATTGAAGCTTTAGTACCTCGGTGAAAGCCTCTACGTTAACAATACATAAAGCCACGTCCAGAAGGCTCAAAAGTTCAATTTTTAACGAGAAAATGTTGAAAGTATCCTTTTAAGGCTCAAAACTTTCTAAGTGTCAGCCCACATCTCGAATTGTGTGATCTGACATCTCATAGTGATTACCAGCAGGTTTGATTCAATTCTAATGCTACAGTCACCCGTGCTACTGGTTCTTCTCCGGATTCTGTTTATCCCTCTTAAGGTATATTTCAAAATTTCTTGGGAGGTCATAAGAGTCGGATTTTGAATATTGTTGTTCTTTTTTACCTTTAAATTCTTCAATAAAATAATCTTTTTATTCCATTAACCCCCCTAGCACCGTAGGTGGCTCAAAAAAATGTGATTACCAGATGGCCGGATAGCCTATCTGATTGTGGAGTATATGGGGTTTGCCTCACTAAAAACCAGCCATCTGCAAGCCAACGAAGTTCCGAGTCGGGACCTGCCTAAGCAACGCTTTAGCCTGATGGTGGTGGCTCACCTTTCGGTGCTCACTCTATTTATGTCACTGGTGAATTGGTGTGTTTCGTCAACACGTTTTTTCACTATTGCGTCAATAATCACATCTTTTATGATGAAAAGTACCGATTTGTCGTTGGATGAAAGTTCATAGAGAAGAGTCAATTGCAGGCTGTGACAAAAGCTTTTTAACAATCCTATGTCTAGGACATGACTATGAAAATGTGTAGCCCATGCGCATACATTTTTTCATGATGAATCTTTGTAGCTTGATTATAGTTTGGTTACTTCTTCCGTCTCTCCAGTTGTGGTAATGAGCGTTTAGGTCTCCTGAGAAAAATACAGGACACTTGTAGTAAATAGTCATGAGCTTAAAGGAATCCGTATGCACTTTGATCAACTTTCTGCAGGATGTGAGTATTCATGCGAATACAATTGACACTTCTTCCAACCAGGATTGCAGTGGTTCCACCTCTACCTATCTGTCTATTGATGCGGTTTGGATTAGAGGTATGGAGAGAATTAGCTGGTTTTAAGAATGTTTTCTGGATGAACATGATTTCGATTTTATAGCGTGCCGAATGGTCACCGTCACAGTTAGCACATTTGATATTTTTTTCGCACTGTCTTGTGCACTTACACTTTTACTTGACACTTTTTAATTAGGCAGCGGAGTTGTTCGCGGCATGGCCAAAACTGCCGATAATTGTGGCACTGCAATTGTCAGTTTTACGGTCATTCTGTTTCAACTTTGCAAATGAGGTGATGTACTGCTTTGATATCATAAATACGTGGTTCGCATCTTGCGTGGAGGCTTTAAACGGACGTTAAATACTAATTCCTCAATTCTAGGAAGAAAGCATCTGACGAGTGAAAGCCCTTAGCCTGAAGAACTTGCTTGGTTTCTTTTGTTGTAAGGCCATAGAGACCTCAAATCACCATATTCAAATGTTTCTCCTCTTGAAAAAACAGATATAATGCTGTATATTCTTACCAGTGGAATTTTTTTTTTGTGATTTAGTGAAGTTGTTAGAACCGCCTGTGCTCCAAAAAGACTCTTTTAGCTGCTTCATTGTTCATTTGTAAGTCTTTAATGTTTCTGGATATTTGAGTCCACTTTTATGACTTCCTTATGATCACTAGGATCGCTGTTCTTCTTTTCAGTTCTGTCTGCTTTGTTTTGTCTATTATTGCCAGATTTTGGTTGCATTGCAGCTTTGAATGCTGGAACTGGAGGGTAATTTTTTCGGTCTGTATTTTGTTGGCCGAAGAAAGTTTATTCTGCATCTCAATATCCACTTGGTAGTTTGATTGGTGATCATTATCCGTGTTTTCCACAGCTGCTGACTCAGGTGTGCTAGTATAGTTCTTTCTTTTTTACTTTTCGTTGTCTGTCAGTTACGGTGTCGGTGATATCGCAAGCTTTTGTTTAAGTGCTTGTTGTACTTTGTTGCCAATTTTTTCCAGATTGGCGTCGGTAGCTTCTCTGTTTTGTTTTATGAGGGGCTCGTTTCGTTTCCATTGAGTGGAAAGTTCTGTCAGATTGTCCGTCAGTTGTGCCATAATCCAAACTGGCATTCAGTTAATTTACTTGCTTTAGAAACTTCGAGGTCTATTTGGCCATTTCAATGTTTGTTTTTGATTCTTCTTCACAATTTGCTTATCTGAGCCTATCTGAGATTGTAGCTTCGTCCTTCATTTCTCGTCAAAACCTTGCTATAAACTATTGTTCTAGAAACAAAAAATAAAGTATAAACATTTCAGGCACAGATTGCAACAGCTCTGATCTAAGACGAATATTATTATCAACCTCAAACCTATTTATTGGCTGAACGGTCACTTACGTTTCAGAGAGATCCTTCCTGTTTACGGACACGCGATTCCCTCTGTCAGCGATTTCTTCTTTTTCGATTTATCATTTTGGTTTGGTTTTTTCAATCATTAGCTCAACTTACTGGCATATCTATTACTATCTTATTTAAATGGACAGTTCTCTCGTTTTCCTTCCTTTTTCAGTGAATTTCTGTGAAAAATCTCAAATCCGATTGAACTGAAATTTTCAGGATACATTGGTGTAAATGCAAAATAGTACCAAGTCTCACAAAAAGTTAATATTCTTTAACCCTTTTGGCGCCGGCAGCTTTTTAGTGATATTTGAAATATACCATTATTCTGTCACTAATTAACTTTTGCAAAAAGAAAGTTTATAGTATGAATTTGGAACGTGTGTGAAATGTGAATATGATAGTATTTTTGAAGCTTTTAACCCTATGTGTGCGCTAGGCACTTAAAATGAGATTGGGAAAATTTGAAAATTTTTAAATTGCGATAAATTTTGACCAAATTATTAGATAATTATGAAACTTAAAGGACATGTTGATATTACTAAGTTGTAGACTCGAGAGCATGCTGGCAGCCCTGCAGTTACGGCAGGCAATGAAAGAGAAAACCTTCAAACCATCGACTTTACTTAAAAATTTTCGTCTTTTACTGTGAAAACCAACTCATATAGAAATGTTATGTTTTTTTCTGTACAACCAAATCAAAATTTTTTAAATTTCACATCGGATTAGAACGGTAACCCTCCTCCAATTTACCTAAATTAAGCATCGAAAATTTCTGCTCACGAGAACTCATGACCCAATTATCAGATACATCTGAAATTCACAGAACGTATTTGTATTAAGTAGGACCAGGTCCGATAGAAGCGATTGCGAGTGCGGGCAACTCTGTGTCAGTGGTGCTATCTTGAAAAATTATAAAGAAAGAAGACTAATTTTTGCCCTATGAATTTTGATTCAGTTTCCAGGTTTTCATGAAATTGACACAGTAGCTGAAACTTACTCCAAGCCGTGTTTGGTAGAAATTTGGTTGAAAAATTTGGTTGGTACTGCCAGCTAAGGTAATTTTGGTTTCTTGGGTTTTGAGAATTCACTGAGGAAAATAAAGCTTTTTGCCCTATAACTTCCAGTTCAGTCATGAAATCAAAACGAGTTTCATATGATAAATGGAACTTATTATAAGCATTATTGAGAAGGAATCAGGTTAAAAAATCCTGATAGGGTTGCCAGCTATTGTTGGTTTTGAATTTATTTGCAACATCTTTACTAAGCGATTTTATCGTAAGATTTTTAAACGGTGATGATCTTGTAATGACAATAAACAACAAATATTAAGTTTCCGAAAGATTGAAAACTTTTGCAACTGGTAGCCCTAAATTTCTTTGTACCCCTGTATTTTCCAATGCAGTCATCGGATTAAAACGAAATTCACAGGGTAGGTTGATTTTAATGTGAGGCAGGTGTGATGATAGCGAAGAGTTGCCAGCGCGAGGCGTTTTTTGCTATTTTCGTATAAATAAATGCTTACATTGAGTATTCATATCGCGAAAATTTACAATGAAATTAAGGTACCAATGTTTAAGTTTTCCATGTTCTAGAAATTTTCGGTCCCAAACATCTTTTTTTTTTTATCCCATCATTCGATTTCTGTAACTTTCGACGAAATCATCGGATAAAATTGAGATCGATAGAAATATTTGAGTTTGACGTGAGACAATTGTAGAAGAATTCAAGTTGCAGTGCTGGCAAAGTGTTGCAAGCACTGAGCATTTCCAAAGTTTCGCAGTGTTTGACTTTTTTAAATCTTGAAATTCATGCAAGCGGTAGTCCTGAAATCCTTTCCACCCTTTGAGTTTAAACGCATTGTTAAGATCAAAGTGGTTTTGCCCTCGAAGCAGGTTGGAGCACGTGTGGTAGAATAGACACTCAAAATCTGCACGATTCTTCTATTGTTCTAGCGGCTCGGGTGCGCTAGAGTTTTTTTGTGAATAGTTGTTTCGTAAAACAATAATAATGGAATGAACAAGCATTGTAAAAATAGATACTAAAAAGCCAAGAACCAAAAAACCAATCGGAGCCACTTCAAACAATATCAGCACCAGAGCTGTCGATGAATCTTTGGGCTACATTGTGTCGGATATGGATGTGATGGCCATATAGAAAAATACTTAAAAAAATTAGAGCACTATTAGCTTGAAACAGAGAAGAAGAGCTAAAAAACAGCAATTTAATAGTATACGAGTTCAAAAAGAGCAATTTTTGTAGACGCGAAAATTCTACGCTCTCAGAGTTTAATTTCTTAACCATGGGAATTTTCCAGACGATCATTAGAATTGGTCCATCTATTAAACGCTACCCCTAACATAGTAATTTTTCAACCTGATTATTTGCAACCTGCCACCATCAACTAATAACAACATCATCCTCAACCACGAATTTCGGAACACGATGACGGCAAAACTTCAATTTTCCCCCACGAAATTGCATTTTACGTATTCGATCCACATGCACCCGTATGCAGTTTTTCTGGTTCACAGGATGACTAGTATGTTTAGTGTGGCGTCTTCGTAACTTTCATTGCATACAAAATCGATTTCTTTTCAACGTAAAAATTGTATGTTGCCCAACATTAGCTTCTTCGTCTTTACCATCTTTACCGTCTTTACGCCTCGTCAGACGTCGTCTCAATGCTGGCTAGAAACAGCTTTCTCAAGAAATTCTCATTGCTTACCGTCACCCTCGTCTCATCCTCTTCCTGAAGGGCTGGCTACATATGACATAATCTCGTATATTTCCGGGATACGATGCGAGACAGGGTAAAAATTGAATCAACAAATTCGAGAAAATGAAAAATAACATACATGCACGTGCTCCTTCGTCCAGTGGACGTCCATGTGCAATGTGCCAGCCAGAATCATGGTTCATACACTGAAGAAAAGTTGAAATCGAGGTGAGAATGACTGGAAACCTTTCCATTCCAGGATGGTCCAGGGAGCTAAGACGTGTTGGCTACGAAGAAATAAGTAAATTGCATTGAATTGAGCGTTTCTTGGCTATATATCAAAAGTCTGGCAGTAGCTCTGGTTTGCTGACTTGCCAGCTGACTGGCTAGCGTATTACCTTCGATTGAATTCAATTGAATTGTGTATGGTCGTTTGGGATTTTTCTGGTTGATTTTTCCGAGTTGTTGTGGGATGGGATTGGATGGTTTTTAGACGACTTGGGAATGGTAGTTGGTGTTATTTTGTATTGTTGTTGATTTGAAAGAAGATGACATTATTGTGCTGCTGCCAAAGTTTCAAAATAGTAGAGAAAGTTTACGATGTCTGGAGATTTGGTGATATGATTGTTGTGGCTGTTCACCAAAACTGACTGGAGATAATACCTTGAAATATTAAAAATATAGAAGATTGAGCAAACGATAGATTGACTTTAAAAAAAATTAATTTAAAAAAACACCATCAAAAACACACATTTTCAATGATTATCTTTCAAACCCACTCTGGGCGCTGAATTGTTGCAAGTGGAAAAATGACAATTTTGTATATTTGGGTGAATTTTTCATGCTTTTAGAAAAAAATTCAGCTTTTCAGCTAAACATTCATTAGTTTTGGTACGTAAAAAAATGTGTTTTGAAGTGTGTCTTTTATGTTCCAGCACTGTTTTAACAAAATTTGTATATTTGTATCGCATTAGAAAATGTATTATTGCGCTTTCTTATCCTAAGATTTTCTTAAACACTCTATCATCTATGCTGCTTACAGTTCGATTTAGATATTCCATTAAATCCACTGCACTGAATTCACTCATGAATATATTTAAATAAACCATAATACCAAAATTTAATTTAACCAATGCATTTCATTCATATTCTATTTGAGGTCAAGATCTGAGCCGTGACTAATGAAAACTCATTTATTAATATAAGCAGTCACTCACCTCAACGTATCTGCTGAATTCAAAGGACGCTGTCAAAACTTCCGGAAGCATACGGAAAACTCTAAATTCAATTTCCAGTTCCATTTTTGTGCTAACTCATCAGAAGGATATTTCGCAACGTGCTTGCATTAATGCACCATCAATATTTCAACATCAACGTCATCCCAACGAAATAAGTTGCATAAGCTGTTCAATCCTCATCGGAGTTCAAAAATAATTTTCACGAAAATTCCTGTTATTATCAAGGTGGTGGTCCGTCTCCCCTGTGCGACAGCGAAAGCCTGTAGAGAATTCATCATTGCGACGCGCAACACGCTGTTCCGAGTCAATGCATCACAGTTTCGTACCGTGTACTTTACCAGGTTCGTCATTAATCGATTTCGGTCTGTGCTTAAATCAATTTGTAAATTTTATTAATTTCGTGTAATTACCAGGTCATTTGCAATATCGTCTAATTGGGAGGGGGAAACCGAAGAAAAGTAGAACGAGAAGGTGTACGAGAAACACAGATGGGCTCTGGACTGGACCGGCGGAAATGCAGTGAGAGAGAGAGGACGAGAGTGGTAATGGCGTTGGTGACGACGATAACGGCTCCGATGGTGAAAAGCCATGGAAAACAAGAATGAATGAAAATGGTGCTGAACGGGACATAACGTCATTCACTTGATTATGGCGTAATAAAGTTTTCCTCTCATTAAGAGTCGGAGCACTCGTTGGCACGCTGATTCGTTTGTTCGTTTGATCACTGGCTGGATGCACAAAAACCAGGGGCTGCTGGAGTCCCGAATAGAGATTGCGAAGTCGAGGTGACATAATGATGATTTTGGCTGGCTGTGCTCCGGAATGAGAGTAGAAATGGCGAAAAGAAAAATAAGTGAGCTTTGAGGATTATAGTTTTGCTCATAGTGTGCAAGAGGGGTGTAGTTCGATGAAGTTTCCTGGCTTTTATGTTGGACACTTATTGCTAGGTTTTATGTAGTAAGAGATTTGACAAAATGGATGTTCCTTGTTAGCGTAAGAAATGACTGTTTCCGATGAGAGACAATAGAAGCAGATTGAGAGGATTTGGCAAAAGTGGTAGTTTCGAGGATTTGAATAGTTTTTGATTGACAGGATTTATGTGGCAATGGACTTGCGGAAAAGAGCACAAGATTTGCAAAAGATGCCAGCTATTTTAAAGCAATGTCCTAAAATATGGGTGTGTTTTAGAAAAAAATACAAAATTCTGTACAGTTAAGATCAAGTAACTAGTATGTGAGTTTAACCAAAATATCAAGAAATCATTTTTTTCTTTCTCATTTAATTTTCATTGCTACTGCAACAGGTTAGTTTTTGTTTTGTGGAAGTAAGGTTTGGAAGCATTTATTTCACATATTTTTTTATTTCATTCGATGTATTGCATTTTCTCGCGTGCCATTTTATTATTTTATTTTAACAATAATCTAGATGAAAATCCCGAGTATACACGAATATTTAAGAGTTAGATAAATGCTACCAATAAATCGGCCTCAAGGTCGGAATTAATTGCTTGTTGGAACATTACTTCATATACTGCTTGTCATATGGTACTACTAACTGTCTCTTCGACCTGAAAAAACAATGAAATATATTGAAAAAACACTTGATTCGATCATAGGGAGGTTTTTCATTTCGAAGTCTATATATATCTTTCCGTAGTTTGGAGACCCTATTCGATAGTTTTTGTTTCGAAGTTGGCATAGCGGTTGCCGTCGTTAGTAGCATTCGCATAGCAAATGTCATTTATGAATTTTACATGTTTAATATTTTGTTTTTTTTTCATCACTAGCTGACATTCATATTCAACGCGTCTGATAGCAGCACTGTCTTGTCAAATTTTTCTCGAAGTTTGTCTTTAATCGTTATTGAAGAAAGTTGTTTTTGTGATAAAAAAAGGGCTTTAAAAAAAGGTCATTTAGATAACATGAAGAGGAGTTTATTGTCGTATTCCACTTGGCTTGATCCACAACCCGTACCAGAAAATAAAAGAAGAGAGAAATCGGTGAGTTGAGGAATTTTTAATGAAATTCCATCTTTTTGCGTACAAAAATGACATACACATATTTTTTACTAGCGGATCACTACTAAATAACAAGTCTAATAATATTTCGAACTCCATTTTAACACTAATATTAAAAAATTAAAAATTTACTTGCAACCTTATATGTAACGTTTTTCGATTGTGTGGTATCTGTACTTTGACTTTCAAAAGTTAGTGAATTTAAATAGCCCAGTGAACAAGGCGTGGAACCCATAGGCTACTTTCTCATGTCACGCTAAAAACCAGCGAGACTCAATGGTCGCAACGCAGCAAACAAGGAACGTAATATATGTGCTTCCTTGTTTGTTGCATTGTCTCGCTACTTTTCATCGTGTAATGAAAAAGCAGCCATAGGCTCCGTGCAAGTTGACTACGTGGTACAGTAATGCACGGGCTATTACTAGCTCCTGAACCTTTCCTCGCCAATTCATCGGCTTTTTCGTTGCCTTTGACCCGACTTTGCCCTGGCACCTACATAATCCAGATAGGAATACGTCTTGCCTTTTCATTGAGAGCCACTCTGCAAGCTCAAACAGTTTTTGAAGAACATCTGTAAGATGCAAGAGCGAGAATGGGTGCCCTGCTATCGACGCAAATCATCGTTGGTTTGGTTGATGTTCCGGTAATGGACTCAACTACCATGCGTATAGCATATACTTCAAACTGGAAGACAGTAGCATGGTCCGACTATCTACACCACACAGGGGCGGATTTGACCATTTCGCCGCCCTAGGCCTCAGAAATATGTGCCGCCCTTTTCATGAATTATATTAAATGTAACAAATGCGCGATTTTTTTTGGATTCCCAGAATACTTCGCTGTTTTTCGTTGCACCCGAGCTCACAAAGTATGAATATCAGAGCAAAACTGGGACCGGTTCGTTCGTAAAAATTCCCTATTATTGCGCCCTTGCCACACAAATAATTATTAAAATACACACTCGGTAAAGAACCTAAAAGTACCTAAACAAAAGAATCCAAAAATACCAATTTTTAACAGTCCACAACCGTACACACCTTTACATCGCATATAATTCCAACGTCTTCGCTCATAAATTATAAGTAAGTTTACTATTCCGTTCAAACTTTGCTGCCGTACTTGACTGGAGATCAACTATGAACTCGACTACTGTTAATTAATGTTCGATATGTTATTAGTTAAGGATGAACCCGAAACATTTTGACTATATTTTGTCCTAGATTTCATTTTATAGAAATTTTTTTGTAGAAATTAATTTCCGTAATGAAGCACAATTTGGAAAAACACGTCAAAAATAAAGAGAGATTCGCAAGTAGTTGATATACTCTGTAGTATAATAATAGGCGTGTTTTTTTGCTCCTCTATCCAGTAGAGAATAGGATATACGCATTGGAAACAACAACACTCCTGCACCAGTGAATTCACTAGTACAGAAATTGTATTCGTCATAGGTAGTTCACGTGCTGAAGTATAAAATGTGCTGATAGAAAAAAGAAAAGCTCATACGAAGTTGTCTTTTTTTTCTGTGAGATGGCTTTGGTTTTTTTAAGGTTAAGTTGAATGTTTTGGTAGTTAGTAAATTAAAAAATGCTCGCATAATGTGTAGAAAGTTAAAAGAGATAATTTTCTGTTAGTCCTTTTGCTATTTTCTATCGATTGTGGTAGTGTATATTCGTTATTTTCTCCCTTTATTTTGAGCTGTTGAGTGGTACTACAGCAAATACAGCAACCTATGTCAGTCTTAGCGAAATCATCAGCTGTTTTGTGATGGATCGTTTTTTTGCGTCATTGTTCTATACTGTTCTGTATCCGAGCAAAAAAACACGCCTAATATAAAATTCTCTGATAAATGAATAAGCTTTTCCTAAAAAGCTTTTCCTAAATTGAAGAGGTATTATTTGGGTTCTTTTTAGGATCTTTTTAGGTCTTTTCAGGTTCTTTTTAGGTATTTTCAGATACTTTCTAGGCACTTTTTAGGTATTTTTGAGTTTTTTTGGTCCTTTACCGTGGTCGCATTTCGGTATTTGTTATAAGTCAAACTTTTTAATGTCCGAAAAAAATCATCAGAAGTGAATTTTCGCGTGCATTGATTTGTTATAGAATTCGGTTGGCCTGATGTGTTAGACTCATTCAACTCAGATATATGTACATATATGATAGGAAAAAAACTGCCACCCCCAAAAAAAAATCGAAAATTTGCCGCCCCCAAAATTTGCCGCCCTAGGCCCGGGCCTACCGGGCCTAGTGGCAAATCCGCCCCTGACACCACAGGTTAAGGCTCAAATCCGTAGAAAACACGCCCGAGCCAACTCCTGTGTCCGTCTTTGACCCGTCCGTGTAAGTCCAGACGCCACCATCGGCGGTAGCTCTCTTTTTCTTCCAGTCTTGACCTATCTTGACCTTGAAATCCCTGCTAAGGTGCTTTATTTCGCTCATGTGGTCCATGTCTTCTGCAGCGAGCCTAAATCTTTCGCGGGATTCCGTAAGAATACTACTGTAGCCCCACTGATTCGAATCGTTTCACATGGCAAAACT
Source organism: Nemotelus nigrinus (assembly GCA_947369275.1). Classification (NCBI taxonomy): domain Eukaryota; kingdom Metazoa; phylum Arthropoda; class Insecta; order Diptera; family Stratiomyidae; genus Nemotelus; species Nemotelus nigrinus. Next base: position 63,690,483 of record OX376375.1, read on the forward strand.
TTTAGCGCGTATCGCCACTAAGGTTGCGCTTGTAAAGATGAATCGATCCAGGGGCATAAGTCCCAGAATCATTTTCAACCCAGCCGTTGGGTCGGTTCTTAACACGTTCCCTGTCCGCTGAATCACATGTGATTCAGGAAACGAGCTTTTGGAATGCACAGCTACGTTCATGAGTCATATGTGGCTCAGCGGATACCTACAACTTGTATTGAGAAAAACCAAAACATTTACCTGAATTACATATGGTTCATGAGCGTTCAGCGACTAAAAAGTCTGTGTACGCTCCTGAACCATATGTGTTTCAGGTAAGAACTACCAATTTCTATTTTGTCTATCAACATTTTTCTATGCTTGGGGTGTTTATAGAATCATACAAAAACAAATTTCAGCAAAAAATAATTTGAACTTGCGGAGCAGTTTCGTTGTTTTGTTCAGGACAGGGAAAGTGTTAAAGCGCCCGTAATACATATGAAAACTAATTTTTGCAGTTTTGTTAGCCATTTGATATTGGTTTCACCCTCCGCTGCATTCGACCACACGACCGCTCCATACACCAAAATCGGCCTTACTACACATGTGAGTATGTAGTAGGCTGCAATAGATTTAAGACCCCAGTTATTGGAGTAGGCAAATCGGGGTGCTGCGCGAACCTTTTTTATTCTGTGCTTCACGTTAGCCCCCAGTTTAGTATCCTGTCTAGTATAAGGCCCAAATATTTAACACTATCAACATGTTCCAATATTAGGACATTCCTGATTCTAGCAGCGTCTGTACTTCCTTCAATATTCTCACAAATTTTCCTCCAAGAGTCGCGCTTGGCTCGTCTTATCTCTTTTTGGAAGAGCGACGACTCTTGCTTTTATCGATCCCAGTCTTCAACATTGCCGGATCGCTTTGCGTTGTTATACGCCATTCGTGTGCGACCTCTAGCCTCAGTAAGTTCGGCATTCCACCATAAGGTAGCGTTTTTCCCAAAGACGTTTCCGGGTACACGTCTTTGAAATTTGACTCTAAGATTCCTGTTAATAGGTTCATCTACTCGATAAGTCGTCTTGGACTCGTCAGATCCAGGTCGTCTAGTGCCTTGAGGTGTCTATTTGTTTTCCTTGAGTAAACTTCCCATTGTACTGCTTTCGGGCTCTGTACTTTTTTGGGTGATATAATAGAACTACCGATATTCCAGCATAGCCACTGGTGGTCCGAGAGCGACGGCAGGTTAGAAACCTACCAGCTATGGATACTTTCTATTATACTTGGAGTTGCCAGGTAATATCAATTACTTCAGCCCTGTTTCTAGTAATAAATGTGGTTTTGCTACCTATATCGAGAATATTGAGGTTGGTTGACGTTAGAAACTTCAGCAAACACCTGCTTCTGTCGTTTATGTTGGTGCTTCCCCATATTTTGTGGTGAACATTTGCTCCACAGTCGATGATAGCATCAGTTGTCATACCTGCTTCTGCCAATCTTCTCAGTCCGGATGTGATTGAATCCATGTCGTATGGTAGCGATCCTCCTTTTCCAACACATAGTGGTAGTATCCCCATCACAAAGCTGCGGAATCAAAATTGCATTCACCTCTTTTTTGGCCACAATACAAGCCCTTTTCTTATCCCTACTTGTTAGCTGGAACACACTGAGACTTGCGCCGAATCCAAAAATATTAAAATAAATCAACGTTTTTTTTAACAGAAAAATATTTTTGTGAAAGTAATTGTTTGAATAAAAATAATAGTAAAAAAAAAATTTTTTTAGACAGCCGTAAAATAAAAAAAAGACTATGCAGAATTTTAATTTGATATAGGACTGGGTCCGTCTGTGACATTTTATTAAATTTCGGATTGTTATCATACATTAAAAAATACAAAATATGTATAAATTAAAAGTTGAAAAGACATACAAAATAATTTACAAAGCGTTAATTACCTGAGACATTTTTTGCTTGAATAATTTGTCTACTGTATTTCAGCGCTCAGCTCGTTCTTTCAGATCATAAAAATTGTTTAAAAAATAAGTCAAGCTAAAGCTAGACCAAATTAGTAAAAAAAAATTCCAAAGATATTGTCTAAATTTAAAACAATTCAAATACAACATAAATTTTCAGCTGATTACAATTCAAAAGGGATTTTTTGAAAATATCTTAAAACATTTTAAAGAAAATATACAAATAATGGTGTTTTGTTTTCGCCAATATATTAAACTTATACTTTCTTGTATTTCCAGTTACGCACTGTCCATTTTTCGAAAATTAATCTGTGTGAACTATTTGGAAAAATGTCTTTTATTTTGTCTGTTGTTTTTACATTCTTCTCTTCTTTTCGAGAAACTTCTTTTTGGTAGGAAAGAGTAACTAAGAATTTAATCTAGCGATTACTTGTTGAAAAGATATTATAGTGGTAGTGGCAAGAAAATACAAACAAGAGCTAGAGTGGGATATATGCATTAAAAAACAAAGAGAAAAATGCTAAACTACCACGCTACATTAAACATTTTAACAATTAATTTAACTACATTTCCTAAAGGTAGTATATTAATTTATTCACGCAGCAACATTATCTAAGCCATTGTAGACTATAGTTCATTCTTTTCAAGGCGATTCAACGCAATATAGCTGTTTTCATTAGATAGGTTGTTCAATAAGTGATGATAATCAATATAATCCAAAATGATTAAAATTAAAAGATATATTTATTTATTAACATAGTTTCCTAAGAAGTAAATATATTTAATCCATCTTTTTTCGAAACCCAGGATAACCATAGAAAAAAAATTCTCTATCATGACTCTCCCAATATGCTTCATGACTCCCCCAATATGCTTCAACAAATTTCTTACCCCGAAGGTGTTCCTTGAGCCGAGGAAAGATGTAAAAGTCACTGGATGATGTAAAAAAAGTTTTCCGAGGAAAGATGTAAAAGTGCGAATCATGTTTTTAAATTGCAACTATCAAAACTGCATCCTTGTGAGCCGTTGCGTTATCTTGCTGAAACAGAACTCCGGCTCGCAGTCTACCGCATCTATTTTCCTTCTTTGCCTCTCGTAATCTTCTTTTTTGGTCTACGTAGTAAGAGTCTGATATAGTGGATCCTTTTTCCAAATACTCCACGATGATAATTCCTTCAGCGTCCCAAAAAAATCATGCATTACCTTCCCTGCCGAGCTCGACACTGTGAATTCCTTCGGTGCTGATGAAGAGGGTTGTTTCCATGTCATCGGTTGCTGTTGGGTTTCTGGATCAAAATGGTAGATTAAAATTTCATCCATGATCACGAACCGTGACAAAAAAATCTCCTGATCTGCATGGAACTTTTATGGGCCATTTAGACAAGCGTCCATGCGTCCGCGCGTCCAAGCGTTTTTAGATTACACGAGTCAAGTCAACTCAAATCCAGTTTTTTGAAGGCGGGGCTAAGGCGATAAGTGGATGGACTTTACACGCTTATGATGATGTTTTTTTGCTCCGTACAAATATATTGGTAACAGAAAGTTGTATGTTTTTATCCATATGAGTATATATACCTACATATATATGTTTGTGTCTAGATATTCAGATGCATTCAATTTGTTTTCGTAATAGTCATGCACGTAAGGATGCAAAATATATATTATCCACATCATTATATAAGAAAATAATCATCCACAAAACATATATTTTAATGATCACCAACGAATCATCCACACATGCCACTGAGCGAAAGAAATCATTTTAAAATGTATTGTACATGAATCAGCATACTCCACCTCCTTCGCTTTAGACCCGCCTATATAAACAAAATCAAATTGACTCGTGTAAGCAAAACACGCTAGATCGCATGGACGCGTGGACGCATGGACGCCAATGTAAATGGCCCATTAGAGATTCACTCACAAAATGTCGACTCGTTTCTTCTTTTGCCAGTCGGTTAACATTCGCGGCCCCCAACGCGCAGACACCTTCTTCATATGTAATTCGTGGACAACGATTCTTTAAACACTACCATTCGATATCTCTGTCACCTCAGCTACTTGCCTGATGGTCACTCTTTGGTCTACCAACATGACATCTTTGATTTTTTTCACATTGTCTTCATTGAGTGACGTGGTTGGCCGTCCTTCGCGGTGTTTGCCTTCATTGAATGGTCTTCACAGCTTAAACTCTTTGGCTCAGCGTGCAAAGGTGGAATATGAAGAAGCGGAATTCCCTTATGTTTTCACCATATCGCGGTGACAATTTTTTCAGACAGAGATACTTAATGCCAGCTCTAATTTCGTTTTTCTCCATTTTGATGATCTCTCTTCGACTGTTCGTATTCAAATGAATGTAACTCCCTGGAATCATGGCTAATTTATATGTTTTTTTTATGCTGGCTTAATTTTTTTTTAATTTTATCCGCACTGGAAATAACCGAATATCATTACTTATTGATCAACCCTCGTATTAATTTATTAAAATTATCATATAATTACGACAGCCCACAATGGGCGCTATTTTGTTATAGCATATTTAACTGCAAATTTAATAACAAATTACTTTTGAATTATTTGAAAGTACATCAAAGACTTCCAATAGATTAATCAGCTTCCGTAAGAGCTTAATTTCACATGATATGCAAACTCTTCCGACAAATATAGAGCAAATAGGTACCCAATATCGAATTCATAGCAATTAGTAAGCTCATAAGCTAAAACGATAATTCTGAATTTATTTCATTAGCTTACTTATTATCTATTTGTATTGAAAATTTAATACTTTACAGCTACATTCAAGCTCTATAATAGTAAGCGACCGAAACGTCCAATCGAACAAATTAAATTTATAGATAAAAATCCATTCCGCAAAAACTCGAAGCCCAGTCAGTCTTCATACCTACATTCATTATTCTCATACCAACATAATATAATTACACCATTGGTACCATAACGGATTTTCTACAATTAAAGATTTTTCAGTACATCGACTGCGAACGTTAATTTGCCGCCACAGAACGGACTTGTCGGTTGGCAAAAAATAAAACCAGTGCTGACTTTTAATGACTGGATGCTGCCATTGTTGTAACGGGGATATTAACGGATTTTAATTCATTTTAATTTTAATGTTAAACGTAGAATATCTGGACCAACAACATCCTTTCACTACACTCATTATGCATTACATGCAATTTGACCGAATTTAGTGCGGTAATGGTATACGCTTGCCAATACTCCGGCCACATTCGGTATTTATATTATTTTATTCATGTTTGCTTACATAGGATTTCAAAAACATGTGCCAACAATTCAAAAGTTTTCAGCGTGAATATTGGCTGCTACGGTTCCAATACGAAGCAGAATCGAAAATCGGATTTTCGGGTTGAATATAATGCAAGGAGTGGTCGTTTTTGCAATGCTATCAATGGATGTAAATATATGGATTTAATCAGGCGACTATTTAACGTTTCGTGGTAAATAGCGTTTAAGTGGGTTTTGTTGCAAATGCAATTATTCGCTATCAGTTGTATTATTGTTTGAGATGATATTGGGCGGAGGGTCGAAGTGCTGTTTGAGGGTGAAGCCAAGCAACCGCAGAAACCACAATATTGGTTCAGAATTGATGGGTTCGGGCTTGTAACGAGTAGATTATTTTGATAAATAGATGTGGTATGTCGATTTGATTTGTGATCATAAATTGATGAAATTGAATTTATTCGCCTAGTAAGGTCTATACATCATTTTAGAAATAATGATTTTTTGATTCTAAAGAGAATTTTAAAATCAGGCAAGTAAAATTTTGTTCCTCTGATATGTAGTTTTGTTCACGGAATTTTTCTTTCATGAAACTGTTTTGGATTTTGAAATGAACTGAATGAATTTCAAGAGCGGTATTTTAACAGTAAATAATTGTGATAATGTGCGCAAATTCAATTCAACATATGATATTTGAAAAACGTGGCCAATTTGCAAAAAAAAAAAAATGGCTCACTACTCCCCTATGTGGTCTTGGGGAGTAAAGGTGGTTGATACTGTATTTTCATAATCGATATTTTTTGGGAGTGTAAAATGATTATTATGCTCAATTGCCCCTGATTTGATTAAGGTACATACTCAAGGCTTAGTTGATACAAAGCCAGATACGCAGTTCTCCATCCGTATGAGGATTCGAATCAGGGGACCCATTCGCTAGGAGCCAGTATCCTTTCTACTAGGCTACAAGAACTACGAAAAACTTGACAAGCCAATTCCAATGTGACTTTTTATTTATTTATTTATTAATGTCCAAATCAACAGAACAAAACAAGACATAACAAAAAAAGAAAACAAATATATATATATATATATATATATATATATATATAAATATATATATATATATATATATATATATATATATATATATATAGATATATATATATATATATATATATATATATATATATATATATATATATATAAAGAAAAAAGGCACAACCACATGAGAGTTAGTAAAGAAAAACAAATTTAATAAAAAACAAAACTAAAATTAAATGAAATTCAGAAAGGAAAAGTAATCAAAAACAAAATCGATTGAAAAAAGATATAAACAAAAGACTAAATTATGACATATTTCATGTACCTGACAGAACGTATTTTTTTAAAATATTTTTAAACATAGCTAACGTTCGAGGCAGAGGACCAAGGTTAAGGTTATTATGCTGGCGAGGTAAACGTAAAAGGGGAGAAAAGAAATAGGTGTCGGTACGGGCAAATGTAACATTAAATTTGAAAAATGTTCCATTAGGACGGCCCGAATCTCTAACAGAAAGGTGAATGCTGGGGTCCACCAATATACAGTCTTTAAAGAGTTTAAAGAGGAGCCTCTCGTCGAGGAACACTCTACGTGACTCAAGGGAAGGAATTTGAACGATGGAGAGGCGCATACTGTAATCGCAATACGTAATACAGAATTTAAAGAACAATGAGCGGGTGAATCTGCGCAGCTATCAAGTATGCGTAATGTGGACACCAAATTTGGCAACAGTATTCAAGAACGCTACCAAAGAAGGGAAAAACCGGATATAGAGAAGTGGAAAGATTAACAAAACGTTTAGAGGATCTGATGATGAAGCCAGAAAAACGAGAAGCCTTGGCAGTGATGTGTAAAATATGTAAGTCGAACTTCAACTTGGAATCGAAAATCACGCCAAGGTCCTTGAAACTAGCAGCTGCATTGTGAGGGGAGCCGTGGACAGAGTAGGAGAAGAGATTAGGGCATGTTTTGTGGGTGAAAGACATTTGATGACAATTCGAAACATTCAAAGTGAGAGAATTCGCTGCGCACCAGGTAGCCAAAATACCCAAATCTTTCTGCTATATGGAACAATCACTAGCGGATTCAATCACTCTGCAAATTTTAAGATCAGTGTGAGTTAAAGAGGGAAGGAAGATCGTTAACAAACAAAAGGAACAACAAAGGACCAAGAATAGATCCTTGCGGAACTCCCGAAGCAGGAAAAAAAGGGGATAGAAGGGCAAGAGTTAACAATCACAACACAAGAGCGATCACAAACGTAGGAGTAGAACCAAGAAAAGGGGACACCAGAGAGACCAAACCCTGCTAACTTTGACAGAAGAATAACATGGTTCACAGAATCAAAAGCATTGGCAAAGTCTGTATTTAGGACATCTACTTGCTTTTGCTTGTCGATTGCGGAAGCAACGGTGTTTGTAAAAGACAATAAGTTTGTAACCGTTGACTTACTTTTAGTGAATCCATGCTGTTCATTGGCCAGCAATGGCTGAATAAAAGGGTACACTCTATTGTAAACTACTCTTTCGAGGAGCTTACTAAAGCATGGCAAGAGGGATATAGGACGGTAATTAAAAATGGAAGAAATATCACCAGCTTTATGAATGGGAAATATGTTGGCGGATTTCCAGAGGGCAGGAAAGGTGCCGGTTGAGATGCTAATGTTGAAAATTATTGACAGAAGAGCACACAAAAAAGAAGACAGTGATTTGGTGAAAAAATTCGGAATGCCGTCAGCACCGAGGCTAGCACTTCCATCGAGGGACAACATTAGTGATTCAACTTCCAAAGGATTCGTTTAAACAGTGGAAAGGGTACGATCAGGCGTGGGAAAAATTGTTGAAGGCGAAGAACTACTGAGAAAAAAAAGAATAAAATTGAGCAAAGAGCTCGCAGGAATCTTGAGGTGAGGACGCAGACTTATCATGAAGATACATAACAGAAGGAATGCCAGAGGAAGTTTTAAGGGATTTGATATAAGACCAAAAAGGCTTAGGATTATCAGAAGTAATAGAAGTTTCGACATGCTCCAGGTAGGCACGCATTGCGTCATTGACTGCCTTTTTAGCAGCAGCCCGTAACCTTTGAATCTTCTAAAGATGCTTGAGAGAGCCAGATCTTTTGTATTTACTACGCGCCGCATCTTTGGCTCTAAGAGCAACCGCGACATCGACTGTGAACCACGGTGGATCGGAACTTTTTTTACAGGGGAAGAATGGAGTATCGCAGGAAATTAAGTTGGACAAGAAGGGATAAAATTTGTCAAGAGCATCATCCACATTTAACCCTCTGAAGAAATTATACCAGTTCGTAGCATTGATTTCATTGGACAAAGCGGAATAGTTTGCTTTTTTAAAATTAAAACGAAGAGTAGGAACATATTTGACTTTAGAGGAACGGCTAAGAGTTGATTCCATAAAAAGAGGGGGATGATGAGGATCAGGTTGCACATACGGTGACAGACAAGGACTCAAGCAAAAGGAAGAAGGGTGAATATTAGTTAGAACGAAATCCAGAATCCTGTTCTTAGTATTCGGTACGTTGTTAAATTGGGAAATAGAGCAAAGGGACATAAAGGAAGAAGTAGCGAGAGAAATATTGCTAGAAGACAAAATATTTGAGAAAGTATCATCCCAAACAAGCGACGGCATATTAAAGTCACCACATAAAAGTAAGGAAGCAGAAGGGAAGCGGTTATTAAGGTAGGACGAGAGTTCCACAAAGAAACGTTCATATACCAGTACGGGGCTACTACAAGGGATGTAGATAGAGGAAACAAGCAGCACTGCGGATGGTGAAGGAGAAATACGGACAATCACACATTGAACCGGGACGGAGGGGATGAAGTCACTGCAGAGTGTTCCATTCAAAGATTTGTGAATACCAATTAAAACACCACCTCCTAGTGAAATATTACACGCAGATCGATTCCGATCTCTACGAAAAACAGTGTGAAGGCGCAAGATTTCACTGCTGTATATATCCCTAGACAACCAGGTCTCTGTAAGACAGACAATGTCATCAGACGTGATTACCCAGGAGATCTTTACACAATTAACCTTGGTCCTCAGACCACGAACGTTGATAGTAAATTTTCAGAGGTCGATTCAAACTCTGCTTGTTGATGAGTCTAGTTTCGAAAGCTCCGCGATGAATTCGTGCGAAAGTTTTTCTGAGGTATTGGAATGAACTCCTTAACTAAGGTGCCAGGAGGCCAAAAATTGATTTGGAGAGCCTTTTCCGAGCCAGGAGGCAAAGTGATTCGAAACGAAGCGATGGTTTGGTTATCCAGATTGTCTTTTGTCAATTTCGCACACGTAAGCAGTGAAGGAACGTGGTCCAGCCTTGCCAAAATATAAGATTTAATCTCTTCAGCCGTTGTAGAGTATTGCAACAAATTTCACAAAAGCACTCTTTAAAAACAAAGTTAAGTATCGAAACACTGCAACACAAATAATTGATCTGCCATAGAATCTAAATTTAATTAACAGATTTAGAAAATTACATAGAACAACGTCTACATTAACTTTTCACTTTAAATAGAATATTTAATTTCACAACGCTCAATGCAAACATACCTACTTTTCCTCTATAAACCTTGCAAAAGCAGTTTGAAATTTACACAAACCACATTATTAGAGAAACAACAATCGCATTCTATCTCCTAAACAACGATAATTTACAAAAATTCCTACTTCAACTATTGTTGCTCTAAAACATTCGCACAAACTCGCAAAGCGTCCAAACATTAATTTTCATTTTACTGGAAAATTTAATGCAATTATTATCTCGACAATGTGACTGCACCGCCACAAAACAAAGGCACACAGCATTTAAGTGAGCAAGTATCAGGTTGCATATATGGCGTTTCTATGTCATTTATAACTTTTGTTAAGGTACACAGAAACACACTTGCAGAAAATCATAATATCTACTCTACATACATTTGCACTCTCAGGATCTTTTTTGAACTATACGCTACCTTCTATAAAGCTATATGCTATATATTAAGGATCTGAAGTTGTACTTTTGCATCTATGCGTGTACTATCATGGTCGCGTATTGTGTGAAAAGTACTTTTGTCTCGTGCAATTGAATGCCTGAACCAAAATCATTCCCAGCTACGGGGTTTGAAAGCAAAACCATTTTGTAGACCAAGCGATCTATAGCGTGTTGGTGCTATACAGGAGAATATTTGAGTTTATGGCTCAGATATATGAATGTACCTATGTAGCCCTATGTATTTCAACACGTATCCAAGGGCTTCTGTATTCATTTCCTGACAATTGAAAATTATTCTGAACAATAGCAGCGCAAATGTCATCCGACTATTAAATAGAACCATAGTTTTCATTGTCTATGGAGTAACGTAGTTTTCTTTTTGTAGTGTCTGTTATCCTGAATGAAATTGCGATGAAAATGGTGGCTGTTTGAAGAGCCTCAATTTGGTTTAGTTTTGCGCTTTAATAGATTTTAAGAACGTTTAACTTAGCATTATTAGGTTAGAAAGTGTTTCTGTTAATAATAGATTCAGTAAGTAAGTAGCATTCATGATTTATATATTTATTTATTTAGAATTTAAAACTTCGTAGAAACTTAAAGTTGATACAATAGTTTATACTTAAGCAATACTGCACTCAGTGGGGTTGAAATTTTATTAGATCTTAGCATTGTCTTAGTTAAGTTATTTCAAAGTTATTTCTCAGGCAATTAAACAAGTTGGTTTCATTATAGCGACAAACCAAAGAGTTTCATAACCTTCGGCTACGGAATCCCTATACACTGCTTTCGTTTACTTTCTGATTGAGTATACTTATATGATCTGGAATCCGTTTTTCGAAGTTCACAGCCAAACCAAATGTTCAAAAGCAGTTCAAAATTTCGACTTATACTTCTAACCTTAAAATTACTTGTGTCCAGAAGATAAATGCTATCTACTTGCTTCAGTTTCTATGTCATTAGAGACGCTGTTCATATCGAATAAATAAAGGAAAGATTCTCGCCTAATTTAAGTGTACAGCTAGTTGCTTACAGACGTCTGTAGATTTTCTTACTGTAAATTAAATAGTTTTGTGGATACCTAGAGAAATCAGGGGCATTTCTGAGTGAACGTTCTCCTGAGAAGGTCGTATTTGGAACAGGTAAGGTATCGAGATGGTAATTAACATTACAAAGAGCGATAATTGACACGAAAACAAAGAAAAATGGTTACAAGAGCAAAGATTCCAAGAGCAAAGATTCCAAGAGCAAAGAAGATTTAATGCAGAGCTTGTGAAACACAATAATGAGCTGTTCCGCAAACTCAGTGAAAAAGAAACTAAGAACCAAAATTTCTAACTAAGCAAAAATGCGAATAAATTGCTTCCTTTGTGCAGATTCTACTGGTTTTGACCTCTTCCATAAGTATAAAAAAAGACGAAACAGAAGACGAGAACCAGCAACACAACAACCCAATACCATTACGTAATAAATGTAGGTCTGACAGAAGTAAAAGAATGGCTTTCTTTCTAAATTCTTTTCTAAATAGAGCAAGCACACTAGATGACATCTTTGTCTCTAAAACTCCAAATGATGGCAGACAAAACAATAAAAAATATTAAACCCAACATCACACCTTAACAATATAAACCACACTTTTGATGCCTCCAGTAACCACAGAGAAGCCCATTGGAGACAAGACAGTTCCAATTATTTTCCAAGAACCAGAACAGTAGATGTTATTAGCAAGAGTCCGCACTGAAAAAAACTTTAAATATAATTCCGCTATGCGGCTATCTCTGGGCATTCAGATTATCTTCGAAAATATACAAGACCATAGAAAAATAACCAGGCTTTTTACGGATCTTAAAGTTCAATACACACATAATGCCTCCTTGGAGAAAAAAGTCAAAATATTATGATTCATGGACTCTATGGTCTTTTTCCAGAAGATTCGAAAGCGATTGCCATCCAGCAGCGCGTCTATTTCTTACTAGCCTTTTAACTCAAAACATGAATATGCACATCTTAACTACTGAATGTGCAGCTCCCAAAGTCAGAAAAAGATATATGCCATATTTTCTGCCAAATCGAGTCACAAAAGCCGCATATGTTAATGGCAAAACTGCCAAAATTTAGGAATGCGTTAAATGCAATGGGCGTCATCACTCTCAAGAGTGCAAGAAAATCTGCCAAAATGTGTCAACTGTGGAGGTGAACACACTGTCAGCTGTGAAAACTGCCCATGTAAACCAGGAATTCCGAAGAAGTCTTTCGCACAAATAGCATATGCAAATCCAAACACCACTAGCCATCTCATTGGTTCCATGTCTACTCATAACCGGACCCCATAGCACTATGCTAACTCAGCTAATCCAAGCATACGAAAAAGCCAGGAACATATGAGCCAGTTTTTCGCTACCACGCAAGAACAATTACATCCAATGATGAAAAGCATGGTGGACAAATTGATTCAAGGTATATTCGCGGCCTAAACTAACCAACACACTCCATCCTGAGATAAAAAATAAGCCCCACTAATCAAATACCTTTTTTGACATGAAATGCGAGCTCCCTACTAAATAAAACAGGCGACCTGATTCAATTTGTGATTGATTTAAAAGTTACCATCATGTTTCTGCACGAAACATTCTTCAAACCGGGGAACCATCTTCGGATCCCTAGCTTCACCCTATATAGGAACGCCAGGATGACCGGTAGGGCAGGAGGTAACGCAATCCTTGAGAAAACGAAAGTAATGCAATATTCCATCATAGCCTTCATCTTCAAGAGCACTGAGACCACCCTCATAGGGGTGCAAACAGACTTTCTCCAGTCCTTCATGATATCGGTAAATGCAGGGTGGGCCAAATACAAGTTTCTTTTTAAAAATGTAATAAAATGAACAACATTTAATTTGTGTTATGACGTCATTATCAAGAGTAAACATTCCCATTAATGATGGAACACAGTTTCGTTCAAGTGGCTGCTTCCGCTGGCTTCGCAGTAGCGCATTTTGTCACTCCAATTTTCCAAGACCTTGTTGATGGTTTCGGGCTGTAGCTCACGGATTGCTTGGATGATCTTGGCCTTAAGTTCTTGAATCGTTTCAGGATTGTTGGCATAACATCGGTCCTGCATGGTTCTCCAAGAAAAAAAGTCCAAAGGGGTCAAATCGCAGCTCCGAGGCGGCCAATCGACATCGCCAAGACGGCTGATAACACGATTTGGGAATTTGGTGCGTAAAAGATCGATTGTGGCATGGGTTGTGTGGCATGGCGCGCCATCTTGCATAAATCAGAGGTCGTTCAAATCCATGTCTTCAATTTCAGTAAAAAAAAGTAGGATAACATGGTTCTGTAACGTTCACCGTTGACCGAAACGTTGTTCACAGCCTCATTTTCGAAGAAAAATTGCTGGATGATGCCACCACTCCACAATCCGCACCAAACTGTCACTCTCTGTAGATGCATTGGCTTCTCGACAATAACGTGCGGGTTTTCCGAGCCCCAGATGCGTCAATTTGGTATGTTAACGTAGCCGCCGAGATGAAAATGCGCCTCGTCAGAAAAGATGATTTTTCGCCCAAAATCGTTGTCCGACTCAAGCTGCTCTAAGGCCAAACTGTGAACCGATGGCGAATCAGTTGGTCGTGCACCTTCAATTGCTGAGTCAATTGGACCTTGTAGGCGAATAATTCCAGATCTTTGTGCAGAATTCTCTTCAGACCAGTGCGTGAAATGTTGAGCTGTTGAGATCGACGGCGAGTCGATGTTCGTTGAATGAGTCTCACACTTTCGACTACAGCAGCCACATTCTCGTCTGGGCGGACCATACGACGTCGTGGGCTATGAGTGTTGTCCATGAAAGTCACAGTCCATGTTGTCACAGAAAGCAGGTGCGGTGGGTGCTTCATTTCGGCCAAAACTATTTTTCAAAAAACGCACTGTTTGGGCTACACAGCACTCACTTTGGAAATAAGTTTTCAATATTTCCCAACGTTGTTCAAGCGCAAAGTGACTCATATTATTTTGCGGAGGTATGATACTGACTTTCTGTCAAGATTTCGAGCGGAAAACAGCTTTCAGTGTCAAAATAATCTATGATTTACCTAAGGGCTTTACTCAGTATCTTTGTGCACTCTTCGATGACAAAGGAATAATCTTCCTCGTGGGAGATATCAAAGCCTACACATCACGTTCAAGCCAGTGCAGAGCGAAGCTGAAGCGGTAAATTTGCAATCTCCTATCGAGTGCCAACAACAAGTTCTCCAGCTATTTCTCAGTCAGTTTTCCGTGGAAGACGTCTTCTACCTTGACGAAACTGGACTCTTCTAGCAGCTGCTTTCGAACATGACCATGGCTTTCAGAGGAGAGCGGTACATTGGAGGAAAAAAAAGAAAGCAAAGAATCACTCTTTTAGTCGGGGCAAACATGAGGGGTAGCAAGGAGTTACCCATTCTGGTGATTGGCAGTTCCAAAAAACCTCGTGCGTTCAAGAACAAGGAGATTCCCGTGAAGTACAAGGCTAATTCGAAAGCATTGATGACCACAGATATTTTCTAGCAAATGTTGCATGCGTAGGACGGATGACTTGGTCAACAAAATCGCAAAGTGCTGCTCTGTCTCAATAACTTCACTGGTCACCCTCTCCATCTCCAGTTGGACAACATTCAAATGCTCTTTTTTCCGCCTAACACGACAGCCAATTTTCTAATGGATCAAAGAATTATAGAGAATCTTAAGCATCTTAATAGCATCTTAAGAATCTTAAAGCTCCTGCTATTCCGCCGGCACGAAGTCATGGACGAAGGAACCGAGATCAGGAACTGTTTCACGAAAGCCAAGTTCATCGAAGAAGAAGTTCAGACGGAACCAGAGGATGCTGAGCTGCTTGAGATCTGATAAGCGTTGCCTGCCAAAGAAAAGACACAAGAGAATGAAACAATTGAGTTGTATGACTTTCTTATAGCCGACGAGCGCCTCGCGACTGGCGAGTCTTTCACATTAGAGAAGGTAGTAGAGGAGGTAGTTCACAATGAGGAGCCAGGGGAAAGACGACGAGGTAACTGTCGAAGAGGAAACGTTTCGATCGCAGTAGCACAGCGCCCATGGAGCACTATCCGAAGGCTCATGCAGCAGAGAAGCGGAGCGCTCAGTATTATCTAGGCGTGTGATCGGCTAGACAATGAAATGCATGAAATCAACTGAAAGAAGATGTGTGAGCCAACAATTTTCGAGAATTTTGGGCTTAGCTGATAGCAAACTTGACAGAGTAAAGCCGGATAATTTGAATCATCCTTGAGTAGTGTATTTAGTGTAACTTTGTAGTGCAACTTTGAATTTTAATACATGCAATGATAAAAAAACATTGAAATTTTTTGGTTTCATTCAATCCCAAAATATAAACATACTTTGGTTCAGAAAAAGCAGTTCGCCGAGACGAGATTTGACTGTAAATGTAAAAGATTCAAAAAAATATTTATTTATTTATTTTTAATTTGCATTGTGTTAATTTGTAATTTATTTGCATTGTGTTTATTTGTCATTTATACTTTGTTTTGATTTGTTTATTATTTATTTATATGCAACTACCTTTTATACCTTGTTTTCCGATAAATAAAATACAATATTTGTGCAAAATATAATAAAGGTTATAATTTTGGATGTATGCAATATATCGAATCCATAGGCTCAAGTGAAAGATATAAGCTTTTGGCATTGCTGAAAATATTAAAGTGGCATTGTACAAATTATTTGTATTTATAAACCTAACAAAAATGTTCACTCACTTCACAGCCCAGACCAACCAGCTAACGTTGCTTTTCAATGCAAAAGATCATTTTTTGAAGGATCTAAATACTCAAAGATATAACGCATCCCATAAATCACACAAATCTTCAGATGATCAATAAAGCTGGCAATAAACTGAACATTCTGTTCTCAAATATTTTCATTCTGTTTTTTTTAAACATTTGACTGGCTTTTTCACTCTCTAAAATGGCTATTGCCCTCCGATAAACATGCAACTCCCGCAAAAAATGACCATCAAACAACCATAACACACTCGAATGAGCAAACAAACATAAAAATCCACTAATTAATTACCACATATGGGTACCTAATTACTTATAAAACATAAATATCTTGCAACCTAGGCACATTTAATACGCTATTTCGACTGAGCTTAGTCGCAACAGTAGCAATAGTTAAACCCAAAAACCACAAATGTTGTTATAAATCAGGAAAATCGCGATTGTCTTTCCCAGTGCTCGTTGGCGTATTTTATGGTCATTTGATATGGTCGTTTGCACACATTATGACCACTAGTAACAATCGCTAATGTCCGAAGACTGCATAATGTTAATTTCTCAGTATTACTGGTAATAACTTATTTTCACTCATTGGATATCTTGTCTTTATGTGTTACGTATCCGGATCATTAAGTGCTATTAGCAAAATTAGATGAATGAATGGTTTAGTAGGATGTTTTCATTTTGATAGTATATTTGAGAGAGGGAGACGATTTCGAAGAGAAGGTAAAGCGAAAAGCAAAGAAAATAATTAAAATTTTATGAAATATGACACAAAACAACTAAAAATAAAAATTACTGGCTTACATAAACCCACGAAGTACAATTCTGAAAGCCCCTCAGCCCACACTGGGCGCATTAATTTCATTCCGTAATATGAACGAATATAACTTTCAAACAGCCGCAGGACCATGAATTCCTTGTTTCTCAGCTTATTTCACAAAAGCGTAAAATGTAATATTTATTATTTGGCTTTGCTTCATATCATGAATCCAACTGCCTCCTTCATATATTCACCAATGTTTTGAAGAAAAATTAGGAAAATATCTGCGATTCAAATCATGATATAAATTTTAAAATCATTTAATTTTCTTTATTGCATCATCCTCAAAGATCTGTATTTTCATTGAAATAATAGAAACAAGCCATATATCAATCTTTGAAATGGGTTTAATATTAATTTCTAAAAGGAATCGATTTGAATAGATTAAATTTTAATTGCAACAGAATACTGTTATTATTAAATTGATTTCCCCATTGCTCTAAAAACTAAAGAATTAAAAATCAAGCTTGTATTCTCAATACAAATCGTTTCAAAAGCACAATCGCTCTCCTTCTCGAATACCGAGTTCCATTTCGATTGTAAAATGTAATGAATGCACGATTAAAAACCTCTCAAAGATCTTTTAGCAATCGAACGAAAATCCACAGCTTCTAAAACCAAAAACAATAAAAACCAGGCTAGCTGGCTTCGTTGCAAGAGAGTGCTCTCGTTCGGAAACACTTTAGGCAACGAGACGCCGTTGTCGTCAGTATGATGAGCAAACTGAAGATTTCGAAGACAACAGGATTCAATTGGGAAAATCACATTTTTTCCCTTAGCTCTTGTTCGATAAGCGTATGAGTGTACGACGAAAGATTGTTTCATTCTCGTCTTACCGGAACTATTTTGGAAGCGATAGAATGAAGAAATTTTGTATTACAGGCTTCTTCACTCTTCTCCACGGCCCCATTCCTCAAAAATTCCACAAAAGCGAAAACGAATTGAAAATGCTGTGGAGCAGAAGAAAGGAATTCGGAAAAGATTTTCTCATTTTCAATTTTCGAGTACACAAAATCAATCTTTATTCCTTGAGCTTGCTGGGCTGAACTGGGTTGGAGTCGTGTCAAGCCGAGCTGAGCCTGAAACGGTACACGGCAGGCAAAGACAAATAGTTGAGTGCAGTGTTTGCTGAAGTCGTTTCAGGCCCTTCTGGTGCGGTTCTTGTGCTCACGATTTTGCACTGTCTATCCATTATCGATTTCGAATACTGCGGATTATCCTCAAGTGTCATACTGTGCTTGTTTGCTGAGATAAATTGCAATTGTAATTTGAGTGGAAGTGAAGGGATGACAAGAGTGTAGTTGACCTTTTGCGTCTGATTTCAGGAGTCGAAGATGAATTTCGATGGATAATTTGATTTGTGATGAGTTTTGAATGTTTGCATCTAAAATACTTGATTTCAGGCCTAAATAGACAGAAACGTAAATAAGTAGCCCTGTACTTAACGAAAAAAGTCATTTATCTATTCCTATTTTGTATTTCATCTCAACGAACATTCGAAAAGATACTCTTAGCTATTTCTTCATTCGATAGATTTTATCGAAACCGAATCTCACATCTGCGTCTTGAATAAAGGGCTGCATCTCGAATTCAGTCAAATTGAATCGGACAGATAAGATCCGAGCTACATAATGAGATTGTGTAAAAAGATTCATACTGACATCAAATCCAAACTACAACTCGACATAGTCTCAAAAAATAACAACCCAGAACCGGGCAAAGTAAATGAATTTCGT
Organism: Nemotelus nigrinus; assembly: GCA_947369275.1. NCBI lineage: Eukaryota > Metazoa > Arthropoda > Insecta > Diptera > Stratiomyidae > Nemotelus > Nemotelus nigrinus. The sequence goes on from OX376375.1 coordinate 63,709,073, forward strand.
ATTTCAAAGCAGAAAACTTACGTTCGACTTGGACAAAACTTCCAATGGAAAATCCATTTTCGTCGTCAGGAAAACTTCAAGACAAACAGAGCTTAGAGATTTATTCTGATTTTCCTTGAGTTTTTCGTTAGTCCACAAACTTATCAACGAATCCAGTCGATGCTACATGCCAGTTGAACCCGATGACTAGTGACAGGCTGCCTCCACTAGCAATTTCCCATTGCATGAAATTTGAAATTGCCAGTGGAGGCAGCCTATGGTATGCAATATTTTATGGTATGCCATAAATGGCAGGCAATATGGTATGCAATTTGCTCGGCAATCTGCCTTGCAATATTTTGACAGTTCTTGGTTTCAAAATGGCGCTGAACCATGGGAATGCTTTATTTCTTATAAGAAGATGTAGGTATTTTGAATTTAAAGGGATTTTTAGATGTCGTTGAGCAATGAAATGGTGGGAAATTGCGAAAAAATCGAATTTGCATTTCAAATAACTCCTTAAGAGCATTTGACGCTCAGATACAGCGCACGTCTCTCTCGCTCAGAGGCATTTTCGAAATGATATTGCATGCCATCAAATTGCCCACGCATAGATTGCATACCATAAATTTGACAGTCGTTGCAATCGGAAATTGCAGGGTAAATTGCTAGTCGAGCCCCGGTGTGAAGAAGGTTTTTATCGATGTGGCGCAGACTGAAGGCGGAGTAGTTGAGTGGCAGTGGCAATACTTGAAACAATGCTAAAGCTCCTATTGAACGGATTAGGGGAATGAAATAGGAATTTAAGGAAGTTACGGTCGTTCATTTGATTGGTGTACGTCGTTGGTAGTAAAGGAAGGTCTTAAGAAATTTTAAGTACATACTCGTTGAATGGAACGGAGTTTTCAAATGTCTCGGACTTGATGCGTGCAGTCACAGATAGATGAAGAGATTTCAAATATGTAATGAAATGAGACGAGTTTATTTATTTATTTCATTTATTTATTTATTTATTAATAATTATTTATTTATTTATTGGTTGCCTCGGCAGCAAGGTTCGCAGGTTCAGCGTACTGTGAAAGCCTACAGAACCCTCGGATGGTCGTGGGGGAGTCTGCCTCGCGATCCGAAGAGGGGGAAGGACGGTCGGAGCAATACGTTGTTCCTATGGGGGCGGGGTGTAGCGGGAGGCAAAATTGCTGGCGATTGCCTCGGCTGTGGTCCGAGAACGTGAAACCCAAACCTGAAATTATAAAAAAATATAATCTATGGATCAAAATAAAGACCTGAAAAAACTCAAACTTCCCGCCAGTATTACTGGAGGGAAGTCACCAGAAAAGGACCCCTTCAAAAGGAGTTCAAAGGTGACACGATCACCAACGTCGGGAAGCGAAACGGCTCAGGGTCAGACGATCGAAAGATTGCGGGCCCTGAAGCTAGATGGGGAACCCGCCGCGGGATCTACTGTGAGTCCGATGGACGTAGCGGTACCCGTCAGCAGAGCAGCTACTCAGCAGTCTGGCGGCGGGTCTGGAGATTCACTGGCCAGTACAACGGAAGCGGCGGTTGAGTCGGCTTCTAGCAGAGCTGTGACCAAGAACGGAGGCGGCAAGCTGAAAGGCTTGCAGGTCACCGGGAAGGAAGCGGCGGCTAAGCCACTCAGCAGAGCTGTGACCAAGACTGGAGGTGGTGCCTCCAAAGATCTGCAGTCTACTGTGAAGGTGGCGGCAGCTGATCCCACCAAAGGGAGGAAGCGGAATGCCCAACGCTTCAGAAGGAGAGAGGCAAAACGAGCGGCCAGTAGCACGGTGACGCTGGAATCCAAAGGGAAACCCGAGGTTGCCCAAGTGAAACCTGCTGCAGCGGCTGCAAGTAAACGCCAACGCTCAGAGGAGTTAACTTCGCCGAGAGGTAAATCGACGAAGAGGCCACGACAGGAGACGGCAGTTCGTTCCTTTAGGGACGTAGCGGCCAGTCACCTTAAGCTGGCCGTCGTTGACAAGCAGGAACCCCTGGAATGGAGACTTGAAGATGACGTGGCCAAGGTGATTCTTAAACGGATCACCGAGGAACTCCTCAGGTTTGCCATGTCAACGGAAGAAGGGTCACCTCGCTTTGAAGGCTGTAACATTGTTCGCGGCCACATTGCGGTGACCTGTAGTGACGTCTTCTCGACGGAATGGCTTCGGTCTACCGTCCTGAAGATTTCTGCAGACCATCCAGGTTTGGACGTAGTGGAGGAGACATCGGTGCCCAAGCTAATTACAGCGAAGGTGGCGGTGCCCCACTCGAACGCTTCGGAGGCTCTGTCTCTGTTAAAAAGACAGAACCCCGATCTGAAAGTTTCAGGCTGGAGATTATTCCAGGCTGTTAAACTAACTAACCAATCTGCGGAGCCTGACTTAACTGGTGCAGCTAAGTTAGTGCTTGTGCTGGGTATCGATCGGGAGTCCGCGGATCAAGTACGGGCCAACAACGGGTTGATTCACTTCGGTCTGAAGAGGATCACCTTGAAAGTTGGAGCGGAGAAGGTGACTGAGGGTAGCCGAAGTGCGAGTGGTCCAAGCAAATCTGCACCACAGTAGAGGGGCGACGGCCAATCTGCTTCGGCATCTCAGTCGGGGGCACGCTGACATCGCACTGATACAGGAGCCGCTTCTGTACAAGAATGTGGCTTGTGGATTCGGCACCAGCCTCAGTGTGTTCCAGCTAAAAGGAAGGGACAAGACAAGGACTTGTATTGTCGCCAAAAAAGAGGTGAAAGCAATCTTGATTCCGCAGCTTTGTGATGGGGATACAACCACAGTGTGTGTGGAGTGGGGGATCGCTGGTAGCGGCACGAAACGGTGCCTGTTGTCGGCGGTCTATCTACCATACGACATGGATCCCATCACGCCCGGACTGAGAAGATTGGCAGTAGCGGCTATGACAACGGATGCTGTTATCGGCTGTGACGCAAATGCTCACCACGAAATATGGGGAAGCACCAACATAAACGAGAGAGGTAGGAGTTTGCTAGAATTTCTAACGTCAACCAACCTCAACATCCTCAACATGGGTAACAAACCTACATTTATAACTAAGAACAGGGCTGAGGTAATTGATATTACCCTGGCAACTCCAAGCATAATGAAAAGTGTCCACAGCTGGCAGGTTTATAACCTGCCATCGCTCTCGGACCACCAGTGGCTATGCTGGAATATCGGTTGTTCTGTTATTTCACCTAAAAAAGTACGGAACCCGAGAACAGCACAATGGGAAGTTTACTCAAGGAAAACAAATAGACACCTCAGAGCACTAGACGATCTGGAACTGACGAGTCCAGGACGGCTGAACGAGCAGGTGAACCGATTAACGGGAATCTTAGTGTCAGATTTCAAAGACGTGTGTCCGGAAAAGCCCGTAAGGAAGAACGCTACCTTGTGGTGGAATGGCGAACTCACAGAGGCTAGAGGTCGCACACGAAGGGCGTTTAACACCGCAAGGCGTTCCGGAAACGTGGCTGACTGGGATCGTTACAAGCAAGAGCTGTCGCTTTTCAAAAAGAAGATTAGACAAGCCAAGCGCGACTCATGGAGGGAATTCTGTGAGAACATTGAAGGAGGTACAGAGGCTGCCAGAATCAGGAAGGTTCTAAGCGTAACCCCCGGCGTACCTACGCTTTTGCGAAGGGAAAACGGGGATTGGGTGGAGGACCCGAAAGAGTGCCTGGACTTGCTACTGGAAACTCACTTTCCAGAATCAGCCTGCGTGACACCGCGTAGTGACGTACTTCGTGGAACCCACCGGGCGTCGGAGCGGCTGATCAAGGAAGTAGTGGACGAGGTCAAGATTGAATGGGCTATTGGCACATTCCGACCTTACAAAGCTACAGGGATTGATGAGATATCACCTATCATGCTTCAAAAAGCAGATAAGGCCATCATTCCCATTCTGCAGCGTATTTTTACCGCATGCCTCCGCCTCGGGGTAGTACCCAAGCAATGGACAAAAGCTAGAGTGGTCTTCATTCCGAAACCTGGTAGGTTGAATCATCATTACGTGAAGGACTTTAGACCAATCAGCTTAACATCGTTTCTGCTCAAAACACTAGAGAGGCTTGTTGATCTGCACATCAAAAGCTCGATTGATGTCGCGAGAATCTGTGTTGATCAACACGCGTATCTAGCGGGCAGATCAGTAGATACGGCATTACACAAAGTTGTCCGTACAATAGAAAAATCCTTACGGCAGAAGGAATTCACGTTGGCAGCCTTCTTAGACATTGAGGGGGCCTTCAATAATGTCACTGTCGCGAGTATCATTGATGCCTTGGCTCGATATGGGGTGGATAAAACCCTGGCGACCTGGGCATCTGACTTGCTCAAGAGCAGGCGGATTGAGGCTACCTTTTTGGAGGCCAAAGCGGAAAGAACAGTCGGTACCGGAACACCACAAGGAGGGATTATATCTCCCCTTTTCTGGATCCTGACAGTCAACGAAATACTGGAGAAGTTAAGGGCCAGTGGCTTTGAGGTAGTGGCGTATGCCGATGACATTGTGGTACTTGTGAGGGGTGCGTTCCCACAAACTTTGTCGGACCTTATGCAATCGGCGCTGGACCATATTCAAATCTGGGCCAGAAAAGTCGGTCTTAGGCAAACCCGACAAAAACCGAACTTATGCTCTTCACAAAGAAACACAGGGTACCGGCTATTGCCACGCCTAACCTCAACGGAATAACATTGGAGCTTGCTGATAGTGTTAAATATTTGGGCCTTATACTAGACAGGAAACTGAACTGGGGGGCTAACGTGAAGCACAGAATTGGTAAGGCCCGCGCAGCACTTTTCGCTTGCCGGTCCGCCTACTCCAATACCTGGGGTCTTAAACCTAGGGCGGCCTATTACATATTCACATGTGTAGTCAGGCCGATTTTGGTGTATGGAGCGGTCGTGTGGTGGAAAGCAGCGGAGAGAAAAACTAATATCAAGGAGCTAACAACACTGCAAAGATTAGTTTGCATATGTATTACGGGCGCTTTAAGAACCGCCCCAACGGCTGGGTTGGAAATGATTTTGGGACTCATGCCCCTAGATCGATTCATCTTTAGAAGCGCAAGCTTAGCGGCGATACGCGCTAAAAGTTCTGACATGTGGAACGATTCAGATCAGTGGGGCCACAGCGGTATTCTTATAGAATGCCGCAAAAGATTTGGACTCGTTGCAGAAGACACGGACCACATGAGCAAAATAATACATCTTGGCAGGAATTTCCAGGTCAAGATACCCACAAGAGCGGACTGGAAGAAAAAGGAAGCTACCACCGATAGGGGCGCCTGGATTTACACGGACGGGTCAAAGACGGACACAGGAGTTGGCTCGGGCGTGTTTTCTACGGATTTGAGCCTTAACCTGTGGTGTAGACTGTCGGACCATGCTACCGTCTTTCAGTCTGAATTACATGCTATACGCATGGCAGTTGAGTCCATTAGCGGAATATCAACCAGACCAATGACCATTTGCGTCGACAGTAAAGCAGCCATTCTCGCTCTTGCGTCTTACAGATGTTCTTCAAAAACTGTTAACGCTTGCAGAGTGGCTCTCAATGAAAAGGCAAGGCATATTCCTATCTGGATTATGTGGGTGCCAGGGCATAGTGGGGTCATAGGCAACGAAAAAGCTGATGAATTGGCGAGGAAAGGTTCAGGAGCTAGCAACTGCCCCTGCATCACTGTACCTCGGTCAATCGCGGACGCCACAAACAAACTTGATGCCGCCATATGGGCCAAACTAAAGTCCGAATGGGAAAACAGGCTGGACTGCAGGGTGGCCAGGACATTATGGCCATCACCTGATCCAAGCAAAAGCAGGAAACTGCTCAAGCTCAGCAGGAATTGCTTGAGAACCACGGTCGGCTTGCTCACAGGGCACTGCCTTACCGCATCTCATGCGAAGAAAATGGGACTGACATCCAGCAGTTTATGCAAGAGGTGCGAGATGGAAGAGGACACCATCGAGCATACTCTCTGCGATTGTCCGGCCCTCAATAATAAACGCCTCAAAATTTTTGGTGCATACCACTTTCAAGGGTTGGCAGAGGTGGCTGGTACCGTCACGCTGAGTCAGCTGATCCAGTTTGGCGAAGCGGTCACTTGGCAGCTCTAAAAAGCCAGCGGAGGGTGGCAAATGGGCCCAAACTGGTGGCCTAATGCAAGCCGCGTTTCCCGGCAGCCCTCTTTACTAACCTAACCTAACCTATTTATTTATTACATCTTGGCAGGAATTTCCAGGACAAGAACAGACTGGATGAAAAAGGAAGCTAACACCAATGGGGGCAACTGGATTTACACGGATGGGTCAAAGACGGACACAGGAGCTGGCTCGGGCGTGTTTTCTACGGATTTGAGCCTTAACCTGTGGTGTAGACTGTCGGACCATGCTACCGTCTGTCAGTCTGAATTACATGCTATACGCATGGCAGTTGAGTCCATTAGCGTAATATCAACGAGACCAATGACGATTTGCGTCGGCAGTAGGGCAGCCATTCACGCTCTTGCGTCTTACAGATGTTCTTCAAAAACTGTTAACGCTTGCAGAGTGGCTCTCAATAAAAAGGCAATATTCCTATACGGATTATGTGGGTGCAAGGGTATAGTGGGGTCATAGACAACGAAAAAGCCAATGAATTGGCAAGGAAAGGTTCAGGAGCTAGTAATAGCCCTTGCATCCTTGTACCACGGTCAATCGCTGACACCACAAACAAACTAGATGCCGCCATATGGGCCAAACTAAAGTCTGAATGGGAAAACAGGATGGACTACAGGGTGGCCAGGACATTATGGCCATCACCTCATCTAAGTAAAAGCAGGAAACTGCTCAAGCTCAGCAGAAACTGCTTGAGAGCCACGGTCGACACAGGGCACTGCCTTATCGCATCTCATGCGAATAAAATGGGACTGACATCCAACAATTTGTGCAAGAGGTGTGTGATGGAAGACGACACCATCGAGCATACTCTCTGTGATTGTCCGACCCTAAATAATAAACGCCTCAAGATTTTTGGTTCTTACCACTTTCAAGGGTTAGTAGAGGTGGCCAGTACCGTCACGCTGAGCCAGCTGATCCAGTTTGGCGAAGCGGTCACTTGGCAGCTCTAAAAAGCCAGAGGAGGGTGGCAAATGGGCCCAAATTGGTGGCCTAATGCTGGCCGCGTTCCCGGCAGCCCTTTTTACTACCTAGCCTAACCTATTTATTAGCCGAACAAGGCATAAGCTTAGTATATATATATATATATATATATATATATATATATATATATATATATATATATATATATATAAATACAGAAGCGAAAAAAGACGCTACAAATTCATACAAATCTAACAAAAAACAAAAAGTAAGGTGCAAACAAATAATGCATAAATAAATAACTAAGTAAGTAAATAAATAAATTTGAAAAATATAATGAATAAATAACAATAAAATAAATGAATAACAATTGGAAAAAAATAATAACAAAAAGCTTAAAAAATTACGGGGTATAAATGCCTTTGATGAAGGAGGATTTGAAGGATAGTTTGGAGATTGTTCGGGAATAAAGGTTGCTAAAGTCATTGAAAATCCTGCAGCATCTGTTTACCGGCTCGTTAGCTACATGTATGGTGGAATGTGGGTATTCGATTAACAAACGATTGTACATGGTGCTCTTTACAGGGATATTTATCACCATTTTACTATTCAGGAATTGAACTCTAATAACGCCTCTAATGATGTCAAATATGAAACAGGCCGATATCACCATTCTTCTGGATGCAAGTAGAGCTAAGTTTAAATAACCCAGTCTAACCTCATAAGGTGGTCGATTTTCGAAGTCGTAAGGGCTATATAGTTCTCTTAGGGCAACAAGTAAAAATTGTTTTTGTGCGGACTCGAGTCTGTTACTGTGGATTACAAAAGCTGGGTTGCGGATAATACAGGCGTATTCAAGAAGATACCATACGTGTGAAGTGTATAATGGTCTTGTGGCCCACAAGTTTTTGAATTCCGAGCTACTTTTTCGCCCGGGAAAGAATTTTGTCGTATTGCGAGGTGAAATGAAGCTTCCCATCCAAGACAACGCCGAGATTAGCAACGCTATCAACGCGAGTTAATAAGTTGTGTTACGGTTCGTTTGGTTCTGTAATAAGAGATGTAAGAAATTATATCAATTTGCTGTAAATAACCAAAAAAGAATATAATGTAAATGCAATGGAATTTTAGCATAGGAAAAAATATATGAATGTAGATATATGTAAATAAGCAATAAGTCGGTTAAATTGATAAAAGATACAAAGATGCCAATCACTATTTTGAATCAGAACGTCGGAAGATAGATGGAAACAACGAGCCGGTCGATGATGCGGGGGCGCGTCGCCAAGCCACGACAAGTGTGGTTGACACAAATAGCTGGTGTGACCCGGGAGTGAACCTTCCGCGGGTAGTCAGGAGCGTCCCTCTTAACATAACGAGTGGTGGCTCAAACACTGACAAATGAAGAGGACCCCTTCGCGACATCTACCACCAACAACAGTACAAAATACCAGTATGCACTCGCGTTAGGGTAGTCATTCGGATATCGAGACTGAAGTTACGAACGAAGATAGATGTTGACGTTTTAACGTTTTATTACATGTATTCTACGCGTTATTACTATGTCACCGGGAGATAAAAAACACGTCAATTAACGCAACTGACCAAACAATCATTCGCGAAGTGTCAACTGTCAAACCGTCTAATGTGACAATTGGAATGATGGAATCAGACCACCAGATGCAGAACGACCGAAATGGAGGGCATTGCCAGTCGTGCGTACACTGGAATGTAAAGTCCAATGCCCTGTGGAAAATCAAAAGTGCAACGGCCGAGAGATTGCAGTACGCACAAATGCATGCAACGGAGCCGAAGAAGGAATCCGTTGGGAATAACAGACCGAAGGTTTCGTGTGAAGTGAGCACCACGAATTGGGGGCTCTAACAAGCGAACACGGGAAGAGTGCGGCAGTGAGAAGCTGAGGTGGGACTGATTGATTTTTATTTTTTTACATGAAAAGGAGGGAAATCTACGAGTGGTCGAAGGGAAAAGTAAGATTCTCAGGAAGCGGTGACGAGTACGATCTGTCGACGAGATAGATGCACCATCAAGTGGTGACAAGTTCCTGCCAAAGTATTGGAAGGGTAATTTCAGGAGCGACACCGAGAAATATGTGCAAGATCGTAGTAAAGAGTGTGACGAGTCGTTCAGCAGAACCCAGGAGCTGATAAGTTCGAGGAGTGTGCAGCGAAAAGGGGGCCCCAATATCAGCTAAGCTAGCATTTAAGGTAGCGTAAGATAGTGTTTCGCGATCATTTTTGTATTGTTAATCGTTAGACAACCCGGTGCGGAGATCGAAACAAGATTTGGTGTAGTCTACCATATCATGGTAGCAATCGGCTAAGTTAAGTGCCAATCGGTTTATGTTTGAATAAATTGAGTCATGTAAGCGAAATAGCGCCTAGGCAAGTTTTCAATTAGTATCATTGAAGGAGTATTCATTTGTAAGCTGAACGAACCGTCGCGATTTCTCGGTTCCTCGCGGCGGTGGAAGGACTAGTTCAGTTGGGAAACGAGTGGTGCCCGAATCGACCCCAAACTTCGCGAGCAATGGCTGCCCGAACTGTCCGCCCGTGGTACGCGTGGAATCCACGGGTTTCGATGAGTAACAGTTGTTGCCGAGAAAGTAAGTGTTCTGCGTAACCGTGCATTTACGGTTAGAACTTAAAATTTGGCACTTATCAATATTAAGCGAGAGCTTGTTAATATTGCGCCACTGAACAAGTGAATCAAGCTTTGATCATCGGTTTTCTTAATGTAATTGGCATAAGCATTGTGTCATTATATGCTTCCTGAATAGTAAGACTAACGTCCATATATTCCTTTATTCACTTGTAAAGTTTATTTCTACGATTTCGCAAATGCCTAAGTTCCTTATCAAGCCATGGTTCAGACAACTTTTTTTTCAATCTTAGGTACATATCTTTCAACGGCGTCACATATTTTATCGTAAAAAGTGGATATGGTTTCCTCAAGATCTAACGCTGAAACAGTATGCGTACAACCTATAGAGTCAAGTACATGGTGAATGCTTTCGTAGTCAGCTTTAAGAAAGTCATATACAATTGAATTATTTTACGTTTTTAACTAAATCGAATCAGGAGTGGGAAGGTCAACTGACAGCGCAGTGTGGTGTAAACTATTTGAAAAAAGATGCTCTGCGTCTTTAGTTGGACTTATGACAATATCCAACCAATGACCGTTTTGGTTGGGAGTTGGAGAGACTTGCTGCGAATCCTTGCCATAAAAAGTACTCGCAAGGTTGAAGTCGTTAGAATCTGAAAGCTTTACAGGGAGAAGGGAAGCGTTGTTTTCATTGGGCATAATAGTTGAGACGATTGAAATCCCCTAGGAATATTATTTTGAATTTTTCATTTAGAGACGTTGTAAGGGAAGATATTAATCCACAGAAAGGGTTGTTAACTGTTTCGTCCGATCTGGGTGGGATATAGACCAAATTAATGTAGACGAAATTGTTATTCAAAGAAACGCGAATAGCTAAGTGTTGGAACAATGCATTGTGGGAGATGACAATAATGTCACTTGAAAGTGTTTTGCTAACTGCCAGTAAAACGTCCACCTCCTGGCGATTGACCTGTGGAGCAAAAGTCACGATCACTTCTGTAAATTGTCCAACTACTACATTCTTATGGTAATCATTTAACTAAGTTTCCGTGAAGGCGATTAAATTTAAGGGGCAGGATTTTGAGTTAAGATATAATTTATTTAATTTAACTCTCAATGTATTTTGAAAAAAAAATAGGGCAAGGTCAAACTTGGCTATGAAGTGTTAAATCTACCAACAAAATAACATCAAATATCTCTTGACCATTTTCGAGTTCGGCCTAATTCTTATGGACATTAATTCAATCAACAAAGTCTTTCGCACTCGAAAAACATTTCTATTCATACCAGCTGTTCCAAAATGATCTGTTAAAATAATTACATTCACCCATGAATATCATTAATTTTTTCAACGGCATTTCAAATAAACTAAATATTCCTGCATTTACTCAACAACAAGTCCCAACATTCAAATAAAGAAATACATAAATAATCCAGATGCCCTGTTCATTACAATCAACGATTGGCACAAAAAACATTCCGTAATACAGCAACAAACAGGGCACGGAAAAAAAGTTATAATGACCTAAAAACGATTGCGGAAAAATCGTTCAACCTGAAAACCCAATGGCATTCATAAGCGAAATGGAGCTGAGCGAGAGAAATGCTCAAGGCGGCTGAGGGAGGATATCCGGGAGAAGGTAGGTCGCCATCTCGCACTTTAAACTGAAATAAAGATAAAACCGAAAATTTACATTCGCAACGAAAACAGACAAAACATAGTATACATACTACTAGGAAATATATCATCGTTGTTGTTTTTTCCTCCAAGAGGAGCTGGAGGATGTGAGAATCACATCCAGTAAAATGCTAGCACAAGAAAAATACTTTGTTTCCGCTGTTCTTTTTTCATCTATTCGGTGCCAGTTCTTTACAGTTTGTGGGCATTGGTGGCAGATTTTTTTCCTGATGCGAACGTTATGGTGGTTGCTTTCGCAACGGAATCGTCCCCATAACAATAAATAACGGTCATCTGGAGGCTAAAAGAGCTTAACTACTTCAATTCGACGACTCGATGCCGCAAATAGAGCTAGAGCTCTTTGCGTATAATAGCAATGTCGTGACTTGGCCATAAGCTGCATGTGTAAGTGCTATCTGGAGTGTATCTTCGGGGCTTAGGTTTGATTGTCCATATCCTGTTCAAAGCTATCGATAGCATCTACTCAGATCAGTTTCCACACACAGTCTATGCCAGGATTGTCGAACTGGCTGTTCTGGGTAAGCCCGTACACCTCGGACTGTCTATTTCAATTCCGTTCCCGTTTAGGCATGAAACTAATTAGTAGCCATTGCCATCATTGCTTCATCCAGAAGGCTGATACGCCCAGTTTCCAATCTTCCAACAACGGAATGGCGTCCTGCAATAAATGAGAAGGGTTGATCGAGCTGAAGGGATGTATGAGTGTGAGCTCTGATTCTTCACTAGATGATTTCTCACTAACCTACTTACGACGACGGCAGCCAACGCACCGAGGATGCTTAAAATCAACCCTATTAGAAAGGACTAGTGTGCGGAGCGGGAGCAATCGACAGGAAGCGGGTAAGAGCCTGCAAGCATGATAGCGAGACTACGAAATCGACATTCAAGCAAACTATATGGAGACAATCAGAGAAGCAGAAATGGCATGGAATACCATTAAGAACGGAGATTATAAAAGAGTTGTGATGGAATGGGATGTATGTAGAGGAGGTGATGGTGCTAGATGATCCAACAACAATTTGATGCCGGTATGTGATTACTATCGCTAGCGTAATATTTATGTATGCGCACAGGACTGAAGGATGTTAAGACAACGAATAAAAACACTCGTGTTGGATTCCGTTACTTACTGGTGCATGGGTATGCGTTGAGATGTGTACTTATCTCGGAAGCATGCCCGTCGTATAATGTGGTCTAATTAATTTGATTTATTAACATAATACGAATGAACGAGGAACCGAGAGTAAATGGCGGAAATTACTTAGATGAAGTAGTAAACTCATTCAGATTGATGTGTCTTTTGTTGTCTGGAATTAATGCCTTTCATCATTTTATGGCTTATTGTTGGCTGGAGTGTTGTTGTAACTGCTGAAACATAGACTGATTCACTTCGGTTGACTGAAGCTTAATGTATTCAAGGAATGATAAATTCGATTGGATTCAATCGAATTACTCTGAAAATGGATTAGATTGACTTTAAAAGATCTATTAGATATGTTTACTGTGCTGAATCACAATGTACTAAAATATCCAGAACTAAAAATGTAGCGTAGAATTTACCTAAACAATAATTAAATACATTTTGGCATAGATTCAAAAATCAGAAAACAAGATGTACAAGATGTTGCCAAAACGGTTGCCAGGAAAGTTTAAACTTGTTTGCAACGAAATTAACTATTCTACTTTATTACACATTCAAAATATAAACAGAACCGCAATCATCATGACTATTCTATCCTGAAATGTATGCCAAGAAATCTTGTGAAATTCTATTTACCATCAAGTTTCTCCCCATATAGTGCTTTTCTCTCCTGTCACGACAACTTACTTCTAGTTCAAATTTTTCAACATCCAGGCAGCACATTTACCCCAAACTCCTTCATACGAAACATAAAAATTCAAACATTCACCTGTACCGAAAATAAATAGTCCTGTCAATTTAAAATGTGTAGATGCAACGATATCATCGTGTCCTATGCGAATTTATGTGTTTGCATCCTAGAAATCAGGGTCAGAGCCAAAAGAGGATTTTCTATGATAAAAAAAACGTTCGGAATGTATTTTTCGTGTCGTTGAAAAGTATCTATGGTAGAAGGGAAATCCATGTATGGTAAGTATGTTAATGCTTTGGGAATAGTGAAATCTTGGGAATAGTAGAGTTCAAGATGTTAATGCGAAATGGGTTGACTGTGATTTGCAACGGTGACCTAAGTCAGTTTTGTTTTGATTTGGATGTTACGACGAGGAGTTTTTGTGAGAAAAAATCTAGTGGAGCTGAGTCAAATTTAAGAAAAATATACTTTTTTATGCAGAAATGAGGATTTATTTGAATAAGTGTGAGCTGATCTAATTTTCGCTTTTTAAAAGTATTTTTTTATAACTGCAATAACGCAGCTATAGAATTCAATTACTGCACTAGAATGTACCTGAGGGATGAAATATGTGTAATATTTTTTTACATGAATATAGCGTAATATTTTTTTACATGAATATGAATATATACAGAACGGTTTTGTTCGAAACATTATTTGAAAATTGAATTTACGAAGAGGTTTCATGGGGAACTTTTGATTTTGGTTTGAATATTTAGTATAGGATTGAAACTAATTTTCAAAAAAAAACAAAATTTGCGATGTAAATAATTCGAATACCACTTCAACCCACACTGGGCGCAGATGAGTTGCTTCGTTGAATCGGTGTTTTATGACCTTTTTTGAGGATAAAGTAACATTTAGGCCAATAAGATTGATTTTGAATTTATAATGATTACTTGTTTATTTAACATACTAAAACTGAGAGCAATCATCAAAAGGAAATATCTATTTTATAAAACTAGCCTTAATAATAAAGTAAGTTTCAATTATTAGCGAGAAAATGTAGCAGGTAGCCACGGGATCTTCAGAGTATCTGAGCATCCAAACCTAATTAGTGGCTCTGAGTGGGACTTATAATGAACTTATCAATAAAGTAAAGTTGACAGAAGCAAAAACTGATGACAAAATACCAGTGTAGATGAAAATAAATCCTTTTATCTGAAAGCTTGTAGCGGAACAGCTGTAAACAGATAGTTAACCTGACCTGTTACTTTCGCGTGACATACAGATGCTGGCAAGAAATCTTGTTTGATTAAGGGACGGGTCAAATTCTTTCTGGTTGATGATATTCTAAGAAAAAGAGGAAAACAAAACCTACTGGTCGGAGACATCTGGAGCCCAAGTCAACGTGGCTGCACTGAAGCTATTTTTTCTTCAATTCAAAAATAAATATACGAGGGTTTTTCTTAGAAAATCCAAGAGATGTTGTTCCTTGTATCGAAAATGAATTTTTCCCACTAAACAGCGCTCCTAGATAGTCAGCTGTTAGAGTTTCAGCTGTATATATCATACAGTTTTGTTGTTGTTATCGATTAAAGTAAAAAGCTTTCATTTGATTGGAACAATGGATAAAAGTGAGTTTCGAGTGGTGATTATACACTTGTATTTTAAAAACGACAAAAATCAAAGCTAAGTAGGTCGAAGTTCATGGCATATACATATGTTCCTGTGTTTTCAACTGTTTACAATTAGGTGTATGAGTTTAAACGTGGCCATACATATACAAAAGATAAGTGGAAGTGTTTACCCCCGAAATGATTGACAAAATACAGAATATAGTTTTAAGTGATCGACGAATCAAAGTTCGCGAAAAAGTTGAGAGCACAAGCATATCGCAATGCTCAGTCGCTTCAATTTCGCAGGAAAAATTGTTGTGAAAAAAATCTCGGTAAAACGGGTACAGCGTTTGCTTACAGTGGAGAATAAACACAATCGTGTGGTCGGCTCTGAGGCTGTTTTGGCATTTTTTTGTCACAATCCTGAGAAGTTTCTGCATCGATACGTGATTGTTGATGAAACATGGATACATTACTATACTCAAAAGCAAAACTACAACATTCAAAACCGTTGGTTTTTCGAACGGGCTCCGACGAAGGCGAAGACGATGAAATCGGCCGGGCAAGGTTATGCCTACGGTCTTTTGGGATGCACGTGGAATCATCTATATCGATTACTTGGAATAGGGAAAAACGAAAACAGGAGAATAGTATGTGTCGTTATTGGATTGAGCAAAGAAATCAACACAATGAACGTGTGCACACTTGCGCAGTTCGATGGCCAAAATTATGGAAATAAAGTTTCAATTCTTACAACATCCACCGTATTCAACAGATTTGCCCCAAGTGACTTTTTCTTATTACTTAACTTGAAGAAATGGTTTGGTAGACAGAGGTTTACGTCTAACGAGGAGGTCATCGCGCAAACAAATACCTTTTTTGAGGAGCTTCCGAATTCTTTTATTTTGGACGACGTAAAAAAATTGGAAAAGCGCTTAGGAAAATGTATATAGCTGAAAGGAGATTACGTTAAAAAAAATCTACCCAAAAAATATGTTTTTTCTCTTTGTTTCTTAGGACTTATTGAACGACTCTTGTATGTATAAATTTTTTTTATTATAGCCGCCTTAATTTTCTGCTAAAATTTTCATGTCACGCAATGACATTTATGCCAATTTTTTTCTATGTTTCAGCAAAGTTTAAAGAAAGTGCAATTTTATTATCAAAACTCACACTCTATTACGTCAATTTATGCGTAATAAGTCGAATTTACGGTCAAGATTATCGCCCATATAAACGAACAAATGAACGTTTAGTGCAAAATTTTGAATCAATATTTACACTTCATAATATTGTCGTGCCAGTGTGACAAAGAAGAGCGCGAAGTGAAGAGAATATCGCAGCCGTGCATAAAAGTGTGAGCCGAAACCAAAATTTGTCAATTATTCACCGTTCGTGACCGCTAACGGAGCGTTACCCAATCGTGAAGAGCGAGAAGCGTAATCGTTTCATTTTGAGTGCGTCTCAAGCGTTGTAGAGTGAGAGCCAGCGCCTGCCAGACTTACGTCATAGTATAAAGGCTAAAATTTTGTGGGTGTATTCTGACTACTGTAGGTAAGAAAGTTCAGGGGTTACAAACCTTGACTAAGGGTGGCTTATACAGGTAGCAGGTTACAAAGGTGTGCAAAAATCGGGCTTACTTACGTTAAAGTATAACGTCTGGCATTTGGATATTATATTTAAATAACTATTTTAAGTCATGGTTTAAGAAGCCAGACGCATCCGAAGGAACCAACACTAAAAATTCACCGAGAAACGTTGCCCATGAATATGTAAGAGAATATTAGTATTAGTATTAGCTACGACCTTTAGGTCTTAGTTAAGCTAAAAAATAATGAAATTTACATCTATACATACATATATGTATGTATATATAACTTTCCTCTTTCAAAGGTAAAAGTATACTGCCCTACTAAGCATAAACGTTCTATGTACATTTTATTACTTTCGAGATATTCAATGATTTGTGTTTTGATTTGTACTGGATAGACTGAGAGCCAGACTTACGTCAAAGTATAAAGGCTAAAATTTTGTGGGTGTATTCTGACTACTGTAGGTAAGAAAGTTCAGGGGTTACAAACCTTGACTAAGGGTGGCTTATACAGGTAGCAGGTTACAAAGGTGTGCAAAAACCGGACTTACTTACGTTAAAGTATAACGTCTGGCATTTAGATATTATATTTAAATAACTATTTTAAGTCATCGTTTAAGAAGCCAGACGCATCCGAAGGGTCCAACACTAAAAATACACCGAGAAACGTTGCCCATGAATATGTAAGAGAATATAAGTATTAGTATTAGCTACGACCTTTAACATAAGTAAGGCAGTTTATGCACGCATAAGCAACCTGCTACCTGTATAAGCCACCGTTAGTGAAGGTTTGTAACCCCCGATCTTTCTTACCTACAGTAGTCAGAATACACCCACAAAATTTTAGCCTTTATACTTTGACGTAAGTCTGGCTCTCAGTCTATCCAGTACAAATCAAAACACAAATCATTGAATATCTCGAAAGTAATAAAATGTACATAGAACGTTTATGCATAGTAGGGCAGTATACTTTTACCTTCGAAAGAGGAAAGTTATATATACATACATATATGTATGTATAGATGTAAATTTCATTATTTTTTAGCTTAACTAAGACCTAAAGGTCGTAGCTAATACTAATACTAATATTCTCTTACATATTCATGGGCAACGTTTCTCGGTGTATTTTTAGTGTTGGACCCTTCGGATGCGTCTGGCTTCTTAAACCATGACTTAAAATAGTTATTTAAATATCATATCCAAATCCCAGACGTTATACTTTAACGTAAGTAAGTCCGGTTTTTGCACACCTTTGTAACCTGCTACCTGTATAAGCCACCCTTAGTCAAGGTTTGTAACCCCTGAACTTTCTTACCTACAGTAGTCAGAATACACCCACAAAATTTTAGCCTTTATACTTTGACGTAAGTCTGGCTCTCAGTCTATCCAGTACAAATCAAAACACAAATCATTGAATATCTCGAAAGTAATAAAATGTACATAGAACGTTTATGCTTAGTAGGGCAGTATACTTTTACCTTCGAAAGAGGAAAGTTATATATACATACATATATGTATGTATAGATGTAAATTTCATTATTTTTTAGCTTAACTAAGACCTAAAGGTCGTAGCTAATACTAATACTAATATTCTCTTACATATTCATGGGCAACGTTTCTCGGTGAATTTTTAGTGTTGGTTCCTTCGGATGCGTCTGGCTTCTTAAACCATGACTTAAAATAGTTATTTAAATATAATATCCAAATGCCAGACGTTATACTTTAACGTAAGTAAGCCCGATTTTTGCACACCTTTGTAACCTGCTACCTGTATAAGCCACCCTTAGTCAAGGTTTGTAACCCCTGAACTTTCTTACCTACAGTAGTCAGAATACACCCACAAAATTTTAGCCTTTATACTATGACGTAAGTCTGGCAGGCGCTGGCTCTTAGTCTATTGTACATTGCAGGCCTCAAGACGAATGACTACTCGTTTTTGCAAGTGCGATGGATGACGGCAACGTACAATTCGTGGGGGAGGTGGGAAAATGCCCCGCATTGTATGATTTTACGAAGCATACTGACGTTTTTTTGACGACCCGTGTGAAATGAGGATGATGACAATTGTTTCCTCGCAAGCTTCACAAGTGTCAAACGCATCTCTTACGCATCGCATGACTAACGACCCGTGTGCGGAGTGCCTTTCAGTCCCCGGTTGTGTGAAAATACAATTGCTTAGTCGCTGTCGAGTAAGTTGCGGATTCGCAGTCAGAATGAAATTGCACATGTATAACGAGCCCTAAACTGCACGTACTTTTCTTGCGATACTTTGACCACTTTCTGTCAATTCATCACCCTAAACGGCATGGGTACCGTATTAGTACCAGAAGTAAAACTATATGTAAACATGATTTTTTTTGAATTGCTCATGAATTATATTTTTGAATTTATTTTTTCAATTTTAACAACTAATTTTTATTTGATTTGATTGCCCTGTTCCGAATGATTGCTCTGGTTTACAAATTTATCAATGCCAAAATCATTTTTCCAAAGCAATCATCTTTCTTGTGGAGCTACGTGTTGATCAGTTTCATAAGAATCTTCCAGGAATGATTGCTGGGATTCAAATGAATAGTATGAGCGTTGCCTTCCGTCTTCGAACAGTTTTTGTTACTATGGCCATATAAAATGTGCGCTTCGATATTTTCATGCAACAATACCGTGGAAGTTAGAAATGTGAACACAAATGCCACCAAGTATAATTGGTGGTTTACTATAATTCAAAGCCCCAGGCTGCACACGGTTTCGACGAGGAATTAATTAATTTGGCTAATCGCTCAATATTTGTTCACTAAACCTTTCACTATTTTTGGCCAATTTTGGTTTTTGATATCAAATTCCACACCTCTACTCTAAGCAAGTCTCTATCAACTTTCTCCATATGCGAAATGGGCGCGTTCGAGAGCTCATTCAACAGTCAGATTAGCCAAAAACAGTCCTCTCTACGCCCCCAAGCCGAAAACATTCCCCTACACGCTGCTGGCCGAAACATTCCCGCCTACCTGCTAATCGAAAAGATTTCACCTACGTCCCAAGCCGAAAACTTCCCCCTACTTTTCTAGCCGAAAATATTCTCCCCTACATTGTTAGTCGAAAAAATTCTCCTCTATGCCCATAGCCGAAAACATTCCCCCACTTGCTCCTGGCTGAAAACATTTCCCCTAAATTACCATCTAACCCTGTGTCTTGCTAAAATAATAGGCGCGTTTTTTTGCTCCTCTATCCAGCGGAGAGTAGAGTAGACGCATTGAAAACAACAACACTCCTACACCAGTGAATTCACTAGTACAGAAATTCTATGCCTCATTTGTAGTTCACGTGTTGAAGTGTAGAATGTGCTGATAGAAAAAAGAAAAGCTCATGAGAAGTTGTATTTTTTTCTGTGAGGTGGCTTTCGGTTTTTCATGGTTATGTTGAATGTTTTGGTAGTTAGGAAATTAAAAAAAGCCCTCATAATGTGTAGAAAGTTAAAAGAATTATTTTTCTGATAGTTTTTTTTTCTATTTTCTATCGATTGTGGTAATGTATACTCGTTATTTTCTCCCTTTTTTCAGCTGTTTTCTGCTACCACAGCGAATACCGCAACTTATGTCAGTCTTAGCGAAAGCACTGCTGTTTTATACTAGATCGTTGTTTTTGCGGCATAGTTGTACTCGGAGCAAAAAAACGCACCTAATAGGTGCGTTTTTCTGCTCCGATACAGAGCAGAATATAGCTATGCCGTAAAAACAGCGATCTAGTATAAAACACCAGTGCATTCACTAAGCCTGACATATGCTGCTGTATTTGCTGTATAGCACAAAACAGATGAAAATAAAGGGAGAAAATAACGAGCATAAACTACCACAATCGATAGAAAATAGAAAAATAACTAACAGAAAATTACCTCTTTTAACTTTTTACACATTATGGGGGCTTTTTCTAATTTCCTAACTACCAAAACGTTCAACATAACCTTTGAAAAAACCAAAGCCACCTCACAGCTAAAAAGACAGCTTCTCATGAGCTTTTCTTCTTTCTATCAGCACATTCTATAGTTCAGCACGTGAACTACCAATCAGGAATAGAGTTTCTGAACTAATGAATTCAGTGGTACAGGAGTGTTGTTGTTTTCGATCCGTATACTCTGTTCTCTGGTGGATAGAAGAGCAAAAAATGCGCGCCTAATATAAGTCAAGATCAGTTTGCTTGTTCTGACTTTATGGTTCTCAAATTATATAGATTAGACTGGTCAACAAAATTTAATCTTCGTCGTGCCACACGAACTCTGTTAGGTGATCGTGTTTTGACTACCTACCCTCACTACGAAAACGCACTTAATTTGTTTCGATCATCCTCAGTTTTTTAGTGATGAGGTCAAGTTCATTTTCGTTATTGTAGTGGAAAAAGCATATGAACCGCCGTAAAATAGGAGTGATAAATATTTGTTTTCAATATTGATTGAAATTGTTTTGGTTTTAATTAGCTTCTGTTCTTGTGCAAATATGTCGAGAAAGTGTATTAACAATCTTAACTCTTTTTGTTATATTTGTGGTGAACTGACTTTCAAAGGCAAAATTTTTCTGATTTGCTACTGCGCTACTGTGAGTGTTTTAGTTTTGCGGTGGCTCATCAAGACGAAGCTTGGGCCCCACATATTTGTTTCATAACATGCGAAAAAAATTTAAGTTATTGGAAGAGAAGATCACGTCATATGCCATTTGCTATATCCATGATATGGTCTGAGCCTAGAGATCATGTTTCAGACTGCTATTTTTGTCTTACTCCAATAAAAGGCATAAATCCAAAGGCAAAACACACAGTTCGATACGCTAATTATCGTCAGCAATAAAACCTGTGCTTCATAATGACAATTCACCTATACTTATTCCATCTACATCGTTTAAGCTTGACGATTTACAGCCCTCCACTTCAAGCCAATTAAGTACTGACGACGGTGATGACTCCGAACTTGACGAAATTCAAAATAAGCTGGGGCTGATAACTCAAGCAGACCGAAATGATTTGGTTCGCGATTTGAATTTATAAAAAAAAACAGGCAGAACTGTTAGGATCTCGTTTGAAAGGATGGAATTTGCTACATCTTGAAACCAAAATAAGCTGGTTTAGATTTTTCTCACAAGATGGGGACGTGGTGTACTGTAATGATATAAATTCAGTTATGAACATTTTGAAAATAGAATTTTCATCCAAGACGAGTTTAAAAGCAATTTTACTTCATAACGGAAACGCACTTACTTCTGTTCCTGTAGCACACGGTACTAATATGAAAGAAACATATGAAATCATGAAACTAATACGTGAAAAAATCCATTATAATATATATAACTTTAAAATCTGCTGCGATTTAAAAGTTATTGCGCTACTACTTGGACTGCAGTTGGGTTATACTAAATTCTGCTGCTTTTTGTGCGAATGGGCAATAGGGACAGAACCATGATCACAATTCAATAACCTTTACAAGTAAAATATATCGTTGGATATAAGTCGGAGATGTTAAAATTTGTCACAAATTGCGTAAATAAAAATTAATGATATCCAACTGCAAGTGGTGATATCAGTCAAGTATGTGAGCTGGTGTCTGATGAAAATCAGTGCATATTTTCGAAACCACTTTGTCAAATAAAAATTGTCAATGTAAATAAAAACTTTTCAATTTTCATCATCCCGCAAAAAAACAATTCCAATTTGTTTCTGCTTCGGAGGCTCATTTCGCAAAACGATCGAGTTTCCCGTAACAATTATTCTCTGCTTTGGTAAGCTTTAGAGACGATATACGTTGTCTATGCTGATTTATAGAGAAGAAGGGAACCATGATCACAATTCAATAACCTTTACATGCAATATGTCACTTAAAATACATTTTCTAGACTCACATGTGGATTTTTTCCCTGAGAATTTGGGGGCTGTAAGTGCTAAGCATGGAAAGAGGTTCCATCAGGACATTTCAAAGTTTGAGAAGCGTTATCAGGGTAGATCGAGTCCATGGATGTTGGCTGACTACTGCTGGACGATAAAAAGGGACCAACCGGCAGCAAATTATTCCCGAAAATCGTAGACCTTTCACTTATAAACTACATTATTCACATATTTCTGCAAAACTATTCAATAAAAAATAAAATTCATGTTTGATATAACAAAAAAATAACTGCGTATTTTTATTCATAACACCTAATACATAGAAACAATATTAAAAAAGTTCGTGTGGCACGACGAAGATTATATTTTGTTGACCAGTGTTATTTGACATTTTATACGTTAAAGTCCAAACACTGTATTCACCTGAAAATAAAAAAAACTTTATTTTTACTTGTGAATCACACAGTTTTTATTAATTCCTGAAAAATTTCAATTGTACAACTTATGTGGCTTTCGAAATGATTGATTAATTTCTAATATAACTTTCTGTTCAATTTTTCCTATCGACTTCAAACAATTCATTTCTTTAATCGGATCACCACAATTCACTATGCAAACAATACCAAAGAAAAACAAAACATAAATGCAGTGCTTTTGAAAATAAACAAATTCACAATAACTTCTCAATTTAACTCGACTCGCAAATTCACATGAGAAAATGCCATTTCATTGGAAAAAGTGTATACACAAAAAAAACACAATTTAATTCGTGAAAATATATACATACAAACAGACAGCAAAGATAAAACGACAATAACAATTAATCTTTATCAAGCCAAGATTTATCGAGCTAAAAGATTAACTTCAAAAATGATTTAAATTTTCAAGTGGAACATACTCGTACATACATTCGTTCATTTACCGAGAAGAGAAAGATTTTTCAGTTGCTCATTTTTTTTTCCAGAGGATTCATTATCATATATTTTCATTTTAATATTTATTTATGATATGTTCTGCTGCGCTCTTTGTTTGTGACATATTTTTGGTTTACGCTCTTTGGATGTGATGTTTGTTTTGGACCCTTGTATTTTATAGTCCGTAGTTATAAAAAATGATCTGATATATTATTTCGAATTAAAATAAGAAGAATTTAATGCTAAGTTGGAAGGGTAAGTGGAAAGTTTTATACTTGAAATTATTTGATGTTTTTGGTAAAAGCTGAAGAGTGAGCATTCATGCACTTAAAATAATTTTTTTTCGGTCCAGAAGGACTTGTATGTTTGTAAATATTATGCTGTAAATTTCAGATTTTCCGTAAAAATTGCTGATCGTGCTTGTGAAAATATGTTTTCTGCTATGAAAGTAAATTATTTCCATAGTGAGGTAATCTTTTCAGAGATTTAAATTTTATTTAGTGGAAGAATATTTGATGTTGGCGAACAAGACAGTATGAATACTTATGAAACAAACGAATGACAAATTGGGGAATGAATATGGATACATAAAAATGATAAGTTATAACACTCCAAATAAAATATATGATTATTTCCATTTGGTCAAATTTATTGTGTATATGCAACGATTTTCATGAATTTAATTTGATTCAATATAATTAGCACTCAAAACCAAAATTTGAGTTTGAAGATGCATTTTTCCTCGATTCATAATGTTTCCATTTGCCCGATTCATAATATTTCAATTTCAATGTTTCGAGGATTATTTACTCTCTTCCTTAAAGTCTATCAGTCGATTTTCCAAAAACTTAAACACAACCCATTTATGTAAAAAGAATCCTTATAATGAATCCTTAATTTGAGTTTTTGCCTGATGTTTGTGTCGAAGCAAGATTTCGAGCTTTAATCAAAAGTGATAAAGATTCAAATGAAAAAAGTTACGGATGTTTTAAAGAAATCAAAGAAATAATGTTCTATACAAAAAATTACGTTCAGAAATGTGAAACAAATGAAATTGATTGAAGGAGGCTACTATTCAAATAGGACATCAGTACTGTTAAATATGCGTTGACTGCTGAATCGTTTAATGATGGTACCAAAATGGTACCATCACTCACGTGATGGTTGAAGTCAAAAATAACTAATAATATTTGGCTCAACAGATTTAAAACCGTTTGCACACCAACGGGGACAGTCGTGCTCCGGGGCTGATCTCTTGATTCGAATTAAGCAGAGTTGCTGCAGTTTGAGCAAGTTTATCTGGTGTCACGGTAAAGGGCTTTTATGCCCTTTTACCAACATAACCGGTGAGCCCGTTCCATCATAACACCTTCTAACTGATGGTTATCCGTGATCAAAACTATAGGAACGCTTGATTCGCTCAAGGTCAATATTGCAGGCATAACACTGCTATTGACTTTGTTCGGATCACCATGACTTGTTTTGATCGCGTATAACTGTGAATTTCCGTTGCGTGTTGCACGTTTTGTTTTTCAATTGTGCTTGGTTTTGGTTTTTATTAATTTTTTTCGGCGTTATAGTAATGCAAGATATTAAATTGAACTTTTGCAATATTCGCGGGATAAAAAATAATTTTTTTTCGGGCTGCTGTCACTTATCCATTCACAAACTGACAATTTTGGCACTAAGTGAAACTAAGGTCATTTCTGATACTAATATCAATCAGTATCACGTACTTTGTTATCAGTTAGTGCCCCGCTTCTCCCCCCAAAGAGGGATTGCAATTTATGTGCGTAATGATGTGCCGTTTACTACACTCAGCCAATATACTTCTACTAATGCAGAGTTTAATTTTTTCGGGATTAGATTCAAATTTTCCAAGCACATCATCTTCTTTTGCTTTTTATACCGCATCCCTGACATGTCTGATGCAGATATTGTTCGTTCCTTCGATTCACTGTCTTCTGCCATTGACAAATAGCTTAAGACATCTCTTTCATCTGAAATCATCCTCGTCGGTGATTTCAACGTGCATAACGTCCAGTGGCCCAGACACTCTTCCATCACAAGTCCAGTGGGCAGGCACGTTGAGCTTTTTAGTAATTCGTTCAATTTGGAGCAGCTAGTAGATTGTGCAACAAGAATTCCCGACATATCTGGGCAATATCCAAATCTTTTAGATTTATTTCTAACTTCTCACCCAGATAAATATTCGATCTTAGTTTCTGCACCTCTGGGGAACTTGGACCACAATTTGATTTCGGCCTAATTTAACATCTCTTCTCTGATTAACACTAATCAGTTTCCTACCAAACGACTGGTCTGGCATTATGGCAGGGTCGACTGGACTGTGTTTAAAAAACATATCAGAGAAATCGATTGGTCCAATTGCTTTGCAACAAAGAACGTCGAATATATAGCTTCCACCATAACTGATATCATATGGCATGGAATATGCAATTTTATTCCGCATGCCTTCAAGAACACTGAGCCAACCTCCACCTCATGGTTTAGCTACGAATACCAAGAGGCTATTCGCAACAAGGAGGTGGCATTCCGTAATTGCAAGCTATCTCCGTCATTATCAGAAGAGTTAAATTCCAGTTTGACCAAAATATTAAACAAAAGGTCCTTGCAAGCCAGAAAGGAGGCAAATGCTTCTGGTCGCTTGTGAAAAGGATCAAGAACAGCTTCTCCAGTTCCTCCGTGCTACCTCTTCTTCATGGTGGTAACGTAATTACTGAGTCACTGGGCAAAGCTAATCTTTTTGCTGAGATTTTTGCCACCTTCACCACTGAGTCCTCTTACTCCTTCAATGTGCGTTTTCAAGCAAGGGCCTCTATTTTTCCGCACAAATCTGCCGGTCCTGATTATATTTCACTCCTCGTTCTAAAGTGCTGCGCCTCCGCCTTGGCTAAACCTCTGCGCAAACTATTTTACCTGTCATATTTGACTGGAATATTTCCTTCCGCATGGAAGCTTCCACACATTTAGAACATACCAAAAAAGGGGGAGGCCTGTGATCCCTCTAACTATCGACCTATTGCAATCGTTTCGATTCTGTCGAAGGTATTCGAATCTCTCGTGAACTCAAAATTACTGAAATATCTTGAGTTGAACCATCTTATCAACGACCGCCGGTATGGTTTCCATTCTGGGTGCTCCACTGGGGACTTACTTACATTTCTCACTGAGAGATGGAACCGTTGTCTCCATAATTTTGGTCAAGCAATGGTCGTTTTTCTTGATATTTCGAAGGCCTTTGGCAGAGTCTGGCACTCTGCCTTATTAGTTTCGTGCATTTGGTCTTCACCCCGTCGTTGTCAAGTGAATTGAATCTTGTGTCCACACCACCAATGCCGGGGTTCCACAAGGAACTACTCTTTCACCAACTCTCTTTCTTTAATTTATAAATGAACTCCTTTCCTACACATTCAATCCAATTCATAGTTTTACCGATGACAGCACCCTTCACTTCGCATACTCCTTTGACAAAGTAGCCAACTCTCGTCGAAATGCTTTTTCTGTTAGTAGAGATCGCATGTTTGCATCGCTAAACAGGGACTTATTAAACATTATCGCTTGGGGCTCAGCGAACCGTGTTGTGTTTAATGCGTCCAAAACCCAATGCTGTCGTCTTTCGTTCAAGCCATACCCTCCTCATACAAGCCACACTATTTCCGTTGATGGTGTGAGTATTTCCGAATCACCTTCGCTGAACCTATTAGGATTTATCATTCCCAGCAAACTAAGCTGGACCAGCCATATTTTTCAAATTGGGAAAAATGACATGAAATGCTTAGGATTCCTTCAGAGAGGCAAGAAATATTTTACACCATCAGACATAGTGCACATCTACAAGACTTTCGTAAGACCAAGACTTGAGTATAACTCCCATATATGGGCTGGGGCAGGCCGCACTGCTTGAGCGGAACTAAACAAAGTCCAACGTAAAGCTTTCAAGCTTATTGGCGATGAAACTATTATTAATGTAGGTTGTCTTTCTCTTCTTTATCGCTATTATTATGGTCTTTGCTCTAATGAAATATCAAGTCTGTTGCCTTGTAGAGCACCTCCTACGCGCAACACCCAAGCCTCCTAACGCGCTCATTCTCATACCCTTTCCATCAGTGCCAGTTGAACCGACAAATTTCACGATTTTTTCTTATCTTAGGACAATACGATTATGGAACAGTCTACCATCTACTGTTTTCCCCGCCAACTATGAGCCACAATTGCTCAAGCGAATCGTGCATCGCTATCTCCTGCAAACTCAACTCTTCCTTTCTCCCTTTCCTTAATTTTCCTTCCGCCAAGGCTGTGTTATAGTATAATAGGGCATCCCCTGAGCATTGGCATCATCATATAAAAAAAGGATATTCGCAAGACATATTCAACAGTGTTTAAAACTTCCTGGCACACATTTCGACTATATTTAATGCGTTGTAATGGGATGAAGCTAACTTGTCTCGAAATGTATTTAAGGAAACATCAAATGATCTAATCTTCTACTAGCGCTATTGAGCGAGAAACTACTCCAACTTAGGCGGTCGCTGCTCAGCATCACGAGAGGTATCACCGGTAAAACTTATTTTTCGTCTACGGGTAACTCTCTGATTATGACTCCAATCTACGTGCTGGGCTTGATATTTCGGCGCTCTGGACCTATTTACTTGCTGACGCTTTAGCGACAGAGTGAAATCTGTTCTTGTAAGGCTCTAGGGTAGCATTACCATTTCCGGCTTAATAAAATCGTGGCAAAAATTAGTTTCGTAGTCATTAAGTTGGCTGGCTGAATTTAGTTATGTGGTAGTTCTGATAAGAAACTGTGGCGAACCTCGCGAGTTACGTTATCTGAGACCTCACATTCCACAAAAACAAATTCCCACACTTCGGCCAGCAACGTGACCGAAGTGGAGTCAAGTTCTCACCTAGACTGGAAAATGTTTAGTCTAGAGATGTAGATCTATTCGAAATTGCGAAAATACATTTTGTGCATTCTCAGCAATGTACGTTATTCAGAATCGTGGAAATGCACAAAATGCGAGGTGTCCGATGTCGTAATGCTTCTTCAGGTAACTATAAGAAGTTAGTCTTAAGACAACCGTGAAACGGACAAGTAAAATAAATTGTTAATAAAGCTATTGTGCATTCAAATAAAAATTGATTTTTATAAAGTGCTAAAATAATTATTTTACTGGCGCAGTCGGTAGGATCCCAATCTGAAGATAGGGATCCTGTGAAAAAGTGACCTTTATAAGTATAACTTAAAACGCAAGAGCAGAAGCCTACTTCAACTGCTTAAATCATTTTGCTGAGGCTGGTTAATGATCTTGCTAAATAATAATAAAACAAAAAAGTGAATACGAACGATAAACAGTGTTGAATTAGTTTTGATAGTCACTGAAGTGACATTTTCAAACTGATTTAAAAGTTGTAAAAGTTTCATGAAAGCTGATCGTCTAAAAATATTTGACCAAAATAGAGAAATGGCACTTAACGGGGTACAAAACGTAAATTTGCCCGAACCAAATGAAGCAGATATTTTGAGGCTGCAATTGGAGCAGCTACAACATCGTTATCAAGAAGATGTAGCAGAAATTCGGCGATCATTGGCCCAACCAGCTAGACTCTTTGAGCTTACGGCGGATCAGATCCTGTGCAAGTTCAACAATATAAAAACCTTTACAGGTACAGGAGACTACTGCCTAAGCGAGTTTTGCAGCGCCGTGGAAAACGTTGCGGATCTATGCGGAAGCAATCAACATCTCCTCAGACATGGCCTGCTAACAGTGCTCAAGGAGAAAATTCAAGGCGAAGCAAGACGTTATATCCAGCGTATAGGCAACAACCTCACTTGGGATGAGGTGAAGGCGGAATTGAAAACCCATTTTCGACCTCGGAAGAGCTATACAAAGTTGATGGACGAGTGCCGTAACATCAAGGTAACTAATCTTAGGGAACTATTTACTAAAATAAGACATATTAATTGCCAACTAAACGAACAATATGAGTTCGATGATAGTAAACCCGAAAATTATAGCCCCAATATAAACGACAAAAACCTAGTTGATATTGTTAAAGATATTGTTATGGGAAGCTATAGGGCAAATATAAGAAAAAACATGTCACTAGTTAATGTATTTAATGAATTCGAAGATTTAGGCCTTTTAGATGAGCCCGATGTGATCCATTATAGTTATAGGAAATCACATAATTATAAACACATTAAAGGCGATAATAATAATCACCAAAACCAAAATTTTAAAAATAATCGAAACAGTTCCAAATATCGGGACAGTAATTATGTAAATTCAAAAGGTGAAGGTTATAGTAAAAGTAAACCATCCGATAATAACAAAAACGGTAGCTTTAGCCATGATTGGCACAATTATCGAAACAATGAATCAAGAAGACACAACGATTTTAGCTCGAATTCTAAGAACGATTCTAACTCCGGACGTTATAGACAGAAAAATTACAATAACAGAAACTCTGATAGTAACAACTCTAAACATTTCAGACAAGAAACTCACTCATCTCGAAATTATCCGCAACCAATGGAAGTGGATAACATTCAGGAGACCGATGTAAATTTTTCCCAAAGGCCTCGAGAAGCAAACTCCCCATAGTTACACTTACTATAAAAAACAACAAAATTAGATGTTTAATTGATACTGGGTCAGAAACCAGTCTTATTAGACCCAATCTTTTAGTTGACTATCCTGTCAAAACTCTCTCTAAACCCCTTTATTTTACTACTTTAAATGGCATCAATAAAGTTCATAGTAAAATTGAAACTGAATTTCCTCAGGAATTTGAAATTTTTGGAACCTTATCATGGAAAGTTATAGATCTAGGTGAACGCAAATACGATGCTATTATCGGACAAAACTTTCTAGTACCTCTTAAAGCGAAAATTGATCTACAACACGAATTTTTAGAAGTGAATAACATTCAAATTAGTTTCAAGTACAACGATTACTCCCACGTCATTAACGAAGTCTGCAATATAGAATCAGGAACTATTGACGAACTTGACTTACAACACTTAAATAAACTTGAAAAGCAAAGTATTTTAAATATTCTACTCGAATACGAAGAATTATTCTATAAGGAGGGTGAACAGTTAACCTTTACTCACAACGTTCAACATGAAATTATTACAACTACTCAAAATCCGGTGTATTCTAAAATTTATAGGTACCCTCGATCCCACGAAAACGAGATCGAAAAACAAATTAAGGAAATGCTGGAGCAAAATATTATCACTTCCAGTAGTTCCCCATACAATAGCCCATTGTGGATTGTCCCAAAGAAGCTGGACAATTCGGGAAATCAAAAATGGCGGATAGTCATTGATTATCGACGTCTTAACGAAGTCACTATAAGCGACAGGTTTCCAATACCTAATATAGAAGGTATTTTAGACAAACTTGGCAGGGCGCAGTACTTCACCACATTGGATTTGGCGAAGGGTTTTCACCAAATCCTTGTGAGTCCACAAGATCGGAAGAAGACTGCTTTTTCTACCCCTTTTGGTCATTACGAGTACATCCGTATGCCATTCGGGCTGAAAAATGCCCCTGCTACCTTCCAGAGGTTAATGAATAATGTTTTGGAAGGGCTTATCAATAAGATATGCGAGTAAAATAATTATTTTAGCACTTTATAAAAATCAATTTTTATTTGAATGCACAATAGCTTTATTAACAATTTATTTTACTTGTCCGTTTCACGGTTGTCTTAAGACTAACTTCTTATAGTTACCTGAAGAAGCATTACGACATCGGACACCTCGCATTTTGTGCATTTCCACGATTCTGAATAACGTACATTGCTGAGAATGCACAAAATGTATTTTCGCAATTTCGAATAGATCTACATCTCTAGACTAAACATTTTCCAGTCTAGGTGAGAACTTGACTCCACTTCGGTCACGTTGCTGGCCGAAGTGTGGGAATTTGTTTTTGTGGAATGTGAGGTCTCAGATAACGTAACTCCTCTCCCATTAGATTCGAGATTCTCCTGAATCTTGATCTTAACATTAACATTTTTGAATCGGATATATATTATTACAGCAAGCAAAATTAACACGAATCCGATTATTGTTGACATTGTTCCAAGAATGGTGGTTCTAATTTTATGATAATTTAGTTCGTTTATTTGTTTTGTATTTTCTTCTTGACTGATTACAATTTCATCAAAAGTTAAGGTGGAGCCCGAGAGAGGTGGGTATTTACTTTCTTCGATAATGAATTTACTGATAAATTTAGTTACTTGATTGTTATATAGTTTATTGCTTAATTGAATTGAACAATTTTTGAAATATATGAGATAGTTTCCGTTAAGATACATACTTCTTTCGTCACATGAATTATTAAATTTTACATTTTTTGCATTTGTTGCCACTATAAGATCTTCTTCTACTTCAATAAATTCCGTTTCATTGTCTCTAATATACTTGCAATTATTTTTGAATATACAATTTTGGCTTAATACAAGTTCTCCAAATGATTTTCTTTCTTGATATGAATAGGTATGATTATTTTCTATAATAACATATTCTGATCTATGATCTATTTTTTTATTGCTCGAGTTTGGAACAGGTAAAATAAGTTTTTTGTCAAAAGTTCGTGTTTCACTTGGAATTTTAATGACAATCATTATAGAATCATTTACAAATCTTGCGACGCCAGATCTAATGTTCGATAGTTTGTGGAAATCAATATCATAAGTTTGAATTTCGGCGTTTGAAAGTATGGAAGGGTGAATTATGCCAGATTTGGCTGATACTATGCAATCCTGTATCGTTTCGGCTTGTTTTCTAATTATGTTTAGTTTGATTAGGTTTTCCAAAAGTAGACTTTCCGATAAGGTTTTCTGGTTTGATTTATTAATTTCGTTTATGTTGTCGAGTATTTTTTGTCTGTCACTATCTATTGTTCTCTTGATTAGTTGGAAAGTTTTATTGAAGTTATTATTAATTTTAATTTGTTGGTTTACGTTTTCAATCACATTGCGATTGTTTATGTCAATTTGACTTAAGTGGTTTTGTATTTGCAGTCTATCGTTGTTGTCCATTGTCCCGAAAACCCATTTCATTGCTGTGCCTCCAAGGTCGATGAGGCCACGTCTTTGTCTTTTGGGTGTTAACGTATTGATGATATTTTTGATTTCGTCGATTTGATGAAGCGCTATAATTTTATTGGAACTTTCGTCAGTTGAGTTTACTATAGTTTCTAATTTGCAAACGATGTCCAGAATTTCTTTAGGGTGAATAATATGGAGAATTAGATCAAATTTTAGTACTATGTCGACTTCATCCGTTTTTATTAAAGCGTATCCCGTTTCGGATTCGATTTTATTAACAATAGTTGTTTGTTGACAGGATGGAATGATCGCCAGAAATAATGCCATGATGATGAAATATGCCTTGATGTTACGGCACTCGTCCATCAACTTTGTATAGCTCTTCCGAGGTCGAAAATGGGTTTTCAATTCCGCCTTTACCTCTTCCCAAGTGAGGTTGTTGCCTATACGCTGGATATAACGTCTTGCTTCGCCTTGAATTTTCTCCTTGAGCACTGTTAGCAGGCCATGTCTGAGGAGATGTTGATTGCTTCCGCATAGATCCGCAACGTTTTCCACGGCGCTGCAAAACTCGCTTAGGCAGTAGTCTCCTGTACCTGTAAAGGTTTTTATATTGTTGAACTTGCACAGGATCTGATCCGCCGTAAGCTCAAAGAGTCTAGCTGGTTGGGCCAATGATCGCCGAATTTCTGCTACATCTTCTTGATAACGATGTTGTAGCTGCTCCAATTGCAGCCTCAAAATATCTGCTTCATTTGGTTCGGGCAAATTTACGTTTTGTACCCCGTTAAGTGCCATTTCACTATTTTGGTCAAATATTTTTAGACGATCAGCTTTCATGAAACTTTTACAACTTTTAAATCAGTTTGAAAATGTCACTTCAGTGACTATCAAAACTAATTCAACACTGTTTATCGTTCGTATTCACTTTTTGTTTTATTATTATTTAGCAAGATCATTTACCAGCCTCAGCAAAATGATTTAAGCAGTTGAAGTAGGCTTCTGCTCTTGCGTTTTAAGTTATACTTATAAAGGTCACTTTTTCACAGGATCCCTATCTTCAGATTGGGATCCTACCGACTGCGCCAGTAAAATAATTATTTTAGCACTTTATAAAAATCAATTTTTATTTGAATGCACAATAGCTTTATTAACAATTTATTTTACTTGTCCGTTTCACGGTTGTCTTAAGACTAACTTCTTATAGTTACCTGAAGAAGCATTACGACATCGGACACCTCGCATTTTGTGCATTTCCACGATTCTGAATAACGTACATTGCTGAGAATGCACAAAATGTATTTTCGCAATTTCGAATAGATCTACATCTCTAGACTAAACATTTTCCAGTCTAGGTGAGAACTTGACTCCACTTCGGTCACGTTGCTGGCCGAAGTGTGGGAATTTGTTTTTGTGGAATGTGAGGTCTCAGATAACGTAACTTGCGTCGTTTACCTCGACGACATATTGATTTTCAGTACATCTTTGGAAGAGCATATTGCAAGCGTAAAAAAGGTGTTCAACAGACTTAGGGAATCAAGCCTGAAAATCCAAGTAAATAAATGTAGCTTTCTGAAGAAAGAAACAGAATATTTGGGCCATATCCTGACCCCTGAAGGTGTCAAACCAAACCCTAAGAAAATTTGCGTTATCAAGGAGCTAAAATTACCTATTAATACTAAACAAATTAAACAATTTTTGGGATCCACTGGATACTATCGGAAATTTATTAAGGATTATGCGAAAATCGCACACCCAATAACAAAATACCTTAGGAAGGGCATGAAGATAAACCCAAATGATCCCAACTATATTGGAGCCTTTGAAAAACTCAAAGAAATTCTTACTAACCATCCAATCCTTAGATATCCCGATTTCAACAAAAAGTTTAAACTCATAACCGATGCAAGTAATTTCGCTTTGGGGGCAGTCCTTACTCAGGAAGGGCACCCTATATGCTACGCATCTCGGACTCTGAATAGTCACGAAAAGAACTATTCTACAATCGAGAAAGAGTTGCTCGCAATCGTTTGGGGAACAAAATATTTTAGACCCTATCTTTATGGGAACGAATTTGACTTGCTTACTGATCACCAACCGATAAAATGGCTTCATACGAAATATGCGGGAAAAGATATCAATCCACGTTTGCAGAGATGGATAGTATCCTTGGGAGAATATAACATGAAGATTGAATACATTAAGGGAAAGGAAAATAAAATTGCCGACTTCCTAAGTAGAATCAATTCGGACACAAATGAGATAAATTTTTTGGAATCTGAAGATCCCGATCTCAATTTGTCTCATATGTTTGAAGATGATTCTGAAACTTTTTCTAATAGCGACGTTCACGCTATCCACGGATCATTAGAAACACAAACGATTCATTCCCAAAAGGAAAATTTTGACGACCACATTCCGATTTTAGATACAGTCGTAAATAGATTCAAAACCCAAATCATATTGGAAAAAATGAAAAGAACCGAAATCGAATACCCGTTTAAATACAAGAGAATATTTGTCGATTTAAATGACGTTGAATCCGGATTAGCTAATGATATATTGAGAAGATATATTGAAAAAGGAAAAGTTGGTATTTATTCCGAGCTCAATGACTATGATTACAACAAACTGCAACAATTAATTATAGAACTTTTCCGAAACCACAAATCTTTGAAATTTGTAAAGTGCACCAACTTCGCAACAGATATAGAATCCGAAGAAGAGCTAAATAAACAGATATCCTTATTTCATAAATATGAAACCGGTCATTCTGGTATTATTGCAACTTATGAAGGAATCAAAGGTAAAATATACAACCCTAAACTCAAAGAAGCCGTCCATAAAATAATTAATTATTGCGACATTTGCACTGGATCAAAATATGATCGAAACCCAATTAAAAAGAAGTTTAGTCTTACAGAAACACCTACAACTACGAATGAAATTATTCATGTAGATATATTTTTCCTTTGCAAACACTCTTTTATAAATTTTTTGGATAAATTTTCGAAACATGTTGTAAATTTTTATTTGGAAGACAAGAACAACCAAACTATCATCGAAAAGATAGCTCAGTATTTATCAGTGAAAGGGAAAATTCATAAATTCATTATGGATAACGAATTTAATACTGTCAACATCAGAAATTATCTCACGAAGGAAGGAATCGAATATCATTTCACCAAACCAAACAGCCACACCGGAAACGCTGATGTTGAGAGATATCATAGCACTATTATTGAAAAATTTCGAGCATTGAATTTGGAGGAAAAACTTCCCACCAGAATTCAAATGTTAAATGGAACCAAATTTTACAATAATACCTATCACTCTACGCTCAAAGCGACACCCATAGAAGTGCAAGAACACAAAATTGATCATAAAATCATCAGAGAACGAATACAAAAATCTAAGGAAAAGCAAATAGATAAAATTAACACAAACAGGGAAGACTATATAGAGAGAAGGAAAGAAGGTTTCATTAAGAATTATAAATCTGTTAGGCACAAAGAAGAACCTAAGTACAGGAAATATAAACTGAAAAATATACATGAATGCAATATCAAAAGACCTTTAAAATATGAACAAATTTCCGATACCGATGAGCAAGATGAAAAATTGATTAACGCTCGTAGTGAAGATAACCCCCCATTTTCGAAGAAAATGAAGTTAGAGTTTCCGGATTTCAGCGAACACCAAAAATCTATTCTTGATAAGGTGAAGAGTGAAGGGTCTCCAGACGACATTCTGATTTCAAAATTTAATCTGAATATAACTAGGCAAGACATCATTACTTTGGAGAACGAAAAATGGCTTAATGACAACATTTTAAACTTTTATTTCAATCTCATTGTAGAACGAAGTAAAAATGAAAACTCTGAAACCGGCAATAAGGTTTATGCCATGAACACTTTTTTTATAAACACACTTCTATCATTAGGATACGATTCAGTTAGGAAATGGACTAAAAAGGCTGACATATTCTCCTACGATATTATATTAATCCCTGTCCACGTTAATGGTAATCATTGGACCATGGCAATTATTGACATTAAAAATAAATCAATCAAATATTACGATTCCCTTGGAGGAAAAAACAATAAAGTTTTAGACGCATTGCAAGAGTATCTAAACAAAGAATCACTGGACAAACGAAATATTGCCATTGATACTAGCACATTCATAAAAGAAAATGTAATGAACTCCCCCAACAGACTAACAGTTACGATTGCGGTGTGTTTTGTTGTACGGTTGCAGAATACATATCTAGGAACCATGAATTAACATTCTCTCAAAAATGTATCCCATACATTAGGAAGAAAATGATTCTGGAAATACTACAGGGCCAACTCTTTTGAAATTAATAAACCCAAAACACTCTATGTCACATTATGCATCCTCTCCTTAAAATTTTCAGGCATATTTCATCATCATGGCATTATTTCTGGCGATCATTCCATCCTGTCAACAAACAACTATTGTTAATAAAATCGAATCCGAAACGGGATACGCTTTAATAAAAACGGATGAAGTCGACATAGTACTAAAATTTGATCTAATTCTCCATATTATTCACCCTAAAGAAATTCTGGACATCGTTTGCAAATTAGAAACTATAGTAAACTCAACTGACGAAAGTTCCAATAAAATTATAGCGCTTCATCAAATCGACGAAATCAAAAATATCATCAATACGTTAACACCCAAAAGACAAAGACGTGGCCTCATCGACCTTGGAGGCACAGCAATGAAATGGGTTTTCGGGACAATGGACAACAACGATAGACTGCAAATACAAAACCACTTAAGTCAAATTGACATAAACAATCGCAATGTGATTGAAAACGTAAACCAACAAATTAAAATTAATAATAACTTCAATAAAACTTTCCAACTAATCAAGAGAACAATAGATAGTGACAGACAAAAAATACTCGACAACATAAACGAAATTAATAAATCAAACCAGAAAACC
The DNA here is from genome assembly GCA_947369275.1 of Nemotelus nigrinus. Lineage (NCBI taxonomy): Eukaryota > Metazoa > Arthropoda > Insecta > Diptera > Stratiomyidae > Nemotelus > Nemotelus nigrinus. The sequence continues at coordinate 63,746,350 of OX376375.1, forward strand.
TTATCGGAAAGTCTACTTTTGGAAAACCTAATGAAACTAAACATAATTAGAAAACAAGCCGAAACGATACAGGATTGCATAGTATCAGCCAAATCTGGCATAATTCACCCTTCCATACTTTCAAACGCCGAAATTCAAACTTATGATATTGATTTCCACAAACTATCGAACATTAGATCTGGCGTCGCAAGATTTGTAAATGATTCTATAATGATTGTCATTAAAATTCCAAGTGAAACACGAACTTTTGACAAAAAACTTATTTTACCTGTTCCAAACTCGAGCAATAAAAAAATAGATCATAGATCAGAATATGTTATTATAGAAAATAATCATACCTATTCATATCAAGAAAGAAAATCATTTGGAGAACTTGTATTAAGCCAAAATTGTATATTCAAAAATAATTGCAAGTATATTAGAGACAATGAAACGGAATTTATTGAAGTAGAAGAAGATCTTATAGTGGCAACAAATGCAAAAAATGTAAAATTTAATAATTCATGTGACGAAAGAAGTATGTATCTTAACGGCAACTATCTCATATATTTCAAAAATTGTTCAATTCAATTAAGCAATAAACTATATAACAATCAAGTAACTAAATTTATCAGTAAATTCATTATCGAAGAAAGTAAATACCCACCTCTCTCGGGCTCCACCTTAACTTTTGATGAAATTGTAATCAGTCAAGAAGAAAATACAAAACAAATAAACGAACTAAATTATCATAAAATTAGAACCACCATTCTTGGATCAATGTCAACAATAATCGGATTCGTGTTAATTTTGCTTGCTGTAATAATATATATCCGATTCAAAAATGTTAATGTTAAGATCAAGATTCAGGAGAATCTCGAATCTAATGGGAGAGGAGTTACGTTATCTGAGACCTCACATTCCACAAAAACAAATTCCCACACTTCGGCCAGCAACGTGACCGAAGTGGAGTCAAGTTCTCACCTAGACTGGAAAATGTTTAGTCTAGAGATGTAGATCTATTCGAAATTGCGAAAATACATTTTGTGCATTCTCAGCAATGTACGTTATTCAGAATCGTGGAAATGCACAAAATGCGAGGTGTCCGATGTCGTAATGCTTCTTCAGGTAACTATAAGAAGTTAGTCTTAAGACAACCGTGAAACGGACAAGTAAAATAAATTGTTAATAAAGCTATTGTGCATTCAAATAAAAATTGATTTTTATAAAGTGCTAAAATAATTATTTTACTCGCGTGGCCTTCCTGCTTTACGTAGATAACCGTGCGACCATTTACATTCATTTAAGCTAAGATAACGGATTCAAATTTGGCACCAACCGCGCCGATGTTCCCCAAAACCAACTAAAAACTAAATATCTTATTCCTAGTGGCTAGTGATTGGAAAAAAATCAGGTAGAAAACTATTTCACTCTCAACGGCCCCTTGCCTGTACCTTTGCTCGATGATTCCATGCTTACTCAATGGACCTGATGGCAAATAAATCTCTTCGTCTGTACAAATCTCTCACAG